>OX421322.1:13747949-14997949 GCA_949125395.1 Diaphora mendica | reverse complement strand
CTCGCACACCGGAATTCCATATTTAAATCTCGTCCGCAGAAAAATGGCGGTCGACTTCATTCCGCAGCCGTGCGGTGTGTACGGAGAATTAATAAAACATGCCTCCTGCTTTTTCTTATTGTTTTTTTCCAAGTATCACTAACAACTTGGTAACAGTGTATCTGCAGTTTGCTGTTATGTCGTGTCTGTGCGATTCCATATATGCGAAAAAATAATCGTAATATTTTACAAGCTTTTTAAATTTCACGCAGGCTACTTATTTACACGGTGGTAGTTTACGCTTAATATGAAAAGGTACTTAAAAATCTCAATAAATTTTAATTACAACAATTTTTTTGTGTTTACGAGGTTGAAGAAGCTGTCTGTATCGTGCAGGTATCGCTTAGTAGGTCGCACAAAAAATGTAGCATATTGGCGTAGCGAGCGCTGATGCTACGTAGGAAAATTATGTACTTATTTTATTGGTTCTATACATATTATGAAGCAATGCATGTATATGTTGGTTTACGCGGACACAATTAACTGTAAATTGCAAGTCACTGACAATAATCATAGACCGCTCAGATTTCAGCACAAAAGCGTAGGGTGTCGTGTCGGGGAAGGGTATGTGAATTTGGGGACTAAACATGGCAGCCACTAATGCAAGTAACAATAGTGGAGGTATTAGAAGAAAATTATATAGACAGTTCATTAGCTTTATGTATATGATTTATTAATAGCGTTAACGCGATACACACAGCTATAAAGAGCATCGAATAATCAATTCTTCGATGACTAATAAATAATCTATAGCAGTTTAAGTCTGCGGTTACGATTCCGAGAATGTAAAAGGAAAACAAAATACGCGTAATTATGCAGTTCAAAAACGAAAATCTAGAGTGTAGAAGGAGGCTCTGCTCAAGGTCGAGTAAAAGTGAACACATCATTTAAAAATACCTAACTTTTTGGAACTAAAGTAATTTATCCGAAATTTACTCAATTATAGACTGTTAAAAAGCTGTATTATATACCTACCTACTTTACATTTTATATCGTTTTTTTCATACTATAACAATAGGTCAAAAAACACTAATCATTTATCTGGCAAATAAGATTTACAGTAACTTGCATACTCAGACAATAAAGGAGCTAAGCGCAAAAAGTAAAACTTTGCAAAAACATTACATCAAACAAAAACTACCTCACACAGTTTCACTTAAATTGAACACACGAAGTAACGCGCGGCAAAATTAATTAGTGTCCCCTTTGGTAATACTGGATATGTTTTAAAAGCAGATCCTCGGAGGGACGAAGTGATTCAAAGTGCAAGTCATCGGCGCGGCGCGCGGCGGCCCCTAGCGCTGAGAATTTACAACGCAATAAATTTCAACACAGAAACAGAAGAGTGTTATCTGCTGACTGCTCAAATGGACTGTCTCGCAGCGCACCACCTACACTCAATGAATCGCTAACCAAAGGAATCGTTATCACCAGCACAAAACTAAACATTTAACGATATATTGTAGTGGACTATTTCTGCACGACTGGGAAACAAAGGGTAGTTCATCGTACGAGATGTAGTGCGAGCGAAAACTGACCACAGTTAATGTGTAGTTTGGATTTACTGAGTTATAAATCTGAGTAGTGTCATTGGACGAGAAGGATACTAGATGCGACATCGTAAGGAAGTCCAGCCTTAATGAGTACTTGCTCATACCAAGACTTTACTTACTTATGTATACGATAATTAGTTACCGAGCGAGTGTCGGAACTGCACGCTTCATAAATTTATTGCTTAACACACTTACACCTTACATTATAATATCGCTGATGCTTGCAACACTGGAGCACGAAAATAATAAAACTGTCTGGGGTTTTCAACATTCCTTCATTTCTTTTAATTTATCATCATTACCACTAGTGCTTTAATGTTAATATTTCAAAATGTTATTATTTATTTATGAACAGAACTGTGTACTGAGGCAGTGATACAGAGTCGAGAGAAAACATGAAGCGGTAAAGCGTGCTACGCTCTTCCAAAGTAATGTAAGCAGTTTGCAAACAGCTTCAGAAATGAATGCCTACTTAATAATTATGTAAATGGCGGAGTCGTTTATGACGGTTCCAGTAGTACCGTTTCCGTGGGCGGCGGCCTCTGAGCCCCGGGGCTATTCAAGTGTGTCCGTTCAGGAACGGGTGCACTAAGTGAAACGATACCGGAGATGAGACTCACTCAGACTGAGCCTGCTTATTGCATACTCATTTCACGTTAACTTTAGATCACCTACAGAACGTATCATCTACTTTGATGTGAACTACTCGAAAGCACAGTTATAACCCTTTTTAGAACATTAGTGCTCCAGGGAGTTATGTCTGTGTTATTGTTTGAGAACAAGATTAACAATTTATGAGTGCCTTAGTTACTTAGTATTTTTTTATTAATGTTATTGTAAACATATTACCCTTAATAGTTATGCGTAGGTATTAATATGAAAATATGAACCTTTTATAAATGACGAAGTATTTCTCAAATGTGTGTAGACACTCCAGTTCAAAACTTACGAATTTCATTACTAGAATTGATGATACACATAATCAATCCTACTAATATTATAAACGCGAAAGTTTGTAAGTATGGATGGATGGATGGATGTTTGTTACTCTTTCACGCAAAAACTACTGAACGGATTTGGATGAAACTTTACAGTAAAATAGCTTATACATCAGAATAACACATAGGCCACTATTTGCCACGATAACCGACATACACGCGGGCGGAGCCGCGGGCAACAACTAGTATTAATATAAAATTAAAATAAATATGACTACTTTGTACAAATAACGATCCGAGATTTTTTGGTTACTCAAATTAAACAATATCACGGCATCCTAAACAATCACTCACTTTGATTCATTAAACGGAATGTCTAAAAATTAATAAAAAAGGGTATTGAATGACCTATTGTATCGTAGTGACTGTTTTTAATCGTAGTCATTTCGGCCGTTTACATGATAAATTATTCTGAAAATTTTAATTTTATGAAAATACTTAAAGATTCAATACTGACAAAAAATATAATGAATGAAACTTTCAATCCATCGAATCATTTAATTCAAAGTCATTAAATTCTATTTTACTATGGATAGATATGTTTTTTAACTCTTTGTTGTTGGAGACGTTTCAGTGAGAAAGTATTTATTGTATTCGAAAATTAAAAGGAAGATAGGAATTCCCTCGAGTGGGGGAGGTGGGGTGCAATCAGAGCTTGCCGGTGGATGGCAACCTTAAATACCAGACTTAATTGAACTGCTTCCGGGTTGCGCTCGGCGAGGCTACATAAATATACTTTACTGAAGTATTCGCCACAAAGGTATTCCTTTAACACTAAACATCTACATTTAACGAGTAAACGGTGTACCTACTGCTACACAACTGCTTTAATTTTAGTACTGCTTCACAAAATCACAAGTTACAAACATGTAAGTATGTTAAAAGTTTTTTTTGACGGAGGGCGTGCGCCGCTGAGCCAGTCAGCCTGTGATCACCGCCAGTGCAACCTGGTCGAAATGTCAGGAAAATCAGAGGTATGTCATACCTTTAAATAAGTGATCGCGTTAGTTCCCGTAAAAATAATTATTATTATATTAAAAGTTTTTATATGGCATCTGAAATGTATTTGAAAAACAAATGCCGCTTAGTAACAGATACATAATATTTAAACTAAAACGCATAAAATAATTTAGAAAAGCGTAGTCATAAAACGATAAAAAAGATGAACTACTTCGTTTCTTTTAAATCCTTTTTTATCCTGGTCATTGTTTATTTATTGTTGCAACCATTACATGTTACAGACATGTACTGGTTATTGCACTGTAATAAACTTTTTTTTTTTTAAAGAAGTTGATCAAAAATTAAGTGTGCTGATTTCAGTGCATTCAAAACTTATAAATATCTATTAGGTACTATAAATGTGAGTATAAGTTTGATTGTTACGCTATCATGAAACTTTGTACCTACACATATTCTTGGAGGTATTAGAAGTAACATAGGGTACTTTTATTAAATGCGGGCGAAGCTGCGGGCGATAGCCAGTATGCAATAAATTCAAGTTTCAAAAGTTACATCGTGTCAATTTTGGTGGATGCAATTAACAATCCGAAAATGGCTTGAGTCCTAAAATCCGGAGAATAAACCATTTTACTGCCCTAAAAAGCACTAAAACATTTAATCCATTTCGCAGTCCGCTATTTAGAAATGAAATTTGAATGGAGATAAACCTTGTCGTGCGTTGAAAGATGTTCGCGGAAGTTTAAAATAATATTTTGGCGAATCGCATCGCCCCAGCTCGTGAACTCACAGGAAATGAGGCTCTGTGTCCCGTCGGGAAATTGTTCCTCCCAATCATAACGCTCAGTAGAATTCTCCTCCTTTGAAAGACTTTAAAAATAATGGAACAGATTTGTCATTTCAGTGTATTACAGCTAAAAGTAAACGCAAGCTTTGCCAACAGCTTCACATTTTGTAATTCACTGGTTCCTTTGTCGACACAGGAGTGTTTTGTAAATTAAAAATAACAGGAGTGTTTTGTAAATTAAAAATAAATGTTGCAGTATTTACTATATCTGAAGAACCGTCGAAGCCTTAGAGAAATATAAATGTAGTAAATAGAAAAACCAAACGGGACTTTATTTATGTAGTTTTTCCTAGCGGGCGAATCAAAGTAACTGTTGAGAAAATTTCCCAAAAGGGTCGGTTGGGGGTCGACGTATCCGTCGGGCGCATCCGATTGAATTAATCACGAAAAACGTCGGTCTATGTAAGTGATAAGTACGTGTCTGCTCACATATATGTGGCTAGGGAATTATCGTTTGGAGATTACTAATCTTTTGGGTATGTAAACGTGTGCCGGCAAGGTTATTTATGTGTAGATTTACAAATAGGGTTACCAAAATCTGAATGTGTTGAAAAATTCTCTAATTATATTTTTAAAAACGTAAAATTTAAGAAACTGAAAATAAACATGTTTTAATTAATTTTATTTTATTAATAACGGAGTGGAGTGTATGTCCTTATACATATAAGGTATTAGAGAATTATTGACTTCCCCCACTTGGAAAGTGTCTCACTTTTTACATTCTTGCGGTAAGTCCAAGTTGTAGAATATATAGAATCTTTTTAACATGTATTCAAGCTTTATTTTAACATAATTACTTATGAACAAATTAAATGAAATCACACTTAAAGATGCTTACAACCCTACCAATATGGCAAAGAGAGATGTTTTCACAATAGTGGTTTACGTGATGCGATGAAACCTTCATCATACTATTATGGAACATTGTGCTAACACAAACGATTAGGAAATATCATTATTGTTTCCAAAATGAGATTTTCAGATTTATCATTTTATAAAATTATGTACTCATTTAAATACCTTTGTTCAATACTACCAAAAAGCTATGTATTTTGATCTTCTTTGTGAACAGGGACTCAGTGTGTGGGAAGGAAATCATATCAAAGTCAATTGCCACTTAGGCCTGCTACGGGTGCATACAAAAGATATGTTTATTAACAAAATACTATTATAAAAGAAGCGTAACGCAGACAATAACCATACGATATTAATTCTTATTTCACACACACACACACACAGAGAACAAAATGCATTATTATTTTAATTCTGTGGGAATATTGTGCACTAAATTAATAACCAATTTAGTATGAACCGATCCGTTTGTTGTGAGGAGTGCTATTTATAGGACCGTCAATGATTGTAGGGAAGTGATGAGGCGACACGGGCTGGCGGCGGAGTGCACAAAGAACCAATTGAGTGTGGCTGTCCAATCGCAAGCACATCTGACGTGGCGTGGCGTCGTGTGGAGGCGCGGATCCCCTATCAAATACTCACGATTATTATACACTATAACTCATTGGGATACAATGTGACAATATGTGTCCTTTATCTGTGTAACTTCCTCGCATGCCTATATGCTATCTAAAATTATTCTTTCTAAGTTTTCTCTTTGGGCTCTAGCGTCATATGATAATTAAATTAGGTAGAGAAGGGAACATGCCTTTGAAATCCTTAATAATTTGTACAATTCAATTGTGCATTTGTTTGTGGCCCCTGGGTATAGTGTCTGTTGTTGCCAGTGATCATGGGGTCGATTCACACCCAGACAAATAAACGTGTGATGAATATTGTAATTGAATTTAAAATGCATAAGTATTTTTTTATTAGTAATCTGGATACCGTAGGGCAAAAGCTACTTATTTTGGACTGTTAGCTCGAGATTATTATTTCGTTGTTCTATTTCCTTTTATATACAAAGGTTATGACTTAAGAAATTCAAATGATGTCTGTCTCTAGCAAGTAAAGATGTCGTTCCATTCCGGAGATTCTGTAATACTTAATGTATTTTATTTAAAAATTTTCGAATTTAAGATTAAAGCCCTTAAAATATGGTTGAGCAGTTAACTAAAAACATTGGCTTAGTGCCTTAAATGTTAATTTTACTTTTAGCATTTACACAGGGTTTATAATTAAGGAGGTAGAGGTATGGAGACCGAACTCGTACAGCGGGAAAGTAAATAAGTGTTCAGCTGTAAACAGCAAATAATAGTTTTAAAACCCATTATAATGGCGATAGAGTGGCCAACAGGACCAACATAAACATAACAGTTTTATAATCTTGCACGTTTCTTTATTGTCTGCAAAACTCATTGATTTTATTTTCAGAGTCTAGTATTAAACGGTGTCTCATTATTATTGAAGCCTATAAAAATTACACAATTTATTTATTTTAATTTAACCAACTTAAAGCGCTTTCTATACAAAAATATCCTGATACCACTGTAGCACCCTCATGTCAACACTTCGTACCCAACCTCATTTTGTCGGACACTTCGTACACCGAGTTAGTTTTCCTCACCTTTACCTTCCATAGTTTATGTTTAAAATGTTCTAAAAGTACAAGAAATATGGACATAAGTACTTGATTAAAGATTGCTCTAACTTTTTCTATCCTGTTTAAGAGCTATACAAACACTAGTAATTCTAAAGTGGTTTACCTTATAGAAAGTGGTTTCTATAACGTTACCGCTTTCAACATCTATTCAGCTGAAGATCTTTAGATAGAATTTCATTAAATATTTCATAGGTAAGTCCATAATAGTTGTAAATAGGACACAAGATAAAAAGGGCAAGTGAGCGGTGTTCACATGACCAGATGGCCACCAGTGAATGAGTCGTTAACGAGCCCGGTTTGCCGTACGGGCGGCGGCGGTACGCTCACACACATACGCTATCCTTTATCATTTTCATTAGTTATGTATTAATGTAGCCCAATAACGCTATGTTTCTTAGTCGAGGGACGTTATCGATGATCGTCTTCAGGAAGGTCGGAAAATGTGTGTTGATGAATAGTTTTGTATATGAAGGATTTCAGTGAATATAATAATATGTAATACGACTTTTACTTTGTGATATTTGTCGCGTACAGGTAACATTATTTGATATGCTCAGTTTACACTGTACAACGTACACATTTTAAAATAAAATAAATAAAGAAATATTTCGGACATCTAACACACAACGCCATCCAGTCCCAAACTAAGCAGAGCTTGTGTTATGGGTCCTAGACAACTGATACAAATACATATATATATATTTTGTAAATACATACATATTACACATAGAAAACACCCAAACTTCGAAACAAATATTTGTAGATCAAACAAACATTTGGTCCGACCCGGGAATCGAACCCGAGACCTCATGATCAGCAGTCTCAAACGCCTACCGCGAGACCAACAAGGCAGTCAAATGTCAAATTGAGCAATAACTCAGACATTTTAGTCATGAGTACTAATACAGAGCACTTATGGAACTTAAGTTCTGATGACTAGAGACGTAGGTATGTCATGCACCTTCTCTTTTACTTAGTTGCTTTTTTACAGATTGCCACAGTGTGAGTCAAAATCATCGCAATCTCCACTTCGGTATGACATTTTTGTAAAACCAAAAATTACCTTGGTTTAATGTTTTGAGTTTGTTATTGACATTATGAGGTATAGAGTTTTGTAATTTGAGGTGGATACAAAGTTGCATAAAATGAGTAATTTTTCAGACTGACAGTCCGTTCCGAGCCGTGAACATGCTATCATAATTGAACTTCGCCATCTAGATCTACCATATATTGATAATGATTACTATTGGAAGATAGTTTAGATATCACATTCATTTTACTATCGTAAGTTAGTAATATTAAAATTACAAATGTAAAAAATATTTTAATCAATAAAAATCAGTTCCATTGCCCTTCTTATTCCAGGAAATTGTTGATCGAGTATAAATCAACAAACTCGTGTATGATGTAATTCAACTCCAAAGTACAAAGTTACCTTAGACGTGCAAACCCAAAGTTTTGATGAAACAAATAACAAACAATAAAAAGAACAAATTTAAACGGAATACGAAAGCAGATCCAGAAGTTTGAGTGGAGGCGGAAGTTTTTTATTCGTTATTACATTAACGTCACATCAAACCTGGTTTGTCCGAACTAAGTCCCACCAGATAATAACGTAGCGTAGGAAGGATAGCGATTTCGTCGAACAACCGGGATGCGCCCAATTCTCGCCAATAAACGCCCCCAAGATATATCGACCTCAACGTAGGACCGTGAGTCATGCAATCACCACCTCTATGGTATAGGTCATAAAGAATAAACTTGTTTATTATATTCGACGGTTATCGCTTTTCATGATAGATAGCTTTTGAATTGACCAGCGTGTTCTTTGCGGTGGCACATACCCGGCATTCCACGCATTTATAAAGTAGGATTGACTGATGGCAGAACCATTTAACATAGATGTTCAAATTTAAGTGTGGTAGTATTTTTATTACTGTTTCTGTAATAATGGAACCAAATAACCTTTTCTAATGGAACCAAGAAATTCATTTTTTATGTTACATTTATTAAGAGGTTATCATATTGGGGATTTCTTGTTAATTGCCCTTTATTTCTTTGACTAGCATGGATGCTAGGATACTTTTGCCGCGTGTAGGTACATAGAACTGATGTAAATTTCATTAGCATCGCTTCGTTATTGTTTAAATCCAAAATATAACAAGACTTCTAAATACGAATACTTTTCGGCAGAAGTTAGAGTTCGTTGATTAAAATCGTAAATCTTTGAACAAACATGTCATATATAACATATTATCGGTTAGGAGTTGCCATAAAATGTATTCGGTTTTTATTATCATATTTATCGACGCAGTGATTAAGAAAAATTACCAGTTGTTAGGTGCTTGAGATTAGCTAATTTTGTACCTATGGCGAGTATTAATTAAGTAACAAAGAGGAGCTATAGTATTTTTAATTTTAACATGTCAATGTAGGTTCTCGAAGTTTTATTTTCTGAATATATAATTCAGGGGCAAATACTTATGCGAGGATAAGACTGACGTTAGAAACAATTTTACACCAATCCCAGTAGTGCTGATATCATTAAGTGTTTTTAAATACATTATCAACACATGTAGTATTATCTACAGTAGTTTGATGGTCGTAAAACTACGTAATGCAACAATGACGGCATCGGCGAGCCACGTGACCCCAGGACCACCGCCCGTCGACGTAGATCGCATGATTCACCCGACCACTGTGTCTCACATTCCATCTTCGGTCGCATAGGTAATAGGAAATACCATATCGCAATAACAGAGACTATGCTTACAGTCTGATTCAATTTATAGAATTATGTCCACATTAAGGTTCACATCAATCGATCGGAGGTATATATTTATGAAGGTAATATCAGTAATATGTATATTGTCTTGAGAAATTTTGCTTGGAAAGTTTTGCGTGTCCTGCTCGAAGAATATATATTTTATGGATAGAACTACATATGTACAAACTCTGTATGTACAATTAAATTTATAAAACGTCATATAAATCTAGGTGCTATTGAAAATAATAACGGAAAATAAAGACAAACGGCGTTTTACACGCGTGACTCATTAAAATTTTAAAAGTAACACTTTTTCTATAACATTTAATTACTTTCGGAGACGGTTTACAGAGTAATAAACTTATGTTTATTTATAAATAAGAATTTAATAAAATGGATAAAGTGTAAGCAATTAAAATAACACTTTATTAAACCCTTTGGTACGCGACAGTTAATGATGCAATAGCATCTCTGCCTACATCAGTTTCGATTCAGACATTCCGTTGTTAAAATTGCGCCGCCGCACCAACTTTCGCGAACGCTTGCTGCAATTGGAATGGAATCGATCACGATCCACGTACCGTTTCTCGTGCTGATTCATACAGAATTACAGAACCATAAATAAACATTCGCATGAGATTATGTATTACAGAATAGCTAATTACAATCGTGCACTAGACTCCATTTAATTGCTTTTAGTGCAATTGAGTATAACATCGGATACATTTATAATTTTTACCCGTTTCTGTATTTTATAACAAGATTTAATTTTTGCCCGCCTACGGTGAATAGAAGGGTAATAGCTTCGATCAAATATATCATAGATGCACTGTTGCCGCTTAAAAAGTGGCACCGGTAAAACAAGGCATAAAACAACAATATGCCTTGTTTTGCTCTCATTCGCTTGGTGGCCGTGCTCGTGTTTACACACAATTTTTTTTAAAAATTACACTCTAAAAGTGCAAAAGAAGGATGGAATATCATATTTTCAGTAAGTCTGTCTTTAATCTAACATATTGGTGTATTTTCGTTATGCTTTAAAGCTAATTTTATTAATATTTTCATAAAATTTGTGATTTAGAACGGCTTCTTTTGTACGCATCCATCCCTTTCACACTCACGCGCGATGTTCATAAGAGAAAAAAAGACAAGCCTAGTGCTAGCGAACAAAGTCAGTAGGATAATGATGGAGTCGCCGTTACAATGGTTTGAGGTTTATTGAAGATTTGTTTTTATTTTAGTTTTTTGAAATTTACATATTCAGCAGAATAAAAAAGACAGCCTTACCAACTTCACAGGTAGGTATTATATTCTACTAAGAATATTTAACCGACTTTAAAAAAGGAGGTTATTAATTCGATCTGCATGTATGTATTTTTGACAAACAAACAAACTGTTTACAGGCACAGAAAAGCACAGCAAAGAAAATACAGGCACGTAGGTATAAAAGGTCTAATATCTGAGTGGAATAATCAATATTAAATTAATACTTATTATAATTTATAATAAAATTCTATTCAAACTTTTAGCTATCAGAATCAAAAGAAGAAATAAAAATTGTGTGAAGAATTAATTATTTGTTGGTCCATCCAACTACCGTATGTTTTTTAAATCAAAAAGCAACTCCATTTTGTCCATGTTCCAAATAGAAGCGATAAGACGCGAACACACTATTTAATGTCAGTGGAATGTAACTCTCGTTATTCTTTGTACTATTATGTGCTTTATTGTAATACGTTAAGTTGAATTTTTCAATACACTTGTTTTTGGGCATGTGTTGTTTTATTTCTGATTTTTTAAAGAGTCATAAAATTTTATTGTCCTATCCTGACATCAAACTAAAAGGTAATATGTAGTGAATTTAATATGGATTTATTTCCGTCCGTACGTCAATTGCTTAAAGTCAAAATTAGGTTAAGGTGTATACCAGTTCAGGACTTTTTTCGCTATATCTCAAGTGGTATACATATACCTAAGTACGTATAGAAGCGTGGACAGTATTTTGTTTAATTTTGTATGGAACTGTGCATCTATAATATATTTGATCGAAGGGTAATAGCATAGAATAATTAATAGTACTGTCGTGTAATAGTTTTAGCTGTCTATGTAGGTTTCTATGTTCCACTGCAGCGCCTAAACTACTGAATCGGATTGAATGAATAAAGTGTCAATAGATTCATAATGGCCCGGGTGACATAGGTTACATAAATATCAAAAGTTTTTACGTAGTCGGATTATATTTTTTTATAGTATTTTTTTAAGTGCGTTTTATTAGAATAGAGAGTTCTCAGAAAATCCATTAGCCAGACCCATGATGGATCTTTTGACGATTTATTTCACAGTGAATCCCGGACGTGCCACGTTTGCTCTAAGGTTTTTTTGTTTATACTCTAGTTAAGCATGACTATAATGTTTTTTTTCTGTATTTGGGTATTCAATGAAGGAAATTCATTTCATACAGTTCTGCAGTTACAGTCAATAAAAACCATGACTATTTTACAGTCGATAAAGTGATTGTTTTAAGTGGTCAGTGATACAGTGAAATTGATTCACTATAGGTAATTGTTATAATTTAAATGGTATGAAACCCGATCGGCTGTGGGGTGGACAAAGTAAATATTTCTGTTAACAGTGACCTAATTTTAAGGGATAATCACCACGGGAACAATACATTTTATAAGTTAATCAAAACATTTAAGATGTTTTAGTAATTTTGTTGCTACTCAAATAATCTGTTTGATGCCTAATGATTACGTTTGTCGAGTTTGCATTTATACGTACAGAACAGTTATACAGCAAAAAAAAATGGTAGAATCAGTTTTAATTCGGAATATTTCAACTAACTTTATATTTTAGCAAACTTATCTAAAACTCATTTATTGATTTACTATCATATAGAAAAAAAAAAATGTTTAAATTAGAAATAAGTCAGAAATAAATACATAATAGTAGAAAATCATTCTCGAAGACGTACAAGCTTCGTTGAAGTGAAACGTTCAACTACCGGCAGTTGTGTGTCTAAAATTGCTACATTTTCCACAAGGTATTAGAGTTGTTTGCGGTCAATTTAGCAAAACCAATTCAGCAATACTAGCATGCGTCTGATGTACATGCATATAAATTTCTTCGCGTGATCAAGTAGGTACTTATAGTGAAGGCCAATTTAATCATAGAAATCTTTGTATGATGCTTCTTGTCTACACAGAACGTAATATTTTTAACCGACTTCAAAAAATGAGGAGGTTCTCAATGCGACTGTATTTTTTATTTTATTTTATGTTCGTTACCTCATAACTTTTGACTGGGTGAACCGATTTTGTTGATTCTTTTTTTATTTGAAAGCTGGTGCTTCCCGTGATGTCTCATTTCAATTTGGTCGTTTTTTTTGTTAAAATTTGTGATTATTTTCTAGATTTTGTTGTTGTGTGTTGTTGAATGTTAGTTGCAAGGTAATAGTTTCAGAGCAAGTGCATAACGGTAGGGTAGGGAGTAGCCATACGCAGGCGTTCCCCTCGGTCAAGGTATAAGACTAAATGGGCCTATGCGTTGCTGTTATGACATAGAATGATTTATGAGTAGGTACGTGAAATTCTGAATATTTTGTTTTAATTGTTATTTGTGAATTTGTAGTATCAAGTGTTTTTTTTATGGTGAATCACACTAATATATAAAGGCGTAAGTTTGTGTGTATGTTTGTTACTTCTTCACGCAAAAACTACTGAACGGATTTGGATGAAACTTTACAGAAATATAGCTTATACATCAGAATAACACATATAACGCGATAACCGACATACACGCGGGCGGAGCCGCGGGCAACAGCTAGTTAAAGATATGTGTGAATATTTCCCTCGCACAGAATGATAGTTTTGTACCGAAAAATTATAATCTTTCATTTTCAAGTTTTTAATTTCATTACATAGTACTTCTCATCTGTGTTCTACTAGTCAAGCACCTTAATTTGATACCCATATAGTGGTAGTCATGACAAAAAGTGTAAACCACCATTTTGTAGAGGCGGCCATCTTGGATTTTAATTTTTCATAGTAAACTACTAGTCAAGCCCTTTCATTTGCTGCCCATATTGAGGTAGTCGTGACAAAATTTGTAAACAGCCATTTTGTAGCGGCGGCCATCATCATTTACTGCCTCGGTGGCGCAATGGTAGCGTATGCGTATGCGACTGCTGTGCTTGAGTTCTCGGGTTCGATTCCCTGGTCGGATCAAATGTTCGTATGACCTACAAATATTTGTTTCGGAGATTGAGTGTTTTCTATGTAACATGTATTTACAAAAAAATAAAGTATATATGTATTTATACCTGTTGTGTAGTACCCATAACACAAGCTCTGCTTAGCTTGAGACCAGATAGCGTTGTGTAAAAAATAAACTAAAGGTGTAGCAAATTTCAGATCAATCTGTCAAGAGGAAGGGGGTCAAATATCTGTAAGTAAGTAAGTAAGGGATTTGACTCAAACAAACAAATAAATAAACAAACAGGGCAAGCTAAATAAAACTATTTAATAATAATTAAAAAGAAGCTATGGCATACTCCCCTCCATTCGGATCCTCATATTGCTCTAATGTAAACTAAGTATAAAAACCAAGAACGATTAAACGATCGTTTTGATCAAAAAAGTTTTGTTACCGTTATCATAAAGATGAGATTTAAAATTTAATTGTTGAAATAAAAATGTATGTACAGGCATTACAATTTACATCGGTTGGCAAAGTTTTTAATTAGTGTTGGGTGGTCGGGGTCCGTCTGAGCTGTGGGGGAAAGCCGCACGCGACACTTTTTATAACTTTTCTGGTACGCCATCTGTTGTGGTTATACAGGTGCGGATTCCCTTAATGAACAAGATTTAGGCATCCTCTTTGATTTGGGGATTGTCTTTTTAACACTGTAATATATTATAAGCTTTTCTCAATTATTGTCTGCATTCGCAATGAGTCTTGGACTCCTTGATTCTGCTAATGCTTTCCATCAGGCAGAGTAGAGTCGTTTTGGCGGGCCATATATAAAAAAAAATACAGTTTACACGACGATTTCTTTAAATATACAGAGCTGATGAAGTATATTAATCTGAATTTATATTAAGTAGTAATCGTTTAAAATAAATAAAGAGGTTTCACTTGGGATATCTTTAGAAAATGGTCCTTGCCCCTAATTAATATTATAAATTCGAAAATAACTCTGTCTGTCTGGCATGGATATACTTCAAAAAATAGTCTTCTCTTTACCGTGATGACCGACATACATGGGAGCGAAGCCACGGGCAACAGCTAGCTACTCTATACAAAAATACAAGTATGTATATTTATGGAGAGTGGTGGTGAACACGGGTTGGTTATTTAAAATGTATGGTTCATTGATGAAAATACAAATTTTATTAGCTACCTACTGTTCTCCTTGATTACATTCTTATTACCTAACTAGTTTTCTCCTATCATATTTATACTTAGGTAAACATTACATCTTTACTTGACATTTACCTATTTCAATTTCTACAAATACATTGCACAAGGCGGATATGATACCAAAGACGTTTTCTACTCACCAACCTTTTAGTGACGAACAGAAGTCTGATAACAATGTTATTCAACTAGTGAAACATACATTTATAAATATACGTATCTCATTATAAATAGAAATATTTTAAACAGAAAAAAGACGACATTTACAGATAAGACAGGCAAGACAGCGTATTTACACCAAAACCATGTATATTATTCCTCTACGCCTGATAATAGTATATACCTATCTACATAGGATGGACCATTATTGCATTCAGAAATAAACGTTTTACTTTATAAAATGGTTAATATTTACAAAACATTGTTGCTTATATTGGATATAGCAACTACTTTAACAGTAAGAAATGACGCAGAAAATTTTATTAAAAAGACACAAATTTTAGCGTTGTGTGTAAGATGACCGAAATATTTATTTATTTATTTAAATATAATAGATATCCTATCCAGTGTTCGCTGAGAAAACCTTCAAAGGACTGGTAGCATGTGTACCAAATCAGGGCAAATCGCATTAATTTGTTGTATATACATATGTTCATATCTCATAAGACATATCGTAGCTCTGTCTGTATGTCTGTTACACTTTTGCGGCTATAGGCTACTATTTACCGCGATAACCGACATACACGCGGACATACCCGCGGGCAAAAGCTAGTTATAAAATAAAAAATCTCAAATATCGTAACTTATTTACTCTGTGTGGAGGAACGGGTGATATGTCCCTCCAACACAAAGGGAGGATCCTCCGACCAGGCGAGGTGATCATGCCTGGCGGGCCAACTGCCCAACGGTTGATGTTGGGATGTTGTATATATGTTAACTGGCGCGAGATCTTTCACTGCGCGATTCAGGATTGGTAGTTTCTTAGTTTCCTTCGTTACTCCGTAGTTCGACGTATCTTCGGTAGATGGCGCTGTAGTATGTTATGTTGTTGTTGCGCTGTATGTGGAGGTCGCCACATCACTCCCCTCCAAGACCGGAGGTCGATACATTGTTGAGTCAGCTGTCTGTGCTCTGTTGTGAGCTTGCCAGTGCCAGGAGTGAGTAGTTCCAGTGAGTCGGAACTGAAATGCCGCAAGTTCCAGTGAGTCGGAACTGAAATGCCGCAAGTTCCAGTGAGTCGGAACTGAATGCCCTTAGTCCCAGTGAGTCGGGGCTGAAGTCCGCTGATCCCAGTGAGTCGGGATTGAGTGCGGTGCGCGGTGCTGCGGTGAGGTCCCCAGTGAGTCGGGGCGGTTGCTGCGTAGTGGCTGGCTGCTGCGTAGACGGGAGAGATATGCTCTGCTTACATGGACCGTAGGTGCAGTGTGCTGTGCCTAGACGCTGATGAGGCCGTAGGGGTAACCAGGCTGGAGCGGTCGCTTCCTGCGTGTGGTGTATCCCTGTTGAGGCCGAGTTTGCTGGCTGGCTGTGAGACTTGCTGTGGGAGTGAACATGATGGTGGCGTGCTGATGCTGCATCGAAGGCTTCTTCCAATCACGTCGGGGTCACCACTGTGGAGGAACGGGTGTGATGTCCCTCCAACACAAAGGGAGGATCCTCCAACCAGGCGAGGTGATCATGCCTGGCGGGCCAACTGCCCAACGGTTGATGTTGGGATGTTGTATATATGTTAACTGGTGCGAGATCTTTCACTGCGCGATTCAGGATTGGTAGTTTCTTAGTTTCCTTCGTTACTCCGTAGTTCGACGTATCTTCGGTAGATGGCGCTGTAGTATGTTATGTTGTTGTTGCGCTGTATGTGGAGGTCGCCACACTCTGCAATTATTTATTAAAGTCATTGCTCTATGGCTTTAACCTTAATGCAATTATGATAAACTATAGTCAACAATACGAATCAACTGATACAAATATGTAAAACTAGTTGTTGCCCACGGCTCCGCCCGCAAGTATGTCGGTTATCGCGGCAAATAGTAGCCTATGTGTTATTCTGACGTATAAGCTATATTACTGTAAAGTTTCATCCAAATCCGTTCAGTAGTTTTTGCGTGAAAGAGTAACAAACATCCATCCATCCAACCATACTTACAAACTTTCGCGTTTCTAATATTAGTAGGATAAATCTACTTTACCCACAAATAAAATGAACACTAACATATTACAACGTAAGCTTATTATTTCCCATAAGCATACTCTCAAGTTTTATGCAGTGCTTTTACAATGTTTGAGCATCTTAATACTGCATATTGCGGCCAGTCAAGTCTGTATAGGAGTATTTTGTAGTGTTTTGCAAAGACTATCGCGTGGCAGTCAATAAGGCCCGTGATCGGTTACTCGACAAATATTTGCTCCATAAGATCGAATGGAGAGCATGTTGTGGTCAACATAAAATACGATATACAAGACGGTCATTCACGATAGAGACTTGGCGCTTATTTTGTTTAGCAAAGTTATACTCGTATAGTATTAAGTATGGTACAAGTAAAATTTTAACAAAAAAAATGGACTTCAAGAACGACCAAATTGAAATGGGACCACACGGAAAGCACCAGCTTTCAAATGAAAAAAAATAAAGAAAATGCACTATTCACCCCTAGGAATTTTGAAGGTTCGACTCGATTTCTCTTGGATGCCATCATCAGATCTTAGTGTTCTTATCATGGTACCACCGTACAACCTTTCCATTAAAAAAAGAATCATCCAAATCCGTTCATAAACAACGAAGTTATTCGCGAACACATACAAAAATTACAATAAAATATATACGGTCGAATTGAGAACCTCCTCCTTTTTTAAAGTCTGTTAATTACCTAATTAAAAAATATACCATTAAGTGTAGAATAAAATCACATTTCTAAGGAGCAGCCTATGTCAAGAAGTGGACAGTTAAGGTGGACAGGTGGTGATGCAATGTGATAAATGTACAGGTCATCACTTTGATAACATTTTGTGCAGTTAAGATTATTTCACACTCGTTTTATTTTTACTCCCTTCGTGGAACGTAGCTTATTGATGATGTTCTTTAAAAAAGAAACAGAAAGCATATTCTAGATACCATTACATACCATATCATATTTTAAAATGGTATGGGCATAGGTAAAGAGGTAATACGTGTTGTATGTCACGACAGAACCAAATAATGTAGGTAGTAGAGCCACACTGATTTCAGCACGAACGAGCCGGCTCGACCGGGGAGGTACTACCCTCGCACAGAAAATCAACGTAAAATGACAGCGTTCGTGCTGTCGTGTTTCGTTGGTGAGTGCGAGACCGGAGGCCCAAATAGTCTAGTCAACAAGTTCCATACTTGTTGACTAGACTAAAAGATGCAGAAGCATCACTAGGCCGCCATGGTGTGGGTCGCCATGCTGCATTGTCTGCATTCGCAATGAGTATGGTGGCCACCACTCTTGGATTCTGCTTATGCTTTCCATCAGGCAGAGTAGAGACATTATGGCGCCCCAAACATAAAAAAAAACCTGGTGGTTTTATTAGTCAGCTCAAAATAAAAAAGGCGCTTATGTAAAACAAAAAGGAGAACATAAAAGTTATAAACAACACAATAAATATTTGTTTACAATGAACACAGATAGGTTTATCGCTTCAATTTTCTCAATATTTTTTGGTGTTGTACATGTAGAATTTTAAGTATATTATACATACATTTAACCAATGTATGTAAAATACTACTGTTACCTTTCAATCAAATGTACTATCGTATCGGTAGAAGATTGACACTAAGCGGTTTATTAGCGACAGATTTCGGCATGCACTAAAATAACGAAGACTATTTAGCAAAATAAAAAATTCGCGAATCGGAATTGTATTAAAAGTAGTTGTGTAAAACGCAAATTTTACATAAATATGAGTTAAGTCTCGTATGTAGGTAAACTTTACATGAAGTGTATGAAATGAGCGTGAACCTATTGAATGTAAGTTTGTACAGCGACTTTAGCCGCAGAATGTTAAAATGAAATGTGTAAATTACGAAAGGGCACTAAATCCGTTCATGATGTACATTGCCGCACTAAGCCCGATTGTGATTGGCTGTCTTGTCAGAATAATGCGGGCGGCTTTCGAATACTCCGATTGAGGTTATGAACCCTCTGATTTAATTGAAGTTTCAACGTTCAACCCCTGTTCGGTACAGACATCGACAGACCATTGTCCCCAATTTGCCGAGAATATAAATGTAATAATCACGGAGCACACACTTGTTCGCATTTCCTTCTCAACGAATTCAATCAATCAACTTTAATGGTGTTTGGAACAACTGGTTCTTGACTCCAAAGACGATCTACTGATTTGTAATTACGAACTGTTTCTTGCCCGTTGGATTGGTGGTTACGTTGATTTAGAGTAGTATTAACCGTAGAAGTAATAAGAAAAAATACATTGGATTTCCAATAATTGCAGCAAGACCAAAAACATTTTTAACATCTTTAAGTAGAGGTTTAAAATCCTCTGAGTCGAGTTTAGCAAAGAGTGCTGGATCAATCAGCATAATTAAGAAAAAAGGAGCTCTGTTTGATGAGGATTAAACAACGACTTTTTCGTGGGTTATTTTTAAAATCCGTATTTTTATTTTGGAAATATAATTATTGTTAAGTATTATGTTTTAATTTATGTCCTATAAATTCTGTGTGTTTGACGATTATATGAATCGTGACGTTTGATTGCCTCGGTGGCGCAGTGGTAGTGTATGCGACTGCTGTCTCGGGTTCGATTCCCGGGTCGGACCAAGTGTTTGTATGATCTGCAAACATTTGTTTTGGAGTTTGGGTGTTTTCTATCTATAACATGTATGTATTTACAAAAAAATATATATATATGTATTTATATCAGTTGTCTAGTACCCATAACACAAGCTCTGCTTAGCTTGGGACTAGATGACATTGTGTGTTTAGACGTCCGAAATATTTATTTTATTTACTTGTAAAGCTTACTCTTAGGGTAATGAGATGATCACAACATCGAAGCACTTACTATACCGGATCTTCGCTAACCAAAATTGTGACGTACCTGAAAAAAATAAAATATAAGTTTTTTTAACACAATTTCGCAGTGTTGTTTATTTATTATGGTTCATGCTTGACTCTTATTAACAGTTGCAATTTAAGGTTCAAAACGAGTATATGCAAAGAAACAGCTTCAAGAAACTACTCAGTCAGAGAGATATCGCCTCTATGGCAGTCCTCTACCGCCTATACCATGGAGAGTGCTCTGAAGAGCTCTTCCAATTGATCCCACCTTCTCCCTTTCTCTACAGAACAACGCGTGCTGGCCTTGGAAGCCACTGCCTTAGAGTCGTTGAAATACGCTCTCGAACCAAACGGTTTTATTCTTCCTTCCTGTGCCAAGCACTCAAAAACTGGAATTCACTACCAGCGCACGTGTTTCCCTCCCACTATGATCCCGGGTCCTTTAAGCGGGGCGTGAAAAAGCATCTCACTAAGCCGCCATAGTGTGGGACGCCATACTGCATTGTCTGCTTTCGCAGTGAGTATGGTTGCCCCCACTGTTGGATTTTGCTTGAGCTTACCATCAGGCTGAGCAGAGTCACTTTGGCAGGTAATTTAAAAAAAAAAAGTCAATATTAAACCGCAACACTTAATAGTTTCATCTATTAACATACAGTAGATATGCAAACCAGAGTCACCCTCGTCTAGGCTTTTATTTCTGGATATACATTGCCTTCATAGATCCGAGGGATAGTATTTACATATGAGAGTGCTAAATAAGTAGACAGACTGTTGCTTCATTTTGGGTACGTTGCAGGGTCCTAACTGCTACCAACAATACTGTTACAGTAAAAAACAATAGCAATGATGCCGACCTAGGACTTTGAGTCCTAGACTTCAAGTTTCCACGTAAATAAAATTGACCTCTGTCAAATATCCAAATATAGCTGTTTCAACGTAGTAATTTATATACTCTTTGGCTGTTTCTGCGTCATTAATATAACAAACTAGCTGGCCTGGCGAACTTCGTACCGCCATATTTATTTTCGTGAATATTATCTAAATTACCGAAAAACTTCTTTTAGTATTTAAGCCCGCCTCAACTTCTAGCAGGACCAGTGTTTAGGACTAAGCGGACTAAGGCATGTGTGAGTTGTCAGATCATAAGTATTATATTATTTACTCTTACAAAGACTAGAGACGAGTATTATTACATATAAATACCACATTCATTTTAAGAGGCTAAAAGACTGTTGCCAGAAGCAAAATTAACTATGTACTTCTAAAATCCGTAGACCCGAATTGATGCCCTCAGGGCTGTGAAACTAAGTGTGAAAATTTCGGTTGTTTAAAACTTAAAGTATCTTAGTTACGACCCGAACGATTTTTTTTACACTGCAACTTTTGTTATAGACTTAAGCCTTAAGATTCGTTGGCAATTTAATTAGACCTTAAAAAGCGGCCAAGTGCGAGTCGGACTCGCCCATGAAGGGTTCCGCAGCAGCAAGTAACATTTTTTTTTAATATTTGTTTTGATTGTATGAAAGGTAAATTGCAGTTTACGATTTATGACGTATTAAAAAAAACTACTTACTAGATTTCGTTCAAACCAATTTTCGGTGGAAGTTTGCATGGTAAATGTACATCATATATTTTTTTTAGATTTATCATGCTCTTATTTTAGAAGTTACAGGGGGGGGGGGCACACATTTTACCACTTTGGAAGTGTCTCTCGCGCAATCTATTCAGTTAAGAAAAAAATATTAGAAACCCACGCATGGGATTGATGAAAAAAAATATTGTGAGTTTCAGTTCTATGTATGGGGACCCCAAAATTTATTGTTTTTTTTCTTATTTTTGTGTGAAAATCTTAATGCGGTTCACAGAATACATCTACTTACCAAGTTTCAACATTATAGGTCTTAGTCATAGTCATCATAGAAAAAAGTGGCTGTGACATACGGACGGACAGACGGACAGACCGTCAGACATGACGAATCCTAAAAAGAGCTAAAAGGCTAATAATTGTCGTAAAGCCCACAGCTTTTGAAGGAATTTACTTGTTAAATAAAACAACTAACTTCTTTGCGACTTTAATATATATTTCAATAACCTAATGCAGTATATGATTCACTCCCTAAAACACTACTATATATTTAACTAGTGGTTGCCCGCGGCTCCGCCCGCGTATATGTCGGCTATCGCGGCAAACAGTAGCCTATGTGTTATTCTGATGTATAAGCTATATTAAGTACTGTAAAGTTTCATCCAAATCCGTTCAGTAGTTTTTGCGTGAAAGAGTAACAAACATCCATCCACTGTACAAAACCATTTTCGAGAACCATTTTAGAAAAAGCATCTTACTCTAATAATACTTTTTCTAATAACGTTACGAAACTGATTAAGAGTATTCGACTAAGTACACTTTTATAATTAATGTAGTATCAAAGGTCAGGGTTGGGTTTTAATCATAGTATTTATTTATGATTCAAACGTTTATGAATTTTTCATCAACATTATCAATAATATAATATGCATAGAAAGAATGAGTAATTAAAATACAATATCAAGAAAATGTTTTCACGTAGGTTTTGATAAACGACAATCTACGATAAGATTCTGTTCAGCATTTCAAGTGGCCGCTTGAAACGTTTTACCTTTAGTAGGCATATTTTATTGCTTCTCTACATGTTCCTAGGCTCGTAAGTGGTTCTCGTAATCACAGCGAATATTATTGTTAAAGAAAGTTATGGTAGGTTCACATTAGACGTTAGAGTAAAAGCTACTTAATAAGTTGCTCGGGTCTCGGAAGGCACCTGCAGGCGACGCCTAATGGGCTCAATTATCGGCGTCTTCGCCGCACGCGGAGTAGGCTATTACCCCTTCCAGGACACAGTCCGCCTGCTTCTCAGTCAAAAGATTCCGAGTTTTAAAAGGCACAGTATACAGTAGTACCGACGTATTTTGTATATAGTGAGAATCATTAGAGCGAGACGGATGGAAAATATTAAATTCAATACTACTGAACAAATTCCAAGCAAAAAACTCCTTAATTATTTGTCCGATGTTCGTACAAATAACACGACAAGGTCGAAGCCTTTTTTATTTATAAAAACATAAATAAACAAATCTCTACAAATTAAACCTTCCCTCTTTCGGTTTTTAAATAAAAGATTGATTGCTACAAAAAAATAATAAACATAAGGACGTCCACAGGCCAGGTGGGGTGATGATCTGCGCAAGACGGCTGGCAGGAGCTGGATGCGAGAAGCCGAGGATCGAACCAAGTGGCGCACAATTGGAGAATCCAGCAGTGGACTGCGATAGGATGATGATGAAGCGATTGTAATGCGATGAATTGATATATATTAGCAAAATAAATAAAAATCATAGTGAAGATTAATAGCACAAACATGTACTCGTAAAGCGCCAAGTTTTGGTACGGGACAAATAAACGAACAGAAGTAGAGAAAATAAACTTCAAAAGTACACTTCGAAGATCGATAGAAATGTACCTTGAAATTATTTCTAGGCAAATATCAAAATTTTGTGAAGGAAATATTTCCTAGAAAACTTTTAAAATTGCTTTGACTAGCAACTATTTGATTTATGAACTGTAATAAAATGCCAATTTTATTGGGTATATAATTCACATATGGCATGTGATTCTTAACATAATCATCAAATTTGTGTGTATATGGCCTACAATAAACTAGTCACTAATGAAGGTAATTTTATGAGGCACATCTTTGAAATATACTGATAGTAATAGGAACATCTTTAAGTTATTATAATCTGTAGCCTAATAGGCTTTTTGGTGGTTAGATTTGGTGATATTAAGCTAGTGATGAAATGTGATGTGATAAAATGTGATCTGACAAAATATCGTACTATTTTGCAGCGATTGTTCGTTCGCTTATCATAGTTGAGTTAGGTAATACATCTGTGCGTCGTGTTGTCACACATGACAGTGTAACAAGACCGTTATCAAAGCGGCGGCGTGACATCCACGCCCGCCGTGACGAGGGATCACTATCCAACAGATAAGGTATTTCTATTATTTCTAAAATTACATAATAACTATGGCCCGACGAATTTGCAAGTTACGAAAAAGATAACACATCCAATATTTTTCATTTGACTACCCAATCATGTTCGTCTACATTTACAACCTTTGAATACGATTATAATATTCCGGCACACTTAGTGTGTGGCCTAAAGGCTTCGCATTTTACTAAGAACCATTCCCGTGGCATCCCTGTCCATTGTTACGAGACACGCTACACATACAAAGAAATGAAAAATGAAAGTTTATGTTCAGATAATGATTCGACGCATCCCACGTACACTAGTGAATCAATAATTGCAACATTGCATGCACATGGCGCACTTACTACAAATGTTGATCATGACGCTCGACGACAAAAGAAGTATAATAATCGTGTCCATTCGACTTCGCGTTGATCGCACGTAAAACTTTTCAGATCAATACAATTTGTAACGCGAGCGTTTTCACAAAGTTTTTCTTTTACGGAATGATTTATTACTCGCCGTGCGAAAAGGGCATGAATCCTTTATTTCTTGCTTTCTAAACTATTTTTATATTGTCCCTTATTATTAAACAATTTTATGGGAGCATCAGGCATAATGTTTCGATTGAATTTGTTAGGAAACAATTTTACTTCACTTTATAACATATACATTTTAGGTTCTTTCAACTTTTATTTTGATATAAAAGAAAAAAGCATATTAATATCTTTGTATAATTTAAGAAAGCCAGTGTTCATCAAAAGAAATTGTTTGCCTTAGAATGTACAATTTTATGTAATGTGTACAAATTTTGAAGTTCACTCTTCTTTGTCAATTACATTTGTCTGGATTTAAAATTTATAGAACTGAGTTGAATTTTTAGTGCAACAGCACGCTGTGCATTTTAACTACATTTTAGTGGCCATAAATTTATAAAATGCGCGAGTATTATAATAATATTCATGTTACAATCGAAAGACATTCGAACCATTTATTCTCTTTATAATGGAAAATGGCCGTCCATTGCAAAAGCCTGCCAGAAGTATGATTTAAATCGTTTCGTTAGTTTTAGACATTTTAAGTATAAGTTTTTAAATTGAAGCTATTATCATATTATACATATAGTGCCTCGTTGGTCTCGCGGTTGGCGTGTGCGACTGCTGATCATGAGGTCTCGGGTTCAATTCCCGAGTCGGACCAAATGTTTGTATGATCTACAAATATTTGTTTCGGAGTCTGGGTGTTTTCTATGTATAATATGTATGTATTTACAAAAAAAAAGTATATATGTATTTGTATCAGTTGTCTAGTACCCATAACACAAGCTCTGCTTAGCTTGGGACTAGATGGCGTTGTGTGTTAGATGTCCAAAATATTTATTTGTTTTTTTATTTTGTATTTTATTTAGTTTTTTTTTTATAACTGGTTTGTTTGTAACCGGCAACCGACAGATGGAGTTAGCGTGCAATCTTTATTTATTTTTATATACATATTTATCTATACATAAACATATTTAACTTTTTTTTTTTTGCCAGTACAGTTACTCTATACATTTACATATCTTCTATCTATATAGCTCACATATACACACTTCACTTTCAATCTTCAAACTACTGACTTGAGAACCGTAATGTCTTCGCCTGACTACTTTGATGATAGTGATGAATTTCTGTCTGCATGTAGTAGTATTGGTTCCCAGGTTGGCCCAACCATCACTGAGACTCTCACATCGCAATTTTCTGACGTTCCCAAAAATTTTAACCTTGTACACATTAACGCTCAAAGTACTCCGGCTCACTTCCCCGATATGCTGGCATCTTTTGACTGTACGAATTTACATGCTATACTAATCTCTGAATCGTGGCTTAAACCCTGCTTACCTTCCTCTGCATACACTTTACCAGGATTCGACCTCATCAGGAATGATCGCACTGTGGTTGGGGGTGGTGGTGTTGCTATATATTTACGCTGTCATATTCATTACTCGATTATCAGTTTGTCTCCGCAGCCACCACCAACTGATGCGGGTGAACATCTCTTCCTAGAAGTAGAACTTTCTCATTCCAAAATCCTTCTTGGTGTCTATTATTGCCCTTCCTCACGCATCAATTTCTTCTCTTCTTTTGAACTTCTCCTAGAACAATTAACTCCTTCGTACAGTCATACCATAATCATGGGTGACTTCAATTCGATTTCATTCAATTCAACCTGTCGATTCTCGCTCATCCACTCTTAAGTCTGTAACCCTATCTAGCAATCTGTCTATCCTTCCGTCCAATGCAACGCATTATTTCCCACACGCCGCTCCGTCACTGTTAGACCTTATCCTTGTTTTCTCCCCTAACCTCGCAGTTAAGCACGGCCAGTGCTCAGCTGACGAGTTCTCCTATCACGACTTGTTTTACCTTTCCTATCGACCTCCTAAAGCCAAAGCTAAGATTATCCTGCAGCGAAATTTCAAGGGGATGGATACTGGTACGTTGGTGAGGGATGCCGGTAACATCGACTGGACATCTCTCTTCAGTGCTGACTCCATAGATGGGAAGGTCGAACTTTTTATCGCTAATTTGATGAGTCTATACAACGAACATGCACCAATCCAAGAGTTGAAGGTGAAACTTCTTCCGTCACCGTGGCTAACTTCAGACATCAAAGCACTAATTAAGAAAAAAGTGATAGCGAAGTCAAAATTCAAAAGGAAGCCAAGCGATAGTAACCGGGCCAAATACATAACTATCAGGAATCATTGCAGCAAGGTGTGTAGGAATGCTCAACGCCGATACATCCACAGATCCGTTGAAAACGGAGACCCAGCCTAAAGTCTGGAAGTTTCTGAAGTCACTGGGAGTAGGCAAACCTGTTCACGAATCTTTTCCTAAAAATATCAACTTAAACCTTCTTAATCAACATTTCTCTGCATCGTCAATTTTTGATAAAACGACAAAAGACACAACACTGAAACGTCTTACTTCTGCTCCAACTCCTGACTGTTCTCCCTTTGTCTTTAGTCAATTTTCTGATTGTGATGTTAGGAAGAGCATAGTATCTATTAGTTCGAATACAGTAGGTTCTGACTGTCTAAGCCGTAATATGATCCTCCCAATCCTTGATGAAATTCTTCCTGTCATTTGTCATATCCTAAACTATTCAATATCCCATAGCGTGTTCCCAAAGGCATGGAATAATGCTGAAATTATACCCATCCCCAAAAAGAAAAACCCCGAATCCTTCTGCGATTACCGTCCCATTTCTATTCTCCCATTTCTCTCCAAAGTCTTGGAACGTCTTATCCATGCTCAACTTACTAACTTCCCATCCAGAAACCTGCTCCTTAATCCTCTCCAGTCCGGGTTTCGTCCCGGGCACAGCACCACTACTACCCTTATTCACATAACGGAGGACATCAGATCTGCTATGGAGAACGGTGAAGTTACCGTATTGACACTCCTGGACTTCAGCAATGCATTTAACACCGTTGACTTTGACGTTCTGCTGTGTGTACTGTGCTCTCTTAACATATCTCCAACCGTAATTGACTGGTGTCACAACTACCTGTTTGGTCGCCGGCAACGCATATGCATTGAAAATACTGTTTCGTCCTGGTGTAGCAATACAGCCGGTGTACCACAGGGCGGCGTGCTCTCCCCCCTACTTTTCTCTGTTTTTATCAACACAATCACTAACAATCTGTCTTCTTCCTACCACCTATACCTATATGCTGATGATCTCCAGATTTATACCAAGGCATCACCGGTTAATCTGGTTGATGCTGTTACTAGTATTAATGCTGACCTGGACAAAATTTGTAAGTGGAGCAACGCCTACGGTCTAAAAATGAACCCAAGTAGGACCCAGTTTATTGTCATTGGAAGCTCGCGATTGGTCACCAAAATTGACTGGACAAAGTTGCCAAAAATCACTTGCAATATACACCTATTCCATACAGTGACAAAGTAAAGAACTTGGGGATTTACATTGACAGTACCTTGTCCTGGGGTCCTCAGCTACGAGAGCTGAGTCGTAAAATGTTTGCTGCTCCGGGGTCTTTGCGCAGACTACGCAATTTTCTTCCCACGTCAACCAAGATTGCTCTTACACAATCCCTTCTTTTCCCCATCCTTGATTATGCTGATGCCAGTTATCTAGATCTCACTGAAGACCAACTTAATAAGCTAGAAAGACTCCAAAACCTATGTATAAGGTTCATATAAATATGATCACGTCTCCAATTATCGTAAACAGCTTAAATGGTTACCCATTCGCCTTCGCCGGAATGCTCACATTCTTTCTCTTCTATATAATATTCTGTTCAATCCTTTTACTCCAAGTTACCTTAAAATGCAGTTTTCCTTTCTACATGACTCACAATCCAAATTATTGAGATCGTCAGAAAATCTGAAATTAAAAATGCCTGGACACTCTACCAAATTCCTTGATCAGTCGTTTTCTGTCCAAGCGGTACGATTGTGGAACGCCCTACCGGTCGCAATTAGACGTGCAAAAACTCAAACTGCCTTTAAGAGATTGGTAAAGGAGCATTACCTAGGAGACAACAATAATCCATAATCAACTGTTATTATAAATCAATTGGGTCACAGTATTGAGTGCCAGGATGTGTATAATATCTATGAATTTCACTTATTATGTATATACTAGCTGACCCACGCAACGTCGTTTGCGTCTCCTATTGCCCGTAGCGTAATAGTTGCCCCCCGTTTTTGAAACTTGGTACTCCGCTCCTATTGGCCATAGCGTGATGATATAGATAAACTCGATAAACTTCCTCGATAAACGGGCTATCTAACACTGAAAGAACTTTTTCAAATTGGACCAGTAGTTCCTGAGATTAGCGCGTTCAAACAAACAAAAACTATTCAGCTTTATATATTCGTATAGATGACCAACGCAACGTCGTTTGCGTCTCCTATTGCCCGTAGCGTAATAATTTCCCCCCGCTTTTGAAACATTCTTCATTGGTACTCCGCTCCTATTGGTCATAACGTGATGATATAGATAAACTCGATAAACTTCCTCGATAAACGGGCTATCTAACACTGAAAGAACTTTTTCAAATTGGACCAGTAGTTCCTGAGATTAGCGCGTTCAAACAAACAAAAACTCTTCAGCTTTATATATTAGTATAGATGTATTTATTATACTCTTCTAAGATCTAATACTCATAATCAACAACACATTTATTTGGATAAAGACTAATATTAGGTATTATGTTGATAAAAACTCTTTGGCAAATAACTCAATAATAGGTACCAACTCTTAGCGTCTTATACTCGTGATAACTTCTAAACGAAATGTCCGAATGGGATGAAACAAAAAGTATTTTACTTCTATATAAATACCCTTGATAACATAATGCTTTATTTAGATAAGGATTAATATTACGATACACATTTAAAGTAGTTTCTTTCTTCAGACGATTTAATAAATTTTTTGAACACAAAAGCGGTTATTGTGACTAAACCATGATAGTTAGATATATGCTCTCGCGGACTTTTTTGTAGATCTTAATGGGACCTACAAACCCGTAATACATTATTTTGTTCTATTGTCAATACTTTTTGCAGCGCACGCAAAAATAGGTTTTCGATTTCACACCTTGGGTTACAAAATCGCAATTTTCTTACGGATCTCTATTTTTTATGAAAATAAAATATAGCCTATAGCCTTCCTCAATAGATGGACTATCCAACACTGAAAGAATTTTTCAAATCGGACCAGTAGATCCTGAGATTAGCGCGTTCAAACAAACATATGTTATATAATAAGGTTCTTAAGCTTGGTTGTTGTTTATCGTTGTTATTATTACCTTTTAAGCTTTTAATAATAAAATTTTTAATTTCGGACATCTAACACACAACGCTATCTAGTCCCAAGCTAAGCAGAGCTTGTGTTATGGGTACTAGACAACTGATATAAATACATATATACTTAATTTTTTTGTAAATATATACATATTATACATAGAAAACACCCAGACTCCGAAACAAATATTTGTAGATAGTACAAACATTTGGTTCGACCCGAGAATCGAACCCGAGACCTCATGATCAGCAGTCGCACACGCCTACCGCAAGACAAACGAGGCAGTTAATAATTAAACGAGTATCCAATATTATGTAAATCCTTCTTTAATTTAAAAGTAGGTATTTTTTTATGAAATATACGTTTAAATAAGTACAAAGCATTTTTTATGTATTTTTTTATTATTACCGGCAGCCACACAGCAGGTACAATAACGTAGAATCCTTTATCACATTGCAACCTTGGCGAATACATGATGCAGGCCAGGGTTGTGTAATGACCTCGCTGATGTTCGAGAATGTTCCAATGAAAAAAAATAATGGTCACACGTTAGGAAGCCTTATAAAACCTAGTCGCACATAAAAATATAGAATAGTTGCGTCATGCTCTTGCGTCTAGCAAATAAAATAAGACGTCTATACAAGAAACGCGACGGAGCTGCGATCAATCTGCGGATCTAATAGCGGCGTCTGACCTAGCCGGCGCCACCGCGGCCGACGCACCCCCACATCCAGACCAACAACATGGCACTCAGCGTTTATTCAGGGCTGTGTCTCTCCACCCATCGTCTACATTACACTTTTTGCTGAACGACATGACATGACAGAAATTGTTATGGTAATCATCTTCCAACTTTGGAATAAATTAAATATCAAGTATGTATTACAGAATACATAACCACTGACTGACCTTTAACAAATTCGACCGAAACCTCTATAATGTAACTTGTTAATCTACATAAATATTATTTGTATAAGTCTATTGTATTAGTAATTGGCACGCTTCACATTACAGAAAGAAAACTAGGTATGATGTCATTATCTGTATGTCGTGTAAAACATTAGGCCTAAAACATGCGTAGGCCCTCGTAGCAAACATAATTTTCGTCTACAGAGGTAAAATCAAACAAAGAAAACGGTAAGATTCAACCGCATTCCAGAAAACACAGGCTGCACCCACCGGTTTCGGAGAAATCTAATTGGTGTCAAGTACATATAACGTAACTTTACGAGTGTGGTCGTAAATGGCGTGGAACGAGTGTGAATCTTAACAACGGTACGTCGGCAGACTCCGCAAGACTTGGTGTGTGACACGGGTTGATCGGGCATAGGTGTCCCGATGCGAGGCAAGAGTCTGTGCGTGCTACGAAGCTGTGACAGTGCGGTGTTGTGGTAGGTCAGGCGCTCGACGGACTGCATTCCACGTGCAACCGGCGTGCGGGCGCCGCAGCCACCGACACACCGCACTCCGCTCCCACTAAATATAGCCTGTGCGAAGTGAACGAACGCAACGCGCCGAACGCCCTACGTCGCCGACAAGCCACTCTCACATTCGTTGCCAATGAAATTGCTAAGCAATGAAAATTGCTGCCCGAACTACACAAGCTATTGAACCGTCGTCGCGTCGCTGACACACTAATCTCTTCGATCGATGTTAATGAAATATTTTACAGAGCAAGTATACATTTATGTACAATCTATCTATATAAAGGCAAAACTGAGACGTTCGTTTATCGAATATATTTTCAGAGTAAGCCCGTCCACCTTTTCTTAGTCTCTTGGAAAATTTTGCTTCAGTACAAGTCTTTTAATCAGTGTGATTTTCCTAAATGAATTATTCCAAGTAAATGCCTATTATTTTAAGCCATTTCTTAGATCCCATCTCAAATCTGCAAAAAATTGCAATTTACAAAGATCGTGGTTAACAACGATCATAGGATCAACGATTGCGGATTCGGTACTCCTTCAGTAAAATGTTTTTATACAAAAACATGGGCAATTGTCTCAGTGTTTATGTCTCAAAAGGCTATGGTTAGTTTGGGTGTGTGTGTAAGTGAATTGGCTGTGTAAAAATATCACAGTATGTTACGTTATCGTAACGTGTCAGCGCCGCGTGTAGGACGCAAGCAAATAAATTATTTATTTATAAGATACATTGTAGATTTTTTAGGACAATTGTAAAAAGTAGGCCTTTTTAAATGGGCTTGTTGGCATTTGAAACATGGCTAGTATTTTCCTTTAATGTGTTAAAACTGTAGAAACTTACTGTTATAATTACACGAATCTGCATTTGCCATTTAAAATGATGGCTAGGTACACGTGATTGTCGCACTGCGTCAAGACGAAAAACAAATGTGCAGTATTTACAATTTGAAAACAGATATACGCAGCGACGTCTTTATAGAAGAGAACGGCCATTTATTTGCTTATCGGCCACATAATGCGCTAACCGTACACGATAACGGAACAATGAGTGTACACCAGCCGCACAGATACCTACATTAGTGTACACTCAGATATGCTTATCTGCGTATGTCAATACTCTTTTGTACTGAAGATACGAGAGTCTATTTGCCCTTAATGCGCCGAACGCATTCTTCGATGTTGAATAACCTGTTGACAATGGACTGACCCATTAGTCGATGATTTTACCTATAAGTTTTTAACTGTTATCTTCTTCATATAAATGGGAATAGTCACGACTCACGTACCTACGCTATCTGTGTATCGTTATCGCAAATTGCAACGTACATAAAATAATATTGAAGGGTGGAATGAACACTAAATATTTATTGTTTTGTGAAACGTTTTTCGCGAATATATGTATTTAGGTATTGCTTCATTTGTGATATTTTTATACCGATTCTCGTTACTAAGCATAAGTACTAGAAAGACAGATATTTTGGAAAACAAAATCATGAACAAGACAGGTGTACAATATATTTGACTGAAATTGAATATTTGACCCCAAAGTGAACACTGCTCCTCCTTTAATATACAATCTGTCTGATTTTAGGTAGAAACAGCTAATACTTTGAAGTTCAAAGTATTAGCTGTTTCTACCTAAAATCAGACAGATTGTTTGAACCCTTCAAAATTTGAAAGTGACAATATTTTCCTTATCACATGGGTCGGACAGCAGTCATAACTCGGACCTGAACTAAACGAACTGCTGATTTATTTATACGGACCTAAATAAATAGTTAAACACATTTACATCGTTTCTATTATAAATTAACACAAAAAGGTACGACAATTAAATAGGATGAAATTTATGTGTATGCTTCGAATATACACCACAACTTAGAAGCCTTAAAAAGTTCTTATTATGACTGTCAACAGCCTTTAATTGCTCAATACTAAACATAGACCTCACCGTAGTTAGGATGAATGGAGTATCATATATTAGTGTTGTAGCACATTTTAAAACAATTTTTTTTACTTAAAAAAAACCAAACTTTTAAAATACAGGCAACGCAGGGCTTAAGTAGGAAGGACTTTTATAATGCATAAAAACATTGGACAAAAAATCATAGAGGAACGGACGGCTACGGTTCTATTATCTAAAATTTTGACAATGCAAATACACGTGACCATATTATAAATGCGGGGGAGGTTGTAGTCTACAAAAAAGGTAGGAAATCACTGCGACGCTCATTTTTTTTAAAACAATACCATTCAAATGAAACTAACCTGTGGTCCCCACGCTATTTGGATATAAGTCATATAATTTTGTACATGCAAATAACTCTGTTTACTAAATAACTATTCATTACCATAGAGTGGGATTTTAATAATGAAAAATCATTGAATGTTCCTTTTTTTTGTCTTCACTCGTGTCATCGTGTCATAAAATGGTCAAAAAATTATTAATCCAGCAAAAACTCAATGTCGTCTAGCGAACATAAACCAAACTAACATGTACCTATCCTGTATCGCACAATTTCAGTTCTCGCACTGATTTTATCGTTATATATAGGTAGGTACATACTTTCTGTTCTTTGCGGATTTACTCCTAACATATTTTATCATAATTTACTTACTAATTTTAGTAACTGGCATCGATTGAGTTTAAATCTATTTTAATGAACATGTTCGAGTTGTGAAGCTGATATGAGAGATATGTTGAAAGCATTCCGTAATCATAGCTAACATAGAATCAGATATGGTTATCAAATGAGTCATTAATTACCTACTTAGCACATAAGATTGGTTGGATCTTTAAACCAACAATCAGAATTTTTATTTTTAGTACATATAAAGAAATTTAATTAATTTAATTCTTTACATTCTTATTGTTTTGATTAATTGTTAAGTAATTGGCGATCAATTATACAAAATGTTGCTCCTCTCTTAATTTTTAAAATTAGTATTTCCAGTTCTCATCACTAGATTCACTAGATGAAAGTTTAGTCTAGAAGGAATTTCCTACTTTTGATATAAAAAAAAATGTGGGTAACAACAGATAAAGTGTCGATTTTTTAAATTTTTTATGCTATTTGTTGTATATGACTTTTTAGATTTTATGATTTTGATTGAGAAGCTTTTAGATTGCAAGAAAAAATGTTTCTTGAATATCATATTTTTAGAATTGACCCTTTTATATTATATTATAATGAAGGTAAGTAAGTAGGTAGATAAATTCTGGATCCTTAACTCATTTACGAATATAGTAAGTACCTATCTAAAAAAAAAGTTTTCATATCAAAACTTATGTAGGTACCTAGGAACACGCGTGGCATATTTAATTAATTTGTTAGGCAATTTAAATCTGTGTTTCCCAATTTATTGATATTCTCATTACATTATGTATTCATAATATAAATGGTACCTAACTACCGGAATCAGTCTATCAGCACGACCTTCGCAAGAGCAGATAGATAAGAGATAACAAGTTTTGTTGCCTTACATACCTACCTACGAACCACCTGTGTAGCGTATAAATTAATTTCTCCTACACTTTTTCATTATTTTGATGAACGTGTATCGCTATGTCAGTTATATTATTACCGTGGTATAGTCTTTAAGAGTATAAAACATAATTAGATAGGCCTGTGTAATACGCAATCATTATGTTATGAAGGAGGGCATGGCGCAAATCTAATTAGGTACCGTTGCTTGCTGTCTACCTACTATGTCAGTTATTTGCGATCAATCATTTTTTTAATTATTAAAATATCCCAAAATGTTTCACATGTTTCGATTTATATATTACTAGCGGCCGAGCCGGGCTTACGGCAAACTGCGCTAGACGTGCATTTCGCGCAAGAGTGCTAGGTATTCGACGGGAAGTCATCTGGCTGATTAACGGACTGTGAGGGGAAACCGCTAAGAGGACGTCTGCTCACTCATGTTTAAAACACAATTTCGTAATACGTATAACACTTGAAATCTAAAATGATTTCACCGATCAGAAGACAGTGGATTCGATTTGTAATTTAAACCATCGACGAATGAAGCACCTCCGTTTGCTAGCCCATTTACGCAGAAAACGGACACTGTTTATCAACACGCTCGCTGCACTGGTGCGACGACATATGACATAAAGACGTCATTCCACAGCAAAATCATCAACCTTTGGCAGCTGTCGCAGCGGCTGATCATCGGGTGTACGACATGTGTAGGTACATGCGATCCATCGGGAGCTGTTTCGCGAGCGACTCGAAATAGACACAAAATGATGTGGCGCGTGCATGCACTGATCGATCGCACTCACCGTGCGCTCGTAGACAGTAGGCGCGCCGGTCAGCTGAGAAGTCGGATATTGCGTGCTGATACTCCGACTGTTTGCTCTGCTCGGACCGTAGTAAGATCCGAAGGAGTGCACTGGCTGCGGCTACACTACACGCGGTTCAAACGAGCTCCGGTATCGGATCACGGAGAGAGCACACACACGCGGACCGTAACTGAATGCGTCAAGTCTAGACTACGTGCATCGCGGGTCTCGCGTGCTAACGGCGAGAGTGTCGGCGAGCGACTGAGAACTGAGCGGGGGGCAACCTCCGGCACCCGCGCCGCCCCTCACCGCCCACTTCCTCCGATGAATGACAATAATGGAAGACGTTCAACTCGCCCGCAAACCGAATAATATGAATCATTGCATTAGGGTGCAGCCCCGGCCGAGTCAAGGCCACAAAACCCTAAAGTAAAGCATGAGCTAGAAATCTGCAACTGACTACGATAATCATTCTAAGCTCCTGAAAAATGTTTTTACTGTAAAGGATACTAAGCAACAATTGTGGCAAAGATTCGTTAAAACGCAGCGAGACGAGTTTGCAATTAGCTGGATCATATGGCAGACCACTAATCTTATCTCCACTAATCTAATCCGCCGCGATGTCCTCTCTCGTGTTTTCTTCCAATTGTGTCAACTCGAGGTAAATTAGAGTTTTCTCTAAGGAGTTTAAAATAAGTTCCAACAACGTTCATTGTGTCTTAAAATAATGTTCTCTAAATTACATTCCCTCCCCGACATTATTTTCCTCACACATACCTAACCATTATGGTTTTTTATTCACACAATACACTAGGTACACTAATTTAACAACTTTAACTTACCAAAAGTATCGAAAGTATCGAAAAAGTATTGAGTTTTAGTTCTTAGAAAAACAACTGTAGCGCTAATATACGTCAATCAAATCATCTTATGTGTAGTAATAAAACAAAAAATAAAAACAAAATGATGTAGGTAAATACCTTATTATTGACATTTTGTTTCTTTTTCATATTTTCACAATTCAATATATTTATTATTGGTATCTAGAATACTGCAAAGTACATAAATTGGGTTGAAATAGAACTGAATCCAATAAAGTCAGTTATGAAGATATATCCATAATCCCCTTGATTAATAACTGTTCTCATTATCAATAAAAATCATAGGTGGCAATCAATATTGATCATGAATATCAATAACTCAATACAAACTTTGTCTAGTGTCATTACTAACTGCGCATTCACTTCTGATCCAAAGAACATTACAACAACTAGGTCCTTTGTTTAGCACATTCTTGTAAAACGCGATAGCATTCAACAGATAGGTACTAAATAGGCACCGACGTCTTACACTCAGTCCAGTTTTACTTTTTAGCGAGTTGCCGATATCTAAACGCTCGGCTTTTCTGTTGAAGATGCGATGAAAAAGATTTTTATAGTCCGGCTGGCTACATTTTTATAGTTCAGTAAAATGCAGTAAATCAGGCCGCGACTAAAATCAGACATTAAGTCCAGCGTCCCCAGGTCGGTGTCGCGGTATAGCGAAACTTTTATTTTTGTTTTGTCGGTCGGATCATTAAAGTTCATCGTGTCTAGACCGGTTTACCCACGCCCACGTCCCGCACAGATTTCTGCATCTTGCAACCAACCCGCCACACAAGTTACTTTATTTCCTTTTTTATTCTTTTAGAATACAGGCAGATATTGCCTCTCCATTGCATTAATAGTGAAAGTATTCTTCGCATAGGAGGACCACCTTTCGAACATTGTTTCTGAATCCAGTAATATTTATACACTTTGTGAGGTGTTTTTAGCCTTACAGTTTTATCCTCGTTATAAAATGTAATATACTGATTAGAAAATACATACAGGATTAAGTATCATAAGGGTTTACAAATGTAGTTAAATCGTAGCCCCGAAATAGAAATGAGGGTACCCGCAGATGGACGTTGCGCTGACACGAATCTGTTGTATGACTTTGACTTTATGGCCGTTAACTGTATGCCTACCATAAACTTGTGACGCTTACTTACTTAATTTTGTTTTTAACTGAAATCGAATTTAATGCGTTTAAGTCATGATGATTGTAATAAAGTTTTCACTCTTAGTGTGGACTTTTTCTTTACATTTAAATGAGAGAAAGCGGGGAGTACATACCCACTCAATTAAATCAGGTTTTTTTATCGGTTTATAAATGTAGCCTACATTTATAAACCGATAAGGTAAGGTTCTGAGGTAACAAACATAAAAAATATAATCGAATAATTGAAAATCGTCTCCTTTTCGCTTTCTGCAGACGTGCATAGCATAAACCGAGCTTAATGCCGTAATTATTTTTCTATACTTGCGGATTTATTAATATTTTAAACATATAAATACACACAAGTAAGTTTCTAGTCCAGTACCTAACGAATACTATAGCTTTTTCTATTCATTATTACGGTGTAAAAATATTAACATCACTGCTTGGTATAAAATGTAGACAAATTTTCTACAACACCACGACGTTATTATTTATTACAAGTTTGTATAGCATTACTTGTGACAAAACGACATCCACAGAACACGATAGAATGGTGAAAGAAGCGTGGCACGTGTGCCGAAAGCTTGCACTGTAGTGCATAGTATTAATGTCGTCCACGCATTACGCAGCGAGATTCACGGAACGGCGTTCGCAGCGTAACAAAACAACAAAAACTTCATTACGATGCCTTATTGTGCAGTCACTAACTGTGAAAATAAGAGTAGTGAAGTTAGTCTGAAGAAAGGAGGCATTTCCTTTCATCAGTAAGTACTATTTTTTTAGTAAAAACAAAGATAAACAAGAATCAAAATGTTCTGCCAACCAGTATTATGTTGTCAACTAGAAGCAATTATGTATTAACTTTTTCATTAAGGTACTGGATCCATTACGTTTAATACACAAAACTCGTACCTAGTCCCGTGACGTGACCGCGCAATGAATATCGAAATAAACAATTGTTCCGAACGCTCAATTAAACTGCACGAAGTACGGATGCCCGATGCGACTTGCGCTAGAGCTTGTTATACTACGTAGGTGAATGTATCGATAAATTGTTATTATGCAGGCAAGAGACTATTTAATTCTGGTAGTGTTATTTCTATATTGTTCAACTACGAACTGTGAATGAGAATATGAAATTTATTGTCTATTTGAAATAAAATAAGTTTGGTAGGTATATTAGTCAAAATATTTACATTAAAAATATATACATTTTATAGTTACCAGGATCCTATTAAATAAAAAGGCTTTATTTTCACATATCAAAAACATCCATTATATGCCTACCTAAATTACGTATATGTTATTATAACCGATAAATATTATAAATTTGGAAAAAAATGCTGTTCTAAAAATTTATTATATTTTTTTATAAATAATCTTTTTAAGTAGATGGTTTTTAGTTTTCGAACTTACTTTAAATACTTAATTGTGAAATTTTATCATAAATATTAAGTTGCATTTCAGTTTTCCAATGATTCCATTCTTCGATAAGACATGAAAGTGTGACACTTCACTAGTCGACGCTCGCGCATTGACCAATTGGGTGCGTTTAGGGGGCGCGGCTTTGTGATTTGCTGCCACGCAGGATTTATATGGCAAAGTACTCTCGTCACCAATCTATCTTGATCAATATCTGTGACGACATCATTAGGGCTCATTGCGGTTTCGCAAATGATAAATACATGATTTAAAAAAGTCCGACCAGTATACGAGCTCCAAATTACTGGTATCAAGATAAGTAAGTTAAGTATACGAAAACAATATCGAATGCTAATACATTTGTAGTAGGTATTACTAGCTTTTGATCGCGTCTCAGACTGCGCGCATGTCGGTTATCACGGTAAAAAGTAACCTGTCTCCTTCCTCAAGAACAAAAGTATCTCCATACGAAATTTCATTGATTTCGGTGCAGCAGTTTTGCTGCGAAAGCGTAATAGACAGACAGAGCTACTTTCGAACTTATAATGTTAAGCGTGGAGGAATGGATGAACTAAGTACATTTTTATACATGCCAATTTATAAATACAAAAGATTATATTGTTTAATTGAAGGTATTGTTATCTAACACACAATCGTTAGGTGAAAATAGAAGGATAAAATAACACTTACGTTCAATATTCCGGATCCCTACTATTGTACAATATGGGATCCTGTTATATTAGGTGTATGTATGTAAATCTGATTGCTTTTATGAGATTTTTTCTGAATGAGAGGTATACTATATTATTCTATGTATCCCTAGAAACGTGTATACCAATTTTCATAATGTAAATATAGTCCATTCATTTAATAGATAGTGACGGTGCACCCGCACGCAATTGTGGTTATTGTTGTGAAATGCGAATATATTAATTCCTACAAAGGCGTAAACGGCGTGCTTGGGGGTGTACGCCGCAGGCGGGCCCTTTGATTTTGTGGCGGCTTGCACGTGCAAAGGTATCTAAGCGATGAATTTATACACATAATGTGTGCTAGGTACCTAGAATCTGTTTGAAGTCGGTGCCAAGTGACTATCGCTTAGACTTTTGTAATTGTTCGTTTGTATTTTTTTGGCTTAGCACCGACTTCAAGCAGATTTTAGGTACCTAGCACACATTATAATACTACTATTTAAATGAATAAAGAATTAGGTATACGCAATTTATGAAGAACCAGTTTATTTTACGATTTTAAGTGTTTTTTTTTGGCTGAGAGTTTTCGTTGGATGTTTTTTTGGAAGTCGGTTTTTTTTTATATAAAAAGTTTTTATTTTTCAGTTTTTAGTGCAATCAATCGTAGGTCAGTAGTAAGTTGAACTATTTCATCAAATTTCATCATCAAGAATAAAAATTAAGGTCTATACGTACGTGTAATATTAAAATCATCCTCTAATCCCTAACTGTTGAAGAGTTTAACCTTCTATCATCAGCTCACCTAAATAACTTGAAAGTATACGACTGCAGGTCTTTAGATACGTATGAATTTGAAAGAATTATCCTCCAACTCCTAACCGCTGAGGAGTTGTACCTTCCACCTTCCATCATCAGCTAACCTAAATAATTTGAAAGAATACGACTAAAGGTAACATATATGCATATGATATTTAAAGATTTATCCTCCAACTCCTAACCGTTAAGGAGTTGTACCTTACATCATCAGCTCATCATCATAAAATGATGACTACCAGACGCAAATACCGGAGTAGCTTCAGAAAATATACGAAAAACATAGTACGTGCCTGAAAAAATTAGGGTTTCCCTCGATTTCTCTGGGATGCCATCATCAGATCCTAGTTTCCTTGTCATGGTACCACCGTCGGAACATCTTCTTTCCAACAAAAGAAGAATCATCAAAATCGGTTCATAAACGACGAAGTTATCCCCGAACACACATAAAAAAAAATATATATATACGGTCGAATTGAGAAACCTCCTCCTTTTTTTGATGTCGGTTAACCGACCGACAGTGACAGTGACCGTGGGAGAGCCACGCTTCGGCATGCATGGGCCGGCTCGACCGGAGTGATACCACGGCCTCACAGAAAACCGGTGTGAACCAGCGCTTGCGCTATGTTTCACCGAGTGAGTGAAGATAATTACCGGAGGCCCATACCCTAACCCCTATTATTGTATTGTCATCGGCCCTTGACCCCTGTGAAAATTTCCAAGTTAATCAGACTCCTAGAAGTAGTTGAAAATGAAGTTAAAAGATTCCGTTACATACATAAATACATAAGTACAGGTCAAGCTAATATAAGCGTGTTAATCATTAATAACATTCTTAATATATCAATAGTGTTTTTCCAACACTTAATCAAGCCTTCCTCAATGTTTTGTAATGTTAATTACATTTTAAAAACATTTTAAAAGGCCGCAATCATTGTATTGTGAAATTTTGTTGTTAAAGATATGAGTGAGAAATGTTTCACGTGTACTTACTTATGATAAGATTCCTTAAACTTAGTTATCTGTTGTTAGCCCTATGTATGTGCGTAATTTCCTGATATCATTAAACACGATATTGATGTTCAGGGGATTCCTAGTATTTAATGTTAGTGTTCATGCTTTTAATAAACATGTATTACTGGCAACTGTCGATTCATTGATTCAGTATTTTGCAATCATTGAGGTTTGACTTCATGTACATTGTCTGTTTTCTTGAAGAAATTCTTATTGACTTGTCAAAAATAACAGCTAATAGATGTTATGCATTCCAAATCAGTATGGCTATATAAGAATTCCTTAAATAAGAAGTTTCCTTTGGAGACGGCCTATGGTGTAGTATTGGCTGGTTTGCAAAGTAATAATAAATATTAATAATAAATATTTCGTATTTATAATAAGCCATTTAGCTTCAAACTAAGCAGAGCTTGTTACATACTTTATTTTATAAATATTTACATAGAAAACATCGAAACTCCGAAACAAATATTTGCAGATCATACAAATGTCGTCTAATTACTCGTATCTGAACGATAAAGGACACAAATGTATTTGTTTAAGTAATTAGAATAATTAGTATTTAAGTTTATTCTGTGAGAAACAATGTTACTTGTACAATTTAGGTCATATAGTTCACAACAAGGTCTTAGCATTCCTATCAGCAAATAAGAAAACCGTTGTTGCTACTGCGTGTTAATTCTGAGCATCGATGCTGCGTCATACGGCTTAGAAGCTAGGTCGCACTTGATAGAACATGAGTAAAATACTAATGATAGCATTACTATATTATAAAAACTAACATCGACTTCATGCGACTTTACATCAAGATGAATTGTAATATACGACAATCTTCATTCCCAAATTTGCACTCTCAGGGTTGGTTTTTTCTTCGAGTTTCAATGGTACCAATCAAAATGCCTTCCAAATTTAAAAACATAATTTTTTAAATCGGTTCATAAATAACGGTGTTCCTAGATAACTAATATAACACAACAATACAACCGAATTTAAAGCATACTCATTATTTGAAGTCGATTAAATACTTAGGAAACACAATATTGTTACGTTACAATAAAATTTATTTAAATTTATATATTATTATTTATAAAATTATATATATATATATATATAATAATATTATAAATTGCCTCTATTGGGTATATACGCTGACTAATTTCATTGTTACAAATGATACCTACACAGATAATAATGTAACAGTAATGATGTTCAAATAATATTTATTTAAATAGTTAGGTCTACATTTAAAATAGTTATAAATACTAGAGGAAGTTCCGTTATACTCCTATATATATTGGATTTTCTGGTCTAAAGTACATCTATTGTACAGAGAACAACAGTACGTATGCGAGTAGCGAACTTGTAGGTGGACTGAAGGAGCTCCTTAAGAATAGGGTAAGGGTTAAATTTAAGGTCAACCCAAGTTCCCTTTCCATTATATGAAATATAATATAATCCTTATATTATTATGCATCGAACAAACTATGCATAAAACCCTTCTCACTAGAAAATAATATCAAGAAGCCCTTGAAATAAAAATCGAGAATAAAGATGATTGCGATGCATACTCGATGAACTCAAATAGTCTCAAGCGGCCATTCCATTCTATTCCATCCTTGTAACCAAACGATGTCTGAGTGAATACACAGTGGGCTGTTATAACGACTACATTCAGAACTGACGTCAATCGCTCAATAAATAACATTTAAATAAGGTAAAAGTTATTTATTTGCCTGTTAGTGCAATATTATGTTTTAATTACAAACTATATATAATGACAGTGTGTTTATCTTTCATTGGTATTGCTACTTTTGTATTAAATTTTTGCGAGATTATAAAGCTTAACACCGGAACAAATTCCCTAATGGTTGTATGAATAAATGTGGTACAGCATATTGTTAGGACGTCGACTGTGATAATATGCAGGCATAGATAACAAAGAAACTTATTTTAATCTGCAAAATGACGTTTTGTAAGCCTACGGTGAAGGGGTACTGTTTGAATAATACAGTGTCCTATACAACCTTTTTGTTTAGCTATTACTGAACAATTTTTTCCATTTAAACGGCAAATAAATTCATTTGAGGGTGTACTTCTTACTTTATGTCTGTCGTAGCTAATGTGTAATTAATTTTAAATATAAAGTAAAGACTTTATAGAATGTCGGTGTTAATCTGAAATCCCCTGGACTGACATTAGACGGTTTCATTTTACATAATTATGGCCATTTCTCCACGATCCAGGCACCATAATAATAAGAAATTGTATACATAAACCACACATCCTACTAATATTATAAACGCGAAAGTTTGTAAGTATGGATGAATGTTTGTTACTCTTTCTCGCAAAAACTACTGAACGGATTTGGATGAAACTTTACAGTAATATAGCTTATACATCAGAATAACACATAGGCTACTATTTGCCGCGATAACCGACATACACGCGGGCAGAGCCGCGGGCAACAACTAGTTATTCATAAATCCAAGTTAAAGAAATATACATACTTGCGCAGACTCAAATAGGTTATGGAATGTACCAACTAACAGCAAAGTATGATAAGATTGATAAGACGTTTAGTTAAAGAATCCAATTTTAAATATTTGTTGTTTTTTTTACAAAACTGGTACGATGTGGGTACGTTGCATTACGTAGGCTCATTTATCTTGCCCCTAAAGCCCGGGTAGCACACCGCCGTTGACATAAACGTTCATTTCTCAAATGAAATTACTAAGTCGTACAACTTATCCAATAATAAATCTACTTAGTGAAACATGAAGTCTCAAACAATCTATTTTTATTTCCATAGCAGGTAAGCTTGCATGACTAATTTACCGAGGGAAGGTAGTAAAGTCACTGTATTATTGCTTTAAAATATCGAATGAGTCCTAATTTTAAGTAGCTAGTACAGATATTTTCGTTGTTTCATAAATCAAACCGGCTTTCAAGTGTAAATTTTACTAAGGTGCTTAAATAATTTAAAGCTTTTTAAAACGAGGATATTTTCAAAAAAAAAAATCATTAGAAGGAAATAATCTTATAAATTTCCTGTGAGAGCGATAACAAAACCACGAAATTGGATTTCGCGATATAATCTGGAGCTGGTAGTGACAGGGCGGCCACGACGCTGCGACGGCCGACACGAGACCAGTCGACCCCGGCGACAGTTTTTGCTTCCGTACCTACACCGCCTATTCTACTTTAATATACATATTTATATTTTATACAATTATGTATATCCATCCTTGCTACTAAATCAGAGAGAACTTTCCTTGAAGAAACGTATTTAGCTAAACATAAAAGCTACATTGTTTTACATTCAGGTAAATCATGTAACAAGTTTTTATACTGAAGTTCAAAACATTTCCAGCCTTTAATTATTTGGAATGAAATCGTATAGATCTTTTATTGCGGTGAATTTTATGTTTCGCGATTCAATGAAAGGTTTCGTGTAAACATCGGGGTGTTATAAAATAGCTGACTTTAACGTTGGCCCATCAAAAGTATTCGCGTATTTTTCACAACATTTGACGTGAATGGTTTCGAATAATATGGCTCGTGCAACTGAATCACTGCGTTTGTATTGTTTTTTTTTGTGCAAGTACGATATTTAGCTAGTTGATTCGCTTTACATTTTACTTTCCCTTTCAATGGGACTGTTAAACTTAAAACTGTCAGTCAATTAATGTTTTTAAATTATCACTCACCATACTTATGGAAAAAGTATCGCAGATTTGTACATTTTATGACTGATCAACTTATGATACATTAAGAGATATACAATGATGCTAATTTTATTTTTCAGAAACCATCTGAACTAAACTAAAAACCTTTAAAAATGAATTTTGTCCTGTCAAACGACATCTTAAATCTAATATGACTAAAATTAGATATGTAACACTGAAAATAGACATTATAAATAACCATACGAATAAAAAAGAATCTTTAAATCGCATCACTAAATTAGGAGAATAGAAGATAATTTTATAGAAATTTTAGTTTGGTGACGCAATAATAGAATTAAAACCAAGTATGTTTAAAAATACATTCCCATAACAATACAGTACGACAGGTCACGTGATGTTAAAGTTACATAGTTGTAATAACTAGTAATTTGTAGAAATTTAGTGTCTTGATTCTAAGTCCAAGAAAGATCAGTCCATGACAAAAATAGTTGTGAAAATACTTATACCTTAGATTATATTAATACTTATTTTTTTGTATATCAATGACTTTACTTAGGTACTTGTAGATATAATAGACGGTTTTATCGTTTAGAATTATCTCTTCCAATGAACATTACGGTTGGTTATTGATACTTTGTTGTAAATAAAAACTGATTCCAGACCATTTTTAACCGACTTCCAGAAAGAAAAAGGAGGAGGTTCTATGTTCCACTGTATGTATTTTTTTTTTTATATGTATGTTCACCGATTACTCCGTCAGTTGTGGACCGATTTTAATTTTTTTTTGTATTCGAAAGGGTATGCTTTCGAGGTGGTCCCATTGCCAGCATATCAGGATCTGATGATGGGATCCCAAGGAAATCGAGGGAATCCCTAATTTTTTATAGGCACATAGTATGTTTTTCGTAAGTTTTCTGAAGTTACGCCAGTATTTGCGTCTGGTAGTCATCATTTTATGATGATGAGCTGATGATGTAAGGTACAACTCCTTAACGGTTAGAAGTTAGAGGATAAATCTTTAAATATCATATGTATATATGTTACCTTTAGTCGTATTCTTTCAAATAATTTAGGTTAGCTGATGATGGAAGGTGGAAGGTACAACTCCTCAACGGTTAGGAGTTGGAGGATAATTCTTTCAATTTCATACGTATCTAAAGACCTTCAGTTGTATACTTTCAAGTTATTTAGGTGAGCTAATTATAGAAGGTTAAACTCTTCAACAGTTAGGGATTAGAGGATGATTTTAATATTACACGTACGTATAGACCTTAATTTGTATTCTTGATGATGTAATTTGATGATATATTTTAACTTACTACTTACCTACGATTGTTTGCACTAAAAACTGAAAAATAAAAACTTTTTATAAAAAAAAAACCGACTTCCAAAAAACATCCAACTAAAACTCTCTGCCTAAAAAACACTTAAAAGCGTAAAATAAACTGGCTCTTCATAAATTGCCTCTACCTAATTCCTTATTCATTTAAATGGTAGTATTATAATGTGTGCTAGGTACCTAAAATCTGTTTGAAGTCGGTGCCAAGTGACTATCGCTTAGACTATTGTATTCTTTTTGGCTTAGCACCAATACAACCAAAACATAAATATTGTATCATGAACACAAATATGTGTTCATATCATTTATATAAAGAAAGGAAATGGAATAAGGATGTACTGTACATGTACAGCATGAATGAAGGGTCTAGTTGCTGAGTCCTGAGTTAATTTATTGCGAGTCATCATCATCATCAACCTATCGCAGTTCACAATTATTGCGAATACAACAACAAAACAGTCCAATGACCTAAGATACAGGAGAAACATTCATTTTATAATTATTACAGCTGTAAAATAAGTATTTATGAATTTACGTAAATATAATTCTTGTGGTACCTATAGATAACGCCTGTGGTGTAGATAATTTAAGTGCATATTATAAATCATTGGTTATTATTTATGAGTGTAAAGTATAATTATTATACATATTCATACCTACAATACAGCTAGTATATTATTTTAACACGAGTTTACATAAATTATATACATTTATATACGTATAATTTAAAATATATATTTAATACATATGGGTTCGTGGGGAGGGACATAAGGAGTGTTGCCACTTCTGTTATATATATTCAAGGACTAGAGGATGTGTGAGAGAGGAAGTATATAAATGTTTAGTTAAACTAGACTACGAGGAAACAGAGAAACTGTTAATTGTACAAAAATAATAGCCTAGATATGACGCACACATATTGCACACACACGTGAGCACTCGCAAACACACACACACACACACACACACAAAAGCGCGCTCAAACACACACTAAATTAGAGATGTATATTTTGTTTGGTTTTTCTTTGTTTTTTCCATCTTTTGTTTCTTGATTCCTATATGATAACAACAAATAACAAATTAATAATAAGAAATGCAGCTGAGATAATATATAGTATCAATGTACAGTGTTTCACTTTCTATGTTTTGTCTGTGTAATGGGAGCCTGGTTATCCATGTTACAGGTTCTCACCTAGTTTGGAAACCAGTCTCCCAATAAGCAATGTGTATTGTACAATTAATAATGTATATGGGAGAAAAATAAACAAATTATTATTATTATTATTAATACCATCGGTGTCATAAAAACAGAGTGAGGGTCCAAATTAGGTAGAAAAACAACACTGCAAAGAGAAGGAAAACTTGCTACAAACCTAATATCAACCTGTCTGGCCAGCATTGTACAGTAGGTCGAAACCTTATTTCTAAGGAGAGGCCTATGTCCAGTTGTGGACTGTTAAAGGATGGTCATGATGATAACAATCTATATTTGTATATAAAAGAGGAAGGTGACTGACATACACAGAGATCAACGCACAGCCCAAACTGCTGAACCTAAAATCCTGAAATTTTGCACGTAGTTTGTTTATATAACATAAGTGAGCACTAAAAAGTAATTATTGAAATTCCACCCCTAAGGGAGTAAATCAGGGGATGAAAGTCTGCGTGAGCGAAGCTAGTTTAACATTATTTTAGATGATCGATTTTTCAGATTTAAGATATTTTCATGGCAACTTTTCTATGATTATAGTTAGGTGCTTTCGATTCCTCTTTTGTAGTTGTAGGTAGCTTATTGCCATATGGTGATACCAAACATGCATTAGTTGAATGTGTATGTTGTAAAATAAAACTATGGCTATTATTTGTAACAATAAAATAATTCAAAAAGTCATTTAGCTTCAATACTCATTATTGATGTTATCTTGCACTACTATAAAAATGAATGAATTAGAACATAATATACATGGTAACATATTACAATTTACATAAGTATGTATATTTTACTCGGACGTGTGAATGTGATAGAAGAAAATGAAAAAACGAAAACTTATTGCACTGAGCACAAACAAGGTTAGGAAAAGAGTGTAAAGTTAGTTAGGTTATGTTATGGATATATAGTTTTCTCAAATAGTTATTCATACATTGATTCTGTTGCTCTATTTCACTAGAAAGATATACAGTCTAACCATTCAAAATAAATTTTAAGAGTAGGTATCTATGACGTTTACACGAAGAACATTAAATTAGTTAAATTCAAAACAGGATCAAATAAATTATTCATCAATAAACCTTTTACTAATATTTCGTTTTTAAATTACAATTGGAATTTCATAACTAACTTTTTATTTAATTCATTGTAATCATTTTTAATCGATCTATCTAAAAGTATTTAAAACTCCAGATTTTCACCCGAATCACTGTCGTGACAATTTTCATTGACTTAAATTTTCATGACAGCTTATTAATTTTCATTGACGTCAATTTTCACATTGCAATTAGTGTGAACGTAATCATTGTCGTGTTACGTTTACACTTTAATATAATGTTATGATTGAATTATAATTACATAGTTGGTAACTAGTTTCTGTATTTTTCACCGTTTTGGATGCATCGATCATGCAATTACTAAAAAGCGCCATCTAGTGTTAACTCAAGGAAGTTTATAAAATACTTGCACGTAGAAAAATCGTGTTATCATGCTGTATACTTCTGTAGTTGTGAAAATTAAGTGTCAACCTGTCCACCAGAACTTCTGAGAACAGTGACCTACAAACATGACTACACTGTAAGGATTTGTTAAACAATGAAAAAGTAAAGAGGAAGTTACTGATTGAGCACGTACATTTGTTAGTGTAAACACATAACATTTTAACTTTTTATACCATAATAGTCCCTGAAGGTATCAGAATAGTTGACGAATGTACGTTGGATAAAAGTAGGTTTATATAAAACCTACTTTTATCCAACGTTTGATATTAATATATGATGTAAACTGACACTGAAATTTGTCAAGTCATCTTTATGAATAATTTAAATAATTTTCGAATTAAAATAACGAAATTACATCCATAATAAATTTGTAATCCTTTATTTATCTAAAGATTTTGGACTTCAAGTCCTTCAATAGCTAATGCTATGATGGTAAAACGGGAGTTGTCTGTAGGCACCAAAGACGAATAAAATTATTCCACATAATATATCCTTACCCAAAATAACTTCTAACATAAGGCGTTATGGCAACAATGCGGCACATATTATCTACACTTATGCGTTCGTCGTAAGTGTTAATATATGTACATACAACATTTTAATCAAAGCTATGACGTCACTCGGAGATACTTGTACGATATACTTGTACTTGTGCGAACGGCATTGTTCAGAATATTTCTATGTGTTCGTATCTCGGGGTTGCCACCATTTGTGTTTGCCAATATAAGGGTAATTACATAGACGTCATTTGAGTCTCTCAGAGAGTATTTTAAGCCCGAAATAATCTACTTGCTAACTATTCCTACATTCCTCTTCTTCCTACTTATTTATCTTATATTATACTAGCGACCCGCCCCGGCTTCGCACGGGTGGATTTCAGATGCCCCCGCCGACGACACAATTCGTGCATTTTAAATCTGTAATATCTTCGAATATATTCATTTAAATTAGATACTGTAAAGGGCCATTTTGATCTATATTAAATGCACAATGTATTTAATTTACTTAATTGTATAAGGATTCATTCCGTATTGCTTAAAATCACTTCGTAAATAAGCCATTATTTCTCGTAAAAAGAAAGGAATAAAAAATGGTTGTTGTGGGTTATCCCTAAGAGATAGACATATACTGTCGCGGACTTTTTTGTAGTACCTTTTAAGGTGTACAATACTGTAGTAGATTATTTTGATCTATCTCGTAGGGTGCAACCAGCGTTTGCAATGTAAGCGCAAAAAAATGTGTTTATTTGCTACAGCACATTAGAAACCTCGAAAATTAACAGTGTTTCCATGCTATATTATGCATTTATTATACATAAAAACCTTCCTCTTGAATCACTCTATCTATTAAAGAAATTCGCGTCAAAATCCGTTGAGTAGTTTTAAAGATTTAAGCACACAAAGGGACATAGGGACAGAGAAAGCGACTTTGTTTTATACTATGTAGTGATTATTTATAATACCTAGTCATCTAGTCGAAATTATGTCGTTATTAAAGTAAAGATTGCCTTGTAAGTCATAAATGAGTCTGAATTAGTTAGGACTTTCAGAGGAATCTGAAATATATGTATGGCAATACTTCAAGAGCGTCATACTAGATCATAAAACAAGATAACAGTAATGACTTCACTTTATCAATAGCATTGTCAAGTTCGACGACTCGAAGACTTGCCACTATCTAGATTACGAGCAAACGTTACAATCAGCATCAGATAAACAACTCATCATTGTTTAAAATCCTCGTACAAAGTCAAACTACATACTTACAAACAACAAGACATTAACTCTTTGATTTAGTAAGTGGGTTACCAATTAGCAGTAATTTTGGATATAATCGGTAGTTTAGTCAGCCATATTTATTTACATAATTATGTACCATAACAACAAATTTTAGTAACTAAATTAATTATGAATTAACAAATTCGATATTTTTTGTTAAATATTCAATGAACAAGCTTTATTCCTGAAGCGAATTTTCGTCTTCTGTGTTAGCGAGTCGAACTCACCGCAAGACGTGCGCAAGACGTGTATAGACACGTCACGCGGTAATTATTATTATTATCATTATTATTTCACGCCTGTATTACAGGCTACAGCTCAACTTACACTTGGTAGCTCAACTTTACGTGTCGTTTATAAAAAAAATCATAACCCTCCTTTGGCTTTGCCGTAGTCGGGTAATTAGGCTTATTGTTAGGTATATTGTTACAGGTGTAGCGGCAGCGGGTGTCCATGGGCGGCGGTAATCGCTTACTATCAGGCGATACATCTGTTCGTTTGCCGCATATTCCAAAAAAAAAATCGTAATAAAGCCTACAAGTACCTAATTGTAATTGGTTACCATGTTTTCAAGTTTTCAAGCACTCACACCATCTCAAAACGTGCCACATTCTAATTGCATAGAAAGGAATATAATTTTATATTGCTTTAACCTTTAGAGGACACAGGCAGTTTTACTATTGTGCTTAAAAATGTCTTCGAGGTTAGAGATAATAAAAAAAAATAACAAAAAAAAACGACTTCAAGAACGATCAAATTGAAATGGGCCCTTAAGGAAAGACCAGTTTTCAAATAAAAAAGAATCATCGAAATCGGTTGGCATGATATTGAGTTATTCGTCAATTTGTCGCGCACATACTTAATGCAAATTGAAGACTTATATGGTTTTCTCATAGATGACATGACAGAACTGGACCAAATTAAAATGGGACCACATGGGAAGCACCAGCTTTCAAATAAAAAAGAATCATCAAAATCGGTTCCCCCAGTCGAAAGTTATGAGGTAACAAACATTAAAAAAAACAGTTGAATTGAGAACCTCCTCCTTTTTTTGAAGTCGGTTAAAAAAGTAGTACCTAGTCGGAAGTTGTTAATATTTGTGACTGGCATCAACTTATAATGAACTTTCACCCGTAAGTTTTGAACTATCCAAATTTGGCGAAGTTTTAGGCATCGATAAACTTCCTCCGTAAACCTGTGAAACCAGTGAACTTTGGAGCAATGACAAACAAACTCAAGCCGAGCAAACTTTGTTAGAGCTTTATTACAACTCTTTATTTGTTGTTCTAATATATTCTTAATTGTTAAGTACAAAACTTGTTTTTAAATATTCTCTTTCTACGCTATTCTCTTGCTACGTGATATATATAAGTAAGTATAGATAAATATTATATAGATACTAGCTGAACCGGCAAAAGTTGTGTTGCCACAAAAAAATTGGGTATAAAAAATAGATGTTGGTCGATTCTCAGACCTACGCGATATGCACACCAAATTTCATAAAAATCGGTGCAGTCGTTTCAGAGGGGTAACTAACATTGTGACACGAAGAATTTTATATATAAGATAGATATATAAAGTAAGACCATAACAAGCGTTATCTATTTATAAAAATGAAATATAAAACATGAAAATAAAATTTTACTCATTTATTCCAGTCAGAACTTTATCTTAGTTATAAGAACTATAATCTAATGATAAAAGTTAATTGTATTGTTGTGTTTATTTCTTCAACATATGTACTTTTAGAGGACAAATTATTATCGATAGTGTTGGATCAGATTTTTAATGCTTAAAGAATGAAGTATTAAATATATTTAACAACTGTCAAAGGTAAACTTGACTGTCTAAATAGCTTGGCCGTCTTTTAATCATAAATGTTCGTGTGAATGTTTACTTTAGCAACCGCACGCGCTTTGTGACAACATTCCGTCCTCGGGAAATAGTTTGCAGACTTTAAACTTACTAACTTGTAGATTTCATGAAATAACAGATTAAATTCACCTACTGTCTCTTGTGGACAAATTCTTTAGAAGTTTATTTACCAAGGAATAATCAGAATGTGTTATTTCAAGTTATTTGTAGTTTACCAATTTACGTAGCAACAGCAATTTAACTGTAAAGGATTCATCAAAATATTCTAACAATAGTATTTTCCCCTTATATTCACAGTTGAGCTCAGAAGTTGAACGGAAGACAACGTAAACGACTTGTTGTTTTTCTTGGAAATATTACGGAAATGTGCACAGGGGCATTGTATAATAAAAGTGGACTGATGTTAGCGATGCCGCAAATAAAATGTAACATAATATACTAATAGTTTTGGGATACAGGGAACAGATAATTATATTTACATTTATCAAAACGGCTTTCTGTGTTTTAATACTTTTTTTCCTTTTTAAGCCCACATTGAGCAGTAAATTATTAAATACAATTGACGATATATTTATTGCGTCGTGAAATCACACTCGCACTAATATATACAGGCGAAAGTTTGTGAGTGCGTATGTTTGATACTTCTTGACGCAAAAACTACTGAACGGAATTAGATGAAACTACAGTAATATAGCTTATACATCAGAATAACACATAAGGTATTATTTGCCGCGACAACCGACATACACGCGGGCGGAGCCGCAGGCAACAGCTAGTATTTATATACTTTCTTAAGTGAATCTAATCGAAATCTATATATATATGTCGGAATGAGGGTATCCGAATAATAAAAGTGATACAAACATTTGCCTCTATCGAACACTACGGAACAGTCTATATAAAGCGGGGCGATCGGAAACGGGACACAGTTTCTCTTCAGATCTCGTGACGACCATATCTCTTGATTGTGACATGAGTCACTCCTGAGTGGTAGTAGTTTTCTATTATTTGATTTATTGTATCGCTGTGTTTTATATCGTGTGTACGAGGCCATATTTACCAGTGGGGGAATTACTAGCCTAGGTGGTGAATTCCACAGGGCACCGCGGAGGAGTGAGCGTTGCCCCAACCCCCTCGTGGGGGTTGCTGATGGTGTTTAAGTTAATTCGTATTCATTTAGTAGTGATTAGTGTTTGGCTATAGTCCAGATTGGCAGTATCTGTGATTCATGTTCTCGTTTATTCTTGTGTCTCCGACATATATATAAATGAATCGCCGAAATGTATGTACCTAAGCGCATAACTTCGTCACTAAATACAACAGCAGCTGTTTTTTTTCTATAGCTTTCTGCTCCATATATACTTTTACTGTGCCAAATTTCATACTCCTCCATCCATAGTATTATTAAATGCTGAAATACTTAAAGTAGGTTGATTTTAATGTTGTTTTACGCACCATTATACTGCTTTATTATCTTAATGACATAAAATAAAAATATTGTGTTCGAAAATGTTTTACACAATTTATTCTGCATGGGGTGTACTTGTACAACGTCAGTGCTTTTATAAAGCTTTTGCTTTGATAGCAGGCTAACGTTTTTAAACCATTCGCGGCACGTTTTGCTAAAACCGTTTTTGTTTAAATCAGTGACGAGCAAGAACATTTTGCATGGTACTTTTTATGTATGTAAACTGTGTTTTTATGATAGGCATATGAGGGCAAATGCTCGTGAAATATTCTAAATAATATTAGTCCTATGACTTTTCATTTATATTGTAAGCCTATTTAATAAACTCTTATGTGTGAAACGTTTTCCTACGTTTAACTAGGATATCCGACAAATCTATGAGTTCCCTCGGTCCCATTTTCAACGAGCAAGCAAAACAAATGTTGCTTGTTTTTAATTTTTTTTTTTTTTTAAAAGACAACTTCCCGCATTAGGAATACCTAAACATCCTGTGTCGCGGGGGACTTTACAGACATATATGAAACGGACACAAATAACACCCAAACTCAGAACAACAATTTGTGGATCACACAAAGTGTTGTCCCGTGTAGGATTTGAACCCACAACACTTGGCGAATTGGCAAGCGGCGTGGCGACCACCTAAACCACTAGGCCAACCGTGCAATGCATTACGAGACACATTAAGTTCGGCAATCAAATAAGGAGCATCATCTACTAGAAAGAGAATTAGGTTGTGTAGATGTGCAATAGTTTCCGTAAGATATTTTGCTTGTATTTTACACGTAATTGTACACTTTCTATTTCTTTCCTTCCCTTTCATATAAACTTATTACGAAATTGTATCTATATTACTTAGATATATAGGTATACGACTAAATTTAGCAAGAGCAATATCAAAGGTCAAAGCAGTGCACTTCCAACTTCTAACTCAGTTAAGATTAATCCAGGACGCAGCGCTTGCTCAAGCCCGACGCGAAGGACGCTTTCCAAATTATATTAGCAAAGTGAAACTAAATATTAATTGCTTATATATAAAGAAAAGGTTTACTATTTTTCTTAAAGTTAACTTATGTAATTAAAATAAAAATCTGACTAACTAAAACAAATAAATAAAAAATTACGTAGAATGTGTATGTCCTAAGTGTCTCGTGTCCTGGATAAGATTCGTGGTTATTAGTCTTCTGGGTTAAAATAAATTGCAAAATAAATGTCCCAAGGATTACCTAACTAAACTTATTTTTTCCTTCCATGATTTTGCTTCCAATTTTTTCATCTGGAACTCTTGCGTGTATGTAAGTAGGGTAAACTTACCAGTAAGTGGCCACTTTACGCTTTCGGCTAATTTAAACATGCGCTTCTAATTTTACATTCATATATTCAAGTTTGTGATGATAGATTCGTGTAAAGGATATCTTAAATATAGGTATTCATTGGCATCTAATAAAGTAAATCAACTTTCAACATATTTATTTTAATCTAAACAAAAAATGGCATTTTTTAGCAGTAATTGGCCACAAAAATTCAGTAACTGGCATACATCTTTTTAGTAACTGGCAACATGAAATAAACTCTACTGAATAGTGCTTGACAAACATTTAAGCTAAGTGGTAGTAGGAATATTTATTGCCTTAATCTATATTAAAGAATAATATTAAGGTATATAATGTTTAAAATGTAAATTTAATGAGACCTATACTGTTGGCATTTTTTATTTAAAGATCTTCTTTGGTCATTTTTTCTTGAAGATATACAAATGTGAAATCAGTTTCCGAATCAGAGGAGTCACTGTTACTCTCTTGGTAGCAAATGTGACAAAACAATTATTCATTGTCCTCATCCTCAGGAATATGCAATCTATGACTCGATTGTACTCAATTTAAGTGAAATAGTTTTTTATTACTGATTTTAACGAGGGATTGACTGCAAATCTTTTTTAGTAGTAACTGGCATATGTGGCTATTTACTGAATAAAGCAAATGTACAAGTTAGTAATTGGCCACCCCTTCTAACTCAGCATTGAACAGATTTTAACAACATAAAGTATTAAATTCACGTCATCCACCTTAAAAACAACTCCAAAAACACAATCAGTTCACACAAAACAGTTTGTATTGACACAAAATTTCAATTCTACAAAATAGTTTCGCTTAACATTTACTTAAGGGGCTGAAAACCAAAATAGAGCTAAATAAAGATCGCTTTGTATAAAACCTATCGCTCATATCATTACCAAAATCAATGTCTTTATAATTGAACATGTTCCTGACATAGTGGTTATTTCCAAAACACGATTTGAAAAACTTCACTCGATAGAAAAAAAAATCAAAGTAGCCTCCGAAAATACTTGAATTCTGACTTTACTAAGTTGTGCTTTAAGTAATGTAAATGAAATTAAGTAAAACTGTCTATCATATGTAACTAAAGAAAATGGTTGAGTTAGATTTTTAATAAAATTGCAACTTTTACCATTTTGTGGTTTAGCACTTACGCCCTTCTATTCCAAGCGCTCTTTCTCTGTCATTCCTATGGACATCGGCAGTGAGCGTTAAGGCGCGCTGCTAGACGGACCTATGTCGCTCGATTCGCGCGCTGACCCGATATATTAGTCGTCTATTTAGTGTATAATTTGGTATAAGTGAATCATTTTCTACAGACGAATAGTGTAAATAGATAGTTCCTAATTAATTAACCGAACCGACTTCAAAAAAGGAGGAGGTTCTATGTTCCACTGTATGTTTTTTTTTTTTTTTAATGTATGTTACCCGATTACTCCGTCAGTTGTGGACCGATTTATAATTTTTTTTTTCTATTCGAAAGGGTATGCTTCCGAGGTGGTCCCATTGCCAGCATATCAGGATCTGATCATGGGGTCCCAGGGAAATCGAGGGAAACTCTCATTTTTTATAGGCACATACTATGTTTTTCGTATATTTTCTGAAGTTACACCCGTATTTGCGTCTGGTAGTCATCATTTTATGATAATGAGCTGATGATGTAAGGTACAACTCCTTAACGGTTAGGAGTTGGAGGATAAATCTTTAAATATCAGATGTATATATGTTACCTTTAGTCGTATTCTTTCCAATTATTTAGGTAAGCTGATGATGGAAGGTGGAAGGTACAACTCCTCAACGGTTAGGAGTTGGAGGATAATTCTTTCAATTTCATACGTATCTAAAGACTTTCAGTCGTATACTTTCAAGTTATTTAGGTGAACTGATGATAGAAGGTTAAACTCTTCAACAGTTAGGAATTAGAGGATGATTTCAATATTACACGTACGTTTAGACCTTCATTTGTATTCTTGATGATGAAATTTGATGAAATAGTTCAACTTACTACTTACCTACGATTGCTTGCACTAAAAACTGAAAAATAAAAACTTTTTATAAAAAAAAAAAACGATTTCCAAAAAACATCCAACGAAAACTCTCTGGCCAAAAAACACTTAAAAGCGTTAAATAAACTGGTTCTTCATAAATTGCCTATACCTAATTCTTTATTCATTTTAAATAGTAGTATTATAATGTGTGCTAGGTACCTAAAATCTGTTTGAAGTCGGTGCTAAGCCAAAAAGAATACAAACGAACAATTACAAAAGTCTAAGCGATAGTCACTTGGCACCGACTGTAAACAGATTCTAGGTACCTAGCACACATTATAATACTACTATTTAAATGAATAAAGAATTAGGTATAGGCAATTTATGAAGAACCAGTTTATTTTACGCTTTTAAGTGTTTTTTTGGCAGAGAGTTTTCGTTGGATGTTTTTTATGTATGTATGTATGTGTATCTATGTACCTAATTGTCTCGCTTTTTGATTTCGATCTCGTGATAATCGTGATCTCGTTAATCACAATAAAATAATGTGATTATAATACATAATGTGATTAATATTTTTTTTTGTTTTAGGTACTTACTTGCTTACCTAATTGTATTTTTTTATCTATAACAATACAAAATAAACTAAATATTATATCACATATTTTCTATTATTTCATAGACAGAAAGTAAATAATCCTCATTATAATATTTTTGTAAGGAATGCGCCCATTTTGCGCATGACATTTTTGCTATTTTTATATGCTGCACAAAATTTGATTAGTTGAACCATTATTTACTTATTTAAAATTATGTTTTTTTTATCATACCATTACGATAGCATTTTTATTTTGACCTATCTGAAATATTCTAAAGCCCTGTGTAAAGTGCGGTGAAACTACAAAGCGCCATTATGTTGGTTTTAGCAGAGTGCAAACTCAAAGTGGATTAGTGGTTCTCGGACTCTGTAGTAGTACCAATAACGAACCGCATCGCAACCGCGGCGCTGCTTTATCGAACATTGTAAGGGGCGTGTCCATTGCTCAAGGTCGTTGGCTGCAGTCAGCGTCTTAAGGAACAACCTTAGATGTAGAGATTGGCGCGCCAATTGCCTAAAAATAACCGCCAATGTTGGAGCTACTGTCTTTAGCGGTAAACCATAGTACTATTATGCAAGCCAATTAACTAAGTAATCATTTCAAAAGAAAACAGATGGTGTGCTTGCTTTATTTTCCTTATTTCGAACAACTAAAGATAGTAGTGGCCAGTTAATGACAGTTGCCAGTTATACCTCGGTTTACCCTACTTATTTATGTATATTTAAGTAAGTAATACCAAAATTACGATTTTTATCATATGCATAATTAGACAGGCCTATATCCAGCAGTGGACTGCGATAGGCTGATTTCTGATTTCTAACAAGTTTACTTTTAATACATGCGTTTAAACTTGTACTACTTACTCGTAGTATATAATAAAGCCAACGTAAAACTATCATAAAGGTTTTTCTAAATTACGTGTTTAAAAATCATTAATAACTTAGTTTTCTCTAGCTCCATATTGGCTACTTACTGCACGTTCAAAGCAAAAGCACGCAATATTCACATTGTAAATGATGTGCACTAACAATGTTAATATCACGATTCTATGAACTTGCGCCTAGCCTCGCACGCATTTCTCGATTCCACAGCAACAAATAATATTATCAACATAAAAATTTACTACAAACCAACAAATCCTGTAAATTGGGTGGGTGGACATAGCCAAGTACGAACTATGAAGAGTTAAGATGCGAGTCTGAAAAAAGGGAAGTATCCAAAGGTGTTGATCCGACTAAATCCGCCCTCACACCCACATTGCACTATAGTTCGTTTACCCGCCGACCGAATGGAGAAAGATTGTTAATGAGAAAATGATACCACGAGGAGGAAACGACCCTTAGCTCTGGCGACACCCAGTCTATAATAAATCTTATCAAAATATTTTGTTTGGAATTGAAAAGATTATTGTACATCAAAAAGGAATTTGGAAAAATCGGCAATAATCGATCAACTTGTGCTACATTCTTGTCACTTTGCAAAACAAGTTTGTTTTGTTGTGCATTATATGCTTAGATAATTATCCACTCCAAAAAATTACATATATCTACCTCAAGGTCGCGTTTTATTTCTTAATATCACTATTAAACCGTATCTCGTAATTCTATCTCTGTACGTGTGGAGTGGTCAATTCAGCCCATATTATGTCGCGAAATTAAGGGGATTGCCTTGACGTGCTGCGGCTAGTAATAAAAGGGGACGATTTAGTTCGTTTGGGATGCCGTTTGGTAGCATGCGATGCGGTCACTCAACCGACTCTAAAGCCCGTTACGTCAGCGGCCGCATGCCACAATTAGATCACATGCGAGACTTGCAATGGCTAGGCTAGACACCAATCGTCGATAGATATGTTTTAGTACCGTTAAAACTGGCTTTTTATATGAACTACTACGGCATTCCGATGATTTTCCTAGACATTACTTCTCGTAAACATTACACTTGCATAATGTGTACTTAGTAGTCACACCTTGATAGCTATAATCAAAGATACCGTACGTGTTGCGAATAATGAACCTTGATGTGTTTTTTCACAGTAAGGTTGTTCCTTCTACGATGAATAGGCATCGTTACAAATATATATAAGTTCAATAAAACGAAAGAGGCCTAAATGCTCATATAAGACTATATTAGGCTAAGTCCTGTTTAGGTTTTATTTGTTTAACAATTTATGATTGAAATTAATTTCGACCGACATCGGACTACAAGCAATCAGTCGTCAATCTTTACTCGTAATGTTTACGTAAAGAAATGAGATGTAATAAAAACCCGACTATAAAATGAAAAATCCTTAAAAAGGAAATCTATTAATCTAGATTCATTTTTATTTTAAATATTTTCTTACAATTTTCTAATATTATTTACTATAGAACTTTGAGTTGATAAGCCAGATTTAGCTCATTGCTAGATCGCAATTGAGGAGAGACATGATGACTATAATGTGTCGGTTTTTCTTTCCTCCCAATTATAATACCACAATAGGTTATACCCAGTTATAGGGAATGGAAAAGTGCTATTGGTGAGCGAATATGTTAATGAACAGTATCAATTTATGTATGGCTCTGACTAAGAGTGTTATATTTACACTGTCTACTGTTTAAAAGGCGATTAAGTTTAGGCGGGGTTTTCAAGAACTGTATTCCCGTATCGGATTCTTTTACAATGTTTGTGACAGGAAATCAAGTGGCTTTAGTCAGTCCTATTCTACTATAGCCCTGTTGAGAAATGTTGATTTTAAGGCGATAAATATTATACTGATTATGTAATTTCCTGAGTATCATTCTAATATATAATGTACTCCTCAGGTGAAGAAATTGGAATATTATCATTTCTAAAGTTTGTTTGCTCTCTTGATGCGTGAAAATCGTGAACAGTCAAAGAATAATACAATGTTTTGCTCAAAATGTAACGTAAAACATTTATTATAAACTTTCATAGGAAAGTTTTAAACATGTTATCTATATTAATGTATAAGGGTAAGTAAGTATATATTAAACTTCTAAGGGCATATGCTGATAGATGAATATTTTACCTAAGACTACCAGTTGATCACACGCATGTATTAAAAAATTATATGTGAAACACAATATTTGTTGATAGTCGATAGGTATCGATGAAAAACTTTCCTTGTTTTCTTTCGTGAATCGGAAAACTCAACAAAAGTACATAATAGGTCTTTACCTATGAAATTGCCGTTTTGTATGCAATAAGTGAAAGTACTTATTTTTTCAAACTTTTTTATTTCTGTTATTTGAAGTAATCACCCATGCAATCGACGCATCTTTGCCAACGCATTGGCAGTTCATTGATGCCCTTCTTGTAAAAATCAGCTGGACGGGAGGCAACAAACTCTTCAAAGGCATTTTGTACTGCCTCTCGGGAATTGAATTTTTTACCCACTAAAAAGTTGTCTAAATTTTGGAAAAAGTAATAGTCGGTAGGTGCAAGGTCTGGTGAGTATGGCGGATGAGGGAGAGCTTCCAACCCCAGCTCTTGCAGCTTGGAGACTGTCTGTCTGTTGCGCAGTATGGGGTCGCGCTTTGTCGTGAAGCAGCTGCAAGAGCTGGGGTTGGAAGCTCTCCCTCATCCGCCATACTCACCAGACCTTGCACCTACCGACTATTACTTTTTCCAAAATTTAGACAACTTTTTAGTGGGTAAAAATTTCAATTTCCGAGAGACAGTACAAAATGCTTTTGAAGAGTTTGTTGCCTCCCGTCCAGCTGATTTTTACAAGAAGGGCATCAATAAACTGCCAATGCGTTGGCAAAGATGCGTCGATTGCATGGGTGATTACTTCGAATAACAGAAATAAAAAAGTTTGAAAAAATAAGTACTTTCACTTATTGCATACAAAACGGCAATTTCATAGGTAAAGACCTATTATTTATTTTTTGAAGGAACAAACAAAAGCAAACCAATAAAATAAACAGTAAGTAAAACTTACCAAGTAATAAAATCATTTCAATTGAGAGTACTAAGTGCCATTACGGAGTTTGTAACGGTCCACTCTTTTTTGAAGTTTACTCATGTTTTACAAACTTTATACTCAGCACGCAACAGATATTTACATTTACATAGATTTACATCATTGAAAAGTAATATTTATTTATTGTAATTACAAATCAAAGGATAAATGTATTTTTCATCCCCCCGTCTCGGCAAGAGCATTTATTTTTACATTGCCCTTCGATATCTGAGTGCAAAAGCCATTTTTATCCGCTAGAGGATAAAGTAAATTGAACTTAGAACATCGTGCGCATTATGTTCAAAATATCATTAAACCTATTTACTTCTACCTCGATGGTGCCGAAATTATCATACAATCTTTTCATAATTTGTTAAAAACTCAGACTCGGAACCTTCTTGGTGTACTTTTTTTTTAATTTGCTTTGTAAATGCTTTTTTTTTGCATTTAGTTATTTCCTCGCTGAGGTGAGATGAAAAGTTACGTGTTGCACTCGAGTGCAAAGTTGCTTTTTAACCGCGTGCACACTCATAACAAATAACTATTATCCAACTTATCAAAGAGAAGGTGAAAATGAGATTGATTAGTTGGTTTGATATTTAAGTTTAACCATGGTAAGTGTTGATGTCTACAATTTTTCAATTAAATGTGCGGTGCGGTGCTCACGGGTGCAGCAGTGGGGTACCGGCCGAGCTGTTTTTAATTAATCTGCGCACTTACTGAAGATGGCTACGCTTACTAAAGGGCGCTAGAGTCATACTTGGAAGAGACTTATCTCGTATTTTTAATAGCTAAATTAAAGGTATAGCTAAATCATTGCCCACCTATGAACAGAACAGAATATAATAAACTATATTGTAACCACAGTTACAGTTTACATTTCAATTTATTGACTACTAGCTGACCCACGCAACGTCGTTTGCGTCTCCTATTGCCCGTCGCGTGGTAATTTTCCCCCGTTTTTGAAACATCCTTCATTGGTGCTTCGCTCCTATTGGTCTTAGCGTGATGATATATAGCCTTCCTCGATAAATGAGCTACCTAACACTGAAAGATTTTTTCAAATTCGACCAGTAGTTCCTGAGATTAGCGCGTTCAAAAAAAACAAACAAACTCTTCAGCTTTATATATTAGTAGTATATAGATGTATTTATTATACTCTTCTAAGATCTAATACTCATAATCAACAACACATTTATTTGAATAAAGATTAATATTAGGTACTATGTTGATAAAAACTCTGGCAAATAATAATTCATTATTAGGTACCAACTCTTAGCGTCTTATACTCGTGATAACTTCTAAACGAAATGTCCGATTGCGATGAAACAAAAAGTATTTTACTTCTACATAAATATGATAACATAATGCTTAATTTGGATAAGGATTCATATTACGATACACATTTAACGTAGTTTCTTTCTTCAGACGATTTAATAAATTTTTTGAACACAAAAGCGGTTATTGTGACTAAACCATGATAGTTAGATATATGCTCTTACAGACTTTTTTGTAGATCTTAATGGAACCTACAAACCCGTAATATATTATTTTGTTCCATTGTCAATAGTTTTTGCAGCGCACGCAAAAATAGGTTTTCGATTTCACACCTTGGGTTACGAAATAGCAATTTTCTTACGAATCCCTATTTTTTTTGAAAATAAAATATAGCCTTTAGCCTTTCTCGATAAATGGCCTATCCAACACAGAAGTAATTTTTCAAATCGTACCAGTAGTTCCTGAGATTAGCACGTCCAAACAAACAAACTCTGCAGCTTTATAATATTAGTATAGATATACAAATGGTGGTGTAATGAAAATATATGACACTAATCTGCACCCATTTAATTAATACGTGAAACTAGTTCAGGAATAATTGAAATATTCTTCTTTCCAATGACTAAGTATAATGTTAACGAGAAAATTTTTAAATGCAATTTAAAGTTTTCCTACAAACAAGTTAGTTTACATTCTCTTTGGTAAGTCTGAATCTCGGAATGTAGTTTGTGGTTAGTCCATTCTAACTTAGACCTTCTTTGTCGAGTATTCGTTAAACTCTCAGGGTAATTGGCTCTATGTATTTAGAACACGGGGAATGTAATTACATGCCTTAAATCTTGTTTATGGTTTGACCAATCATTCAGGAAAACGTTAATTGTTGCGTGTTATTAAATTAGTAAAAATGTTTTTAAGCTACTAGGCTCACTAAGAAGCAATAAATCGGTATCCTTTACTTATTTAAAAGCTATATAAAAGTGCATATAAATGTATAGGCACTCAGTTTCTTATAAAACGTAGTATCATACGAATGGACCTAATACTACATAGTTCAGTTAATTCAGTGTACTCAGCAATGGTATCATCAACAACCCATAACATCCCACTGTTTGGCTCGGGTCTCCTTTCAGGAGTGGGTTAAGGCCATACGTCCCCACGCTGGCCAAGTGCGGGTAAAGCATAGTGGTATAGCATAGTGTAATAAGAACAGACTTCAGCAATCAATTAAATATACCACAATAGTGGTGGTTAGGTTCAGTCATAGGGAATAGAAAAAGTGTTATTGGTCAGCGAACATCTTAATAAACGGTATTAAAAAGTCAAGAATATAATTAAACTATAAAGAGTATACTCATTGCAATAACTTTTAGTTGCCAAACGTTTTGTTCAAGTTGCACTGACAGTAGTCACGTTTTATATCACTAGACCCGAATGCTTAAAGTCAGATGTCGTCTTAGACTCTAAGACTTAGAGCATAAAACAACACAAACAATAATTAGGAAGCTTTTTTAAAATAAATTATAAGTTTCTATAACGTTTCATTGTTATACTTTGAAATAAGCTGAAAATTTTGTGTAAAAAAGTTTTAAAGTTAAGTTTTTTTTTTAAGTTTTCTGATTCATATTCTCCTACATTTATTTGATTTTATTTCTACAGGGGCAAGCACGAGGAAACTAATTTGGGTTAGCTACTTGTTTTTTCATAACTGGAACCGATTACGGTACGATCGGTACGATCTTTATTCTCTGACACTAGAACAACAAAGAGAACTCGATCAATGATTAACTCTCTCAACGATATTCTCTAATAAGTGACAGGAAGCCTAATGAAACACAATGTAGCAGGTCTGGCCGGCCGATGCCAATCGACTCTGCGCACACTAGGTATTGCAATAAATGGTAATTGATTGCATCAAGATACTAGGATGTCTCAGATCTGTGCACGTCGTTTGTGACGTCACGTCCTGTTCACTCTTTGCCACAACACAATTTGACCTAAGTTTGGAATGCACAGCAAATTAAATGTAGGTAAGTTTTATATGTGCAATTTTATCTCGGTGTTCGCAATCATAGGTTATGATACAATTAAGTTTATTATTTAGATTGATTCACTTTAAAACTACACTATAATTATTGGAACATTCGTTTTATATTAGGAGTTTTTACTAAAAAACACAGTGAAAACGAAATCAAAACATCTGATCGGTAAATCGCTTAAGCTTGAATAATGCTTATATTTTTTTTGTGTTGGGACACTTTTTTTTTCGAGTTAATTAATCATCATGGGCATCATTAGTATCATGTCTGTAAGAACCTGTAGGTAAATTCTATTCCATAAAAAACCAATCATTCAGGATAACGTTTGTTGCGTGTTATTATATTAGTACCCTGAAAATGTTTTTATGCTACTAGGTTCACTAACAAGTAATAATTCTTCTTTTACATAAGTCAAAGCTATAGTGCATTTGTATTGGGACAGTTTTTTTTTGAGTTTATCATCATGGGCATCATTAGTATCATGTCTGTGACGTTAGCTTCGTTTTTGAGAGCGTTTCCCTAAGAACCTGTAGGTAAATTATTACATATATAATTCAACTAGAATGGTGTCGATATGGTATAATGACCGACTTTTGACCTCTTCACCGCAAATTAAATAATTATCTATTTAAATAATAATTGATCTACCTAACCGTAACTTATAAAATAATAGGTCAGCATTCAGGAATGAAAGATAAATGTTTCCACAATCTTATTTTTCTGGAAACATAACTATACATACCTAGGTACATTTGATCCCTAAATCCTCTTAGTTTATCTTAGAACTTATAGCTAGTCTGAGTGCATAAAAGTCAACAGAAAACAACAAGAATACAAAAACAAACATTGTTCTACCATCCTATTAAAATTTAAATAGAAAATTACTTATGTATCTTCTCAAAGTTCCACGTAACGTGTCAACCTTCAACTAAAAGATAAAAGTCAAATGCTAAATGGCTGTCATTAATGCATTCTATAAACGCATGCATTTGTTTATGTAAATATAAGCGTTTAAATACCATTAATACCAAAGATTAAAATCATTAGATGCGCTCTGTTGCTTTGTAATTTAGATGCTGTTCTGGTCAATAAAACTAATTTACGAATGATATTAAAAAATATTATTTTCTCTAAAATATAAAAATCAACAATTATTTATTTTATCCGCCGCTTTACTGCTCCGATTTTCACGGAATTTCGATACAGAGAGATCATAGAAGGCTTTAAAGTTGTACCCTTTTTCTTTAGCTTTTCAGCTTTCATGCAGAAAAGAATATGTTTCTGATGAATACAAAAATATCTTTTTGGGATAGTGAAGCCATAGAAAAATATCCGCCAAGACCAAGTGCCTGGCCACGCATAGAATATGGTTCCGTAGTCACCCATAATGGAACGTGGATTTGGAAGGCCGGGTTGATATTTATTACTATTAATAATATTTACTTATTATTTCGTTATTTTTGTAGGAAGTTTTCCAAGTAAGCTCATTTTATAAGTTAGGGCCATATAACTCCTGAACTAACAAAGTTATCTAAGCCGTCTTTCAAAGTTCATCACATGGACTAACACCATGATTTTTTCTGATTTTTTGAGCCAGCCGTTTAGTTTTGGAGGAGGGGCGTCATATTTTAACAAATAAATGCGCTTTAAAGTTGGCTATTGCGCAAATGGATAACTAAATCAAAAAAATGACTATGTTTTTAAAAAGCCTAGCTAATGATACCCCACTTTAGGTGTAGGGGGAGGTATCATTTTTTTTTATTTTGTGATTTTGTTTTAGCACTTTGTTGACGTGATAAATACACGTATCCATCTCATATCCATATCCATGCAATGTTTAATTTTCCTAACCCTAACCGTTTGGAAGGTAAGCCGAGGCCAGACAGACGGACGAACGGACAAGACGAAACTATAAGGGTTCCGAGACGTGAACTACGGAACCCTGAAAAGCTAGTCAATATAGTCAAACTGTCTCATAATAAGCAGAAAGAACTAAATGTTATTATTAAACAGATTGAATGGTTTTATTTTCAAATCATTCAACAAATTCACGGTCTCGTCTACAATTATGAATAAAATAGCAGCTTTCCTCGACTTATGAATTATTATAACGCAATGAGATTCATGTATTCAGCGCCGTGAATCAATGTTTTAGTAAACGTCAATCAAAGTAGCGTAACATTTTCAAAAAATGTGAAAGCACGCCATTTGAATATCTCCCAGAACGGATGTTGCATTACAATATCAAACGATTTTAAATTATCTATGAGATAAATTATTAACAATAGGGGCTGTTCAAAGGTGGTAGGCAGTGAACAGTGGAGAATGGTGATTACAAAGCGTCGCTAGGTGTGTATTGGAGAGTCTCGGGTGTAGGGCGCTCGTCTCGAGGGCCAATACTCAATCGGTCCTCAGCACCGGGCTTACCTACTTCGCCTATATGCTACATCAGCTAACTAACAATATGCTAACGTAATATTAATTAAATGATTGCTATTTCAAAGTTACGCACGCAATTTACCACTTAGTGAGAGAAATCAAATATGCATTACTAAAAACAAAATATCACAAATAACTTGAAAGAGTCCTTCTATGAATGAGTCATTGCAAGTGTTTATTTACATCAAAGGTCCATTAATCGTTTTTATTTTTATGGAATAAACGGGCAAACGTTCAGACGTATCGCCTGATGGTAAGCGATTACCGCCGCCCATGGACACCTGCAACACCAGAAGCGTCACAAGTGCGTTGCCGGCCTTTTGGGGATGGGGAGGGGAAGGAAGGGGTAGGGGAATGGGGTATGGCCTCCGGTATCCTCACTCACTCGGTGAAACACAGTGCAAGCACTATTTCACACCGGGTTTCTGTGAGGCCGTGGTATCACTCCGGTCGAGCCGGCCCATTCACGCCGAAGCGTGGCTCTCCCACGGTACGATGGGATCGATGTCTAAAGCCAAAAAGTACTCAATCGACGATGGACTTAAACTTTAATTCCTAGCAATAATAAGACAGAGAGAGAGAGAGACAGAGAAATTCAACTCAATAGTTCGTATGATGTAAGTAACAAAAAGTATTCTGTGCGAAACTATGGTATTCCACTGCATATCGGTAGCACGTCACGTCGATCTGATTGAGTCATATAATCTAAAGTGCATTCCGTCAGAGACAGATTGTCTAGCAAGCTTGTGTCTATTTGTACCAGTAGGTGTAGCAGTGTCTATCGAGATCACGCTTAACTTCTTGCCTTTACTTATACCTCCATATATGTACTAACCAACTTTCTCCACATAAGCTCAGAGAGTCGCTATGGCTGTCTCCGTAAGAACAGCATCTGTTTGTAAACCAGGTGATAAAATTTAGAAGATACACAAGTCCTTTGTATTCTATGCACTGATTTATCGGCCACATACTTAACAGGTTGCATGCTCGCAAAGCTTATCTGCAACAGCCCGAGTCGGGTCTGCTGCAAGCATTTATCTAGAAAATTTATCTAGACATAGGTTTACTGAGCGAATACCTTCGTAGTTAACACGCCGTTCTAAATACTTATTCATCTTAGGAATGTTTAATAATATTGTAAACTTTCGTTCATGTTGGAGCAATCATGTTGTATTTATTTGTTTAGGAGTACGGCATCCTTATTGTTACTCTTATGGTAGTAGAAAAGCCTTTTCATTTTGTGTTTGATTCAATGTGACATTCTGTGACAAGTTTTCTATAGAACTTATTGCGTTTCAACTGAAAATAACTACGTATTTATCACTAGCTTTTCCCAGCGGCGCTGCCCGTGTGACTGTCGGTTATCGCGGTAAAGAGAAGCCTATGTCTTTTTCAAGAGTCAAAGTATCTTGAAGTGAAATTTAACTGAAGCCATGAAAACGCAACAGACAGACAGACATATTAATAAGTGTTTGTTCTATGCTGTATGTCAAATTATTCATATAAATACACAACTACTGCAGTAGACAATACTTCTTGTTTACGATGCTTTATGAATATACTAAATAAAGGTTAAGAAGCACATTCATTAGAACAACCGTCAATAAATTTTACAAATAATGTATGGGTCAAAATCATAACTTGTGTGGTGACTAGAATTAATTATAATTATTAAAGTTTATTAGTTTTGGTTGTAAACCTATTTCGAGCAGTGGATTGTTAAAAGCGATTGATGACGATTATTAACCTAAGTTAAAAGATTGAAATTCAAATGTTAAAACAATTGTATCTGATCTTTTAATGTATACAGGAGGCCTGTTACCATTGATCTACGTAACGAACGGGGTAATAAAAGCACAAGTTTTCAAATCGAACTTTTAATATTATCTAACCATACATAACTTTATAACATTACTTACCTTTTACTCAAGTTGGATATAGTAGTTTTTTGTTTATTAATAAAAAATACTTCTCTTCTAGACAGATTATTAAATCATGTTGGTTTCGTTAGCTGAATATATCTTGTACATTAACTTTTTAGAGCTTACATTATGTTTGACGTAGCTTTTAGAACAAGTTTTAAAGGGCCACAGAAAATAACTTCTTAAACAAGCTTCAAGCTGAATAGGTATGAAAATGAAAGGCGCGTTGGTAGATGCAGGCGCGGTAAGCAACTAGACGTCCTCATGACAAATATCCCCGATGCAATGAGTTGGCCGGTCTGCGGCTGTGCAATTCTACATATGCAGCGCATCCATTGTGTGCGAACAAAGCGCCGCATGACACTATGAGGAGGATTCAACAAAACCAAGAACTTCAAGCAGGAACTTAAAAACTTGAATGGAAATATTTCGTTCGCATTTTCTTGGTAAATAAAATACTGTAACTATAGTTTACCGAAAGCTTTACTTATTCTCATAATAGTTATTTGTTATACAAGAGTGTAAAGTTGCTTTTTAACCGCGTGCTCAATTTTGATGACCGAGCAAGCGAAGGATTCTAAAATTAGAATCCTGAGCGTCAGCGAGGGAATCAAAAGAGCACGAAGTGAAAAATCTTTGCACTCGAGTGCAACACGTAACTTTTCATTTCACCTCAGCGAGGAAACAACTAAATGCAAAAAAGCATTAACAATCACAAGATACTTTTATTTCAGTTTAGGTATTAATATTTATTAGGTACTACATTATGATAGGTAAGTATTACAGATTTATTTTTAAATTATTTCAAAAATACCTACTTAGGTACTCGCTCAACCCCGCGGTGTTACCCGCGATTTTTGTCGTACTGCGAGTTACACCGCGGGACAAAGCTAGTCTAAAAAAAGTAGCCTAAGTTACTCCTTAGATTATCAGCTATCTGCCAGTGAAAGTCCATCCAAACAGACAGACAGACCGACTGACAGACAGACAATGTAACAGAAATTGTAAAAATATTATATTTTAGTATATATACCGTGTATACATACATATGCATTTCGTAAAAAGCGATTATTTTAATATTACAAACAGACATTATGATGTATAGACAAATTAAGAAAAATTGAAAGTTACGTTGCTATAGTTACTTAAGAAGAAAATGGTGCGGCCAGAGCAAATAAATAAAAACTACACCAAGAAGGTTCCGAGTCTGAGTTTTTAACAAATTAAAACATATTGTATGATTAATTCGGCACCATGGAGGTAGAAGGGAATAGGTTTAATGATGTTTTAAATTTACAAACTTAGTGCGCTCGAGCAATGTTCTAAATTCAATTTACTTTATTACTCTAGAGGATAAAAACGGCTTTTACACTCAGATATCGAAGGGAAAAAATACTCTTTACGAGCTGGTGGGATGAAAATATGTTATTGTTGTTCTCAGATCAAATAAAAAAGGTAGATAACGCATGGCTTTGTTGTTGTGAACTACGCTACTTTTCGTCAGTATCGTACAAGTTGTCGATACTTGTACGATACTGATGAAAAGTAGCGTAGTTGATATCATAGTTAGTGCGTTAACGCGTGTGTTTACTTAGAACTACGCTACTTTTTTTGCTTCAGCAAGAACAAGGCCGTGCGTTATCTACCCTTTTTTTATTTGATCTGAGTTGTTGCTGTATTTTCAATTGAAAACTTCGTCAAGTTTACAACTTTCTTATTAAAGCAGTAAAGAATAAGTTAAATGTAGCCTCACAGCAGTATTCGGCTACAGCGACTGTTTCGTGACTATAGTCAGAGAATGAAGTTGAGCAAACATACCTAATTAAAATCATGAAAATCTGGAACTTGGTATTTGTAAGTTAGATAATTAACCTTTTAATAAAAACCTAACTAAACAAAAATGTAATGAAGAAAATTCGAAAACAACATAAGTCGGTTAGTTTTGTTTTTTATGTCTGAACATCACTAGTTAATTATGTGAGTTTAATGTCTTGTAATCTCATTATGCTTGCAATACATACTGTCTACAAATAATGGTATCAAGAATACTGAGTGGAACGGTAAGGAATATTTTAGCCGTAGTGTCTATCAAACTTAATATTTGTCGAGTAATTGATTTTATCGAAGGCCAACTAAAATGTGTAAACATAAAGTCTCAATATATTACAGATACTGTCATTTAAATTTGTTTATTGACCGAGACAGAGACCGGTATACCTACCCAACGTTAAATCTCTTTAATATAACATTTATATGTATTAATTTAAAGGCATGTTTTATATTTATTGTCATCATGATCAACAGTCTTAATAATCAACAGTTGCATGAAAGACTCTCCGTACAACATTATAAATGTGAAAGCAAATCTCTATGTTAGTATGTATGTCTGGATATCACGCTAAACCACTGAAACTATTCCGAAGTAGACAAATAGGGTAAGTAGGTCTTTAATAGGGTTTATATGCTTTTTAGTACAAGCTAAAATTCAAAATTTAAAAAACCCCCTACTTAAGCACTTCAACTAAGCACACTCAACCAAGCTAGTTATAGCGTTCATGTCAAAAAGAAAGGTATATAGCTTTAACCAGAACAATATCTGTAGGCTATCCAAATCGATTAATAAAATCGACATTATGCACCCAAGCGAAGACTTAACTACCTAATACTAGTTAGGTAAGTTTAAAAGATAGGTACTCGTTACAAGTTCTAGTCTAACTGGTAATCGAGTAAAAATAACATTAAAAAAATACGATTCTATTCTTAGATTACTTAACGTTACCATGGTTGTAAAAAGTACTCGAAGTTTTGTAATTATAAATTGTTTGTAGGGCTTCACTAAAGAAGCTTAACTGACTGGAATTAACAACTGTGTCGGTAATCTTTGAAAACAAAATTAAATAATGGTTATGATGAACCCTTACATAAAAATTCCCCTATACAGTTTTAATTTTATTTTCCTGCTATTTTACCCATTGAACTTTGAGTTTGGGTTGTTTTATTTGGGTGTTAAAAAAGGTAAATAATTACTTCATTCTATTTGCATTAAGTAGATAATTTGATACGGCGATCGAAAAAAGAGATGTTTCAAATATATAATAACTATAAATTCTCAAAATAAAAAAAAACCCCCGACACAATAACCTGAGTTCCCTTTAAAAAGTAAAAAAAACACGTAATGCGCTTTCATTTGAGGCCCCACTCGATGATATTTTTGCAGACATTCTGTTATTCTTCCCCACTTTCACCCCCATAACTTTTGAACGACTCAACCGATTTTCATGAAACATGTCTAAGAACACTCGCACGTAACTCACCTTTCATACAAAAAAACTAAATTGAAATCGCTACATCCGTTCGCGAGCTACGGTGCCACAGACAGACAGACAGACAAACAGACACGTCAAACTTATAACACCCCTCTTTTTGCGTCGGGGGTTAAAAAGACAACAAAATAAGTAAGTCATCGACCCAGAATCATAGCAATGTTAGATGGCAGATTATTTTACATGCGGGAACAAAACGTGGTCTCAAGATATCACTTAAACAGTTTCATTGATGTATTCAAGCGGTGACACTTTGCTCTTGCCATGGCTATATAAGTGAGCAAGGTCACTCAACTTTTTGACCAATTTCACAGAACAACTAGAAATGGCTTTGACGTAATTTCGTAAGTAATCTTTTGTCGCCGGGACGCACACATAAACAATTAATAATATTATACACACATAACTAAGTCTATTCTAATTCGTCCAAGGGATTTAATGAATATAATATTAAACTACAACCTCTTAGCATTAAGTAGCATCTTTACTTGCAATTTTGTGTTTAGAGGTGGATCTTCGTCTTTATGACCCACCCACCGTAGAGATGTGGTCCTGTCGATTATAATAATTAAATTTGCTTAATTTCTATAAGAAATAGTTCTTACTTTTAAATATCGCTATCCTAATTTTTTATATCAAATCAATCATCAATCCATTTCTAAGACAGTGAGTCTTAGAAATGGATTGAGTGAAATTGTGCTAATTTCTTGTTAATATAAAAATAAGACATTTGTTTTGTCAAAACATAAATACATATTGTACATCTAATTTTGGAGTTTGACGTTTCATACTTATCAACACGACACAACTTTCTATAGACCTAATCTTAATAATTTTTCTGTCGAACCCTGTAATTAACATTAATTATGAAGTTATTTTTATATCATCACAAGATGTACATTTTTATATCTAAATTTAAATGCAAAAAACAATGGACAAAATTCGATAGACGTCGGAGTGCCCGAAAACGTTAATCTTTTAAAATATGTTTTAAGTTTTAAAATAAATATTTCTATTAATTATTCCTATTCCATTTCATCAAAAAGCTTTCCAAAAAAAATCATATTACAAATTATTTTGCAGTCGGTTAAAAATCATAATATAAAACAAATCAACTCTTTCTACTTAAGAAAAACACAAACCAATATCATCGACATCTACAATTTTGCGGTATCGAATGCATTATAAATATTTGGGCACACCCCTATGCCTTACACTAAATCTGTTCGGGTGAAATAAATCGAAATATTCACGCAGGAAATGCAGTTCATTGCGTACTCTTGTGGAAACAATGTAGTTAGTAATCGAATTTAACACGCAATGTATGATTGTTTTTCCCTGTTGAAAGTAAAACGCGAATGCGACCGTTCAGTTAATGCCAGCAGACAAAATAGAGGTATTTGGACTTATTTCGCGGCGCGCCTGCCCCGCCTACATAACATTTCTACCTATATTTTCTGTTCTGTGACCAATTTCATTCAATTGTGCTAAAAATGTTTTCGTTCACGCGTGACTCAACTTCCCAACAGGAATAAACTATGCAATTATGAAGATTGTAGTGCTTTTGACTGCATTAGGCATTATTTTTAAAATAGTTTGCGTCTTACACGTAGTTTATAGGTGGTACATAAATTCATGAGGAACTACCTTATCTTTAAACCTTGGAATAATGGGACCAAATGCGCAGTATTCCAAATAAATGACTTTTCCAAATCATTTCGTAAATAAAATAGGTCTTAGGTAACAAATATAAAAAACTACAAATAAATTGTGAAAGTCCACTTTATATAAAAGCCTGTTAAAAAGTAAAATGACATAGACCGTTTTTTGGTCTGGATATTCACATATTTTGAGTAGCGAACAACGAGTGGTTATGTTATTAGCTCTTTTACACACGTATACCTACGTATGCAATAATATGTTCTTTTACTTTGTGGTGACTTCCACATACAGCGCAACAACAACATAACATACTACAGCGCCATCTACCGAAGATACGTCGAACTACGGAGTAACGAAGGAAACTAAGAAACTACCAATCCTGAATCGCGCAGTGAAAGTTCTCGCGCACATTAACATATATACAACATCCCAACATCAACCGTTGGGCAGTTGGCCCGCCAGGCATGATCACCTCGCCTGGTCTGAGGATCCTCCCTTTGTGTTGGAGGGACAGGACACCCGTTCCTCCACAACTTCACTACTTGTTTGTAAACGTCGTTGTAACGCAAAGAGAAATAAGCCCGATTGTCAAAGAAGATTGTCTCATAGCAATACAAGTATGACTAATACCTACCTGTTTAAATTCAAACTAACAAAGTAATAAACATTCTTCTCTTCACAGAAAATGATATTAAGAAATAATTTTATGGTAGTTAAATAATGATGAAACCGTTATTCAATTTGCTTTAGTTCGTTAACAGCCTGATTGATTAATAAAATATGATCCAACAGATATTTAGCCTCTGCGTGTTTGTTAATAAATAAACGATTCTTTTGTGGAATTAAGAATAAACTGTTATAATCTTAACTGATAAAAGTGTTTAAATATTTTTCATAAAATGATTTCAATTAGACTTTCTTTTATAATAAATTACGCAGTTTGATAAACTTCACCACTAAAACTTAGTATCTCCTTGTTCTGTCTAGACTAGATAATGACGCGATATATTTGAAGAGTCCTATCCTCTGATACTGACTAAAGTTTGTAATAAAACGAGTAGGTACGCATTTAGACTAAACGATGACCTAGATATCTAAATAAAGAATCAGAAAAATTACTTGGAGAAGTCTGATCAGAATCCTGCCCAATTGCACTCAGCTTCTCTCATAAAATTAAATCTTAAATAAGATTACTAACTACTTTACTAATAATTTTTAATATTACACCTGTGTTGCGGAGGTCCGATGCTAGTCGCTCCGTGGAAAAACTGATATTCAGGTAAAACCGGTTGAACTAGAAACGGACCCCAAATAATCTTGGGAATAATAAAGGCTAGGAAGAATAGAATATATATACACCTGTAAATTGAATACTTATTATACTTTTAACATTAGAACACCTTACTTATACTTTTAATATTTTTTATTATCAGGACAAGGTTTGTATGGAAGAAAATTTGAAAGAAAACCGGAGGTGTTATATATTCTTAGTCGGCTTAGTCCTATACACTGCAACCCTGCATAAACGAAGTCTTTCGGTAATTTAGAAAATATTTACGTAAATAAATATGGTAGTACGAAGTTCGCCGGGTCAGCTAGTAGGAATATAATATTTAGCCACTTATCATTTTCTCTTAACGTAATTTTAGAAGTATCAACCTAGCAACTCATAGGCAAAAGAAACGTAGAAGGTTTTGCGAGGATCGATTGTCTAATGAGTCACAGTCGACATGAGACTGCACTTGGCGTGTGCGCGCCCTCGCCCTCTCGTGATGGATGACAAATCGCCTTTAGATCTCACGATGTTTACTTTAGCCCTCCTCAATGACTTACGATTTAAATGCTCGCTTTTCTCAATCTATTTGAGTGAAATAGATTTCATTTTCTTTCTAAATGTTGCTCGCCCAACATCGATGTTTTTTTTTTAAAGTAACACTTCCATCGCTGTTGGACAATATTGTATTGCCCCTTGTCACGTGCCTCTGTTTAGGAGCGCCTTGTTAAACATTAATTCACTTTTGCAAGCAATATAGGCTGAACTTGAATATATATACTTAATTTTGTTATACACTGTAATGTATTGTGTAAGGTGTAATGTATGTAAAGGAAAGTTTACCTCACCTAACGGCTCGGGTCTCAATGGCGCCTCAGCGGTAATCACCAACATTACACACTTGTACCATAATGTACTAATATCGACCTCAAACGGTTAAGGCAGAAAAGTTGGTGTTATAGAATTATGATTTGAGTACCTAGTTCTAGTTTTTTCGTTTAACTCAAATATTTTAATATATACCTAATAGAGATCGATGGCTAGTTTCTTAAACAACATAATGAGTACTATTTAAACAATATGTATAGTATACATGGCAATCGCGTGAGGCATTATATTTAATTTACTAGCTGACCCGGCGAACTCCGTACCGCCATATTTACATATCTGTCTCAGCTTCCCACAGGCAGTGTACAGTCGCGGACACAAAAAAACACTTTTCCCGTTATCTTTTATTTTTTTCTTTCTAGCAAAAAAAAAAATGAATGAAATCGGACTATGTGTTATTGAATTACAACTAAGTACATATTTTGACTTTCATCCCCTCTCTCCAGGAAACCGTGCTGAATTTCGGGATAAAAAGTATCCTATGTCCTACCTCGTAGTATGAACTCAAATCATGCCAAGTTTCATTTGAATTCGTTCAGTAGTTTCGGCGTGATGCGCGGCCAAGATACAGACAGACAGACAGCCAGACAGACAGACGGACGGACAGACAGACAAAAATGAAAAAAGGTACAGATTTGGCTTCAGTATCGATTATAGAGAGCCCTCCAAAAATTTTTTTCTAAATATCTTTAATGTACAGAATTGGACCTGTTACATTTTTATTATAAGTAGTAATAGTATATAGATATAGATATCGTATCACTGTGCTACGAGTTTTTTGTTTCTAAGAAGAATCAGTACCTAACCTTCATTAAAATTATTGTGATCCAGGTAGCTTGCGACCACAAAATTATCATTAAAACAATTTAATAAATCAAAAGGATGTTATGTGATCACAGCGCATTTGAAACATGGATGCTACCTGTTGATATTTCTTAGAACTTTAACGTATTGAACTAACTAGTAAATAGTGAAGGACACAGAAATCTAAATATTATTTAGATTTCTGTGGTTAAGGATAAACATACCTTATAGTATATGTCAGAACCATGAAGAGAAGGGTTGCAAAAAGTAAGCGAAGGCGTTTTATTACATGCTAACTTACTAGTTACGTTTACGATACGTTTACGTTACGTTTGATTTTCACTTTGAAACAAACAAATTAACGGAACTTTAAAGGAAAAGCATAGGAAAAAAAATAGGTATGATAAATAGTATCATTACTTTTTGGCAATATAATTCGTGACAAATTGTGGGTGTATTAATACAGTAAATAATAGACAGAAGCTTCAGTCTTCACCAGCATGTGAATATAATAGGTGACCGTTTGTAGATACTTAATACTACATTTCAATTGTCACAGTAGTCATCTAGAGACTTTCCACTTGTTATCATAGCCATTTGATTCATTGGTTATGAATGAGCTAGTTGGAAAAAAATTAAAGAAGTGAAGCAGGCTTACAAAAGTCGGTTACAAACACACATATATAACTAAGCTAAAAAGCATGTTGGTAAATAAATAAGCAAATATCTGTAATGTGCTATTATGAAGTAAGCAAAAGCAAAGCGTTGTATTTTTATTTGATAAACTTTGCTAACGGCTACATCGACTGCTTTAAACGTACTACTATAATATTGTTAAGCATAACTTAATTTGATTTCAATAACGACTTTTGTTCAATAATGCTTTTCGCTCCTAAAACTTATATGTTATTAGCTGTAACACAAATTTGTATATATACTTTTGTTGGCATTAACTTAATCAGTTCGATTAAATTATATATTTTATAATTCAAGACTTTTGGGCTCAAATTTGTTAGATTTTAAGTTTATGTCATTTTGTGTAAATCCAAATATATATTTCTTTATTTAGGATTATTATCTTAGTTCGACTAAATCATCTTTACCTAATCTTAATGTAGTTTTAATAGATTAGAGATCAATAAATACAAGAAAATATAAAAACTTTTCGCTGTGATGTTGCAACTTACACCCATATGCAGTCACCGAGTCAGTAGTGTAGCGAGAACAATGCGCCCACGTTATATGCCACGCACAAGGACTTTCTTTCCAACTTTTGACATAGATACACACAAAGAAAATGTCATCTGCAACCACCTAGAGGACTCTGCTGTAGTTTATTTTCCTTGAAACGAGTCTAACAGACTTGTGAGTAGCCTAAACAATTTGTCTCAAACTGAAACAAGTAATACCATTATAACTTGGCTACATACATTGTCTTTTATCTATTTTGATACAAATATCAGTAAGTTTAAAGACATAAACAAGTCTAGTATGCCGAAGTTTTATGAATAAATGTACCTAAAGAAACTATAGATGCCAGAAATAAACATGACAGTCGGTTTCTGTAATCACATTAGATAAGGTGGAATTCAAAGAATGTTGTAAGGGCAGGCACTCACTACAAACTTCCTACAGCTACCATGTACGGAATTCAATAAAAGGGACGGGAGTAAAATAGCGGGTTTTCTGTTTGTTAAAGTGAGAATTATACGTTCCCAAAAATAAAATAAAAAAGCTACAGTTCTGTATAAAGTAGGGATCCCTCTGCTGTAACTTTTCTTCGAGGATAAGAGAATTACTTACGACCGACAAGGGGAAAACAAACTAGAAAAACGACATAACATGTTGTGTTTGATACTACCCTTTTTCTTACGTACTGTAAACGCTAAATATCGCAATAACCGGAGATATATCACTCAACTTTACTAAAGTGAGGACTTGGAATACATAAAGATCAACCTTTGAACACTCAAAGTCTTTTTCTCATTACGTCAGTGGAAAAATTGGTGATAAATAGTAAAAGATGAATACTTTTAAAATACTTATACGGCACCTTCCGTACCATCGTCATTTGTTTTAAAGGTCATGTAAATTTAAGACAAATGACTGTCTTCTTTTTAAACGACGTACCTACCTATTAAGGTATACGTCACAATATTTGAATCTATATATATACATATATAAAAGAGAAAGGTGACTGACACACCCAGAGATCAACGCGCAGCCCAAATCGCTGAACCTAGAATCCTGTAATTTTATTGTAGTATCTTAGAAATGTAGGTTCTATATATAACGTAAGTGAGCACTAAGAAAGGATTTTTTGAAATGACACCCCTAAGGGGGTAAATAAGGGGATTAATGTCTGCGTGAGCGATGCCGCGTGCAAAAGCTATTATACTATATTTTTTCTTTCTATGTTGTATTGACAGTCACTATTACGTTAACAGATGATGTGTAAGTTAACGCTTCAGTTAACCGTGCGTCGTCAGGTAATAAAATTGTTTGCGTCATACACAAGTTTGTCGCCGCCGCCTCTAAAACATTAAAAATACAGCTTTATGATTTGACAGAGACGAATAGTAAAGACCAGAGTAAATGACTGCAAATAGTGGTTAATTAAATTGAGAAAGGGATTTTTATGGTTTAATCTTACGTTTGTAAAATATATGTTAGAAATATAACCATATATGTATTGAAGTACCTACATATGATATCAATACTTCAAAATATGATAAAACTGTTATTTGAACGGAGTAATCCTATTCACACCAATATGAATGTCCAAGGATGGGGATTTCATGTAGGCTTCAAAATTGGTTCAAACTGACTGCTCTATAAGAGAACTGTTAATTTATAAAAAGTAAATCGTCATTTTCCGGTATGTTTATAATGATATGTCTAAACGCTTAATGCTGTAGGTATACCTAATTAGTTTGAATCATTATGTTTTCATTATATTTGCATGATCATATATGGCAATCACTTAAAATCTGAATACAGAGATCGGTGTCCAGTTCGAAAATAGAAATCTTCCACGTTCTAATTTCGTAATCACAATAAAATTGGTCGGTGTATGTATGTGTTCTCACAGTAAATAAGGTCTTCATATGAGTCTTCGAGTCGAACCTTGAAGTCGGTTTTTATTTTGTAAAAATTTTACTTGTTAAATGTATGCTTAAATATGCGCACAAAATTAATACAAGTAACAGATACCACTTAAACTGATCCGAATGATGAGGATTTACTTTCTCTTCATTATATATTCCTGGACCGAGTCACGTGTCCTTGCTTGTCCTTGAAGTGGCATAGCTATGTCGTGGTGTCGTGGCATAGATAATTCTTGCTAAAGCCAAAAAGATAGTCAGTTAAATAGAAACAATAAACAAATGATAGCACATGATAATATCTGTAGGTAACAAATTAGCCACATCGTTAACTAAATAATACTACGTCCTACTTATATACTTTACTACATATCTTCATCTTTGCTGTAATTGTCTTACTATCGCAGTGATGTCACCAATTCAAATCAATTATACCTACTATCGGCAACAGATAATAAATAACTTTTCCGTTCACAGCGGGTGAAGAATGGCCTTAGGAATCAACAACATTCCCCTTCGACTGACAAATTACATTAAAAGGTCAATTACTGTGACTGCCTCGTTAGTTCTGTTAGCATGTTTCTGTTCGTTATTCACAGAACGAGGTCCTGAGTTCGATTGTCGAGTAAATATCCGGTAGGTTAATTACAATTTTATTTACAACTAGCTGAGTCCCGCGGTGTTACCCGCGGTTAATGCCGTACCGCGGGTGAAGCCGCGGGGTGAAGTTAGTCTAAAAAAAGTAGCCTAAGTTACTCTTTATATCATCAGCTACCTACCAGTGAACGTCCCGTCAAAATCGATACAGACAGACAGAAAATTGTAAAAATTTATATTTTGGTATATGTACCGTGTATACATATATATGCATTTATTAAAAAGTGGTTATTTTAATATTACAAACAGACATTCCAATTTTTATTTATTTGTATAGATTAGCTTTTGACCGCGGCGCGCCTCCTTCCGCGTGTATGTCCGTTATCGTTGTAAAGAGTAGCCTATGCCCTTCCTCAAGAATCAAAGCATCTCCATGATAAATTTCATTGAAATCGGTGCAGTAGTTTAGCCGTGAATGCGTAACAAACAGATAATGTTACTTTCGAATTTATAATATTAGTACGGATAGCACTTAATAATAGGTGTTCTCTATAATTTGTTGTAAAATATATTCTAAGCGTGGTCTTATTTTGAGTAAATGAACTATGCCATTAAGACGCCACGTTACGACTTTTTAATCTGATTAAATTCCAAACTATACTTAGTTCACGCACTAAAAACTGATAGGTAATACTCGTATGAAGACACTTTGATGGTATGGGTAAGAGAGTAGATGAAACAGGAGTTTACCATACAAAAATTTAGTACAGACTTTTGTATTTTATTGATACGACCTTACAATGTAAACTTTAAAAAAAAAACGACTTCAAAAAAACATCCAAGGAAAACTGCCAAAAAACACTTAAAAGCGTAAAATATACTGGTTCTTCATAAATTTCCTATAAATAATTCTTTATTCATTTAAATAGTAGTATTATAATCTGTGCTAGGTACCTAGAATCTGTTTGAAGTCGGTGCCAAGTGACTATCGCATAGACAATTAAGTAATTGTTAGTAATTGTTCGTTTGTATTCTTTTTGGCTTAGCACCGACTTCGAACAGATTTTAGGTACCTAGCACACATTATAATACTACTATTTAAATGAATAAAGAATTATTTATAGGAAATTTATGAAGAACCAGTTTATTTTACGCTTTTAAGTGTCTTTTTGGCAGTTTTCCTTGGATGTTTTTTGGAAGTCGGTTTGTTTTTTATAAAAAGTTTTTATTTTTCAGTTTTTAGTGCAAACAATCCTAGGTAAGTAGTAAATTGAACTATTTCATGCAATTTCATCATCAAGAATACAAATTAAGGTCTATGCGTACGTGTAATATTAAAATCATAATCTAATCCCTAACTGTTGAAGAGTTTAACCTTCTATCATCAGCTCACCTAAATAACTTGAAAGTATACGACTGAAGGTCTTTAGATACGTATGAAATTAAAATAATTATCCTCCAACTCCTAACCGTTAAGGAGTTGTACCTTCCACCTTCCATCATCAGCTTACCTAAATAATTTGAAAGAATTCGACTAAAGGTAACTGTTAGAAATTTAACGTCATTGTAATGGCAACATTTTTGATTGTCATTTTTCTTGTTTGACGTTTTGACGTTGACAGATGGAATGATCGAGTACGAAAAAGACGCGTGTTGTGAACGGTCGACGATTGTTGTTTTGAGAACCGAAATTTAATTGATATTAAGCTAATTAAGCATCGACCCGGTCCCTTTAGTGATTTACTGTTTTGTTAGGTCTGGTTGGACTCGCGAGTTTTGTAGGCGCGTTCCGCGATAGCTGAAGCGAGTGAGTTGTAATTCGAATATCCGTGATAGCTGATACGAGTTTATTGTGATTCGAATACCTTGAAATATACAGCACTTGGAGCATGTTTGTGTGACGACGCAGAGAAGAAGCTACCCAAGAGATCTCTTGGAACGCCGAGAACACGGAAGCCACACACTCCAGTAAGTGCTTGATGAATTTAGTTTAGATTAAGAATACGGTGGAGCGCCGTGGTTCATTCTTCTTGGCAATGAATTAGGTTAGTGATTGAATGCCTTATCTATGGGCCGTAAGACATCTCAAGTATCACAAGGTGATCGCTCCATTGGTGAGAGGACTGAACAGTAACATATATACATATGATATTTAAAGATTAATCCTCCAACTCCTATCCCTTAAGGAGTTGTACCTTACATCATCAGCTCATCATCATAAAATGATGACTACCAGACGGAAATACCGGCGTAACTTCAGAAAATATACGAAAAACATAGTATGTGCCTATAAAAAATGAGGGTTTCTCTCGATTTCCCTGGGATCCCATCATCAGATCCTGATATGGTGGCAATGGGACTACCTCGAGAGCATACCCTTTCGAACACAGAAAAAATTTTCAAAATCGGTCCACAATTGACGGAGTAAGCGGTGAACATACATAAAAAAAAATAAAAAAATACATACAGTGGAACATAGAACCTCCTCCTTTTTGGAAGTCGGTTAAAAATGACAAGAATCTTCATTGAATTGAAGTTCAAAGTTCAAAGCGATTATGCTACAGATATATGTCATAGTTACACGAAAAAGACATTTAAAAAAAAAAACTTCGTTTAAAAAACCGACTTCAAAAACTAAAAAGTATAAAATAACTTAATTTTTATGTGCTACCTATTCATAGGTTTGAAGTCAGTGCCAAGCCAATGGAATAGTAGGTACCACACTCGCTAACGACGCTTCGGTTGTTTTGTTCAATGCGAAGAGCAGCTAACCCGCTCAAGGTCACGCGCGGCGAGTGCGGTCCTACTATTACATTTTGGCTTGGCACCGACTTCAAACCTATGAATAGGTAGCACATACAAATTAAGTTATTTAATACTTTTTAGTTTTTGAAGTCGGTTTTTTTAAACGAAGTTTTTTATTTTATTTTTCGCTTGTTAGTCTTTCTCAAGTCTCTCATCATCATTTCATTTAAAATTTAATGATGTCTACAGAATATGAAGGCATGCAGACAATCGTGCATGTAACTCGTAACTTCATTGCAGGCACTCACGTAAATTTGAGGATTTCCTTCGATTTCCTTAGGATCCCATCATCAGATCCTGATATGGTGGCCATGGGACCACATGGGGAGCATACCCTTTCGAATACAAAAAGAATTTTCAAAATCGGTCCACAATTGGCGGAGTAATCGATGTACATACCTTAAAAAAAAAAAACCGATGAAATTGAGAACCTCCTCCTTTTGGAAGTCGGTTAAAAATGGAAAAGCTGAATTATTGTACAGGGTTGATTTGACATACTATGTCCACGTTATGTGTTGAGACGAAGACTCAATTTTCAATATTTTTTTTAATGGAACGAATGTTAATATACCAATTTTATTTGACTTTTACTTGACGTTGACTGCCGTCGTCCATAAACGCCAGAAATAAAAACCAATTACTTTTTTCAAAAATACCTACTGTTGTAGAGTCATCGGTTAGTAACATTGATTCAAGATTTCAATTATTTAGATGTCGATACCACAGTCCGGTCTAGACCACAAATACTAAATTTTAATTATTTTGTCTGTGTGTTTGTTGCATGCAGCTAATCTCTGGAACTGCTGTACTTACGCTACTTTTGAGACAAGATATAAGTAGTTATATGGAGACTGGAATAATTTGGGTTATTTTTATTTTCGACAAAAATAGGGTCACAAAAAAATATAAAACCAATGAAATAGTGACCACATTAACATTAGTGAATAAACACGTTTTCTTAAATTCCACTCGTACGAAGTCGCGAGTAACAGCTAGTGAAGTAATAAAAAGCGGCCAAGTGCGGACTCGCCCATGAAGGATTTCGAAGCAGCAAGTAACATAACATAAAAGTTCTTGTAGTTCGTTGTAACATTCATCGAAATTTTAATAATAGTGTATTTTCTTTTGCGGTTTACGATTTATAACGTATTAAAAAAAAACTACTTATTAGATTTCGTTCAAACCAATTTTCGGTGGTTACAGTTACAGGGGGGGTGGGGGGACTTTTTACCACTTTGGAAGTACCTATCTCTCGCGCAAACTATTCAGTTTAGAAAAAAATGATATTAGAAACCTCAATATCATTTTCGAAGACCTATCCATAGATACTCTACACGTATGGGTTTGATGAAAAAAAAATTTTTAAGTTTCAGTTCTAAGTATGGGGTACCCCCAAAACTTATTGTTTTTTTCTATTTTTATGTGAAAATCTTAATGCGGTTCACAGAATACATCTAGTTACCAAGTTTCAACATTATAGCTATTATAGTTTCAGATAAAAGTGGCTGTGACATACGGACGGACAGACACGGACAGACAGACAGGACGAATCTATAAGGCTTCCGTTTTTTGCCTTTGGCACGGAACCCTAAAAAGTATACTCAATTATTGTTTCTGGTAAACCCAGATAAGTATTACTTACTTTCATGAATCCAAATGATCTATGTTCATTTGTTCACTCTATACACGATGACAACATGTAACTGGTTATAAGAGGAAAATATATTTACGTAAAAAATATTATTTATTGTGTCGAGAAACAAAACAAGAGAGCTTTCAGACATCGAGATGTTCGCAATACGTCCTCAGAGCTCATTCAATAAAGAATAAACACACACTGAGAAGACATATAATTTTTAGGGAATGCAGGGCCGGACCGTGAGTTTAGGGGGCCCTGGGCTAATACTACTTAGGGGCCCACCAAATTCTTTTTTTTAAAGACAACTCCCGCATTAGGAATATGCATCCTGTGTCGAGGGGGACTCTATAAACATACATGTAACGAACACAAAGAACACTCAGACTTATAACAACAATTTGTGGATCACACAAAGTGTGGTCCCATGTGGAAATTGAATCCACAACACTTGGCGCAGTGAAAAGCGGCGTTCTTCTTCTAACTCGCTTCACTCTTGGCAGAGTCGTGACCACGTAGAGTGCACACTGGTTGTAGAGGCGGACAAAGCCCCCTCGTACAACTTCCCGCCATCTCACCCTGTCAGCAGATTCGCCGGCTGCAGTCAGACACGCGGCTACCGATTGAGGACTTCACCTGGTCGGTCCAGCGCATGGGTGCCGCGGAGTCTGATCCCCTCCACCTTTCCCTGCACTACCAGTCGCTCTATTGAGTCGCTATTCCGTCTAGAGACATGGCCAAAGTACTGCAGTATGCGCGACCGTACTATGGTTGACAGACGCTGTGTAATGCCGCGTTCCGCTAGCACGGACACGTTAGTACGGAACTCCGTCCACGATATTCCGAGCATTTTTCTCCAGCACCACATTTCCAGAGCATCTATTTTCCTTCTTTCCAACTCGCGGACTGTCCACGTCTCCGCGGCGTATAGGAAACTGGGAAATATAAGTGATTGTACAAGCCTGATTCTTGGTGGCTTTGGTAATGTTCTGATTTCCCCAATTTTTTCTCAATTTCTCCATTGCAGCTTTGGTTATGGCCATTCGTCATTTTACTTAGCGGTGTGGAGGGACGGGTGTGATGTCCCTCCAACACAATGGGAGGATCCTCCGACCAGGCGAGGTGATAATGCCTGGCGGGCCAACTGCCCAACGGTTGATATTGGGATGTTGTATGTATCTTAATTGGCGCGCGAACTTTCACTGCGCGATTCAGGATTGGTAGTTTCTTAGTTTCCTTCGTTACTCCGTAGTTCAGTGTAACTTCGGTAGATGGCGCTGTAGTATATTTCTGTTGCGCTGTATGTGGAAGTCGCCACATCACTCCCGTCCAAGACCGGAGGTTGATATTATGTTGAGTCAGCTGTCTGTGCTCTATTGCGGAGCTTGCTAGTGCCAGGAGTGAGCAGTTCCAGTGAGTCGGAACTGAGTGCCGCAAGTTCCAGTGAGTCGGAACTGAATGCCGCTAGTCCCAGTGAGTCGGGGCTGAAGTCCGCTTATCCCAGTGAGTCGGGATGGCAGGCGGTGCGCGGTGCTGCGGTGAGGTCCCCAGTGAGTAGGGGCGGTTGCTGCGTAGTGGCTGGCTGCTGCGTAGACGGGAGAGAGATGCTCTTCTTACATGGACCGTAGGTGCAGTGTGCTCTGCCTAGACGCTGATGAGGCCATAGGCGTAAACCAGGCTGGAGCGGTAGCTTCCAGTGTGTGGTGTATCCCTGTTGAGGCCGAGGTTGCTGGCTGGCTGTGAGACTTGCTGTGGGAGTGAACATGATGGTAGCGTGCTGGTGCTGCATCGAAGGCTGCTTCCAATCACGTCGGGGTCACCACTGTGGAGGGACGGGTGTGATGTCCCTCCAACACAATGGGAGGATCCTCCGACCAGGCGAGGTGATCATGCCTGGCGGGCCAACTGCCCAACGGTTGATATTGGGATGTTGTATGTATCTTAATTGGCGCGCGAACTTTCACTGCGCGATTCAGGATTGGTAGTTTCTTAGTTTCCTTCGTTACTCCGTAGTTCAGTGTAACTTCGGTAGATGGCGCTGTAGTATATTTCTGTTGCGCTGTATGTGGAAGTCGCCACAGCGGCGTAGCGACCGCTTAAAGCACTAGATCTGGCAATCATCAATCAAACAATTACTCAAATCTAAAGGATAAAAATTAAACGATAAAATATTTAATTTGTATTTTAATATATTATGCCTTAGGGCTTAGTGTTTAATAAGTACAATCGTAATTAAATTGACAAATGGAATTTGACAATTTGGAAAATTTAATTTAATTTGCTTCTCACATTCTAAATTCTTAGTTAAATCAACATTTATGGACAAAACGGATAAAAGCCTATATATGCCATCACTCGGCTTCACAACTTGTGATTAGTATGGTTAAATATATTTATAATATTGTTACACTCTATGATGTGAAATAAAGAAAATTGCGTTTTCTGTAAGAACAAAAAACAACATTTAAAGTCCTTATTTCAGTTTGGATTTATCTTACAATACTTAACAACGTTTTAAAATCAATTCCTCACAACCTTTTTAAATTCTCTTAGATGTCACTTTTTGAAAGTCACATCTATAGTATCTATGGTCGAGTTAATTTAAAAAGGTAAAGAAAAACCATAACAATATTTTCTTTACATCTCCAACCCTCGGAGAGAACAATGATTGCAAATAATTGTTCGATTAATGCTAATTTCCACTGGCAATAGCTTTGAAATATGGTAGAAATTTGATTCTGCCTTCTTGTGTCCGGTGTTTAATTCATATATTGAGTTAGAAATCTTACTTAAGATTTTGTATGGTCCAATCCTAAGTTCATCCATTTTCTTCCTATTCAGTCGACTTCCGTTTTCTACAAAAACTCTGTCCCCCACTTCAAATTTGTATTCTTTTCTATGTAAATCATATATATTTTTATTATAGTTGTGAGATTTCATTGAATTTTCAAAGGCGAGCTTCCTATCTCTTCTCAGGTCTTCTTTTGTGTATTTCGATTTTAGTTCAGGTGGTAAAATGTTCACATTTTCTCCTTCCAAAAGGTATTTTGGAGTAAACTTCGTGACTGTATGTTCTGTTTCATTATATTTTTCTACGCATTTTTGTGCAACAGTTGTCCATGCTGTTTTCTTGTCTCCTTCGTTTATTTTACATCTTATCTTATTGATTAGAGTTTGATTTAGCCTTTCGTTTAGACCATTTGAAAATGGTGCATCTACAGCTGTAAACACTATTGTTATATTATTATTTTTTAAGAAGTCTTTAAATTCCTTGGAATTTATACCAGGGTATTGGTCTGTTAGTACTAATTCAATGTTATGGCTTTGTGTTACATTTTTTATTAGTTTAATAAAATCATTAGAGCTCTGATTTTTTGATGTTAAAATGTAAGCATATCTTGTAAAATGATCGACCAGAAGATGCAGATATTTTTTGGTTGACCGTGAACCTCCAAAGCCTCCAATGGTATCAATTGATACAATTTCAAATGGGCGTGTTGCTGGGCCTAAATGTGACAACAAACCAAATTTTGGTTTCCTTCTTGATTTGTTCTTGATACAAATTTGACATTCGTCACAAATTTTCTTAATATTTGTGAAGATATTCTTTGCTGTGTAGAATGGTGTTATTTTATTTATCATCTGGGTCCTTCCAATGTGACAATAAGTATTGTGTACATCTTTAATTAGTGTTTTACTAAGTGTTTCTGATAGTATGATTTTATTTCGTCTTTTATTCCTTTTGTAATAAATCTCATTCTCTAGTATAAACTTGGAATTTGTATTTTGTGGATTTAGATGTATGTATTGGTCATTTTTTATATCATCCAGGTTGATTAGATTTACAATTTTTAAAAAGTCATCAGTATTTTCACTAGGTTCTAGGACTGGATTTCTGCTTAAGCAGTCAGCTTCTTGATTAGATTTTCCTGGGTTATATTTTATTTTGAAGTTGTATTGCGATAAGTAATATGTCAAATCGCCGAGTTCTTCATCAGTTCTAGCTTTGATATTCAGATTCTCCAATGGTTTATGATCTGAATATACTACAAATTCTTTTCCCATAAGCCAGTGCTGCCAATATTTTACAGCTTCTTTTATTGCTAGACATTCAATATATATCGCTTTCTTTTTCTTTTGAGTTTCTGTCAATTTCTTTGAGAAATAAGCTACAGGTTTATTAATTCCGTTTTTATCTTCTTGTTTTAACACAGCTCCCATTCCTTTAATGCTAGCATCTGTGTAAATTTTTATTGGTTGTTCGGGGTCATATATTTTAAGAATTGGTTTTGAACATAGTAGTTCTTTTATTTTGTCAAATGATTTCTGGCATTCTGGGGACCATATAAATTTTACATCTTTTCGTAATAAATAGTGTAACGGATCTAAGATAATTGCGCTGTTTGGTACAAACTTATGATGAAAATTAACTTTTCCGAGAAACTGGCGTATATTTTTTTTTGTTTCTGGAATTGGGAAGTTTTTTACAGCAGTTAGATAATCTTTGAGAGGTCTAATAGAATTGTTTTCTATTATATGTCCCAAATATCTAGCATGATCTTTTGCAAAAGAACATTTCGAAAATTTCAATCTAAATCCTTCTGTTTTTATTGCTTCAAGTAGTTTAGATATATGTTGTATGTGTTCTTCAAAAGTTTTAGAAAAAATCAAGATGTCATCTATAAAATTTACTGTAAATTCAGAGAGTTTGTATTTTCTTATTATATTGCTTAGTATTCTCTGAAAAATAGCTGGAGCTGTCTTTAACCCAAAGGGAAGGCAAGTCCATTGAAAGTGGCCTGTTTGTGTAACAAAAGCTGTTTTGTATCTATCTTGAATTTTTAAAGGAATTGACCAAAATGCAGAATTTATGTCGAAAGTAGAAAAGTACTTACAGTTTACGGTTTTCACCATTAAATCTTCAATTAAAGGAAATGGCTGTAATTGTGGAACAACAATTTTGTTCAATTCTCTGAAATCTATACATAGTCTGCTTTTCTTATCATCTTCTTTTTTATATGCAAGAGTAACAGGGGCAGCAAATGGGCTATAGGATTCTTCAATCAATTTTTTATTTAATAATGTTGATATTTGTTTTTCAAGTTCTTTCCTATCCTCAACGGTGCACCTGTATGGACGTTTGTAACAATATTTATCCATCAGCAAGTCTATATGAGCTTCATAGTCGCGCACTGTGCCAATGTCATATTTATCTTTAGCAAAGACTGAGCTGTATTTTTTTATTAAGTTATCAATTTCTGTTTGCTGATGTAAGTCCAGATGATTTTTTGATATTTCAAATTTTTCTAAATTTATATGTTCATTGAAGTTTACTTCACACCTATTTATATGATTAATTTGTTGTTGCAATACCTCAGAGTATACAGAATCTTTTTTTTCTTTTATGTCACCTAGTACATCAGGTATTTTGACATTTATTGAATTTAAAATATTATTCTCCGTATTCTCTTCGTTCAAGAATTTCTTCTTTTCTTCTGGTTTTTTACACTGTATAATATTTAATGCTTCAGTTTGCATTAGATTAAAGTTTTTGATGCAATCCAAACCAATTAAGAAATCATAATGAAAATTTTCATTGTCTATCACGAAGATGTCCATAATTCTTTCAATATCATAAATTTTTATTTTAACAGTTATTATACCTTTTGTTTTCTTCTCACCATTAATAGTTTTCAAATTTACTGGTTGTATTTTACTCGTATGCTGTCTGTTTTTTATTTTCAATAATTTTGCATTAATTAATGACACATTTGACCCCGAGTCATAAATTCCAGAAACTTGTAAAGTATCATTTAATAGTAATTTTACTTGTATTAATGGTGGTACTTCTAGTTTTTTGGATTCTCCATATTTAGTTCAATTTCTAGTTCAGAGTTGTTAACGCTCCTCACAGCTGCTTTGTGATTTTTTTCTTTAAACCAACAATTTTCTTCAGGATGGAAGCGTTTCCCTTTTTTCTCGGTTATGCAGATCTGACATGGCTTTTTCTCTTCAAATTTTTTGTTTTTAGTATCAATATGTGTATAGTGTTTTTTATCATATTTATTTTTTCCGACAAGATGTTCTAATTTTCCTAACTCATTGTAGAGATCCTCGGTTTCTTGTATAGTCTCCCGGTCAATTTTATCAGTCAGATAGTTAGGCAGACCTGATGCTATAAGATCTATGAGTGTCCCAGTATCGATTGACCTTCTGACTTCTAATAACAATTTTTCTTTTTTTAGTGCATATTCAAGAAGTGAACCCATTTGATACTTAAATGCAAGGGCATATCTAATGGATGACCAACCTTTGTTTGCAAATGTATCACAGAAACTTTTCTCCCATTTATTCCACTCTGATTTTATTGTAATTTTCATTAACGTACAGCTGTACCAGTCCAGACTGGAATTTTCTAAAAAAAATTTTAATATTTCAATCTTCTTTTGGTCTTCTTCAATATGGAAACGTTTACATTCTTTGTTGAACTCCCTAATCCATTGGTGAGCATTTGCATTTTTACCTGTGAACTTCTCAATCATAAAATCTTTTGAAATTTTCCCTAAATTCTGAATTTCTGATTTACTTTGTTTTTCTTCAAGTAATTTTTCTAAGAGTTTTTCTAAGTTTTGATTCGAGCCACCGGGTAAAGATTTATTATCATCTGTGTCTTCCACAATTTCTTCCAGATAAAAATCATTAAATTGTAAATTTTGTTCTTCATCCAAATAGACCTTTGATATTTCATCAGTTGAAGTTATCCATATTTTTCTTGTCTGATGCCTTTTATTTAATGTTTTTTTTATCTTGTTATAGCTTGAAGTAGATGTAATTACCTGGTGTAAACTTGCAGGTTGGTATTCGACCGGTATTTTATAAGTCTGTCCATTGGGTGTACCTATTGAAGTGATGCAAATAATGTTAGATTTTCCATCTCCCGAAGTTTTCACAGTAAAATCAAACCGTAACTTCTCCATATTTCTTAAAATGTTTTCAGTAAATGTTGTTTTATAATATTGTTACACTCTATGATGTGAAATAAAGAAAATTGCGTTTTCTGTAAGAACAAAAAACAACATTTAAAGTCCTTATTTCAGTTTGGATTTATCTTACAATACTTAACAACGTTTTAAAATCAATTCCTCACAACCTTTTTAAATTCTCTTAGATGTCACTTTTTGAAAGTCACATCTATAGTATCTATGGTCGAGTTAATTTAAAAAGGTAAAGAAAAACCATAACAATATTTTCTTTACATATTTTTAAAATTCTTTTCATAAATAATCGCAAAATTGTCTACGCAAGATGAATAGGACTCTGTCGACTGAAGCAAATAAGTTTTTAATTAGATGCATTCATTGACTAAAATATATTCATCCAAAATATCGGGATAATAATCGATAACCTTACGTGTGCTTTCTAAATCAATGTGTTGCACGATATTTTCTTGCAAAACCATTTTTTTTTCTACATGTCTCATAAACTTGCCTTCTTTGATTTAAATCCGTATTCAGATTTTTCAGTGCAACGTTTAGCGTGTCTATTTTAAACTTTTCTGCGCCGTTTAGTTTATACTTAGTCTCTGGCTTTTTCTTTGTAATCCTTTAGCTTCTGATCTCTTTTAATGACATAATTAACTTATATCCTACACAACCAGGACTCTGTATCTTTTATTAACTGAATTAAATCTTTCAATATTTTCCTCCCAATAAAAAATAAACAAAATCGCCAGTTTATTAAATAAATTTCTTGCCTCTTTTCGAAAATCTGCTTTTTTCCTCTTCATTTTCGCTGAAACTTATCAAAATTTTCATCTCAAAATGTCATCATAGTTATTTTTTAAAGCTTTAACAGCATCGTAGTGGCGATACCACCTAGTCTGACTTAAACTTTTTAACGTAAACATCAGTTTTGTTTAACAATTTAACAATTCCTATCATTATGGGTTGAAGCAGAAAACAAAACATATATTTTCGCACTTCTCAAAAAAGTTTACGATTTCGTTTGCAACCTTAACAGATTCTTCACCAACTTGGTTAAGAGAATGTGCAGCACATGGCACGTAATCCGCAGATTTATTTTTTTGTTCCAAAATTGCATCTACACCATTGTAACGACCCGCCATATTAGCAGCGTTGTTGTTTGACTGTCTCCTTTTTTTTGCGCGGAAATCCCCCCTGATACCACCGACTGGTAGCATATCGGACTCGAACCGAATTAAACCGCACGCCGCCTCGGGTACCAGGAGCCGGGGAACCAGGTGCACCCTCGAAATGAAATCCCTGGAACCTCGACGTACCACGGGCCACCTAGGTTTTGTAAATGGCTACCTCCTGAGTACGAGCCCCGATGTTCTCTTGCTACATAAAAGCGCTTGCGCCTCCATCCCGGCCTGCTTCTGCTAGGGTGACAGGTGGCCTCATCTGCCAGCCCCAGGCTTGCGCTTATGGAGGACGGAGATCGTTTTGTGACCACCGGCGCCTGAGTCGTTTGCGGTACCGAGCCCATTCCCGGGCCTGGCGGACCAGAAGAGTTCTAAACCTGTCCCGGTCCCGCTCCGCCGTCTCCTGCACGAGCATAACTTGATTGCAGAAAGAGACTGCGGATTTCCTTGCACTCTTGCTCCGTAACATGGCCGCAATCATGTTACTAAGTGAGAGAACCCCCACTGCGATGGCCGCCACGAGACCGCGCCTCGGCTCCCCCCACGCCGGACATTCTGCCAACGTGTGAAGCGCCGTGTCCACGGTCTAGCCATCGCAGGCACTTAGGCGTTGGCTCCTTACGGATCAGACGCAGATGATCGCCGAAGCAGCCTTTTCCAGTGATCACCTGCCTCAGCCGGTATGAGAGGCTCCCGTGATGGCTCTCAAGCCAATTCTCCATAACGAGTCTTACCACCGCAATAACAGCGTGCCCAGTGCTCGGTTGCCCAAGTCGTTCTTCCATCCCTCCACGATGACCTGGCGAAGTTGGAATTTCTGATTTTCAATTTCTCAAATCTCAGAAGACCTTCCCAACTTCCGCGCCTCCTTGAGACACTGATAAAGAGCCGCAAGGTCTCTTGCCTCGAGGTCCCATGGTGGAGTTCCAGCCAGGAGACTTGTCGCCTTAAAGATATCGTGCGGTACCCCTTTATGATACTGACGGCCAGCACTCGTTTCGGTCGTCGCAATAGCGCGATAGTGCTGGCCCTCAGGGCCTCCGCCCATACTGGGGCCCTATAAAGGGCCATGGACCGCACGACCGTTTGACTGTCCCCTACTGTTATCCAGTGGTAATAAAAAAAAACAAAAAGTCTTGTAAAATATTAAATAAATGTAGGTTAGTATGACTACCAATTTTAACTAACGATATATGTATATACATCTTTCGTACACTTTTCCCCGAAAACAGCATCGAAGCACGATAGTTAACTGATCATTATGAGATAGATCTGGGACTGAGAACAGAATCGCAAAAAAGGTAGTAGAGCCACGCTGATTTCAGCACGAACGGGCCGGCTCGACCGGGGTGGTACTACCCTCGCACAGAAAATCAACGTAAAATGAAAGCGTACGTGCTGTCGTGTTTCGTTGGTGAGTGTGAGACCGGAGGCCCAAATAGTCTAATCAACAAGTTCCATACTTGTTGACTAGTCTAAAAGATGCAGAAGCATCACTAGGGCGCCATGGTGTGGGCCGCTATGCTGCATTATCTGCATCCGCAATGAGTATGGTAACCACCAGTCTTGGATTTTGCTTATGCTTTCCATCAGGCAGAGTAGAGTCATTTTGGCGGGCCATACATAAAAAAAAGGTGATAAGCGGCGGGGATTCCCCCGTATTATAGACTCACTCACATTTTTTTGTTTTTAGCTTGGCCTGGTAGCAAGATATATGAGCCAAATATACTTACTCACTCTCGAACGAAAAAATACTTAATGTGGGTATAATTAGTAGAACATGGTTATTATCACATGGTATTGTTGCGCCTTCGAGAAAAATAGTCTGGAACAATCTACCAGTCGCGAGCATGGAGGAAGGCGCCATCTAGTGTCAAGTAGCGCGCAACTGTGGAGTAACTCTGATATTCAACGCTAGATGGCGCTAGATTACTCACTCTGGTAATTTCTGTTTAACGTAGAATGTTCTATCGAATATTATAGATCTTTCTAGGGATTTCAAAGCCATATATAAGCAGATTGGGTTACCCGTACGAGTCAGTATTGTTCACGATACAGCGGAGTTAACATCGAAGCGATCTTCTAGTGCGATTAACAAGTGACATAGCGAATTATTATTGTAAAAAGGGTTGTAAATAAACAGTGTGTTATTTTTTGGTAATCAACCGACTATCTTTCATTATTTAATACCCGGCTCGTAACAGTATTTAGAAATACTTTAAGTATTAACGTTAGTCACGTAAGAGGAATAAAAACTATGTTAAATTATTTAATATGTGAGCAAAATCGTTATTAAAATATTAAATCGTAACGTGTAAAATTGTTGAAGCAGTATCTACAGCTCTAGAAAATTAAGAAAACATACTGTCGTCCGTAAATAATCGATGGGCAAATCCCCGTTCCGTTTGACACGCATTATCGTCTATTTTTTTCTTTAACTTGACTTAGCTGGGGGCCCCTGGAATCCGCGGGGCCCTGGGCTTAAGCCCAAAAAGCCATATGGTAGATCCGGCCCTGAGGGAATGTTTAGGATACAATGACGTAAGAATCCTAAGGACTTATTACATATTTTGTTTTGTACGTTAATAACCGTCAATCTTTTGAGATATATTGTACATGCCTTTTATAGGTCTACATATAAGAACTGTGAAATACTTTATATTACTTTATTGTGTCTCTAATAAATAAATAAATTGTGATAGTAATGACTAATTCTTATTACAAATTAAAACGCCCACGTTATTTTTTAATTGTGACTTGTACATAAATAGTGAGAAGTTAATATTCCTATCGGAACATAGCTTCTTCTTCTTACTTCTTCTTACTATTCTTCTTCTTCTATAGGAACTTCTTACTATAAGTTCTAAGAAGAGGCATAGTATAAATTAATTTAGGACACATAGAAAGCTAGGAGTTTTGGCAATGGCAGTATCTAATTAATGTTGTCAAGGTGATCTTAAAATACAATTACGTAGTTAATTTATTGTGACTTTTCCAGTCTTAACATTACATTTGTTTGCATAAACTAGTCCTTTCATTTAAGAAGGCAGCCCTCATTATGAAATTATTATACTGTGATTTTATAAGAAGTATTATAGCCTGTTCACTTTCATAGTGTCATTTTGATCGTTTACAATCAAGCCACCTGCACCCACTAATAAGTATAAATAAAAAATACTTACTTGTGGGCGTGCGCCGCACGCAGCTCCTTTTAATTCGTGTCGGCGTTCATTTGACAATGAACCGCACGGGCCAGGGCGGCACGATCAAAATGACACTATGAAAATGAACAGACTATAATTAGACAAGTTTAACGCAGTATATTTTAGTAAAAGGACTTATCAAGTAAACTACCAAAAGATAACTATTTAATGGTATTTAAACTACTAATTACCATATTTAGTAAACTGGTGATAAGGCGCCTGTGAGTCAGCAGAATTGGAAACGTATTAGACGACACGCTTTTAAAATTCTTCAGCTATTGGTCAGGTAGCACAACGCTGAGTCAGTCTTCTTTCATTACTCACATAGGAGACGTTATTAATTTTACGGTAAGAATTCTAGATAGCACACTTAACTAGTTTGTTGTGTGTGTATAAAAAATAAAGAAAGCGTAGGAGTGATCTGGTAGTGGTTCGACGCGTGGGTGCGGTGGGCGGACGGCGGTCGCGACTCGACGCCACGTAGCCACGAGCCCTATATTTTACTGAAAATGTTGCAAATTTTAATAAATTGTGAGAATTAAACCTCAAATTTAAAGTTTTAAATGATATCGGACGACAAATACCTTACAGAGAATTTAATTACATACTACTTTACCTTTGGTTAAATGTTTTACTTTAGTTTTAGTTAGCAGTATGACACTTATTAAGATATTATACCTACTACAACATACAAAATTGACTATGAAGTACAAAAATTCTGCATACAATACCTACTTACCGTGGGTTTCTAAGAAGAGTAAAGTACAGGGTTCTTCGAAAAAGAGTCTTTTGAAACTTTCTACGGAAATGGAAACACATGGCCGTCACCTAATGTTTAACTGTTTACTATCCGAGTCTCTCTATTATGAAAGCCACATACTAGGTTAGTTTATGAAAGTCACATACTGGGTTAGCTTACAAAAGTCTTCCTCAATGTGATAAAAAACAAATTTTGACACAGGGTAAATTAGCGAGTGCGAAAAGTTAAGATTTTTTTTAAAACACACTGTATTTTTATGATAGCATACATATCTAGAATGCTACACTTGTAAGTTTATCTCTACATCATAGTCATTCATTAAAATGTTACAAGTATTGCGTTTCCTGAAACCCAAATGGTTTTAAAAGTTAGCTTTGCTCAGACAAGCTATCAATTTGCTCACACATGACTATCGCCAACTGGTAATAATTAAAGTAAATTAAAACTTATTATTTGTAATTATTTTAATGCCAAAGCTGCATTTACCAGTTGACCACTAAATTGTAATTATTCAGTTCCTACATGTTCAGTTTATCCAGGCTCTATAATGCGCTTATACGCCCCCGAGTCACGCTGAATAAATCGTGCTTGTTAAGTAAATAAACGTTTTCATTTTCAGTCCTCGAACATGAAATAAAACAATATCAACATAACATTGTACGTTGTCTCTATACTGGTACAGATACAAGTACCCGGCCCGTCTCACTATAGGTGGTTAGCCGTTTCTATGAACTGTTACCTATCCTACATATATATTAATATTAGGTATTATCAGGTCAGTAACTAGTATATACATATATCACAGCAATTCAGGGCGGAGGTCAGCTATGCATGAACTGAAGCTAAAACTCGTTCCACGGTTCTTGGAAAACGAATAAAAGCGACTCAAGATTCCTAATATGTACTTACTTAATTGATTTTGCATTGATACTAAGCCAGATAAAATCATTCATGATCAAAACTAAGTCAAATTCCACTGAAATTCTCTGATATTTTTGTAGAAAACTCAGTTTACGCAAGCAATAAGGTCTGTGAAAAAGTACCTAGTCTCATTGGATCTAAAACTAGTCAGGCATAATTGAAATATACTTTAAAATTAAATTGCTAAAAGTCAACATTAAAAGTCAATAACACAAGCATCGCTCTCTCTAAGATCATACTACAACAAGCGAATAAACAATAAGAAAGAAATAAAAAAAAGACGTGTGGCACTAGGGGACTGCCGCGGTAAAGCTATTGCATAGCATTTTTTATCAACTTATGCAATTATAATTATTTATTTATTTTTTATTTATGCAGTAGTGTATGGCTACCATGAATGATTTTATACATTACTAGCTGATCCGGCAAACGTTGTTTTGCCAAAACCAAAAATTGGGGTATAAAAAATGGATGTTGGTCGATTCTCAGACCTACCCGATATGCACACCAAATTTTATAAAGATCGGTCCAGCCGTTTCAGAGGAGTATGGTAACTAACATTGTGACACGAGAATTTTATATATAAGATATGACATAACAACTCGTCGTGTCCAAGGCAACGAATCTCCCTTGACGTATTTCAATACGCCTGCGCGGCCGGCTGTTGACATATTCATGGAAGGATCTTTTTTTTTTTTCGGAAGACGGTCCCCATTTCATCTCCACATCCTATCTCCATCCACATTTTTTATATTTTTCATCATTAATTTCATCACGACGATGACTTAAAGACTTGAAGACTTATGATCTGAAGACTATAAACACTTGACATTGGCAGAAATAGCTGCTCCGAGAGATCCGGCTGGTTGCCATTTCATTAAAAGAAGAAGAAGACATATTCATGGTCTAAGAAACCAAGATCTCGCATTCCGAGAGTGGCTCGATTTGACGTCACTATCCAGTTACCACTTTATAGCAACATAACACGAAATAAACCAACCTCAATGATATTATATAATATTATTGACCCACCACAACCAGCGATAGTGATGAAGTCTTCATCTCGATCTCTCTGTCTCGTCACTGTATCTCGGATAGCCACAGAGACAGACAGATTCGTTGATTCGTCGTGCGGAGCAGCTCGTCTCAAACCGTGCGAGCTTCGGGTGTCAGGTATTATTTTCGTTACGTTACGTTACAGAATTTCTTGATTCGGTCGCCGCGCTCAAAGGCCTCAAAGCCCGCGATAAAAGCTATGCAATAGCTTAAAAATAAATACATTTCTTTCGTTGCAGCAAACTGAAAAAAAAATTTTAGAAATTTCAGAGCTCCAATACTGCAGTGTGTGACTTCACTAAAAGGATTTACTATCGAAGTATAATCTTTCAATTACATTTTTTAATTAGTGTTGAAGAGATTTACTCATCTGCAGAGATCAAAATAATGAAAGATAATTTGTAAAGTAGGTATTTGATAAAAATCGTATAGTAAGTGAGTATTCGAAACTTTCAATTTCAAGTAGGTATATCTAAAGTTGAGTTTCAAAGAATTGGTTTTTGAATTAAGTATGCACATGCACAAATTGAACATCTCAAAAAGAGTAACGATACGAGAGCTTTCTTTTAAATAGAGTTTGAAAGCGCGTTTACCTTCATTACTCTAGCACCAAATTTGAAAACTCATAATAGTTTATGATCAGATGCATAGTCAAAGTAATTATTTATCCCACCAAATACATAAATGTAAAAAAGGAGAGCCAAGTTCAATACAAAAATAATGCGTGGCTGTGGGCTTCGTCGCAGAAAGAATAGAGAGAATAGAATAAATGGGATACCTATAACAATTGCTGTTATTTAAAAATGTAAGATCTTAAAGTAGGTTAGATTTGACTTAGCCAGTTTTCATAACATCAGTCATCCTTATAAAAACTGGCCAAGTCAAATCTAACCTATTTTAAGATCTCACATTTTTAAATAACAGAAATTGTTATAGGTATCCCATAAAGCATAGAAATAGAGTTTAATACTTGTTCATAATTTTATTTTGTTCCTATAAATACACATTTGGATTTTGCATAGAACTTGGCACTCATTTAGATCTCCATTCTTTTTGCGACGAAGCCCACAGCCAAGCATAATTTTTGTGTTGAACTTGGCTCTCCTTTTTACATTTATGTTTTTGGTGGGATATCATTACTTTTTGTAAAGAAAACTAGGTAGGTATTGAGATTTAATAATACATATTATATTGGGATAGTTTCAAATATCGGCTTGTAACGACGGTTCCAACGATAAAAAAAATAATTGTATGGGGACCCCCCCTATTTTTTTTTTATTTTTTTTATTTTTAGATTTTTTCTTACGCTGACACACAATTACCGAGCTGGATTCCAAATTTCATACTTTTAGGTCATCGGGAAGTAGGTTAGGTTTAGGTACTATATATATGTCAGTCAGTGCTAAAATTTCCGACTTTTTGACCTTCATATCTTTATAACCGTTTGAGCTAGCTTCATGAAATTTGGGATTCTAGATGTCCTTATGGATATAATTAAACACACGTAGTTTTTTGTGTTTACGTTAAAGAGGTTTTGAGTTATAGAAGGGTCAAAAGTGGCACCAAGTGGTTCGTGTAATATTACACTCGGCGCTGGCTAGCCAGTTCCTTTGCTCGAACTTGGCTTGACGCGCTACCGCGTGTCTAGATGCTTATTCAACAATAACATTGTCTTACGTAAATTAGATTAAGCATCGTGAATCCGTATAACTGTGAGATAAATGTTACTCAAATCTAAAAATAATGTACCCCCTTTGAACCTAGGTATTTCTACTTAAGACTAAAACACAGTCAATTCCTTTTTATACCCATTTTTAGAAAATGACACGTTTTCTGTGTTCTATTAATTAATAAAATAACACCTCAAAAACATTATCAACTGTTGTTCAAAAAGTAATCAGGTTTCACAGTTTCCATACTTTTAACAATATTCCATAATTTGTATCCGATATTGATACATTTTTATTATTTTTTATCTTTAGTCAGCAGTGGGTAATGATAATCGATACAGTACCACATTCCGTGGGCGTCAACTTATCACTACTATCGGGTTATTATAAACACATACACTTTAACAATTTATTTAATACAGTAAAACTATTCACTGTCCAAACAAAGTACACTACTCAATACTCTGTCAGAAAGGTCTCAAATATTTTTTGTTCTTTCATAAATAGAAGTTGAATTAAACCTAAAAATGAACATATATTATAGACATGACAGTTTCTAGATGGCGTTGTGTGTAAGACGTCCGTAAAAAAAATTATTATTATTTAATGGTATTAATCCCCACTTACATGCACATCTTTTTATTATGTACCATGGACCAATACACTTATTTCTGTCGTTTTTTACATTAATTAGCCTCTAAACCATGTAAATCTTAAGTATAAAACAGGGGATTTCCCTTTTGTAGAAAATAATCACATTTAGATCAGTTCCACGGATTCGCGGAAAAATATGAGTTAACTTTTTTACAACATAGTAATACATTTTTTTATAAAAAATATGTTTTTAATATGTCTACTAAATTATTAAGTTCTTGTTATTTAAAATAAAAGACACCATATATTTTACACCGTTATGCGCAAACATACATTTATCATCGCAATACTAGAACACTAATAAAATATGAACATTGTTCTACTCCAATAGAGTTAAAAAACTGTCCATCTGAGTAAAAACGAGACAAAAATGTATAAAACAATGTAAAACCATGACGACTGATAAAATTTATAAGTCTGAAGTAACAGTTTCATATCTCAAGAGTAAAATAAACAAGTCTATGTTTAACACTGGACTGATATCGATACTAAATAAACTAACTATGTCTTGAATTTATCCTATATCGAATTTATTTACATTCGATTAAGTTCCTGCCCTGGGATATAGTTAACCTTGTATCCGACCCGTTGAATACAACCTTTTACCTGCGATCATAAGCGGGTATCAAAATAGAGATTATCAAATTGTACCCATACATGGATAAATGGATGTATCCTATGTCCATAGTGGGTAGGGCCTTGGGTCTTTGAATACCTGAGCTTAATCAAAATTTGGGTTCTATAACACGGTATTAGACTGTCAAGTCAAATTAATTTGTCACAAGCCGTACTATAATACACACATCAAAAGTGTCTAGGGATCAACATATGTGTCTAGGGATCAACATATATTTTTGCTAAGTTATGGAATCAGGCGTTACTTTGCGGAAATCCATGACATTAAATGCTATGAAATATATTTAGCTTTAATTCCGCGAGAAAAATATCCAGGTCTGAAAGCAGGGCACAAATCCCACCGTCATGCATATGTACACATACAAAACAAGTGAGAAATAATTAGCATGCCATGCAACCAAACCTATACTCGACACGTGTTTCGCCCCTCCACGGGGCATCCTCAGGAGCTCCTGAGGATGCCCCGTGGAGGGGCGAAACCCCGTGGCATGCTAATTATTTCTCACTTGTTTTGTATGTGTACATATGCATGACGGTGGGATTTGTGCCCTGCTTTCAGACCTGGATATTTTTCTCGCGGAATTAAAGCTAAATATATTTCATAGCATTTAATATATTTTTGCAATAACTTTTCTCCTGATTGATATTAATTAAAATTTTCTTTAAGGATTCATCAAATAAAGTGTTTTTGTTTGTCACAGTAACGATAAACCAAGTCACCTTTGCATTAATAAAGAAATTTGCCATTTTCCTAATAAAAGGATTTTTGACATTTGAACCACTAACATTAAAGTTCGAAAAAAAGACTGAAATAACAGTTTTCTTTAAAATTTTATTAGGTAACTTAAACAATTAATAATCCGTGTTTCTACCGCGAACACTAACACAAGAACATCGGTTTGGCATACTCAAAATGAGTTCATCCAAATCACGCTGTGGAATGGCCGCCCATGTTCGTTGCAACAACAAAAAAAGGTCTTCTTGCGACTGGATACCCTCCATATTCTGCAGAGCTCTTCTCTGTAGCATATCCCATGCATGCTCAATCGGGTTCAAGTCTGGCGACTGAGCAGGCCAGGGCCAAAGCCACATCTCAATCTCAAGAAATCCGCATAAAAATGCTTGATCCCTAGACACTTTTGATGTGTGTAGTTTGCATATGATCCAAAAGGCGTGGTCCCCATACAAACGTTGACCACTCCTCTTGGATCATGCTCATGCTTTCCCCGCGACACAGGATTTATGCCGAGTGCGGGAGTTGTCTTTAAAAAAAAAAAGACCAAAGCCTCCTTTCTACGAAGAAGCCTATGTCCAGCAGTCGACTGTTGAAGGTTGATAACCTTACTAACTGTAGCCGAATCATTTAGGTAAGTACTTATATAATTTCCTTGAATAATTAAAACAGATAAAATGAAACGTTAAACAGTAACTAATATTACATTTTCACCGTCTTATGTCCAGCTGAAGACTATTAGAGGCTGTTGATGTAATGTAATGTGTGTAACAAACTTTATTAAAACAACGTTTGTAGGTTTGAAAAGTGTCAAGGTAATAAATAAGCAAGATATAAGTTAACTGGTTTGTTGGAATACTAATATTGTGCGAGTTCTCTATGTATATTTAATATCTTCATAAACACTGAGAAGATACTATTGAACCCAAGGCTTCCGTTCGGCCAAAGACAGGTCACCTAAAAAATACCTAAAACAAGTATAGTACATTCGCTTAGATACGGTCACCTTGATCGCGCCACCGTTGCACGTGCGGCAAGCCGCCACAAAATCAAAGGGCGAAATACAAGCAAGTATGATATTATTTTACAACAACAACCACAATAATTGCGTGCGGGTGCACCGACACTATCTAAACGAAAGGACTATACCCACTTACATTGTTGTAACAATAAAGAATATGTTGGACATCTAACACACAACGCCATTCAGTCCCAAGCTAAGCAGAGCTTGTGTTATGGGTACTAGACAACTGATACAAATACATATATACATTTTTTTTGTAAATACATACAACAAAGAAAGAAGAATGAAATACTTTAAAAAAATCTACCTTTAATTATAATCAATTACCTCAACACATACATTGCATTGCATTTAAATGTCTTATATTTCTGAATAATTTATAAATTAAACCTTACTTACATTGTTCTACATGAAAAAGATTGCGACAGGACAATTATTATAATGAGTAAGTTTCGCTTACACGAGGCATCGGCCACAGATCCTTGACCCTTGTACAGTGGAGCCAGCGACCAGACGGTCCAGACTGTCGGTAAGGCGCCCTTCCACAACAAATAAAATATCAGTTCACGCACACTGACTACGAGCAAGTACGGGCCTACGCAAAACCACATACCGAGACACATTCCGACCGTACACGTATAAATAATAATACTACAATTAATGTAATGAATCATACATAGGGAAACGAATTAATAGTTTCTATATTTATAACTGACAATAAATAAGTACCTATAATTCTTTAGTTCTCACATGTTTATATAACTCATCGAATCGTGTACCAAATAGAACTGTTTAAATCCATATTGATATTATAAATTCGATAGTAACTCTATCTATCAGTCTGTTACGCTTTCACGGCTAACGGCTAAACTGATTTGAATGCATTTTGTTATATAGATACATTGGACCTTGAAGAAGTTATAGGTGGGCAAAAGCTAGTATAGAATAAATATAGCTAAAAAAATATTATATTATACTCTTTGCGCTGTAGCATGGTGCATGGTGGTTTAATTTAATTTACTACAGTACAGTACAGCTGTAATACTAACTCATAATTTATAAATCGCGGCAACTTTCAAGAGTGAAACGAAATGTTACTGAACCACACCACGCACCATGCTACAGCGCAAAGAGTATAATACGCGTAGTACTCTATGGATTATAATATTATTATTATTAATATTTTGTCGATTGTGAAAATTCTGAATGTAGTTAACAGCACGCTACAGCCCTAAGTTTCCTTTAAAGACTACAAAAGTGTAAGGTAGCTGCGAGTAACAGCTAATGTTATGTATATATTTTTAGAACACTATTAAAGCGCGTTACCTATAAAGTAGAAGAAGTTTATCTACAAGCATTGTACTTTGTATTGTGTAATTCAAATGACAATTACACATTACTTTTTTATTATTTACTACAATTAAGATAAACAACTGTGTTGGGATTGGATTAACCCACATATTTTGCTGGAAGTTTCGATAAACTGCTATGATTACAGTATAAGTACCAACACACATGTGCTCAATCACTAGTTATACGCCATAAATTTTAGTTTCAGAAAATATATAGGTTTCGGTTGGAAAATATATAATTTATTCGCACAAAAGCGGAGTACGTAAACCTTAGAGATTCCATAATATTTCACTACAGCAAAACGGCTATTCTTTTCATAGCGTTGGCATTTTACCAAGCGACTTTTTATTCAACTACGAAGCCATGGTAGGGGTGCAATCAATGCTCTACAGAAAGAAGATTGGAGCCTAAGCGTTTTATTTTTATTTTTGCTCCACTATTAAAACGAAGATTTCAATTGCGTATATATTGAAATTGCACTGGAAAATGTAACTTAAATCCAATTTAACGAAAGATCGAGGTTGATTTGAGGAATTTTAATTTATGTTCCGAAGATGTTTAAATAGATACAGATAGAGGCAGCAGACATCTTTAAGAGCTAATAAAATTAAAAATACTAACTCACAAAGTAATAACTTATGCATTGTCAGCATATTAACATCCTTCAATAGAGATTCGGTGATTACATTTATTAACAAGAATATAATATAAATATTATATAAATATTGTAATATTTTATTTCAGTGTAACATATAATGTGTTTTACATGTATATTTCGTTAAAAAATCTCAGTTCCGGGTAATAAAGTTTTTCAACCAGTATATTTTACCAGATCGAATCATTGCATCGTGGAATTGGAGTGCCCTATCTCCAGCAGTGGACTGCCATAGGATGATGATGATGTTTTACCAGTGAAATGTCATCACTATCTAAATCTTTTTAAACATGTTAGGATCCAATATATAATTAACATGCTCTAATTCGCTTACCGAGCTATGAATAGAGTTGTGTTCAGCGTTTGTTTGCGAAATAGAATATAAATTAGGAGAAAATGAAGTGGTCTTAAAGTAGAACATAACTTTATGAAGATCTCACGTCGACTTTGGTCATGATGACTGTAGTTTACTACTACTTCAGCCTACTGCTGAACGAAAGCCTCCCCCCAAGAGCGCCAAACATTATGGTCTTAGACAATCCGCATCCATCTGCTGCCAGCCATTTTCATCAAGTTGTGGGTTCATCGGTAGTTTACGAATAGACATCTAATGGCTGATGTAGTGAATGGTTTTTCACTCTGGTTTTTAAACCAGACCGATTGATTTAGAAAAGGCGTCTATTCATGCAATATATCAATTACTCATAACAAAACATTCGTAAACATCTGACGAACAGTCTTAGTATTAACCAAAAATAAATCTTAACTTAATCAAGTATTTCTGGACACAAAGCGAAATCATTTTCTTTATTAAACTCTTCGGTCCATGGATATCCTAAGCGGTGTTTTATGGCAAGTCTACAGCGCAAGACGGTTCGGTAAACACATTTATCAAAGCTACCTTGTCGAATCTCTGTGTCAAACCGCAGTAGATATACCGACCCGAAATTCAATAAATATTTCTGAAATAAATGGCATTACAAAACTATATTTAAGTAGTTAGACAAACACAGAATGGTTTAAATATATATGTATATATTTATGATAAAAAATTGGACCAAGGAAACTAGTCTTGTAAATATGCAATTATGCATTTCTTTAATTTAGCATATTTTAAACTTGTTAATCATCTAAGGCAAATGGTGGTAATCACTGCCAGCAAATGAGCTTGGTACTTAAGTGAGACATAGTCGTAATTTAATAAAGTAAATATATAAGTAAGTAGTAAATATAGAAGTAATCTTAGTATTCCAGGAATCGCATTTTGGGAATCATAATTTAAGTGAAATACGCAAACAAGTTTGGAAATAGGCAGGCAGGCAGGTACGAACCTGTGCCAAGATATTTGACACAGGGTCGAATTCTATTCAAATTTTGTAATTCATATTATTTCCCACAAGAAGTATACTGAAACCTTTTACGCCCTTGTTATATAAGTTGAACGACGCGGGTAGCTCTAAATATCCCAAAAAAGTTAAAGCGCTTTTTTAAGAAGGAGTGCCCGAGATTGTCACTGACAAATTGTTAAATTAGGAAAATGTGTTTCTATCCTTGGGAAAATGATTCACCTCATGATTCGGCCGCCATAGTGTGGGTTTTGTCATGATGCATTGTTGCATTGCCTGCATTCGCAATGAGTATGGTGACCACTACTCTCTGATTCTGCCTATTTGTCTCTCTCTCTCTGGATTCTGCTTATGCTTTCTATCAGTCAGAGTATAGTCACTTTGGCTAGCTCCTATGTGAAAAAAATCTGAGATTTTAAATTATTCGGTTTCTACAACATGCATAGGTAGGTACTGAGCCTAATAACGTAATCTTTATTTTTAAGTTATTTATTGTAAATTCTATAAATCTTACCTTTAATGCACTTTTCAGTCTAATCTGTTTATATTACTTGTTGAAATAGTTAAAAATAAGTTGTTTTCTTGAAGATTTAAAAAATAAAACAACTTAACTGTATTTTAAAGTTATAAGAAGTTAGCCTATGACCCTTATTTTCTCTATGTATTAGGAAATTAAAAAGTAGTATTTTGTATTAGTATTGATAAATATTATTCAGGTAGAGATACGTGTATTGATCCAACACCACTTGTGCCATAAACATGTAGACTTTAATTCTTGCTTCAATATCTTACTAATATTATAAACGCGAAAGTTTGTAAGTATGGATTGATGTTTGTTACTCTTTCACGCAAAAACTACTGAACGTGTTTGGGTGAAACTTTACAGTAATATAGCTTATACATCAGAATAACACATAGGCTACTATTTGCCGACATATACGCGGCCGGAGCCGAGGGCAACCACTAGTGATTAATATTTGATCACAGCAAGTCCGTAGCCTGTTTCAGAACTTAGTTACTCAAAAACGGTGTCTAATTTTTAATTCTGGTGATTCCCATTTCAGTCGACGAACCGACCGTTTCGTAATACCTCTCCTGTCTAAATTTAAATGTAGGTTACGTCGAGTTACATTAACAAACGCTATTTCAAGATCTTGAATAATTATTAACCTAATGGGCTATATTTGTTTAATGGACTAAGAGTGCATTCGAGTAAAGAGTTGATTTCACCAAATTAATATAAGATTTAATAATGAGAATTTTTGTCATTATTATTCCACAGAATAAAATATTTTAATCACCATAAATCATTTAATAGACATTTCTAAATTATTATCTTCCGAGCCTTTAGTATTCTTAAGATCATTTTGGGTCCGCTTCTAGTTCAACTGGTTTCACTTAAATATCAGTTTTCCCACGGAGTGATTGGCATGGTTCTCCGTAACCATGAGGGCGAACTGAATTCGAAAGTTGAATTAGCTGTCCAGGATATATGAGGGCGCTAACTTCCCAAAGACGATTGCCATAGATGTAATACAATAATATACATTTCTAAAAAGGCAATATAAAAAACCCTATGAGAAAGTTCAAATTCAAACATTGAGAAAACAGATTTAATGGTAGAAATAATAATTGTGGTTAATATGGTTTTGAGATGTCCGCACCAATCCGTACTGTTACTGTCATCCGTGTTACCCGAATAATATTACAAACATTATCGTCGACATTTTGATAAATAGAGATTCAATATTATATTAAATATTTTTGAATATGGTAACCTAATTTCCAGAATAAGAGTACATTCAAGTAAATTAGAATTAAAAAAAGAGGTAGTAGAGCCACGCTGATTTCAGCACGAACGGGCCGGCTCGACCGGGGTGGTACTACCCTCGCACAGAAAATCAACGTAAAATGACAGCATGCTGTCGTGTTTCGTTGGTGAGTGCGAGACCGGAGGCCCAATTAGTCTAGTCAACAAGTTCCATACTTGTTGACTAGACTAAAAGATGCAGTAGCATCACTAGGCCGCCATGGTGTGGGTCGCCATGCTGCATTGTCTGCATTCGCAGTGAGCATGGTGACCACCACTCTTGGATTCTGCTTATGCTTTCCATCAGGCAGAGTAGAGTCATTTTGGCGGGCCAAACATAAAAAAAAAAAAAAAAAAAAAAATTGCTGATTTCACCATTAAAAACGTTACAATTAATTTGAAATAAAAAGTCATAAACAATATACACACATCAAAAGTGTCTAGGGATCAAGCATTTTTATGCGGATTTCTTGAGATTGAGATGTGGCTTTGGCCCTGGCCTGCTCAGTCGCCAGACTTGAACCCGAGTGAGCATGCATGGGATATGCTACAGAGAAGAGCTCTGCCGAATATGTAGGGTATCCAGTCGCAAGAAGACCTTATTTTGTTGTTGCAACGAACATGGGCGGCCATTCCACAGCGTGTTTGGATGAACTCATTTTGAGTATGCCAAACCGATGTTCTTGTGTTGTTAGTGTTCGCGGTAGAAACACGGATTATTAATTGTTTAAGTTACCTAATAAAATTTTAAAGAAAACTGTTATTTCAGTCTTTTTTTCGAACTTTAATGTTAGTGGTTCAAATGTCAAAAATCCCTTTATTAGGAAAATGGCAAATTTCTTTATTAATGCAAAGGTGACTTGGTTTATCGTTACTGTGACAAACGAAAACACTTTATTTGATGAATCCTTAAAGAAAATTTTAATTAATATTAATCAGGAGAAAAGTTATTGCAAAAATATATGTTGATCGATAGACACATATGTTGATCCCTAGACACTTTTGATGTGTGTATATTACATTTAGTTTTCCATTTAATTATATCAGATATATTCTCACTTACAAATAGATAACAGTCATTCCACGGAATAAAATGTATTTTAATCACCAATAAAATAATCTAATAAATAAGTAGTCTTTTTTTATTAAAAAAGCATAAATAAAATCGCCTGAAAAAGTTTAAATTCAATGGTACAGAAAACAAGGCACTGGAAACAGGAAACAGGGCTTAAAAGGATTTAATCGTAGTGTGTTAACGCGCTGTGTTGCCTGAAATAATTATTGTGGTTAATATGGTTTCGAGATGTCCGATTTACGGATCTGTTACTGTCATCCGTATAGCCCGAATATTATTACAAATATTATCGTCGACATTTTGATAAATAGAGATTTCATATTTCATTAAATGTTATGTTAGCACCTCTTTAGTAAAAGTAACTTTTGATTTGTCATTTTCTATCGGTAAATATGCTAAATTAGTGGCACACTTTGTAGTAGCCGTCGAGAAAATGTGAAAAGTTATAAAATTGTATTATGACTTTCTGTGGTCCTCATTACTTCATTGTGAATTGTTTTTTATCGGTACCGTTTTGTTTTTAATTAAGAATTTTCTTAACTGTTAACTAAATTTTCATTTAATATAGCATTTTGCGCTAGAGATTCAGAAAACAATAAAAGTGGTGTTTAAATCCAGAAACTTTATTGTGATGGAAAAATTACTATTATGAGAGTTAAGTCGCAAAGAAAAGCTAGAGGTAAATAAAACAATACACGAATGCGTCCAGCAGAGGCGAGTGGTTGAGGAAAGAACTTATTAATGCATTACGAGGAATTAAAAATGTACTCACTCAAATGTAGACGATTACCTCTTCTTCTTGTAAGTAGTAAATTATTAAAAAGCGCAACTGAACGTAATTATATTCACGAATCTATATCTATATACTTACTAGCTGATCCGAAAAACGTTGTTTTGCCATAAAAAAAAAAGATTGCGGTATAAAAAATAGATGTTGGTCGATTCTCAGACCTACCCGATATGCACACCAAATTTTATAAAAATCGGTCCAGGCGTTTCAGAGGAGTATGGTAACTAACATTGTTACACGATAATTTTATATATCTACTAGCTGACACGGCGAACTTCGTACCGCCATATTTATATACAATAATTAGCAATAAATTAAAATTGCGACTATAATTTGAGATTTAAACTATCCTGTCTCTCAATTTGGATCGAACTGCACATGGTGTGCAAATTTTATTATAATCGGTTAAGTGGTTTAGGAGTCCATTGAGGACAAACATTGTGACACGAGATTTATATATATTAAGATACTTATAATAAAAATGTAACAGGTCCAATTCTGTACATTAAAGATATTTGAAAAATTTTTTGGAGGGCTCTCTATAATCGATACTGAAGCCAAAACTGTAATTTTTTTCATTTTTGTCTGTCTGTCCGTCTGTCTGTCTGTCTGTCTGTCTGTCTGTATCTTGGCCGCGCATCGCGCCGAAACTACTGAATGGATTCAAATGAAACTTGGCATGAATTGAGTTCATACTTCGAGGTAGGACATAGGATACTTTTTAATACTTTTTATCCCGAAATTCAGCACGGTTTCCTGGAGCGCCGCATCGAGAGAGGGGATGAAAGTCAAAATAAGTACTTAGTTGTAATTCAACAACACATAGTCCGATTTCATTCATTCTTCTTTTGCTAGAAATAAAAAAATTAAACGATATCGGGAAAAGTCTTTTTTTTTGTCCGCGACTGTACACTGCCTGTGGGAAGCTGAGACAGATATGTAAATATAGCGGTACGAAGTTCGCCGGGTCAGCTAGTTAAATATAACACTTAAAATTATAAGAGCAAAAGTTTTTGAGTGTGTGTGCTTGTTTCTTCAAAACGTTCAAAGGGCTGGACCAATTACTGGACCTAATAGCTCATGCGCTTGTAAATCAATTTAGAGCCATCGCAAAATACACAACTATTTTCAGTTTATAATTTAGTGAAAAAAAAGCGTTTCATTTATTAAAGGTAGAAATGCATATACAGGCAAATTGTGTGACGGAAGACCTAAACTACGCTATGGTACAAACAATGGATGAAATATTAAAAGAGATCTCGTTAGTTTAAACAGTGCCGTGGGCTTGGTCTACCTCCCTCCACCCGTCGGTTCAGAGCCGCCCACACAACGTAAAGGTTAAGGGCAAAGTATTATAGATGTGGCTGCATTCTCCCCACTACTCAATTGCGATTCTCTACGCTCTGACGTAAGTGTAGAAGAGGAAATTATTTTTAGAACGGCATTAAACCAAAAAAAAATGCGTATTTATTTCTTAAATTTCATAGATCTTATTCGTCTTTCTATTTGGTTGTCGTAACTATATAGATAAGATTGCTATAATGCAGTCCGTATATTGACAGATTAAGAATACGTTTTATCACCACCTGTATGGATTCCGTGAGTATCGAAAGAGTTTCCTTAGGAAACAAACTAAATAGGACAACACTGCAAATCGAAGGAAAACTTGGCATGAAATCAGTGTGGTATAAGTAAGTGACCTATTGTCAAACTCTCTTTTGAGATTGAAGATTCTTACATCCAACAGTAGGCTATTTAAGGCTATTGATGACAATAATAAATCTGGTACCATAGTATGGATGTCTGAAGAATGTAATCGTAATATGGATTATGTTCAAGCCGTCTACGATACGTCTATAATATACGCACTGAAAGGGCGGGTTGAATGTCTTATATAAAATATATTAAATTAATCTCGTAGTCAACCGCTACAGACACTAAGTATTATGAGTACTGCATTATAAATATTTATATTGAAACATACAGTATGTGAATATGAATCACACCAGGAAGTTGGCCTTTAACGATTATTGTTAACAATGATGAACAATAAAAAATATGAGGCAAGTAATGTGGCTTCATAATCATCATCATCAGCCCATTGCAGTCCACTGCTATATATATAGGCCTGTCCCATTGCACGCCACTCTTATAATTTTCTTTTTGTTTATGTATGGGTCTACCAAAGTGACTCTCTGAGAGAGTCACTATGCCTGATGGAAAGCGTAAGCAGAATTTAAAAGTGGTGGTCAACATACTCATTGCGATTGCAACAATGCAGCATGGTGACCTACACCATGGTGGCCTAGAGATGCTTCTGCGGCATTGGGCCTCCGGTCTCGCACTCACCAACGAAACACGACAGCACGAATGCTGTCATATTAGATTGATCTTCGGTGCAGTGGCTCTACTACCTTTAACTTTTGTTACTTAGCTCATAATTTTTCAGAAGGTGTTATTGGTTAAGACCCATATCTATCTCTCTTTTCGTTTGTGACTTTGAATTTAGTGTTATTATTGGTATAAACCTCTAAGAAGCAAGAACCTCTGCTGTGCTTGGGGTCTCGGGTTCGATTCCCGGGTCGGACCAAATGTTTGTATGATCTGCAAATATTTGTTTCGGAGTTTGGGTGTTTTCTATGTATGATATGTATATATTTACAAAAAAAAAGAATATTGATTTATTAAATATTTATACATATTTATTTATTTATTATTTATTGGATAAACAAGCAAACCCTCGTGGTACCACTAAGATGGATTTTATTAGCAAAATCTTGAAAATTGCATTGTTCTAATATAGAGTAAACATGTGAAGGAACATGTAAGGAGTTACAGAGGTATGTGGAAGGGATAAGTCCCAATTAAAAATAAAAAAAAAATAACAATTTGACTATCTTCACTACCTTTAGAAGATTTTAGTATTCCTACAATCAAAACATTATTTAAATATTGCCAAACATTTAGGCGCAAAGTAATCTATAGTAATATAATAATAAAAATAATCCTGTTGTTATATACACACATCAAAAGTGTCTAGGGATCAAGCATTTTTATGCGGATTTCTTGAGATTGAGATGTGGCTTTGGCCCTGGCCTGCTCAGTCGCCAAACTTGAACCCGATTGAGCATGCATGGGATATGCTACAGAGAAGAGCTCAGCCGAATATGGAGGGTATCCAGTCGCAAGAAGACCTTTTTTTGTTGTTGCAACGAACATGGGCGGCCATTCCACAGCGTGATTTGGATGAACTCATTTTGAGTATGCCAAACCGATGTTCTTGTGTTAGTGTTCGCGGTAGAAACACGGATTATTAATTGTTTAAGTTACCTAATAAAATTTTAAAGAAAACTGTTATTTCAGTCTTTTTTTCGAACTTTAATGTTAGTGGTTCAAATGTCAAAAATCCTTTTATTAGGAAAATGGCAAATTTCTTTATTAATGCAAAGGTGACTTGGTTTATCGTTACTGTGACAAACGAAAACACTTTATTTGATGAATCCTTAAAGAAAATTTTAATTAATATCAATCAGGAGAAAAGTTATTGCAAAAATATATGTTGATCCCTAGACACATATGTTGATCCCTAGACACTTTTGATGTGTGTATAATACATACATTAGATTGTTCAACCTCAGCCTATATATTCAATAGGTCTGCTGACGTCACAGTAAATAACTTTCATATACCACAGAGCTACTTTCACTATAGGTATGCGTTCTTTATGGCTCATGAAGTAGAATGACGTCATTCTCTCACACTTAGCCATAAGTACTGTAAAGACGAGAAATGTTACTATATAGGCCTACCTAAAACACAGACGGACATAAATATTCTAGTGCATTTTATTATTCACTAGCGGACCCACGCAACCTCGTTTGCGTCTCCTATCATGACGCGATAATTTTCCCCCGGTTTTGAAACATTTTTCATTAGTGCTCCGCTCCTATTAATCATAGCGTGATGATATATAGCCTATAGCCTTCCTCGATAAATGTACTATCCAACACTGAAATAATTTTTCAAATCGTACCAGCGGTTCCTATGTTTAGCGCGTTCAAACAAACAAACAAATTCTTCAGCTTTATAATATTGGTATAGATTAACAATTCGAATATTTGAAATAATATTTGCAAAGAGCAGACTTTGATTTTCAGAAGTTATTGTCTTGTTAGGGTTAGAGAAGCAGTCCCACATAGATTTGCTGGTATTTCATATACATATAGACCACTGGACTGGCTTTCTATGACCAAAATCACTTCTTCCGCTAGAAAATGGCGATTTACAAAACCTGCACGTCTTATTTCACAAATGAACTAACCAAAAGTACGGAGTTGCTTGTATAATGCAATACGACCACTGATGAGTCTATGTTAGCAACAGAAAAATAATTTAAAAAGTATGTTTCTAAATGAACTGAAAAAATTATGAGCCTGTCATTAAATTTGAATTCAAAATCATTTCTACAATTAAGACACTAAGTGACATTTTTGAACGTTAAATTGAAGCTACAGTTAAAAATCATAGATCGACACAAACAGACGCCACAGTATGTACTGGATTGTCAAGGTAAATATGGTGAAAACACCAAAATCTACCGCCCGCTTGTGTCGATCTATAACTACCAGTTTCCAAAGTGCGTAGGGCCTTATAAGAAGAATATTGTTCAAGAAACTCATTATGTTATGTGCTAAGTTTAAATTTTAAGGTATTTTTGGGATCAATATTGAAAAGTATTTAAATTACTGTATATTGTGACACAGCAATAATAAAGGATTTAAAAGTAGGAATATTACACAACTGATAATCTACACAACTGTTGGGAATTCCGAAAACTGCTGGATGTAACGTGCTTGCGGCCGCGGTCTGTGTATATTATTATGATCTCATTGGAAAATCTTAACCCTCCATTGCATTAAATGTCATCTATCTATCTATATGTATAAAAGAGGAAGGTGACTGACTGACTGAATGACTGACTGACTGACTGACATACCCACATTCACAGCCCAAACCGCTGAAGCTAGAATCCTGAAATTTTGCATGTAGGTTCTTTATATAACGTAAGTGGGCACTAAGAAAGAAATTTTTGAAATTCCACTCTTAAGGGGGTAAATCAGGGGATGAAAGTCTGCGTGAGCGAAGCCGCGTGTAAAAGCTAGTTTCGCATATAATTAGAATCAGAAATTTTGATTCTAATGCCGTGAACCTACTGCATAGCAATTACTCATACAAAAAAGTGCTGACATTTTAATATGAACCGACAACGTAACGATAAAATAGTTTAAAAGATTTGCACCAAATAGTAGGTACTGAAGGTAAACTGAGGAAAGTTTGTACAACTGTGAAGAACATACCCTGAACATTACTTTTAAGCTTCTTAAAACTAGTTCAAAGTTTGTTAGCAGGTAGGATTAATTTTAAGTCTTTAGCATTTTCTAAGAATCTCAACATACTTGACTTGTTTTACTCACCGCTACAAATGGAAAACACTATTCCTTTTCAAATAAAATTGGGCATACATTTATTGTTAAGTACTCTGAATATATCAAAATAGTTTTGATAATTATGTGACATCTATTATCATTTTTCACATAGAGTATGAGTATGTGTAAATTAAAACGCAATTTTCTTCAGCAATAAAATGTTGTGTTTGCATTGTTTATTTTACTAACAAGTGCAGCAAAGGTGGCCTTTGCTCACCTTTTCATAAAGGGCCGTTAAGAGGAAGGTTTTTTTTTTTTTATGATGTGACATATTGTTTTAAATTTGAATAGACAAATATTTAAAATGCTACTTTACGTTTCTTGATTTAAAAACAGTAATTGCTTTAATGTGAGTAGGATAAAAAACGTCTATTCAATTCAATTAAATTTCTGTCCATTTTATCTTTTTCTGTATTTTTTTTTAATTATTGATTTCTTAATATGATAGGATACTTGTACTTAATTATGTGTGATATATAATAAATACAGTCTATATTAAGCGTATATTTTATTATTAGAGTTGCTTTGATCAATTGCTTTGTTCCTTTATTATTATTTGGGCCTGCTATATAGTGACTCTACACTGCCTGATGGGAAGCATAAGCAGAATCCAAGAGTGGTGGTCATCATAATCATTGCGAATGCAGATAAGGCAACAATGGTGACCCACACCATGGCGGCCCAGTGATGTTTTTGCATCATTCTCATCATGGTCTCTAACTTAAGAAAGAAAAACGACAACATGAACGCTGTCATTTTAGATTGATCTTCCGCACGAGGGAAGTACCGCCCCGGTCGAGCCGGCCCATTCATGCTGAAATCAGCGTGGCTTTACTATCTCTAAGGTATAGTTGCATTTTTTCATGCTTATTTTCATATATCATTACTAATACTAGTTTTCTCTAAGACTCATTTCTTATCTATTATTTATAAATATTATCCAGAATACTAATGTCGTATCCATTATAAAATCAACAAAAAGAAGAAGCGTTTAGTTTTAAGGATTCACATAAAATAAAGTTTATAGCTAAACTAGACTTTGTTCGGTCCAATCGTTTTATCAAACACAGAATACACAACAAACAGAACATTATTAAAACAAAAATGTTAACTATTATTTGATTTATTTCCATAGGATCGTATCATAAATAAACACATGTCAGAAACATTTAATCAAAGTTATAAACGCAACTATGTTCTATAAATTAATTAAAGTAACGCCAGTACTAGAACAGATGTTCCAAGTCAGCGTGTGCCGCAGTATCGCTTGATGTTGAATAAGCGTACGTATAATGTTATAAACATAAATATGTTGATATATCTATACAAATAACCCTTTGGAATAAGGACGAGCACGATGTAAACACGTGGCCGTGGTGATTGTGAATTCTATAATGATTGTTGTGTATACTCGTTTGCGTATGTACATACAGATTAGTGTGTTGTTTCAATTCGTAATCATCGCCAGCTGTTCATTGACCACTCTACATAAATAGCTATGTAGATGTACATTTAATGTACTTGTTCGAATGATTGATTCGTACGTAACGCAAAATAATTATCTGTGTCTAAAGATGCATGTAAGCGCCTTGCTGGAAAACGCTCTGCTTTGACATTGATTTTATTATTGACATTTATTCAATAGCCATTGCAGGGCTATTCAATCTTATTTTAAATTACGTACTTAACTTCTTAAAGAACAGAGAGTCATAGAATTACTTAATCGTCATACCGACGGCTCAGGGAAGTGCAAAATAGTGTTTCCGAATCACAAATATAATAAAGCGTAATCTATTTTCTAAGCTATGTATGGTTTAAAGTTGCTATATAAGAGTTTTGAAATCTAAGAAAACCGGAAAATAGTCAGAAGTTGAGATATTTAAATAAAAGAGGTTTTATTATTCAACATACGATGTCCACCAAAAATCAATAACAGAACTTGATTTTTAATGATAGTTGAATGATTGTAAATGATTGAGTCGATCTCGTTAATTATAATTATAAATAAGAATATTAATCATTGAATAAAGTTACTGAACAAGTGTAAAACTTCATATAATTTAAATATTGTGGAGACAGATTGTGGACATTTACACACACACCACGCCATTTAGTTTCAGAGTGAGCAGAGCTTTAACTCTGAAAGCTAGATTGACTGATATATACTTACACTTTTTTTAAATAACTCCGTCTAATTCCACTGTTGCATATTTTTGTATTTTGTGGCAGCCCAAGATACAAGCGTAGCTTAGTTTGGGTGCCATTAGCAATTACTGTAACTTTTATACAAGTATTTGAATAAAATTTGATTTGATTTGAAATATATACATAGAGAATACCCAAACCCGGAAACAAATGTTCACAGATTATACAATAATTTGGTCCGACCCAAGAATCGAACCCGAGACGCAGCACGGCAGTCGCAAACGTTTATTTTTAACTAGATTTTCCAGCGGCTTCGCCTGAGTGTGTGTCGATTATCGCGGTAAAGAGTAAGTCCTTCTTCAAGAATCAAAGTATCTTCTTAAATGCTATGAAATATATTTAGCTTTAAGCATACTCAAATGCGTATCATGTAATCCTTTTGTGTGGTGCGGCACCGGCAGCCGGCGCGACCGTTTTGTTAAAGATGGCGCGAAGCCGGCCGACAGCGCCTCGCTCACGTTGATTTAAAATGCTCATAGAACAAAATTGTCTATTGCTATTGCACTTTCACCTGCACTATTACGTTAAGGAGTGACAAGGACAGCTAGCAAGCCAAGTTTTAGCCAATCACAGAGCATTTCCACCAGAAAATGGCCCATTTTATATCATGCAACGGTCTTTCCAGTTCGTACGACACGGCGACAAGACGTGAAACAAACTCCTGAAGACAAAAATTGTGTTAAAGTTAATTTTGTGATTATTTAAAAGTTTGGTGTTAATAAAAACATGCCTAGGTAAGTAATATACTATATAATACCTTTTGTTTGAGTTTCTCACTGTGATAAAAGTGTAAAATTGTCTCGAGAAGTGAAAGTGTATAGCCGTAGGCGGCCATACGCCGCCGTCAGCGAACTTTGTTTTATATTTTGAAAGGAAAAATTGCATGCAATTATAATTTTGTGTTTGTATTGTGTGTTAAGTGACGAACGAAAATTAAATCGAGACCATCGGTGCAGTAATTTCATAGTTTTCATGTAAATACCTAGCCGTGGCAATGGCCGCTGGCGGGCGGCGCTCCAGCGGGCGTGATTTCACCGATGTCGGTTGAACATAGATGCAGTATGAACTGTGCTCATTTTTTTATTTGAATTTGTGCTGTGTGTGGTTTGTATGTATACACGGGTACATATATTCCATATTTTTTTTTAATAGTTTTTGTCGGTTTGTTTGTTCCGGCTCATCTCTGTGATGGCTGGACCGATTTTGATGGGACTTTCACTAGCAGATAGTGAATTTTATTTAAGTATGGTTTTCGTTTTAAGCAATGAGAATGAAAATGGTGGCAGCGGCGACGCGCCTACTTCACCTGGCGACCGCGGTCGCGGTCGCGGTCGTGGCCACGGACGCGGACGTGGTGCCAGGCGTGCTTTGGTGATGCCGGCCGTACCGACGATGGACGTCGTGGTAGACGGAGTGGGTAGAGGTGCTTCAGAGAGGAGCCGCAGGAGGGCGAGTAGTGGCCGCAGGGGTTCAGGGGCAGGCAGTAGCCAGAGAGAAAACTTGGGGGCATCGCGACGGATGTCCGAAAATGAGTAATGTTCTTTCTTTATTTTTTCGTTATTATTATTGTTTATTTCATTTCCATAACATTCACATTCACTCCACTTTAGCATTGAAAATATTTTTTTTATAGTTTTTGTCGGTTTGTTTGTTCCGGTTCATCTCTGTGATGGCTGGACCGGTATTGATGAGACTTTAACTGGCAGATAGTGCATTTTATTTAAGTATGGTTTTCGTTTTAAGCAATGAGAATGAAAATGGTGGCAGCGGCGACGTGCCTACTTCACCTGGCGACCGCGGTCGCGGTCGCGGTCGTGGCCGCGGACGCGGACGCGGTGCCAGGCTAGCTTTGGTGATGCCGGCCGTACCGACGATGGACGTCGTGGTAGATGGAGTGGGTAGAGGTGCTTCAGAGAGGAGCCGCAGGAGGGCGAGTAGTGGCCGCAGGGCTGCAGGAGCAGGCGGTAGCCAGAGAGTAGGCTGTGGGGCATCGCGACGGATGGCCGAAAATGAGTAATGTTCTTTCTTTATTTTTTCTTTATTATTATTATTTATTTCATTTCCCTAACATTCACATTCACTCCACTTTAGCATTCACTTGGGCGATATGGACGACCTAGGGGAGTCAGAGTGCAGTGAAACGCGTATGCACCCAAAACGAAGGCGTATTCTGCCGCCCCCCCGGCTGCAGCCCGGCCCCCGGTCGGACCTCGGGTAAGTGAAAAACATGTAATTTCCGACCCCACTATTCCTATATTCTTTCAAGTAGTGTCGCACGAGGTCAAAACATCTGTTTTTTGTTTAGATATGTGGCACCCAGTGCTGCGACCGTGGCACTACAACCACCTGCTCCTCCATCTCCCGCTGTGTAAGTATTATTATTGTTATTGACTGGACAAACCCTAAAAGCATACTTCTGACTCACTAACATGTTGTTATTTTTGGAATTTCATAATCAAAAGTGTTCCTTGTTTAGGTATGACGACCAGCCCGTGCCGTCGACGTCAGCGGCGCCAACCGCTCCTTCTCCTCAGCCAAGCGCTCCTCCTTCCCCCGCTGTGTAAGTATTATTAATGTTACTGGTTTTGGTGTTCGTCTGGACAAGCCCTAAAGTTTCTGACCCACAGTGTTAAAACAGTGTTGTTAAAATCAAATTAATTGTTTCAGAGAGACATTGACACCCCGGACCCGCCTACTCCAGAGCAATATTCCCGCTTTAAGGCAAAGGCAATTGAAGCCTTCCTACATTACGGTCAGTATATCCTCATTGCACTAATCATTACAATATATATTAATATTTTTGATTAGTACATGATCGGCATTGTTATTTTCACTTCTCATAGGTAGTGAAGAGGAGCCAGCGTCAGATGAGGAAGAGGGTGGCCGCTCGGTCGGTGATCGAGTACGTAGGGGTTATGGGGAAATGGCTGAGGATATAGAGCAGAATATTTTAGCGGCGAGCACCATGGACGTCGACGTCGCTGCCGAAGTCGTCGATGGGGTGAGTCACGAGCCGACCACGATGTTTGACTTTCATTGGCATGCGTATCCGACTACCCCAGTTTCCGCTTGGCTGAGGAGAGAGCAGTTTGTTGGGGTCTCGGGCCCCATGATTGATCCTATCCCGAATGTATACGATGCCTTCGTAGCGATTTGGGATAGGACAATCATGGAGCACATTGTCCGTGAGACAAACTTGTACGCCCAGCAGTACTGCGAAGAGCTCTTCAGCCAAGGGGAAGTTAGTCCAACTAGTCGCATTACGCTGTGGAAGGATACTGACGTGGACGAAGTTTATACTTTTTTCGGTATGTTGATGGCGATGGGCTTAACCCCGAAAGCACAGCTTAAAGATTATTGGCTCAGTTCCAGTAATCCCGATCATACCCCCTTTTTCTCTTCAATCATGCCGCTGAAGCGCTTCCAGATCCTATGCAAATGCCTCCACTTCAACCGGAACGATCGTTCATCTCTCGAAAACCTTACTTCAACCCAAGCTAAAATATATAAGATTGAGCCCATTGTAAGTCACCTTAATGCAAAATTTTCGTCTTTGTACAGCTTAGGTCAAAACGTAGCCTTGGACGAATCCCTGACACAGTGGAAGGGGTGGCTCGACATTAAACAATATATCCCGAATAAAGCCGCAGCAGTAGGTATCAAAACCTACGAAGTCTGCGACTCTACTTCGGGGTATCTCTGGCGATTCGAGTGCCACGTGGGTGCTGGGGAGGTTCCAGACCAAAGTATTGTGTCGGGAAGCATTCCGAATCTTGTTTTGCGGTTGTTAAAGGGTTTGGAACATCGTGGTCATACTGTGTGGATGGATAATTATTATAATTCTCCAGCACTTGCCCGCGTACTGAAATCCATAGGGTTTGACTGCGCTGGGACACTCCGCACCAACCGCCAATTTGTGCCGCTTCACATTACGGAACTCTCACAGAAGATGATGACGAAAGGGCACGTGTATGGGTCTACATCCGGAGATGTGGATGTCATTGTATGGCGAGATCAGACCCGTGTGGCGATGATCTCGACGTACCATGGGTCCAAAATCTGCGAAGGTAAGCCATCAGTTGTACACGACTACAACATCTGCATGGGTGGCGTTGATAAGAAGGACCAGATGATTTCTGCGTACCCCATTGAGCGAAAGCGGACCCTAGTGTGGTACAAGAAATTTTTTAGGCGTCTTTTGAATGCGAGTATTTTAAACGCCTACATACTATACAAGCACACGCATAACAACATTACACACAGGCAGTTTCGAAGGCAATTAATTTTGGAGGTCATCAAACGCCATCATTCGCCGCCCACCATCGAACTGGGCCCAGCACACAAAATGTTTTCTGATGACATCATGCGACATTTGCCTTCGGCACTGCCTATTATCCCCAATGCGGGATGCATGCTGCGCCTGCGCCATGGCAGGTACCGCCGGCTGTGCGTTCAGTGCAAAGCAAAACGGTCCAATTTCATCTGTCCGGGTTGCAATGTCGCCCTTTGCGCTGACTTCAACAAGCCGGCGGAGCAGGTGTGTTTTGTGAAGTACCACAAAAAAAGCCACTGACTCTTCTTTTTTCCCTTCAGTGTACATTGCGTTTAATACGTTCGCATTCAACTGACATCTGAAGGGCAAACGAGCAGACGGAGCAAGACAAACGCGGGAGGGCAAATGAACAGACCGGGTCATTTACAGAATGGACAAACGAGCAGACGGTTCCTTTAGAAATGCCACCCATGAACGCCTTTTGTTCGGTTGCTTCCTGATATAATATCTTGTAAGGGCTATGTTTTGACCTGAATCAGTGCAATTATTATATATGTGTATTTATGTCTGACACTCAGTTCTTTCCACACTAATGAAATCGTGGTGGGCTTGTGCACTTCCATTACTTTTTGATTGTTAATTACTATTATTATATGTTACCTATGTAAATGTATGTAAACTAGGGTAAATTTTTAAACACCACGTGATGTTATAGTTGTCTAAAAAAAATTGCCGCGGGCAATAAGACCTCATACTTTTTAACCTAATTTTGAACCATTTTGCTTTGTGTACCTATGCAATAAAGATAAATAAATAAATATTTATTAGAGAATTTAAATAAAATAAAAAAACGTAAATTTTTAAACACCACGTGTGATGTTATGGTTGTCTAAAAAAAATTGCCGTGAGCAATAAGACCTCATACTTTGTAACCTAATTTTGAACCATTTCGTTTTGTGTACCTATGCAATAAAGATAAATAAATAAATATTTATTAGGGAATTTAAATAAAATAAAAAGACGTAAATTTTTAAACACCACGTGTGATGTTATGGTTGTCTAAAAAAAATTGCCGTGAGCAATAAAACCTCATACTTTGTAACCTAATTTTGAACCATTTCGCTTTGTGTACCTATGCAATAAAGACAAATAAATAAATAATCATTAGAGCACTTAAATAAAATGAAAAAACGTAAATTTTTATACACCACGTGTGATGTTATGGTTGTCTAAAAAATTGCCGTGGGCAATAAGACCTCATACTTTTTAACCTAATTTTGAATCATTTTGCTTTGTGTACCTATGCAATAAAGATAAATATATAAATATTTATTAGAGAATTTAAATAAAATAAATAAACGTAAATTTTTAAACACCACGTGTGATGTTATGGTTGTCTAAAAAAAATTGCCGTGGGCAATAAGACCTCATACTTTTTAACCTAATTTTGAATCATTTTGCTTTGTGTACCTATGCAATAAAGATAAATAAATAAATATTTATTAGAGAATTTAAATAAAATAAAAAAACGTAAATTTTTAAACACCACGTGTGATGTTATGGTTGTCTAAAAAAAATGCCGTGAGCAATAAGTCCTCATACTTTTTAACCTAATTTTGAACCATTTTTCTTTGTGTATGCATTAAAGATAAATAAATAGATATTTATTCCAGAATTTAAATAAAATAAAAAAACAATGCAATACATTGTTTTTATAAAGATAAATAAATAAATATTTATTCCAGAATTTAAATAAAATAAAAAAAAACAATACTCACAATACATAATTATTATCAATACTACTATCTATCACCCTGCCATATCCATTTCGCTCTCTTGAACGGCACGTAGTTTGCCGCGCAATTTAAATTCACCGCTTGTCGTGCTCATGTCGCGCTCTTGTCGCGTATGTTTGTAAGCTTATTTCTAATTGTTTTAGTCAGTAAGAACTTATTGTTTTTTATGTATTCTATAGTAAATATTGTGTACTATTGGTAACAAACAAGCGGTAACGACAAAACAGCGTAATTGTCGCTTTAAAAGTGTAAATAGTAAAGTTGGTCATTTGAGTGTCGATTTTTATGGGTTGATTTATATGTTCCGTTCTTTGAAATAAAGGAACTTACACATCTGATACTTATATTATATACAGTTCATGAACCATACTACTCAGAAACACATAAATCAAACCACTTCATTACGGCATCTGTCGTCAACGCCACTTGAAACTCATGTTGTTTTAGTAATGAACGAGCGCGTGAGAAATGGCGCGCTCGACGTGGTGTAAAAACTTTGTATTGAAATATGTCTAGTGATGATTAAATTGAATAGATTTAAGGTTTAGCTTTATAATAAAACAAAAAATATGTGTAAGAATGGTTTATTTTGTTTAAATATATACAAGTTTATCGTTTTTTTCATCTCTTCCTTATTTTCTAGCGATTGTAACAATATGTACGTAAAAACTTTACAATATTTGTACACTACTCTGGAGGAAATTTTATCAGGAATCCAAATATATATAAATATTAGTAGGTCTTCTTAGAAAATCGTAGAGAAATTAGCGAAAGAATGCATCGGTGTATACGCAGCGCGGCCACCTTAAAGATGCCCCGCCACTCAAGGTTACCGCGCCGGCCGAGGCCCGTCACCCAAAGGGATATGTACACATACAAAACAAGTGAGAAATAATTAGCATGCCATGCAACCAAACCTATACTCGACACGTGTTTCGCCCCTCCACGGGGCATCCTCAGGAGATGTTGACTCGTCGAGCGTTTGAGCTCGAATGCGCTAGCGCACCGCTGTCGGCCCTTTATATACCGTTTCGATGACGCTATAATCACGATCGATACAATGTCACAACGACATCTGTGCCGAACTACCCGCAATCATACTTAGAAGTGGTGATGGAAATAAGTTTGTTTGGCCATTCAACAGTGTTGGTGGTGAGTGTTGAGCCTATTTACGAAAATATCTAATTGACGATTAGTACCTGTCCAACAGATAATTACGTCATCCACATATCTATAATAAAACAGAATGTTGGGCTCGCCCACCACATATTTACATTCGAAGTAGTCCATAAATATTTCCGCCATTAATGGACTTAAAGGTGATCCCATTGCTAGACCCTCTTTTTTTTTTTTTTTTTCTCTTTTTTTTTCTAAATTAAAATTAAATTCAAATTAGAATTAGAATCAAATCAGTCCCTTAATTTTTTGGATGTAACAATCACAAGAGTCAATAACAAACTCGATTTCCAAATTTATCGAAAGCCCACACACACGGACACAACGATTCCCGCTTCATCCTGTCACCCAATACAGCATAAACTAGCAGCCTTCCGCAGCTATGTCCACCGTTTAATGTCACTCCCACTGTCCACGGATAATTACGCAAAAGAACTCAAAATATTGTATCAAATCGCGACTTCAAACGGTTACACCAAACAAGTTATTGATAATATAATTAAGAAAAAGCAGAATGACCGGGCTCGCTCAGCACTTTATGCATGTACCCCCGAAAGAATTAACAAGAATGTCGGGAGTCTCACTTACATGGGCCCAATTTCAAATAGAATCGCGAATATTCTAAGAAAACACAATGTTTACGTAGCTTTTCGATCGGATCATAACTTGCGTAAACTATGTAACGGTAAAGATAAATTAGAGAATTCAAAAAAATCCGGAGTTTACAAATTAGTATGCGATGATTGCACCGGGGTCTATGTGGGTCAGACAGGCCGTAGTTTCGAAATTAGGTACAGGGAACATGTTGCCGCTCACAGGAATGGCCATCCAGATAAATCACATTTCGCAAAACATTTAATCGACACCGGCCACTCCTTGAGCGGCAACAATACCTATAACATTCTGCATGTTTGCGATAAGGGTTTCCGGATGAGTGTGTTGGAACAGTTAGAAATATCAAAATATAACAATAATAACGCATATACACTGTTGAATGACCAAACAAACTTATTTCCATCACCACTTCTAAGTATGATTGCGGGTAGTTCGGCACAGATGTCGTTGTGACATTGTATCGATCGTGATTATAGCGTCATCAAAACGGTATATAAAGGGCCGACAGCGGTGCGCTAGCGCATTCGAGCTCAAACGCTCAACGAGTCAACATCTCCTGAGGATGCCCCGTGGAGGGGCGAAACACGTGTCGAGCATAGGTTTGGTTGCATGGCATGTTAATTATTTCTCACTTGTTTTGTATGTGTACATATGCATGATACGCATGTGAGTATGCATGACGGTGGGATTTGTGCCCTGCTTTCAGACCTGGATATTTGTCTCGCGGAATTAAAGCTAAATATATTTCATAGCATTTAATGTCATGGATTTCCGCAAAGTAACGCCTGATTCCATAACTTATCTTAAGTATCTTCTTGCCAAATTTCATTGAAATCGGTGCAGCGATTTGTCTGACGTCTGTCTGTCTGTTGCACTTAGACAATTCATAATATTATTATGGATGTTAGAGGAAGTTTAATTATAATATCAAGTAATACCGCATCAATAATATAAGTGTATTTCGCTTTCTACATTGTTTTTAATATGAAAATAAAGTAATTTACTCCGACTACGCCGACTACTCTTACCGAGGTATACTTTGACTACTCTGACTAAGATTAATAATCTTAATCAGCGTAGTCAAAGTATACCTCTGTAAGGGTTGCTTTAAAGTTTTACCTTAAACATATTTCATAAAGTCTTAGAGGTATTTTAAGTAATATTTTAAAACTCTCCGACGTTAAAGCCTTGCAACGTAGGTTTCTTTTTAATTTCTGATGCTAAATTAGAATGAAACTAGTAAAGTCCCGTTGGGGATATAATATGCATTATGGGTATGAGTAAGTTCACATTAACTTTATTGATAGCAGTTTAAGAAAGTCAATATATCTAACCTCATCACGATTGTTTTCCATAATATTTTATCACATAACGACATAAATCAACACAGGAACTGCTAGGAGTTTCATTTATATTTAAAGATTACTCGTTTTAGGCCGTATTATGCTTACCAGGCTTATTAATATATACATAATAATAAATAATAAATCGCTGTATTTTTTGTTATCAAAGATTGTACATATATATCTATACATATATATAAAAGCGAAATACCACTCACTGATTAATCACGAAATCTCAGAAACTATAATACCTACAAACTTGAAATTCGGCAGGTAGGTTCCTTAAATGGTATAGACTTCCGCTAAGACAGGATTTTGCGAAACTCCATCCCTAAGGGGGTAAAACGGGGTTGGAATTTTGTATGAAAATCCTATGTTTTTGAAGTAAGAGACTTCAAATTTAAAATGTATGCTCTAGAGATGGTATGGAGGTGTACTTAAAATGTATCTTTAGAAATTAATCCCCTTTTGGGGTTATGTATGTATATTAAAGTACATAATTATGGCAGAAGGATTTTAAATGGTATTTAAGTATAAGCATTATCATACATATATACTGTGGTGTTTCCCACGATACAACAACAACCGCAGGTAACGCCGCGGGGCAAAGCTAATTTTATATATTTACTTGTAATAATGAAAAAATAATAACTTCTCAAAAACATATCATCAAGTTATCAACGCGATTTTTTACTTATATACATTGTAATAATCTAAATTGGGGTTATTTAAACTACAAATAAAACAAACATTTTGTTGCGTTAGATACATAATCGATAAATCTATACATTCCAGAAATCTACGATGTCTTGGTACTTTAATAGCGTCTACGATATTTCATGTATCATCAACAGCCTATAATAGTCCCCTGCTGGACATAAGATTCTTCCTATCAAGGAGGTTTCATGTATACCGCAAGTCAAAGATTCATCATTTAAAAGCGGCTTAGTATAAATTATGTTGTTTTCCTCAAATCACAGAGTTTAGATGAACGACTTTCTCGATGGAACAAAGGAAACTAAAGGACGACTATTTGAAAACGTAATTTTAGATAGAATATTGACGATGTAATCTAATACAATGTCTACACTAGACTTCTACGTTAAACTTTGATTACATGTGTCAGCAACATTATAACAGTCAATTACCGCGGCGATCGCCCCTCCCCGAGGAGCCCCGCAGTTCAACAGCCGGCCACGATCGGCTTTTAATAATGCTATTTATAGGCGAATTTTAATACATTTGTTTTTCACGTATCCCATCGATACTTGTGATGTCATATCAGGCACATGGTCCTACCTAAACGGTAACAGTAATCGTTTAAGATGGAAAAAGATTCGAAGTGGAATTTTATTTTGACGATTGGTTTTAGGTTAAGTCTTGAACGTGCGTCAGTATAGATTTTATATATATATGCTAGTATCTCTGTAGGGATATCATCTTTTACTAGTATTATATTACCTATATTACGTAATTAAATAATTTCATATTATTAACCTAAACTAATTTTCATTTATTGTTTGGGCCATTTCAAGGTAGAAGAGCCACGCTGATTTCAGCACGAACGGACCGGCTCGACCGGGGCGGTACTACCCTCGCACAGAAAATCAACGTAAAATGTCCGCGTTCGTGCTGTCGAGTTTCGTGGGTGAGTGCGAGACCGGAGGCCCAATGATGCAGAAGCATCACTAGGCCGCCATGGTGAGGGTCACCATGCTGCATTGTTGCATTACGAATGAGTATGGTGACCAAAACTCTTGGATTCTGCTTATGCTTTCCATCAGGCAGTGTAGAGTAATTTTGCCAGGGCCATACATAAAAAATAGAGTTAAATCAATTTTTTTCTTGTTATTATTCGTTAGTACCATCAGTAGTAATCATATAAATCAAACAAGAAAACATTCTCAATCATGCTCCCTTTCAAAAGAGTCACAGAGAGGTACAATGCTACAGACAAATACACAGATATACAAGCTGTACTTATATGCTTAGAACACCCCTCGTGTTTGCGTCGGGGATTTATAAACAATATTTTACGTTGTTAGATATCAAATTTTGTAAAATAAACACTTCTATTTCAAGAATGAAATTGGTATACAACTTTCTAAAAAGTAAATTGTCTTTAAAGTAACTAAGCGGTTCTAAAATTTCGAGTAGGTAAGCTATCCTCATTCTATTGAAAACTAAATAAAACTCAAACGTTAAAGTTATATTAACGAGAAAGACTTATAATACTAAGTAGTGTTAAGTATAAGTTGAACGTTCGCACCTAGCTTCAGAAATTTAAGTTGGCAAAAACTTAAACAAAGAGGTATTACTAGTAAGTACTCGAGAGATAATACTTTAAGAGCGTACTCCTTCTTAAAAGGCCGGCAACGCACTTGTGACGCCTCTGGTGTTGCGGGTGTCCATGGGCGGCGGTAATCGCTTACCATCAGGCGATATGTCTGCTCGTTTGCCCCCTATATCATAAAAAAACGGTTTTAGTTAATAGAAGACGCGTATATACCTCAATCAGAACCGGAGATACAAAATAAGGACATCTATGATTACTTAGCTAAAATACAAGAGGAAATGGCGTATAACTTGAGTTGCGTGAAAGTTAGGAGATTTCCTATTCTTGATGAACAATCTGTACTTCAATAACTTTCATTTGAAAAAAAGTAGCATAATTTAAGCAAACCGATTAGAGAGAAGGTCCAAACGTATTTGTATTTTTTTTGTACTTACTTTACTACTTCGATTTGCCGATCTACCGTTTGCAATAAGTATTCTTACATAAATTATTTTTCTACACACATCAAAAGTGTCTAGGGATCAACATATGTGTCTAGGGATCAACATATATTTTTGCAATAACTTTTCTCCTGATTGATATTAATTAAAATTTTCTTTAAGGATTCATCAAATAAAGTGTTTTCGTTTGTCACAGTAACGATAAACCAAGTCACCTTTGCATTAATAAAGAAATTTGCCATTTTCCTAATAAAAGGATTTTTGACATTTGAACCACTAACATTAAAGTTCGAAAAAAAGACTGAAATAACAGTTTTCTTTAAAATTTTATTAGGTTACTTAAACAATTAATAATCCGTGTTTCTACCGCGAACACTAACACAAGAACATCGGTTTGGCATACTCAAAATGAGTTCATCCAAATTACGCTGTGGAATGGCCGCCCATGTTCGTTGCAACAACAAAAAAAGGTCTTCTTGCGACTGGATACCCTCCATATTCGGCAGAGCTCTTCTCTGTAGCATATCCCATGCATGCTCAATCGGGTTCAAGTCTGGCGACTGAGCAGGCCAGGGCCAAAGCCACGTCTCAATCTCAAGAAATCCGCATAAAAATGCTTGATCCCTAGACACTTTTGATGTGTGTAACTTGCAAAGTTATCATTTATGTTTATTATTTTCCATCTATTAAATTATTATTTTCTTTGCTTTTTAAGATATCTCAGTTTATCGTCTTTTATAGTATATCTATTACAGTTTTTTACTTTTGAATAATATTAAATTAAACATACAAGATAGAAAAGGACAATCCATATGGCAGGCAATAGTGAAAATAGTGCATCTTTACGGAGAATATATTCAATATTAAAACAGTTATAGATCTTTATGAAGGCATAGAACACATCGCATATGTGTTAGGAAAGTCAAGTAGCTTTTCAATGTCATGGCAATATAAAGATTACACTCTTAAGCACTACTTTTTACCCGACTACAGCAAAGCTAAAAGGAAGGGTGATAGTTTTTTAAGTTTATGTATGTGTGTTTCTACGTTACTCCGTCGCTCCTAAATTACTACACGAATTTTAATGAATGAGGTGTCAATAGATCCGTAATAATAGCCCGGGTGACAGAGATTATATATATTTTACTAGCTGACCCGGTAAACTTCGTACCGCCATATTTACATATCTGTCTCAGTGTACAGTCGCGGACAAAAAAATTCCTTTTTACCCGACTACAGCAAAGCCAAAGGAGGGTTATGATTTTGACAGGCTATGTATGTATGTATGTATGTATGTATGTATGTATGTATGTATGTATGTTCATCTGTTCCCTCATAGCTCCTTAACTACTTACTAGAACTGGACAAATGAGGGTTCGTTAGAAGCGTCTCAATCGTCCGCTGGTTATAGGCTATATGACGTGTCACTAAACCTAATGTGGCGCCCTCTAGCCGACATAAAGTACTGTATTCATAAATAAATTTGAGATATATATGCCGTGTTTGGTATCATTGGAAAGGGCATTACTTGTAAATTTCAAAAATATATATATTATTAGCATTTTTTCTTGACTTTGTCCGTATTTATTCGATAATTGTGATATTTCTATGGTACCTATTTAAAATATATTTTGCAAAGAAATTAATATTATAGCGGCACCATAACATTTTAAATAAAAAAAAAGTAAAAACTACAGTGGACCAAATGTTTCTCCTGAAACAAATAATGGAAAAGCGGTGGGAGTTTGCCCAAAGCGTCCATTGCCTTTTTGTGGACTTCACGAAGGCCTATGACAGTATTGACTGAGAAACACTCTTCCACATAATGACAACTTTCCAGGTACCGGCAAAACTAGTCAGAATGATAAAAGTGGCCACGAGCACAAGCGAACTGCGAGTGAGAGTCGGAGGCGATTTGACTCAGGAATTTGAGGTCTGAAACAGGGAGACGCTCTATCGCCTATTCTATTTAACATAGCTCTCGAATACATCATCCGAAAAGTTTTACTGGTGGATGGGGGAGTCGAGTTGAATGGAAGGCACAAAATAATAGGATATGCGGATGATCTCGCTATACTGGGGCAATCAGAGGCGGAAGTTGCGGGCATGGCGCAGGTATTGGAGGAGGATGGGAAATTAGTGGGTCTCAGAATCAGTCGTGAAAAGACTAAATACCTCCACATGAAGAGATACAAGGATAATAGAGTCCAGAGAAAAGACCTTACAACTAATGGCACAACCTACAAAGGTGTAGATAAATTTAAATATCTCGGGTGCACGATTACAGACACCAATCAGAGGGAGGAGGAAATAATCATCCGCATTGTCAACGCACTAAGATGTACCGCAGCCCTTCACAAGGTACTGGTCTCCAAGTTAATAAGCAGGACTACCGAAATCCGCGTCTACAAAACTGTGATCAGACCGATTTTGATGTACGGGTGTGAAACTTGGACACTAACGATCAAGGAAGAAGAGAAACTCTTAGTCGCGGAACGCAAGATATTGCGAAAGATTCTGGGACCGGCGGTAGGAGAGAATGGAGAGCGGAGACAGAGGTACAACAGGGAGATAGAGAGCCTAGTGTCAATGCCAAACATAATCGGGGAAATAAGAGCAGCCCGACTTCGTTGGCTTGGCCACATCGAGAGAATGGGTGAGGATCGAGCCGTCAAGAGAGCATACCTTGGGCAGCCCATCGGGCGGCAGCCGGTAGGACGACCCAAATACCGCTGGAAGGATGACGTTGCCAGGGATATCAAAGAAATGAAAGTGTCCGATTGGTCTGAGTTGGCACAGAATAGGAAAGAATGGCGCACTCAACTGTCGGAGGCCAAGACACACTTTGGGTCGCTGAGCCAGCAAAGTAAGTAAGTAAGTAAAAACTAAAACTCAACTACGACAAAAAACGACGCTGAAAAAGTATGAAACAAGTTTCAAAAGCCGTAGTCACGCGTTGTTAAAGTGTTATGGACTATGGTACATTAAACTACATGGACTACAGCTTTAACACTTTAACAACGCGTGACTACGGCTTTTGAAACTTGTTTCATACTTTTTCAGCGTCGTTTTTTGTCGTAGTTGGGTTTTAGTTTTTACTTTTTTTTATCCCGTTATCCTTTAAATTTTTCTTGTACACAAACCTTTTCCTAACAATAACGAACACATAAAAAATATTTAATTTGGTGCAGCCGATCGGAAGTTATGCGCGTATGTACATGCATTTCGGCGATTCATTTTTATATATATAGATTAAACATTTAACGTAATCGAGATGTAGTTTTTTAAATTTATACAAATAAATATAGGTGGACAAATAACATATTGAAAAATATAAAAAATAATATAAAAGATAATTATTCGCCATTGCCTGTTTATTCTCCGAAGTTATAAAACTAAAATTTTATCTCAAACGTTTATCTGTGAATTTCAGAATAAATAATTAAAATTTCAATTTTTCTTTTTATTCAAGCTACATTTTGTTTCGAATAATACTTATTTATTTTCACTACCAATGTTCTATGAGCCCAAAACATTAAAAACATAACATGTAAACTATCAACGTTACTTAATTTATGATCTAACAATATTTTATTGTAAAGTAAAACACTTTCATCGTCACATTATATCCGAAATACACTACATCAATACATTATTGTTATTAGATTGTGTATTACACAAACTTCGTTGTTTGGTGAGTGTTGACATTCACTAACGCTTTGTAGTTTCCAATATATATCTTTATCGATAAACATCCCGACGCTTTTTTTACACGTATTACCGGTCCCTTTAATAGTGTAGTTAATTTATGTGAAACTTGCTTTTGACCGCGCCTTTATATGCGTATCTTATTAGTAGTATTATTCCTTCTGTCTGTGAAACAATACTTTTTCTGGATGACTGCTACTTTACGTCCTATCCCGAGACCCTAGTTAAGTTGACATTCTACAAATACAAACGTTATTAAAAAAGTAATCAAATGTATTGGAATGACGTCATCTCAACGTTGAGTCACGTAGTTAAAACAAAATAATAGAATAGATTTAGCGATAGTAGTAAAAATATTCAACGCGAAACACTTGTAGCTTGGCTAGGCCCTCTGTGCCCCTGTATCTGTAAAATTCATAAGTGTAACTTGAGTGGTAAAGACATGAAAGCAATACAAACAAACAAACAAACTCATATTCGCATTTATAATATTAAGTAAGGATTTTCTCCTCAGCTATAACCGGCCCGACATTTCACAACAGGAAAGCTCGTTCATATGTGTATGTACTATGTATAGGTACATCATGCAGGGAGCTCATCGGCAAACAGCGATGTTTACTCTTCAAATGAGAAACGAAAATCATGTTTACCTTTAGCTTTACAATTATAAAGTCTCTTCAATATGTCAAGTTGCGTAATGTCGATTAGACACAGCTTGTTACTGAACTTAGTATGATCAATAATGTAGCGGTAAGCTTTTATTGGTTGTTAAAATGCGCTGTTCTTCTAAAGTGATAGTAGAATTCGAAACATTGGATAGAGTATTTGGCCTGTGTCGGTAATGGTAGCTAAATCAATGCTCAGTGTCGGAATGGTTTTATACTTAACATTTTAAGGAATGTTTTAAATTATTTAGTGTGTTTAGTTGATATAACACATATAGCTAACTATAAAGCGTATCATTTTTCGTTTCACGTATATTGCACGTACGTACATAGGTACTTAGCAAGTACTTTACTAATTAAATTGCGCATTTCTTTGACACCTGATAGGTTCCTTTAATTATTTTTTTCATGGAATAGTAGGCAAATGAGCAGACGTATCACCTGATGGTAAGCGATCACCGCCGCCCATGGACACTCGCAACACCAAAGGCGTCACAAGTGCGTTGCCGGCTTTCAGGGGATGGGGATGGAGGGAGGGGTTGGGGTATGGGCCTTCGGTATCCTCACTCACTCGGTGACACACAGCGCAAGCGCTATTTCACACCGGTTTTCTGTGAGGCCCTGGTATCACTCCGGTCGAGCCAGCCCATTCATGTCGAAGCGTGGCTCTCCCACGGTAAGGGAGTACTATTAAAAATACACAATATGTGAAAAGTTAAACTGTTAACTATAGGAAAAATTCTACGTTGTTGTTTTATTTTTATTTAAAATCTGGTTGTGTTGGAACTGAGATACTAAGACCTTACGATATCTAACTACTAACTCTAACTTTGAGAAATTTGTTCAAGTAAATAGTGACGACGATGGCGGAAAGTTAGTTATAATTTGTTAGTGAATAACTTTAAAAGCTCCTCACTCTCGCACGGATTTCTAACTTCACGAACTCTGACTCGCATATTGCGTTAAATTACTACCTTTTAATTAAGGTTAACACTTATCAAAATGTCATATTTCGCCGATTGGTCTGGCTAAACTAATAATTTGTTTGCACAAGTATTGATTTCTATGGTTTTGTTTTGGTATTTCTACTTTTATTAGCTATTCAAACGAAAGATGTAGAATTATGAGCGATAACTACCGTTAACGGGTGTGGCTGTGGCTATTCGCACGTGTAAAGGGGCAAAGACCTCAAGTCGCCGCCAATGGGCTACACTTTGCGATCTCGAAAGCTAAGAGAGCTTGAGTGAAAATCTCAAAAGAAACGAGACGTCTAATCGTAGTGTGAACTTGAACGCAAATAAACCGCTGGGCGCTGGCTGATCGGTAACAAATGTAACAATGGATTCACTAAGTACGTACACGATCTTAGACGGTTCTATTCAATGAACACTGATCATATTTTGAACATAACTTTGGTTATGGACTACTTATGCATTCTGTTAAAAAAGACAACCATTTTTTTATATTTACATTCTTCTAGTTTAACAGTTAATGATTATTTATTTATTTAGTCAAACACCACTTTCTCTAACAGGCTAAAAGCTTTAAGACTTTAAAAAATAAAAGTATATTATGGAAGAAATTCAAATTAATAGATTTTTTAACCGACTTCAAAAAAGGAGGAGGTTCTCAATTCGACCGTATATATGTTTTTTTTTATGTGTGTTCGCGGATAACTCCGTCGTTTATGAACCGATTTTGATGATTCTTTTTTTAATGGAAAGGAGATGTCCCAACGGTGGTACCATGATGAGGACATTAAGATCTGATGATGGCATCCAAGGGAAATCGTGTCGAACCTTGAAGTCGGTTTTTGTTAAAAAAAATTGTTTTATAAGATGACTAGCTTTTGATTGCGTCTCTACCCGCGTGTATGTCAGTTGTCAAGGTAAAAAGTAGCCTATATCCTAACTTTTAAACTTTCGCGTTCCATGTTATAACAATAATTATTTTTACGGGAATTAACGCGATCACTTATTTCAAGGTATTACATACCTCTGTTTTGCCTGAAGTTTCGACCAGGTTGCACTGGCCGTGGTCACAGGCTGACTGGCTCAGCGGCGCACGCCCTCCGTCGTCGAATCCGTGAAGTAGAAGGTTCTTCATCCACCCGCACATTTTCGATATTATTGATAAAATTGTCTCGCCATGTACCGTCACATACCACACTAACAGGGTCCCTATTCTGTAAGCAAACCGATGTGTTCCTATTCTGGTGTTTATCCGACTGCGCAGAAAAGCGAGGTGATATGTTTTTTAACAGCCTGTGACCACGGCCAGTGCAACCTGGTCGAAACGTCAGGCAAAACAGAGGTATGTAATACCTCGAAATAAGTGATCGCGTTAATTCCCGTAAAAATAATTATTGTTATAGCCTATATCCTTCTTCAAGAATCAAAGATTTCCATGACAAATTTCATTGAATTTTTTTTTTTTATAAAAAGACAACTCCCGCTCTAGGAATAAATCTTGTGTCACGGGGGACTTTACAAACATACATGAAACGGACACAAAACACCCAGACTCAGACCAACAATTTGTTGATCACACAAAGTGTTGTCCTACGTGGGATTTGAACCCACGACGCTTGGCGAAGTAGGAAACGGCGTGGTGACCGTTAAACCACTAGGCCTAACGTGCAGTCGAAATTGGTGCAGAGATTTGGCCGCGAAATCGTAACAGACGGATAAGATAATGTTCATTTAGGTAAGTTAATGAAATATCTCTTATCTTGAATGTTAGTCGTCTGCTGCACTATATTGCATATATCTATCGCTCATCGAGACCTGTTTTCTAAAGTTAGTAATAGTAAGCAACGTGACATTTATTCTTTCTACATATATTTATTTCTTAACTAATTAGTAGAATAAGTAACTGGTGTGAATGATCCTATATGTATACCACGTGACCACTGAGTTGTGGAGTCAATTGAGTATATCGCAGGCTTGTTTGATTGCTCATAGTACACAATAAGTTTTTATTACATGCCAATTTATGAATATCATTCACATAAGACAATGACACGAGCACACTCAATATTTTTTATCCCACGTCAGACGCTACGTGTACGCTTACAACAATCGTACAATAAAAAACATTATGTGTGTTGTGTACTTCCGTAGAGTAGTGACATAGTAATCACATTTACGAAATATGTGACGTCTTGTAATATTGCTTTTATTTTTACGTGCTTTCTGAGTAACTTAAAGCCGGGTCTCCTGCGACACTGTTTAATGTTTATAAACACCAAACATCACATTTTTATCAAAATATGGGCGTGGCTTAACTGTTTTGTTAATTTTAACAAGCAAACATGTTATCCAAAGCGGACTGAAAATATCCCAGCGTATACTTCTCGTATAATGAAACTGGACTAACATTAATACTTATATTATTCATATTTATACTATAAAAGTAAGTAAGTAAGTGTACTATAAGTCATTTTGTCGAGTAGATAAAAGATTTTTGCTTTTCGTGTAATCGTGTTTGATCTTCGTTTAAAAGTCCGTCTCCTGCGACTTTTCGCTAACATGTTTATTTAACAAGTTTTGTTAGTTTGTTTTGTTATTTTTAGCCACAGGAGACACGCCTTTATAGTTTTATAATTTCGAATCAAAAAAATTGGTTCGGTCCATATTTACTTAATAGGTATTTATGGGCCGGTCATGTCTCTACACGTACCGACGATGGTCGGTGGAGCCGAAATGTGCTTGTGTGGAGACCGCGATTAGGCAAACGTAGTGTAGGGCACCCTGCGGCTCAGTGGACTGACGATTTAAGGAAAGTGGCTGGCAGCGGATGGATGAGGACTGCCCAAGACCAGGATAGTTGGCGCTCCTTGGGGGAGACCTACGTTCAGCATTGGACGGCGATTGGTTGAAATGAAGTATTTAGAAGCTATAATACTTATAGCGTTAAAGGCTCTCAAAATAGTTAGCTGAGTTAACATTTCATTTAACAGATTAATTATTAAATCTTGTAAGTTTAAGTTGTGCACTCTACTAAAAAGTCTCCCTTCCTTCCCCTCCCCAGTTTTCTGAACACACAACTGCCACAGTAGGATTGATTCGGTAACCTGGTTATGGATATTTGCCGTGTTCTCAACCTGCGTCATACACATGGTCTATTTTTATGTTCGTTCAGTAACATACGCGGTTAAATGTGTTTGAGCCCTGTGCCTATGACTGTCGCTGACCATACTTAAAATTTGTCTAAATGCTAAGTTCTTTTAATTAACTATGTTTCTTCTTCTCCTTCAAGTGCCTCTTACATCTCAAAGGTTGGCTGTCAGCTTCCTATACTCCTCCTTGTCGTTAGCCAAGCGAAACAGTTGTTCAATGGAGGTGATACCGGTCCACTCCCGGATATTTTGTAGCCACGATTTTTTTCTTCGTCCAGCGCGTCTCATACCCTACTATGTTTGCTCGTCGGTAACAGAGACCATTCTACGCTCTTCTTTTCTTGCTAGTAGTCAAAGCGCTTCCAAAAGTATTTTAACTTTCAATCTGTTTAATTACTGTATTAACGTACATATGTCTCAATATACCGCTTCGTATAATTCTTTCAACTGTATCTTATACAAAATGTACATAATTAAAATCATTTAAAATTTAATACACAAGAGGTATGAAAGAACCCTACAAACGTTAAATGAGCGACCCAGCGTCGACACTCGGCCATGTTTTCAGTCTTTATTGAGGCGAAAACAGCCCAAAGTTGGCTGGCAGTGCTCATTAAGAACAACAAACAAGTGGCTAAGTACTACACCAAGAGACACTCCCGAACAAACTAATCGGCTTCCAGAGGGACACGCCGAACTGTGATGTTATATGGAATCACTGCTAAATATTGCATTCATTAAATTAAGTTTGTATAATTTCAAAGAGCTTGTTATTTCCTGATTTGCACTAACTGCACGTTTGGCCTAGTGGTTTAACGGTCACATTGCCGTTTCCTACTTCGCCAAGTGTCGTGGGTTCAAATCCCACGTAGGACAACACTTTGTGTGATCCACAAATTGTTGTTCTTCTTTGTGTCCGTTTCATGTACACACATCAAAAGTGTCTAGGGATCAACATATGTGTCTAGGGATCAACATATATTTTTGCAATAACTTTTCTCCTGATTGATATTAATTAAAAAATTCTTTAAGGATTCATCAAATAAAGTGTTTTCGTTTGTCACAGTAACGATAAACCAAGTCACCTTTGCATTAATAAAGAAATTTGCCATTTTCCTAATAAAAGGATTTTTGACATTTGAACCACTAACATTAAAGTTCGAAAAAAAGACTGAAATAACAGTTTTCTTTAAAATTTTATTAGGTAACTTAAACAATTAATAATCCGTGTTTCTACCGCGAACACTAACACAAGAACATCGGTTTGGCATACTCAAAATGAGTTCATCCAAATCACGCTGTGGAATGGCCGCCCATGTTCGTTGCAACAACAAAAAAAGGTCTTCTTGCGACTGGATACCCTCCATATTCGGCAGAGCTCTTCTCTGTAGCATATCCCATGCATGCTCAATCGGGTTCAAGTCTGGCGACTGAGCAGGCCAGGGCCAAAGCCACATCTCAATCTCAAGAAATTCGCATAAAAATGCTTGATCCCTAGACACTTTTGATGTGTGTATGTTTGTAAAGTCCCCCGCGACACAAAATTTATTCCTAGTGCGGGAGTTGGCTTATAAAAAAAAAAAAAACTATAAATTGTTATAGGTCTTAATTCATAGCACGAAAAAAACAATTTACCCCTGTGTTTTTCGATGTATTAACAATTTATTTTAAAAAGAATTGGGAGGTTACTTCATGTCTTAAAAGAGACCACGACATAAATTATGCTTTAAGGTTTGTACATAATTTTTAGACTACTAAGTAATACTTACCACGTTCACAATACAAAGGGGCGACCCTCTGAAGGGAAAGAGTACCAATAAAAACTTATGGCCACTTCTTTACAATCGTCATTCACAAGTTTTATGTTAACAAATAAATTGTAGCAGCAACTTAGTTGTAGCAGACAAGATACAGTTGAAACGATGTCATAATTATAAAGGTGTGAAAGGTGACTCGATACGCTTTTGTCTTATTTTTACCATCCCGAGGACTATCTATTTACTGTTACTGACCAAATTGATAGTTACATGATAATCAAAATATATTACAAGCTTTTTATTAACTCGCAATGTATGTATGTATGCATGCATGTTCGTGTGGAATCTTGCAACTCAATTTTGAAGCAGATATCTATAACCGATTTTGCTGAAATTTTGCACGCAGATAATGTACACAGCGAGACAATACAATATTATAATGACATGGAGCTGATCTGATACATGAGCTGGAAGGTGGCCATAGGAACTCTGTAAAGAAACGTCGCAACATCATCGAGTTTGGACTCGTTTGATTCGTCTCGAGGCATTCCAGTAAAAGCTTGTTTTTAAAAAGCTTTTTAAATTAATCTATTTACCATCCCGAGGGGTCTGTTTACTGTTGCTGACCAAATTGATAGTTACTTTGTTACATGATAATCAAAATATATTATGACTAGCAATTGCCCGCGTCAAAAATATGTCAGTTATTGCGGAAAACTTTCTCAAGAATCAAAATATATCTACGCCAAATTTCAATGAAATCGGTGTAGCGGCCGTGAAAGCGTAACAGAGTTATTTCGAATTTAAATCGTTAGTATAGATTAGTGCTGTTGTTTTAAAGGGAAAATCCGTTTATTCTATAGAAGGTTGAAAATACCTTAAGGCATTAGATAGCTTACAAAAAATATTATCGTTTTTTTTCAAGAGTTGTCAAAGTTCTGCGGGTGAACGAATAATTGTTATGAAAAGAAAATTCTTTTCAATCTCGAAGTAACGTTTTATAAGGAAAATGCTCAAGTTATTTTCACGTGTAACTGTCTTTTGTTGAAGGGATGCGATTGAAAAAAATGTTTTAACAATATCCGTCTCTAAATAATCTCGATGTACGTACATCTAAAATATTTGAAAGCGTTACGAGATTACTGCTCATTGTTACGTCTTGTTGTCAATGTTAGCTACGACTCACACAATATTTATTGATATATTCGCCAAATCTAAAACAACATGTATCCCGTTATGGAGGATTGGCTCGAGAGGCGTCACACATACCGACTGATGCAGGTAATCTCTGGAAAAGGATGTCGGAGATAACCTATGTCTGATCCGCAAGGACCCAACGCCTGAGTGCCACCACTGCGATGGCAGAATGTCCGGCGTGGGGTGAGCCGAGGCGTGATCTCGTGGCGGCTATTGGGGTGAGGGTTCTCTCGCTCGGTAACATGATTGCTGCCATGTTGCGGAGCGAGAGCGCGTGGAACTCCGCCTTTTCTTTCTGTGAGCAAGTTATGCTTGCCAAAGAAATGGCGGAGCGGGACCGGGAGAGGTTTAGAACTCTTCCTTGTCCGCCAGGCCCAGGAACGGGCCAGGTACCGCAAACGACTCAGGCGCCGGAGATCGCAAAAAGATCTCCGTCCTCCATAAGCCCAATCCTGAAGGTGACAGGTGAGGCCATCTTTCACCTGCTTGGCCCGGGTGGCGGCGCGAACGCTGCAGAGCGCGCGCGCCCCCTTTTGAAGACAGTAACGGGAACATCGGGGTTCCCATATAGAAGGGGGCCGTCTACAAACTGTAGGTAGCCCGAGGTACCTTGGGGTTCCAGGATTTTCTTTTCTTGGGTGCACCTGGTTCCCGGGCTCCAAGTATCCGAGACGGCGTGCGGTTTTAGTCGGTTCGAGTCCGACATGCCACATGGTATCCGACGTGATATATCTCCTAGAATATGTGTACAAAGTTTCATGATGATCGCTTAAGTAGTTTTCGCGTGAAAACATAATAAACAAACTTACATTCACATTTATAATATTATAGTATGGATATATTTTAAGATGTAAGGAGCATTATGTGAAACATGAGTTAATTTGACGATTAGTATGATTTACTCGTTATCATAAAGAGTATAGGAATTGTGTATTAGAAAATATTTCACTCTTATTAGGGACTCTATGCCTCAATACAAAAGGATGAAAGTCAAAGTAATTGAATCGTGAGAATTAAGGCAAATGACGAAACAATAGATACGAGGAGTATGATAAATACATTTGTTATAGAAATTGAAAATTTTAATAGACAAGTAGGTACTAACTTTTAAACTATAGCATTCCATAATAGATTATTATATATTATGTACGGGAAATGAACTCGTTAATTCCCGTACACATCATTGTGTAAGAACTTCTTACTATTATACCATTAAGTTTCAGTTTTCCAGTACTTGAGTCCCTTCACAGTAAAGTAATATATTTTGTAATATTATAGTTCGTCACGGGACATAATTTTTTGTAGGTGTGCCTCAACCCTGTAGAAAACTGCCGTTAACAGGCACGCTATAAGTCCATAGAAAGTTGTTAGGGCTCCCACACATAACTGCGATGCGATGCGATGCGGCGTGAAGTTCTTGCGGTGCATTCGTACGAGCTCGCAGATATTTGCGATGCGATGCGAATTCGCAGTTTTGTGTGGGAGCGCTTAGGGTTGACACTACTCTGTTGCGAATATTTATGCGCACCGATAACCGCTTACAATCATGCGAACCGCATGATTTACTGTATTCACATTTAATTATTCACTACTAACTTGTACCAAGACTCAAAAATATCTCCCTCTTAGAGGCTTTTCAGAATAATCTTTTCCTATTTTTACAAGCTTTTTTCCGTACTACTTGCAACTTGTAAGCAAAAAATATTATGATAATTGTCTGACTTTTGAAGGTGTGTGCGTGTGAACTGAGGGACCATAGTGATATTTTTGTTTGAATTTTTTATAAGATTTAGTAGTAGGCTCAAAACAATTGTAGAACAAATATGAGAATTTGTAAAAAGATATGTTAAAAACTACAGCCCTTTAAGTGTGGTCCCTCAGTCCTCACATACCATCAGCCGGATCTCGGCAAGTTTGTAAAAAAATAAGGTATTGTGACTGCAGACATTTAGTAGAGAATTTGTAAAGATATATACTAAAATAACTGAGCACAAATCATCAACGATTAAAAAAACACAACGACTATACTGTAGTCCCTCAGTCCACACATGAAAGATTTTGTTATACTGAATATTACCACATCAACGGAATAAAATCTTTATTTTCTTACATAATGTTTTAGAAGAAGTCATATAGCAATTTGTAAAAAATAAATTTTAAAAAAATATCGACGCACTTTGAAGATATTTATAATTAAAGCTGGTCCCTCAATCCTCACGTTCTCAAACATACTTGCATGTCTAGCTGCTAGACGACTAAAGTATCACAAAGTGTAGTGTATTTAACTTTTTGTAAAAAATTTCTATAAAATTGTGTGTATCTTACCTCTAAAATGAGATTATAGCATTTCAGTGATCTTATGAATAGATATACGAGTAGTGTGACCACATAATGAAAAAAAATGTAGACTACCAATATAATTTTTATTGTAATGGTCGAAACCCAAGGTACGGTAAGGTACGGTTGATTTAGTGTTATGTTACATTACGTATCTTTACAAAGCATGAAACAAAGTAGCTTTTAGACGCTTATCACCATTTAGGCTATGTTTCAAGGAAGCTTTATGAACTTATAATACCCCAGTATTTTACAAACCATTATGGTAACATAGTGGTATTATTTATACAGCTCAGTTTTATACGTTTTATTAACACATAAAATTGAACATTTAAAAACACAGGATTTTGTAAAATATTTACAAAAAGTCCGCGATAGTACCTATCGCGATCTATATTAATATTATAAATTTGAAAGTGGCTTAGTCTGTTTCTCTATTACGCTTTCACGGCCAAACCATTAACAGTGCCTGCACTTGGTAAGGCATATAACTTATTGTAATACTTTTGTTTAAGTACTGGTATTATAAGTACATAAAGCTTCCTTAAAACATAGCTTAAATGGTGATAAGCGTCTAAAAGCTACTTTATTTCATGCTTATTAAAGATACGTAATGTAACATAACACTAAATCAACCGTACCTTACCGTACCTTGGGTTTCGACTATTACAATAAAAATTATATTGGAAGTCTACATTTTTTTTCATTGTGTGGTCACACTACTCGTATATCTGTTCATAAGATCACTGAAATGCTATAATCTCATTTTAGAGGTAAGATACACACAATTAAAGATACCTATTATTTTGTAGAAACTTTTTACAAAAAGTTTAGTACACTACACTTTGTGATACTTTAGTCGTCTAGCAGCTAGACATGCAAGTATGTTTGAGGACGTGAGGATTGAGGGACCAGCTTTAATTATAAATATCTTCAAAGTGCGTCGATGTTTTTTTTAAATTTATTTGTTACAAATTGCTATAAGACTTGTTCTAAAACATTATGTAAGAAAATAAAGATTTTATTCCGTTGATGTGATAATATTCAGTATAACAAAATCTTTCGTGTGTGGACTGAGGGACCACAGTATAGTCGTTGTATTTTTTTAATCGTTGATGATTTGTGCTCAGTTATTTAGTATATATCTTTACAAATTCTCTACTAAATGTCTGCAGTCACAATACCTTATTTTTTTACATACTTGCCGAGATCTGGCTGATGGTATGTGAGGATTGAGGGACCACACTTAAAGGGCTGTAGTTTTTAACATATCTTTTTACAAATTCTCATATTTGTTCTACAATTGTTTTGAGCCTACTACTAAATCTTATAAAAATTTCAAACAAAAATATCACTATGGTCCCTCAGTTCACACGCACACTTTGAAGGTGACTCACATAACAGAAATTAACTCACATTTGGGTTTAGGTATAATATTTCTTATTCATAAATTCAAAATTGATTTATCTGTATAATAACCTATAACAGAAACCGTGAGCAAATATTTGTTAGCTATAAAAACATTACAAATAATTCTTTGATGTTTTAAAGATTTCTATCAATGGCTTTTTTCTCTTCTTACTTTTTATTTAAGAAACCACATGGTGTAAGTAACCAGAAACAAGTCATAAATATTCAATTCGTAATCAATACACCCTATTAAGTGATTTTAATACTTGAAATATTCCAAGAAATAAGCCATTATATCGACATTCAGATGGTTGAGTGACTGATTTTTGTGTTTCGTATTTATATTTCACAGTAACCTTTTGATAACTTTACGTATTTTTCATTCAGGAAAGAGGCTAAGCCAAGCATCATTTAGTATAAGGACTGTTGCGACCCTTCCATTTGGTTCCACTTGGTTGCACTCCTTTACGTGTGCGCCGAGGCTGTACAAGGATTTACAGATAAGCAATAAAACGTAATGCGTTTAAACTGAACGTAAAGCCTCGACGAACGGTAACATCCTATTAGAAGAGATTAATGTTTTATTTAACAGCAGACGCTTGTGAAAGGGAATGTGGAGTGTATGTGCGTGAGAGCGGTCTGTTCAAATTAGAGCATAGATTGTCGCCTCATATTGTGCCATCTAAATGCAGCTATGTATGTACCTACATATATTTACGTTACTGGTTTCCATCAAAGTATTTTAATAAATTTTGAGCTAAACTTTTCTAGAATACTCGAGGGTAATTTGCTTTGTTTTGTAATAATTTTCTGTTTTTCTTTCAAATTTTATTTTTAATTTTTTGTACTAATCAAGTATATCCTGATATGAAATTGACAATTATTTATGTATGAATTTTGACATTTTGAGAATTAATTACATATTAAGTTTGCGATTGTTGACTACTGCAATATCTACTATACTAGGTACTATACTATACTTTCGATCAATGAAACTAAACCCTTTAAACTAAATAGTTTACTTATCTTCAATTATATTATTACTACTGCATCAATTGCATTAAATCTAGATGAAAGTGAATTAACGTGACATTTTATGTTGACAGATGAAAATGGTTTACAATGATTTTTCAAACAATATCCAATAAACTGTCAAAGAGTTTTTATCTTAACTTCTATTACATCAATTAAATAAAGCTCGATGAAATTGAATTAACGTGACATTTTATGGTGAAAGGCTTGATAGTAACGTGAAAGTCAGGAATGGACTTAATAGTTCGTTGAATGCACAGAATCAGATGGCGTAGTGGCTTAAACGGTCGCACAGCGCTCTCTGCTGCGCTGAGTATTGTGAATTAAACCAATGGACAACACTTTGTGTGATCCACAAATTGTTGTTCTGAGTCTGGGTGTTCTTTGTATCCGTTTCTCGTACATTTGTAAATTCCCACGCGACACGACATGTTTTTAAAACAAGCGTTGTCCTATTAAAAAAAGTGAGGAAAGAACTTACAAATAGTATACAAATATGAAATATTTCTAAGTACTCTTTATCTGATCATTCCAGCCAAATAAACCATACTGTGAATAAAATTCTGCTCTTGCCTTTTAATTTGTGCTTCTGTAACTAAATATCAAAATATTGTACTTTGTTCAGGTACTATGCAAATAATAAAACGAACTCGGAGAAGTAAAGAAAATTAATACAACAGAGGGAAGAAAGATAACATTTTGATGAGCTTTCGTTTTTAATGACATGCTTTGAGAAAAATTGATACTGTTCTGTTTTATAATAAAAAAAATGTTATAACAATACAACACTTCAAAGACAAAAGTGCTCAGTAGAAGTACAATTGATGTGAAGGATTTAATGTCATGGATCTTATACCTGATTTGTGATTTACTTATAAAGTGTATATACTCTTAGCCTATTGCCGTCCACTGCTGAACGAAGGCCTTCCCCAAATAGTGCCAACCATCCCGGTCTGAATGAAGGTGAGTTGAGGTCTGATGAAGTGTATGATGATGATTTTGCTATGGTCGTATTCTTCTACGAGGACGTCCAGGAGTCATCTCCAGTCGGACCCAATTCATTGCATTGTCTCATGCCGCTCTGAGGTGCATCGAAGGAGCCCTAAGAACTATTTTGTGCACTAATGAGGTGTTATTACACAGTATTTTATGTAAAAAAAAAGAAAAAGCTTTTTGATTGGCACTTTGAAGATTATGTTAGTACTTTTTTGCTTTTATGCAAAAAGATAGATATATTTTTCATTAATTCGGATAGTTTACTCAACAAAAAATCTAAATAAATCTAAGTCAGATTCTTTTAGATATTTACATTACTTTAGGAGTTTACTTAGGTTCAATTTTTTTATATTTTCTTCGCTCTTTATTTTCGTTGAGATTTTTTTTAAATAATATTTTTTATATGGTTAAAATAAGTATCTCTATAGTCGTTACTAGATGGAACTTGATTAAATATATGAAAACAAACTCTTTGATACAAAAGTACAAGTAAGTTTGTTTTTATCTTATATATAAATCTTCATGTCACAATGTTAGTTACCATACTCCTATGACACGGCGGGACCGATATTTATGAATTTTGGTGTGCATATCTGGTAGGTCTGATAATCGACTAACATCCATTTTTTATAACAATTTTTTTTATGGCAAAACAACGTTTGCCGAATCAGCTAGTCATGTATAAAAGAGTTACATAAACAAAACTTTATATACCGTGGGAGAGCCACGCTTCGGCATACATGGGCCGGCTCGTCCGGAGTGATACCACGGCGTCACAGAAAACCGTTGTGAAACAGCGGGTGAATGAGGATACTGAATTCCCAATCCCAACCCCCTCCCTCATCCCCCTCCCCAAAGGCCGGCAACGCACTTGTGACGCTTCTGGTGTTGCGGGTGTCCATGGGATGCGGTAATCGCTTACCATCAGGCGATACGTCTGCTCGTTTGCCCCCTATACCTTAAAAAAAACATACTTTATATGTAATATATACCTCATCCTACTTTACCTATTTTCATAGTTAGGTTATAAATAGTTAGGTATTGAATATATGGATTTTTGAAGAATTCCCTTGACTTGCTTCCATACGATACAAGATACTGGAGATCTGATTAGAGGAATCAGATTTCCACCATCTTGTATTTTCAGTATGATCGAAGAAGCGAAACTATAAAAGAAAATACTTCGAAACTATAGTACTAAACCCTTCCAAATAAAAGAAATGTTTACATCGACCCATACTAAGCTGAAAAAAATTACTTGTGTACCTCTTCTTTTTTGTAGGATTACCTACAAAAAAGAAGAGGTACACAAGTAATTTTTTTCAGCTTAGTTAATTATTAAATTACCTACAAATTTGAACAAAAAAAACTGACTTCAATCTGAACCAAATTTAAATGGGACCATTCGGGAAGCACCAGCATTCAAATAAAAAAAGATTTATCAAAATCGGTTCACCCAGTCAAAAGTTATGAGGTAACAAACATAAAAAAAAATACAGTCGAATTGAGAACCTCCTACTTTTTTTGAAGTCGGTTAAAAATACTCAATATCAAGACTTTTTGTTGATACTTAACTACATAGATTCTTTTTCTGTAATTGCAAGGCTACCTGTATCGCAGGTCCAAGTCATTGAGAAGTTTATTCTAGATAAAGTAAAAATGTAATTGGTACTAAATTGACAGACAAGCAGAACAGGCAACAGTGTCCGAGAATGAAATGTACTTTAAAATGTTTGTATACAATATAATATAAAATTTTAACAATAAAAAACCGACATCAAGAACGACCAAATTGAATTGAGTTATTCGTCAATTTGTCGCGCACATACATAATGAAAATTGAAGATTTATATAATTTTCTCATGGATGACATGTCAGAACTGGACCAAATGGGACCACATGGGAAGCACCAGCTTTCAAATAAAAAAAGAATCATCAAAATCGGTTCACCCAGTCGAAAGTTATGAACTTCGAAGTCGAAGTCGAAGGTTACAAAAAAAAAAACAGTCGAATTGAGGACCTCCTCCTTTTTTGAAGTCGGTTAAAAATGACGATGATGTTTTCTCGTGGAAATGGATCATTCTTTATGATATCGACTCAATTCAGGAGTAACAAGTTTATTAACGACCTCTCAGGTGGGGCTTCTCCTCTTTCGTGAAGGTTCGGAAGTACTAGTCTGGATGTACCATAATAATGTGAGAGAAAAAAGAAATAATAATAATTTATATTTGTTAAGTGCAGCATGGCTGCAAGTCCGCGAAGCCTGCGTAGTAGTTTAAATGACACTCCGCCATGACGCCTGCAACCTCCATAGCAAGAGTCGCATACAAATCCGCTGAAATAAATTTAGCACTAACTAACGCAACTGTAAAGCGAATGTTACACAACTGTTTAAAATACCTAAAAAGTAAAAATCAAGAATTACATTATGTAAAATTTTACTACTACATGTATAACGTAAGCGTCAATCGTCATATTTATTTCTATAAATGTATACATGGCCCAGACATAATAGATCGAACAATAACTTCTAAAACAATTTCAATGTAAATAACGAAGCGTGGCACAAACGCCGCCGGCGGTCAACACCACCTAAACATTCGAGGAAATAAACCTGAAATACGTAACTCAACTTTTCTATTATCGTAAGTTGACTATAAACAGTTTGTTTACGTCGGGCTATATTTAGCATTACGCCTAAATTTTACGTTAAAACACTTGAAGTGTATATTCAACACAAGTATTTGTCGGCGTAGCGCTTCTACAAGTGTTTATTTACCTACGCACGTATATAACGATGTCGTACAAAACTCTCATAAGGCGCTGATTGTGTCATAATATCATTAGTGTTGGTTCATACAATCAGCCCGGATACGTTGGTAGGCTTCTTGTGACGTAATTCGTAGGTTAAATGTGCTACGCTCTCGTAGCGGCCACCATATGTTTCAACCACGAGGCTATGGATCGATACGCGAGGCGGGCGGCATGCACTTACCGTGGTCATCTTGAAATTTAACTTGCGCTGCAACGCAGTCTCGAGGTGGAGAGCCATTTCGATTGTTTACACGAACGTTCCGCGAAAGAAAGTCCGATAAATCACAATAACATAGTTCGATAGGCCGGCTTTAAGTAATAACTTCGCGCGTGACGTACGTAGCGAGTTCAGCGTGGCAGATCGCGTGTTCACGCGGCCATTTTAGCCGCCTGTCAAAACGTTCAGGTTTCGGCCGCGTGGCGCCACCTACGCCAATCGTTACGTCTGCGCAAAAATAGCCGTGGAACTACTACTGAGTGAGACGGCTGGCGAAGGGGCGGTCGAGCGTAAGTCGCGTACTGCCGTGTACACAACACACTGCCACAGGTTACGAGAGACCTACACCACCAGCTGAATTATAGTACAACTTGTAATTGAGTTAAAAGTTTACGAACTTTGCGTACTTATAGCATCTATTGTCTAAATATTCACTTCACATTCAACTTTTTTAAAGGTTATTTTAAGTAGCAATCAGATTTTTTTCTATATTACTTTATTCCTACATGTTTTAGAAATGAGTTTCAGGAGATATTCTTTGAAAATTATTGTTTTCTGTTGATTGATATAACATACAGTTTTTTTGTTTGTACGTGATTCAACCTTAAATCTTACCTTTACCCTTTCTTCGACTAGTTTACGTTATCCTTGTAAAATTGTCTAAAATGTCCATATTACGATGTTACTATAGCATTTTTTTATTTTAGGTTTCAAAAAATATTCTAATTGAATAAAACTCAATCAACTTCGTACTTGTCAACCCTTGTATTAAATGAAAAGACGTATGAAGTTACGAAGCTATTAAACTCGTCAGAGACACGCCACGTGTTACTAAGCGTCATCAAATGCCAAGTATCAAGTGGCAGAAGGCAAGTGGCACAATGGGAGTCATGGAATGGTACGATATAAAGGATCCCGCAATATATTTTGATTAGCACGCCATATATTACGCGACAGACATCAAAAACGAATTACTGTGCCATTATTCGTGTGTGTCGACTCGAGTAACTTTCAGGATAAAGGGCTTTGGGAAAACTGTTTTTGTTTATCGAGATTGGCATTGAATTGATTGTCTATATAAAGGTGCCAAAGGCTCAGATGAATCCCTATATATTTGCAAATTTAAAAATTTATAGTTTGTAAATGTCTTTCGTGTTTTCATCTTGTAATGTTACGTAATCAGATCACATAGTTTTAAGCCCACGTGAATCTTTGTCTTGTATAGATATAATTTTATCCCCTGGGGTACAAGGATAGCGGATCTTAGGGTGGTAAATGTGTGGTGTGTGGTGGAATGTGGTCTTAAATCAAAAAGCTGGCATTGGCAAACCACATACAAATTTCCGTTTATATATGTTTTTTTATATATATTTTTTATTGTAAGCTTATTAATCAGTCTTTAGTCCCAGTAATGTACGACAGACAGCCGTGCCTATATATTTACGTAGATATAACCTAGCACAGAGTCAATATAAATTCGAACAACTTTAAATTTATACGTGAAACAGTAATTAAAACGAATCATGTTAGTTATACAAACGTCGGCGGTAGGTAAGATATACAATTCAATCAAAGTATCGAGTGTGTCAATTATTGCTGTAAGCTATTAAAGCGATAGTGATAATACAAAAAGAAATATGCAGACATGGGGTTTCAAACAAAAGATGATAACAGAAGTAAATTAATTCTGTTTTTATAGACTTACGCGTAATTTTTTAATATATAGTATTAAAAATTACGCGTAAGTCTATAAAACTACACGATTAGCTTGTGCTTAGATTCTTACTTTCTACGAGAAGCCAATAGTGACCCACAATATGTACTATGACAGTTGGCTTGGGCCAACGACATTATACGGTTAATGATCCAAGAAACCGCAATGATTTGAGGCAAGCCGATAACTTGAAGCCGGAATCCCAAAAGGGTTAATGAAAAAGAATGAATGAAAATTGTGCCCGAGTCTAACAGTTAGCTAGCTTGCCATAATTATTTATTTAAAATGTTAAACATACGAATAAATAACTCTGTCTACTAAATACCAGAGGCAGGAAATATTTGTTTTGCGTTTGAGTATACCAGTAATAAGATAGTGGTATAATTTCTGATTAATATAGATATTTCAGTATTCTCATTCTAAAATTGAATGGTGTTAGTTTTTTTTAATTTTTGAAATTATTAATTATATTGTATATTTTTTTTTTAAAGTGAAGGTTTTTAAAAAAAAGAAGGATGAAGAACACAGTTAATTAATGGATAGATAGTCAATCTTATCAAAAGTTAGAATATCAAAAGTTCAAGTTCATGCAAGACGCATTTCTTTTTTATGTTTTAGCTATCAAAATGACTACTCTGCCTGATGGAAAGCATGAGTTAAAAAAATTCGGATTGGTGGTCACCATCCTCAATGCGAACGCGGACAGTGCAGCATGGTGACCCATACTATGTTGGCCTAGTGAGATGATTTTTCACGCCCCGCTTAAAGGACCCGGGGTCATAATGGTGGGGTAACACGTGCGGTGGTAGCGAGTTCCAGGTTTTGACCGCTCGGCACAAGAATTAAGAGAGTGTATGACGTCTACCACACTCAAAGGCTGACTTCAATGGCCAGCACATGTTGTCGTGTAGAGGAAGAGAGAAGGGGGGACCAGTTGGCAGAGCTCTTCAGAACATTCCCCATAATGAAGGCGATAGAGGACTGCCACAAGACGTGCATAAAACAAAATAATATACTAAAAACTTTTACTGAGTGGTGTTTACATAATAATAATGAGAGAAATTATTTCTGACCGCGGCTTCGCTCGCATGAATGTCGACTTCTTAGGATAAATCAACTGACTGTCTCTGTTTTTAGACTTTCGCGATTTGAGACATAGTTTTGTTGTATAGCGGGACTTATTCACATCCACGTGTCCATTACGACCCGTTCGAAAAGTCGTAAAACGTAAAATAGAACATACTCTAACCTTTTAAATAATGTGTCGCGAATAACTCCCGCTGTGCTACAGAATAGATTTACTAAGGATAGTGCTTTCCCTTCAAAGTAAGTACAGTTCATCCAGAAAAATTGCAGTGGTACTTTTACCACTGTAATGTTTCTGAATGAATTACGAGTATACTTACTTTCCTTTGCTTCTTCTATTGACAGCCTATTTATCCTACTAATATTATAAACGTGAAAGTTTGTAAGTATGGATGGATGGATATTTGTTACTCTTTCACGCAAAAACTACTGAACGGATTCGGATGAAACTTTACAGTAATAGTATACATCAGAATAACACATAGGCTACTATTTGCCGCGATAACCGACATATACGCGGGCGTAGCCGTGGGCAACAACTAGTACAATACACATATTCAAATTGTTATGATGGTTTTTTCATTGCACAGGAAAGGCAAAAGAGCAACTACCACTGCCCATGGAAGCCTGCAAATCACGAGTGGTCTATCAGTTAGTTTTGAAACGTAAAAAGCTGCGAAAAAATTACACAACACCAGTTTTCTTTCTCAGCTTTCTATCAACGGTACATAGTTGTTCTATCACTCAACAATTTATAATACCAACCCACACATCCTCGTCTGCGTCTTCTATTGCTCATAGCGTAATGTTATAACATCGTGAATATTTTTTTAGGGTTCCGTACCCAAAATGAAAAAACGGAACCCATATATAGGATCACTTCGTCGTCCGTCTGTCTGTCAAGACCGTTTTTCTCAGGAACGTGTGGAGGTATCAAGCTGAAATTCATATAAAATATTCAGGTCTACTGTCCCTTGGAGCTGTGAAAAAATCTAACTTCTAAGCCAACGCAATCAAAAGATACAGCCGTTTATGCTCAAATTTTCAATACTCGCAAGTGAATCAAACCTACAGAGTACTTCCCGTGAACTCAGAAATTTGAAATTTGGTACTAAGCAACGTCTTACATAATAGGTCTTTACCTATGAAATTGCCGTTTTGTATGCAATAAGTGAAAGTACTTATTTTTTCAAACTTTTTTATTACTGTTATTCGAAGTAATCACCCATGCAATCGACGCATCTTTGCCAACGCATTGGCAGTTTATTGATGCACTTCTTGTAAAAATCAGCTGGACGGGAGGCAACAAACTCTTCAAAGGCATTTTGTACTGCCTCTCGGGAATTGTAATTTTTACCCACTAAAACGTTGTCTAAATTTTGGAAAAAGTAATAGTCGGTAGTCATACCATACCGCCATACTCACCAGACCTTGCGGTCTGGTGAGTATGGCGGATGAGGGAGAGCTTCCAACCACAGATCTTGCAGCTGCTTCACGACAACGCGCGACCCCATACTGCGCAACAGACAATCTCCAAGCTGCAAGAGCTGGGGTTGGAAGCTCTCCCTCATCCGCCATACTCATCAGACCTTGCACCTACCGACTATTACTTTTTCCAAAATTTAGACAACTTTTTAGCGGGTAAAAATTTCAATTCCCGAGAGGCAGTACAAAATGCCTTTGAAGAGTTTGTTGCCTCCCGTCCAGCTCATTTTTACAAGAAACTGCCAATGGCATCAATAAACTGCCAATGCGTTGGCAAAGATGCGTCGATTGCATGGGTGATTACTTCGAATAACAGAAATAAAAAAGTTTGAAAAAATAAGTACTTTCACTTATTGCATACAAAACGGCAATTTCATAGGTAAATACCTATTATAAAGGGAAAATTGCTAAAAGCATCAATTTTTAGAGCCATCATGTAATATACCTACAAGTTTGTACGAAACCCTCGGTGCGCGATTCCGACTCGCACTTGGCTGGTTTTTTTTTACAAAAAAAAGGTTATAGTAAGCTAACATTGAAAGATAGACATATGTCTATGTTTATGTGCAAGCTTCTTTTTTAGAATTTTTAAAGAGGAACAACTTTTTCATACCTTGTTTTTGTGAAACTTTAACTGTTACCGCAGCGCAGGCAATGGAAGCTCTCAAAACGAATGCCTAATGAATTTTCTACTTCGCTCCTTTTGGTCGTAATGTGTGATAATATATATAATAATATATAAATATAATATATATAACAGGCTATAACTTCCTTGGTACCTTCCTCGATAACATTGCAATTTTTTTTAAATAAGCTTAAAGTCTTCCTCGATAATTTAGCTGTCTAACACTGCAAGAGTTTTTAAACTAAATAAAATACTATAGGTATAACTACATAGTTGAAAGATTGATATCGATAGGAGTTTCTTCAAAGTGAATATTATTTACAATTCAACTGCGCGCAACACGATTTATAGAAATTTCTTAAATTGTTGAAAAATTTCCTCCAGATTCTTTATTTGGAAAATAACCGCGAATACTTCCTAAAATTGTAGGTATTCGTAGTAGGTAATTTTCTCAAAAGCAACGTACTCCATGTACTGTCTGGAAACGACTTAGCGTGCATTTATTGTGTTTCATGTACTTATGTCAGTTCACTGACATGGAACAAATTGTGTGCATACTTTTTCGGTCCATCTAAGCTCGAAAGCACAATTGTTAGTTACAAGTTTCCAATAAGCAGCCTATATCAAAAGAAACGTCCGTGAAAATAGACTGGGAAAGTGTATAGAATAGTGGCCGAAACATTGATAAATCAAACGAGGCAGTCATAATCTATATATATAAAAGCGAAATACCATGAGTGGTATTTCGCGATTAATAAGTGAGCTTATTAATCACGAAATCTCAGAAACTATAACACCTACAAACTTCAAATTTGGCAGGTAGGTTCCATATAGGGTGTAGACATCCGCTAAGAACGGATTTTACTAAACTCCACCCCTAAGGGGTTAAATCAGGGGATGAAACTCTGCGTGAGCGAAGCTGCGTGCAAAAGCTAGTATTATATAATATTATGACTGCCTCGTTTGTCTAGCGGTTAGCGTAGGTATATGAGCGCTGTACGGTGCACCGGTGTGGGTGGCGGCTCTGACTGTCCTAAATAAGGCTCGCCTCTGGCGGCCTCAGAGGGTACTGGCAGTCAGAGCCATACGCGGATACCGCACGGTGTCGACCGAGGCGGCGTGCGCCCTGGCCGGAACACCCCCGTGGGATTTGGAGGCGGAAGTGCTCGCCGAAGTTTATCGACGGGTGGCTGAATATCGGGCGGAGTATGGCTATCGCCCTCCGCCCGAAGAGGTACGCGACTGGCGTGAAGCCGCCCGTCGAGCCACGATGGCTAGATGGTCGTTCCGGCTGGAGACTCCACGCGCTGGCTTTGCCACCGTGGAGGCTCTCCAGCCGGTCATCCTCGAGTGGGCAGGGCGGCAGCACGGGACCCTTTCCTTCCGACTGACGCAGGTCCTTTCCGGGCATGGTTGCTTCGGGAAGTACCTGCACTCGGTCGCTAGGAGGGAATTGAGTCCCGCCTGCCACCACTGCGACTGCAGTGAGGACTCGGCCCAGCATACGCTGACGATTTGCCCCGCTTGGGCGTCGCAGCGCCGGGCCCTCACTGCAGTCATCGGAGGAGATCTCTCGCTACCGGCCGTCATACGCTCCATGGCCGGTAGCGACAGCAGTTTTACCGCGGTCGCAACCTTCTGCGAAGACGTAATCTCGCAGAAGGAGGTGGCGGAGAAGGCCCGGGAGGATGATGTCCACTCGGACCCAATCCGCCGCCGGCGAACCGGGCGGCGGAGGCGCGCCTATCAGCGCCTCATGCCGCCCTGAGTGTGGCCGCGGATGGTCGGGACGGGCTTTCCCTTCCATCCGCTCTAGTGACCGCCCGCGAGGAGGCGACGTTACGCGTGTGCCGTACGTCGCCTAAATTGAGATTTTGACAGCTGACGGTGCCCGCTTCTGTGCGGGCAAGCGCTGGGAGGGGTCCGGACGTGTTAATAACTGCGGTTCCCGGATTCCTCCCTTCACAGGCGCAGAGTGGCACACCGTGTGGTTTTAGTCGGTTCGAGTCCGACACACCGCCCCGCCGCAAGCCCCGGTGGGGTGACGGTCCGAGGGGATTTCCACACGTTAAAAAAAAAAAAAAAAAAAAAAAAAAAAGGTATATGATTGCAGATCAAGAGGTATCGGTTTCGATTTCAAAATATTCAGGTAAAACCGATTGAACTAGTAGTCGACCCCAAATAATCTTGGGAATAATAAAGTCTAGGAAGATAAATTTTATAATATTTTTTTATTTTATTTTGTTTATGTAATAGGCGGGCAAACGAGCAGACGTATCGCCTGATGGTAAGCGATTACCGCCGCCCTTGGACACCTGCAACACCAGAAGCGTCCAGAACAACTTTTGGAGATGGGGGGGAGGTAGGGGATGGGTAGGGTATGGGCCTCCGGTGTTCTCACTCACTCGGTGAAACACAGCGCCAGCACTATTTCACACCGGTTTTCTGTGAGGCCGTGGTATCACTCCGGTCGAGCAGGCCCATTCATGCCGAAGCGTGGCTCTCCCACGGTACCTTAACTAATAATCACTTTTAAAAAACAAAACTAAAAACTCAATAAATTAAATTAACAAGCTTTTTATAAACAAGATTTTACTGGAATGCCTCGAGACGAATCAAGCGAGTCCAAACTCGATGATGTTGCGACGTTTCTTTACAGAGTTCCTATGGCCACTAGCTCCAGCGTCAATTCAACTCCATGTCATTATAATATTGTATTGTCACACTGTGTACATATGCTTGCAAAATTTTAGCAAAATCGGTTAAATATATCTGCTTCAAAATTGAGTTGCAAGATTCCACCCGAACATACAAGCATACATACAGACATACATTGCAAGTTAATAAAAGCTTGTAATAAAGTCTTAATGTTATTACTATCAACATATAAGAACATGTAGTATATTTTTAAGGATACCAATACAGGTGAACTAAATCTTGCCCGTAAATAAACGCCGGTGAATCCTTACAGCTATCATGATGGGTGTTCGGTAGGTGCCAATTTGTAACTGCAGTTAGTTCTTTGTAGTTATATGTATGTATGCAGCTCAGTCGCAGCTAGGGGGAATAATAATGTGTAGTTAGTTTACAGACTTGTTAAATTGTATGCATGTCTAGACTAACTGATTTATTGCTCTACCAATTGCTTATGCCTACTTTAAATAAATTATGATCATCGCTTTCTTGTTTTATGATTGCGGCGTTTTGCATTTTTATCATTACCTAATGAAAAATATCTCTGCTACTTTTTATTGCTATATAAATTTATTTTCAGTGTTCTAATATTTCCTAACGACAAATAATGAAAAGGACAATGAACATAGGTAAAAATATTCATAGGTATTAAATTAAAATTATTTAACAATACTGCATAATTTTGCTATCAAAAATCCAGAAATACCTAAAGCATTTCACAATTCAGTAGTCTGATTGGCTAAGAAATATCTTAAAACGTTTTAGGGGTCGGCCTATTTGAAAATAAACTTTGTGAACATTTTAAGCGTAGTCTCAGAGCCGATACGCTTGAATGCGCTGATTTCCGAACTTATCAGTTGAAGCTTAAAGTCTGACTGGCAGTCTAGAACACATATATTTACATAATATTTACTAATTGAACAAGTAGGTTACTTTATGTATAGTTAATCTAAATATTTTTACCTGATGATGTTGACAAATAGAAATTAGAAATTAACTAAAATCTTCTCGAGCTTTTAAGTTACAAAACAATTTTGGCCTGCTGGTCTAGTAATGAGCTCTTTCAACTGCTGAGAAAGAGGTAATGAGTTTGATTTATCTAAGATTGTGTGGTGAACATAATCACATAATTTCAGTTCGATCTTCGTATTCAGTTTGCCCTCAGAGCTACGGAGATCCGATACCAGTCACTCCGCGGAAAATCTGATATTCAGGTAAATTTTGGTTCAACTAGCAACCGACCCCAAATAATCTTGGAAATAATGAAGGCTACGCAGATGATGAATGCGATCATTTATTAGGTGTCTCTGTTTTGTTTACATATAATATGTTCTTATATACTAAGAGGTAATTAGAAATCTATTAAAGTTAATTTATCAGTAGTCTGTTTATAGTAGTGTGGAAGATACCTCAAGTTAAAAAAATACATTCAATAACATCATTTTATTAATATGGGCTAAGATTTGTCTTATATCACATGTAACCTGTTGTACAACAAAAGAAAAATCCAACAATAGCAGGGGACAATAAAAACAACACACGCGCCTACTCAAACCACGATAACATCACTTAGTATTGAAACAATAACAAGTAAAACCAAATAAGTCTCCCTCGTAATCTTGATTAGAACAACGGAACTCAAGTGCTTACCAAACTGGCTGCGGAAAGAACAATGCCACACTCGTGAGCCCTTCATTCTTGAACAACAAATCTTCCCTACTAGCGACTGTAGTTTGCTCATTTGGAAGAAATGAAAGAGGGCCCTTGTCTGAGCCGAAGCCTCCACTCTTTTGTTGAAAACGCGTTTGTTCTCAGTGGCCATTTCACTAATTGCGACCACCTCCCATTGTCTCTGTATAAATTAGACGTTAATGTTCCGTTTCATCTCGTTAACTGCAAGAATTTTAAATAAACACAAATTTTTAGATCATCATACTACACTCAGGTAAATGAACATTCATACATAAACTTGGAAGTAACGTGTGGTAAAAGCATTGTAAAGTATATATATGAGTAAAATTATTTTAAGTAGTTAATTTTCAACGCCTCTTGACGTCTACTATTTATTACCTCACTCAGTGTATCTCTCAACATAACTTATGTTGTAGGCGTTGAGTACTTTATGTTTGTGTCTAGTACATTAACGGTGTTAGATGTTTGTGTATAATGAAATGTAGAATAAGAACCGGTGTGTAATGAGTAAAGAGATACGTTCATTGTTCATTCGTTTATTCGTAATACTTTATTATTTAAAATTACTTTTTTAAAATAAGCTTCATGACTGTTTTATTTTTTGCTTACATACTGAGGCTTCTAACTAACAAGTAACTAAGAAGAGTCCTCAATGAATTCAGTCAAACTTTTTTCATATATATAAATGTTGTTACAATCAAGGTACGTACAATATTTGAGACAATATTTGTTAAAAAACGTTTATGATAGAATACACTTTCTGGAAAGTTGTACTAAAGAAAACTAAACTTAGAGCGTTTATTTATTGATTCCCTCTTAATTCTAATTATTAAAAAAAAATTAGGTAGGACGGCTTTTCCTATTTGAAAGGGAAATATCATTGTTTAATTACTTTCTCCAGAGCTTCGTACTTGCAGTAAGTAATTTTCCCTGCCCTTGCGGCCCATAGACAAAGCCAGTAAATCAAAGAACCATCATCTGAAGAAAGCAGTTAAACTTTGAGGCGATTCACCCCTTTTTCCTAACTAACAATTATATATATATAACAATTTATGCAGACGATCTACAAATATATACACAAGCTAAGATTAACTTGTTACCAGAAGCTTTTAACACAATTAATACTGACTTACGTCGCATTGGCGAATGGAGTCATAATTATGGCCTCAAGGTTAATCCTGCAAAGACCCAGGTGTGTGTTGTTGGCAGTCCTGGGATGGTCTCAAGAATCAACTGGACACAACTACCTCAAATACAATTCGATGGTACCAACCTCGAGTTTTCGAATCGGTCGAATTAGTACCAGTGTCAAAAATTTAGGTATATACATCGATAGTACTCTATCTTGGGCTCCACAGATTCAAGAAGTCAGTCGTAAGATATTTGCTTCTGCTGGATCTCTCCGCAGACTGCGTAACTTTCTTCCGACTGCAACTAGGGCTGCACTTGCGCAAGCACTTCTCCTCCCAATTCTCGACTATGCCGATGTCAGCTATCTAGATCTCACTGAAGCACAACTTGATAAGCTTGAGCGACTACAAAATTTTTGTATACGATTTGTATTTGGCCTGCGAAAATATGATCACGTCTCTGAATTTCGTCAACTGCTCAAGTGGCTTCCGATTCGCTCTCGCCGGAATACTCATATTCTCACTTTTCTCTATAACATCTTGTTCAACCCTAGAGCTCCCTTCTACCTCAAAGAACGATTCAAGTTCCTCAATGACACACATGGAAAATGTCTAAGGTCATCCGAAAATTTGGGACTGGAGATGCCTCAGCATTCCACTAAGTTTTATGATCAGTCTTTCACTGTTCAAGCTGTACGCTTGTGGAATGCATTGCCCATAAACATTAGGCAAGCGAAAAAAATAAGTGGATTCAAGAAGATGGTTCACGAATATTACACATCATAATTGAGTCAGTCACACATTAGGATTTGTTTGGGAGTCTTCTCTCTCTTAAATTATAGTTATGCTTATATGTATGTATGTATGTTTATCTATTAGTATGTAAAATTATGTGTTTTATAACTATGTGTGTAAGTTTATAAATATATATATATATATATATTGCACATATATAAATATATGTGTGTATGGATATAAATAGTTTCTTAATTCAAACTCAATGCACGTCAACTACTACTGTCTCTCTGAAACATTTGATCCATCCTAAGGTTGCCTGGAAGAGATTGCTTTTGGCAATAAGGCCGCCCTTTGTACACTACACTTCGGACACTTTATGTATTATGTACTTATTTCAATCTGTAATATCTAACTACTTACGGTTGATTCTGTGGGTTTTTGGTTGAACAATCTGACACATTTATACTTCTTATGCCACATTTGTCTTTCTATGAAGATTAACTGATAGTAACTGACATGAACAGTATCTAACAAATAATTTTTATCTGTAATTTTAAAATTCGATTTTATTAATCAGTTATACGAGTAGCATCACCCAATATAATGTGCATCCTAAAAGTATTGCAGAGTTCGCCGGACCGTTGCTAATTGGTTTCGGTTACTAGCTCGTTTACAAATAACAGTATTAGTACCTTATATGGCTCTTTTTGATTCAACAATCTTATGAAAATCTATGGAAATGTAATGCTCACTTTTCTTATAAAAATAGATGTATTCTGAATAAAAATAAAAGTTTCTCGTTGAGTGTTTACAAAGTTATCCAAACATTGTCTCCTCCCCTCGACGATACAGAGTACTAGCTAAAAATATGCATTAATATAAGTTTTTCACTAAAACAACATTCCGAGGAGAAGAAAAAACATTTTGTGATCTTTGTTTTTTGTTCTTATTCAAAAGTTTATATCAGAATTTTTGCAGCCAGTAGTGTAGACAATCACTGTGTAATTTTTCCTGTATGGTTAAGAGGGAAATATAAGTGCATTAAGAGTTTAATGGGATTTTTCTGTTTATAGTGGAAGTTTCAACTTGCCGTTTTTAACCGACTTCCAAAAGGAGGAGGTTCTCAATTTCATCAGTTTTTTTTTTTTTTTTTTTATGTATGTACATTGATTACCCCGTCAATTGTGGACCGATTTTGAAAATTAATTTTGTATTCGAACGGGTATGCTCCCCATGTGGTCCCATGGCCACCATATCAGGATCTGATGATGGAATCCCAAGGAAATTGAAGGAAACCCTCAAATTTACGTGAGCGCCTGCAATAAAGTTAAGGCAATTGTCTGCATGCTTTCATATTCTGTAAACATCATGTCCGAAATATTTATTTATTATTCTATACAGTATATTGTATGTTCCTTTAGTCGTATTCTTTCAAGTTATTTAGGTGAAATGATGATGAGAGACTTGAGAAAGACTAAAAAGCGAAAAAAAAAACTTCGTTTAAAAACCGACTTCAAAAACTGAAAAGTATAAAATAACTTAATTTGTATGTGCTACCTATTCATAGGTTTGAAGTCGGTGCCGAGCCAAAATGTAATAGTAGGACTCGCCGCGCGTGACCTTGAGCGGGATGGCTGCTCTTCGCGTAGGACAAAACAACCGAAGCGTCGGTGACGTCGTTGACGTTCGTCTCGAAATATAGCGAGTGTGGTACCTACTATTACATTTGGCTTGGCGCCGAATTCAAACCTATGAATAGGTAGCATATACAAATTAAGTTATTTTATACTTTTCAGTTTTTGAAGTCGGTTTTTTTAAACGAAGTTTTTTTTTGTATGCAATAAGTGAAAGTACTTATTTTTTCAAACTTTTTTATTTCTGTTATTCAAAGTAATCACCCATGCAATCGACACATCTTTGCCAACGCATTGGCAGTTTATTGATGCCCTTCTCGTAAAAATCAGCTGGACGGGGGGCAACAAACTCTTCAAAGGCATTTTGTACTGCCTCTCGGGAATTGAATTTTTTACCCAATAAAAAGTTGTCTAAATTTTGCAAAAAGTAATAGTCGGTAGGTGCAAGGTCTGGTGAGTATGGCGGATGAGGGAGAGCTTCCAACCCCAGCTCTTGCAGCTTGGAGACTGTATGTTGCGCAGTATGGGGTCGCGCGTTGTCGTGAAGGAGCAGTGGGGACGACCGATTGACCAAAGCTAGTTGCAGATGTGCAAGCTTCTCCATCATTCTCTCCAGTTCTTCAGAGTACACATCTGCATTAATGCTGCATCTAATTAAAAAGCTGTGGTGAATCACACTCGCACTAAACCACCAAACAGTGACCATGACCTTTTTAGGGGTCATTTTTGGTTTAGAGCATTGCTTTGGTCCTGAACCAGGGTCTAACCAACTTGCTGAGCGCTTTTGATTGTCGAACAGAATCCATTTTTCGTCGCAAGTAACAATTCGTTTCAAAATTCCTTCATTTCTTTGCCTGTTGAGCAGCGCAAGGCAGGTCTCGACGCGTACGTTGCGCTGGCGATCGTTAAGGTCGTGGGGCACCCATCTATCAAGCTTTTTTACCTTTCCAATATGTCGCAAATGGATCAATATTGTTTTGATGCTTACATTAAAAGCTGCTGCTAGCTCAGCTGTAGATTGATTTTCGGCAGCTTCCACAATCGCCTTTAATTCATTATTGTTAACCAAAGTCTCCGGACGACCACGAGCTTCATTTTTCAAGTCAAAATTTCCAGAACGGAACCGGGAAAACCAATAACGGGTTGTGCGGTCGTTTGTACAGTTCTCTCCGTAAATGATTTTGATGTTACGTGCCGTTTGTGTCGCGTTGGTGCCACGACGGAACTCATATTCCATAATTACACGAATTTTTAAAGTATCCATTATGACGAAAAATGTTCAAATGTAATGAAAATACAACGCTAATCAGAAAACAAAAGACTGAGTTTGTAAATAGAATGTCATGGTTTTAAAACAAAATAAATTTGAATTTAGAATACAGAGCCATAACAAACTTTTTTTTTATTTGAAATGACCAGTACTGAAGAAAGGCAATTTCATAGGTAAAGACCTAATATATATTAAAAATGTACATGTGTACCATGTTGTAACATGGCGGTGGTCTGGCCAGGTGACTCACCACCTTAAACGAAATCGTGTGGTATCCCTTTATGACCTTGATAACCAGCGTTAAATGCAGTTTACATTACTACCCTAAGCTGTAGCATATATTCAAATTGAACCATCATTAAAGGAAAATGAAATTATAGATCACTCCTGATAATTAATGATTGCCCAAAAACAATCACTGTTGAGGCACCTTATATATTTCGGAGACGTGTCTCTCATATACGTATTGCCAACAACATAAGTAACTCTTAAGACACTACTACCCGCAGGGAACAACGTGCATGTCTGAGGCAAAGAGATGTTCCCCCAACGGGAAACGATCTACGAAAATACAATTCTGTACAAGTGAACTTAAAGTTCTGTGTTAAACAATAAAAAGCGGCCAAGTGCGAGTCGGATGATGATAAAGGGTTCCATAGCAGCAAGTAACATAATTTAAATGTTTTGGGAGGGGGGGGGGGGACACATTTTACCACTTTGGACGTGTCTCTCGCGCAAACTATTCAGTTTAGAAAAAAAAGATAGTAGAAACCTCAATATAATTTTTGAAGACCTATCCGTAGATACTACACACGTATGGGTTTGATGAAAAAAAAAATTTTGAGTTTCAGTTCTAAGTATGGGGACCCCCAAAATTTGTTGTTTTTTTCTATTTTTGTGTGAAAACCCTATTGCGGTTCACAGAATACATCTATTTACCAAGTTTCAACATTATAGTTCATATAATTTCGGAAAAAAATGGCTGTGACATACGGACGGACAGACAGACGGACAGACAGACATGAAGAATCTATAAGGGTTCCGTTTTTTGCCTTTGGCACGGAACCCTAAAAGGTACGCTTTAATTTTTATAAAATAATTTTCTGTACTTTTTATGATAAGCAATCAATTTTGCAATAATTACCTCTCTACGGCAAGTAGGTAAGAGCAATTTATCGATTTCAATCCGCATGAGTGACCCCTTTGTTAGTTGGAAATGAGCTATTACCGCCAATTCGATTATGTACTGTCTGAACTGCTAAATGCTATTCTTAGAGGTTTTTATCGCTGCCTAATGAAAAACCTTTGTTATAAGAAAACAATTAAACATAAGTATTCTCGTAATGGCTCTATTTAAAAAAATGAAATGTTGAAAATAAGGAAGGGCAATAATATAAATTATTCGCTTGTACTTGTTCATATTAAAAGTAAAAAGTGTAATTAATCGTTTTTTTTTTCAGCCTGTTGTCGCCTTTACTTGATTGTACTATTTTTTCGAAAAAGGATCAGCTATACCTAAAGAACCTTGTCTTCAGTTACGCTCGTTCCTTAACCTGGCATATGTCACTCAGCATTTAATCACGTCGACGTCATCGCAAGACCCCAATTTAGTACAAGAGTGGATTCGATAGAATTCTACTGCTGCGGAAGCACGTAAATCAAATACAGACTGTGAACAACAATAATATACCTACCTTTGATTTAAAGCACCTTGTAAGGTTCATTATCTGTATACATATATGTGTATACCTAACATAACAGCAGTAGTAAAAATATGTGTGTTTATGTGTATAAATTGTAATGTCCGTCTGCTTTTGGTTTATAGTTTGCGAAAAGCTGTTTTAATTTACATCATTCTTTAACAGTAAGGCACTTAATTTTTAAGCTAGATATTTTTCATCAATAGATTTAATATAATTACAATTTTTTACATAAATAGGTATCCCTGTACAAATGGTATAAAATGAAATTTTAAATACTTAAATATCGTTGCAGCTTTAATTTAAAATGTTTTTATCGAAGCAATTTTGTTAGAAAAGTATTTTATATTAATTATCTACCCTAATATTAAAGAGGAAAGATTAGTATTTTTGTAAGTAATGAATAAACTCAAAAACTACTGGACAGACCGATATCAAAAATTCTTTCACCATTAGAAGCCTACATTATCCCAGAGTGACATGGGCTATACTTTATTGCCGTATTCCTACGCAAACGGGAACTACGCAGGAAACCGCGAAGAGTTGCTAGTTATAAATGAAATGTAATCGCATTAAATATTTTCCCTCCTTAGAGTAGATTTTATCAATAGAATCTCTTCCGTCTTTGGAACGTCATATTTTTTGCTGATGTAATTTAATATGGATATCCTTCTGTATACGCCTAAGCACAAGCACCTAACCACAACTATGTCAAGTTTATTCACAAAATTCACATTCATATTTGTAATATTAGCTAAAGGTATATAACATACCATAATGTAAATCATACTAGTAGATGGAGCGTCTAGTGCTATAAATATATCGTTTTATTTTCCATTTTCTGTAGGAATAGAATTCGAAGCAAAGAATTTTTTTTAAATTTAAAAATAAGGTCAGCATTTTATTTTACACTACCAAAAACTCTAATAAAATAATACATACGGCCTATTTTTTCTTCCTTAATTTGTCAAACAATAATAATATAAATAAAGCAATCTATACAAACGTGAAACTGCGATTGAAAATGTTAAACTCTAACTGAATATACTCAGAGTCTAAACAACGAATTTCGAGCTTAAAACATTTCCCTCCTTCCGACGCAGTTGGATATTGTATGACAGTTATATTTCTTATTCAGTTTTCCATTGAATGTCCTGTTTATAAAAAATGGCATCAAGATTGACGTCAAGAATGATAATGACGAACTAGATCATTAAAACTATCATAAAAAAGGAGGCACACATAAAGACGAAGTAAAAATGGACACATATTTTTTGGAATAAATCTACCGCCAAGCCTAATTATCTGAACTGAACAATAAAATTATACGAGCAAAATCGCAATAGTTCGCAAACTAACTTCCAATAAAAAATACTCGCCCGTTCAGTCAACTGTACTTTCAACTGAAGAAATACGAGCTTAGTAGAAATATGTATAAGTTCAATCAAATATAAATAATAAAGGATTTTTATTTAAAACAACTTTTTTTTATGTATGGACCTGCCAAAACCACTCTACTCTGCCTGATGGAAAGTATAAGCAGAATCCAAAAGTGGTGGTCTCCATACTCGTTGTGAATGCAGACAATGCAGCATGGTGACCCACACCATAGCGGCCTAGTGATGCTTCTGCATCATTGGGCCTCCGGTTTGTAATTATAGTTAAAATTCTAAAATTTATAATCCTAATAGCTGGTTAGTAAGATTTCCTTTTACAATGTTATTTGACGTACTCGTTAATATGTTTTGAAGAAAACTGAAGTATTTCAACACATAGTGTGAGAATCACTATCGATTTAATGACATTATTTCTCGATTAAGCTAATACATACATTATATGAAGAGTCAAACGCATTGATCTCGAAAACTATCACAAATTTTATTTATATATATTTCAATGGCTCAATTCTTTCAGAATTTACTCTACACATGAAACATAACAAGTAAATACAAAAGGGTCTAACTCTTAATGTTAGTATTTATTTTAAAAGAATATTATCGAAACATAAATTTACGGACTGAATTATGATTTAATTCATTGCAATTATTTTACAACCAAATGGAGCTCAGTTAATCATGTTTTTATTGTAGATCGAAAATGTGTTCAGTAGAATAGTTTCTACTCTTTGAGATTTCAAATAAAGGTCATTTACCTTAGGGTCTTGACCTTTAGAGTCTGTAAAAGACATTAGCATTACACAAAACTAAACTGTCTAGACCTAAATTGTGCAGAGCTTGTACTGAAGCTTCTAGAACACGGATAAACATATTTAGATTTACTTTTAAGCAGTACATGCAGATTAAATATTCTTATAAGCAAATATTTTTGCTACTTCTTCAGGACAGTAAAATACACCACACACACTACCAATTTATTAGAATTTGATACGATAATACCTACAAATATATGTTGAAGTTAATCTTACAGAAATTTGTGATGATGCAACATACATTCTCTGCATTCTGTATTGAGTAAAACATAAAATTTTACAGTCTTGTTCAACATTTTATTTCATTCAAAATTTACAAAAAAATACAGTCATTGAAAATTGAAAATTAATAGAACTTTATTAACTACTATTCTTTTTGGTATATAAGGATCCCTAAAAAATTTTAGAATATTGAAAGTCATTAAGCTTATTAGCTTTGAGAAACATTTTACTTGAAAGGCAAATCCGCGATCCCATTATATTTTCTTTAATGTTAATGATTTAATCAAATATATTTAAATTGCTTCGAATACCAATCAATATGGTTGTCCTAAATAATATTATAAATACGCAACCTGTTTGTTTTGTTCCTGCTTCTGGTGCTTTTACACTTAATATATTAAATTTATTATTATGAAAATTTTCATGGACGTTGTTTGATGTGTAGAATTAATTATATCCTACAAAAGTAATGAAATCAATTGTCAAAAACATGGGATTGAAAGTTCCTGTTAAAGTGATATATCACTAATTGAAGTGTAATTGACATGAATTTGATTTGATTTAAATAGCATCAAGAAAAAAAAAAAAATATAACATTTTAATTTCACGAGAATCTTTTGAAAATACGAATGACATTGGATCCCAAATAGCAAATATATTACTATTCATGTTGCATATTTTTTCTAATTGCTGATAAAAACTTCTCTAAAATTAAGGTAGGAGTGAGTCTACAGCTTCGTGAGGAATTTATCAGTTTGAGAGATCTCAATTACAAAAGTTTCCGTCAACGTTAGCGTCGAATGCGGCACTCCTTCTAACTACTATCTACCAAATTAGGCTTTAATCTTTAGTCTACTCTGCTTCTTGACAATGAGTCCAAAATATATGGGTTAGAAATTATACCGCATGGCAAGCAAATCTCATACACTCAGTTAGGTAGCAAAATCTGCTTTAGTACGAAAACATGTAAAATCTATAAAAATATATAAATAACCGAATCGCAACCTTACACTGGTATATGTGTCACTTCTTAACTTTTATAAGAACTATTTCAATATTGTAATACACACGTGTGTGTGCAAACACAGGTGCAATTCCTGTTCCCTCTTTCTCACAATCCGATGGGATGGTTCACCGACAGGATCGCGGAGAGATCAGGCGCCGGACCCACAGCTTTACGTGCTCTCCGTGGCACGGGGTTTAGACCCCCACTTCCAGACCCGGGATTCGAACCCGAGACCTCTTGATCAGCAGTCGCATACGTCAACCGCTAGACCAACGAGGCAGTTTAATATAATAGGAAGGTATCTAATTTCGTTGAAGTCAGTTAATTAATTAATTAGATGTTACCTTACGCCAAAGCAGCTAAACCTAAGAACAATTTCTTAAACAAGCTGATTCAAAAGAAAATTCTGTATTCTCTAGGTACTGGCAACGAAGCTATCTAATTAGAGGACCAATCTTGCGGTGTTTTCTTTTTGTTGGGTGTTTAGAACCCTATTCAGTGATAGGGTTCATAAGTCATAACAGCTGTCTGCGATAAAGTGATACGTACTTATTTTTTAACTTAGTCGTTAAAAATCCTACTAATATTATAAACGCGAAAGTTTGTATGTATGGATGGATGGGTGGATGTTTGTTACTCTTTCACGCAAAAACTACTGAACGGATTTGGATGAAACTTTACAGTAATATAGCTTATACGTCAGAATAACACATAGGCTACTATTTGCCGTAATAGCCGACATACACGCGGGCGGAGCCGCGAGCAAAAACTAGTAATACATAAATAAGGAATATGATAGTAAGTTTGGCTTAAGTAAGTGTCATATTCATAAATAATAGTCAACAGAACCCGTTCTTTATAAAGGGAACTGAATATTTTTACGGTGTGAAAACACGAAGGTATTGGAAGTGACGCTCAAGGCGCTACCCGAGGCCAAGTCGCGCACTCCACTTTAATATTTGTGAAAATACTCCCCCATCCGAACTTTTGAATTGCCGAGAATTCCTTGTCACAAACCTATTTTAACAAGTAAACCTATCAGACTAATACTTTGGGATTATTTATAGGAATTTAGGGAAAGTTTTTGTACTTACGACTTGATATATTTGTCTCAAATGTTCTATTGTCTTGAAGTACTTTATTTTGCCTCTTAGCGAAACGACGAAAGTCCATTTGTTTTTGCCGGCTCTTTCTGAGTCAGGGCCAAGATTAGCTCTTAGCCATAGAAAATACAATCTACATATAGTTCCAACTTTCCATATCATAAAATCATGATTATTTCAGTAATATTTTTTGATTTAGACAGACGTATTCAGGTGACAAAAACTATTTAATCAGATTTAATAAGAATTTCGAACAGGTTTTTAAATATAAATGTTCTTAGTGAAAATTTAACGCCTTATTAATGTTTGCTGCAACAGCTTTAAGCTTTGAAGTTCGAATTTTGTTTACATTTCGGCATTTAAAAAAAATGTATTTGTTACAAGATTTTTATTAACTTGCAATGTATGTATGTTCGAGTGGAATCTTGCAACTCAATTTCTTCAACCGATTTTGCTGAAATTTTGCAAGCATATGTATACAGCGTGACAATAAAATATTATAATGACTTAAAGCTGATCTGATGCTGGAGCTGGAAGGTGGCCATAGGAACTCTGTAAAGAAACGTCGCAACATCATCGAGTTTGGACTCGTTTGATTTGTCTTGACTTGAAGCATTCCAGTAAAAGCTTGTTTTTAAAAAGCTTTTTAATTTAATTTATTTATAATTTAATGACACTTTTGAATTACACCAATTGTTTTTTTTTATAGTTTGCAGTTGTTGCTTTAGAAAATTTTCCGATAATCTGCTTCACTTTTATTTATAACAACGTCATATTGGTCCCACTTGTTGTCCAAACTCAACTCAACAACATGAGTTCAACATAAGTTGTTGAGTTGATTTGGGATAGCGCGACATCAATGAACGGTACACAAAGGTCACAGACTCCGAACAATAACTTATAAGATAACAGAAAAAAAAATCCCATGTGGCGATCGAATACACAGCGCAGTAGCAAGCAGCGATGTCGCCTAAACTACTACGACACCTGTGTAGTCATTTACCAGTACATTTACACTTCTTTAGTTTTTTTTAAACCTTGAACACAAACCCTTTCATGTAAAGTGCTTTACATGATCATTATCAAGATTGTACTGCATAGTACAAGGGTTGGTGATTCGGCGAACATCTCTTGTTGCAGAAAGTGAGTAAAGTTAAAATATATTTTATTACCATGTCAGAATACTTAGTATTATGAATAAATATGAGTTATCATTTCAGAGAAACATGAATTTTTCTGAATTTTTTTTCAGGAAAATTTTCTAAAGCAACAACTGCAAACTATAAAAAAAAACAATTAGTGTAATTCAAAAGTGTCATTAAATAATAAATAAATTTAATTAAAAAGCTTTTTAAAAACAAGCTTTTACTGGAATGCCTCGAGACGAATCAAACGAGACCAAACTCGATGATTTTACGACGTTTCTTTACAGAATTCCTAGGGCCACCTTCCAGCTCCAGCATCAAATCAGCTCCATGTCATTATAATATTGTATTGTCACGCTGTATACATATGTTTGCAAAATTTGAGCAAAATCGGTTGAAGATATCTGCTTCAAAATTGAGTCGCCAGATTCCACCCGAACATACAAGCATACATACATTGCAAGCAATAAAAAGCTTGTAATAATGGATGAAGGAATAAAAACGTAAACTGAAAAAAACAATACAAAATTGTGAGTGTGATGTTAACTTTTAAATATCAAAAAATATCTTTTGTTTTTATGAGATAGCAACCAGTCAGATCAGCTATTTCTGCCAATGTCAAGTATTTAAACTCTTTGAGTCTTCGTCGTGATGAAATTAATAATAATAAATCTAAAAACTTAAGAAAACGATCTCTTCATAATTGAAATACATAGTTCATGTTAGTATAAACAGTTTAACAGGATATTATCTCTCATTTCCAAAATTGTAATTAAATACGTCATTTTTGTTAAAAACTAAACTAGGTATTCTAAATATTCTTACAACGGTCCTTATCACTTAGAAAATTCAATTATACTTATTTTTAAACCGTTTATCGATTTTAGATTTGTAATTGAAGGCTGTAGATTACATGTCATCGACTCATCGTCTATCATCAATCCAATTCTTTCCAAATCCAAACTTTAAATTTATATATCAAATTGTTATATACAGAAAGCTGCTGTATGCATTTACTTTATCTGTATGTAAGTTACTGAAACCATCATATTATTAGAGTTCGATACACTCCTGGCCAACATTCTAAAGAATTTAAAAGAAAATACGAAAACTTCTTTTAAACGTTCTAGTGAATACTACAAAGATTTTTTATATGAATAGATTACAGTAAATAAATTGAGGCCAAACGCTAGCTAGCATTCATTGATATTGTATAAATGAAACATTATATTATTATTATTTTTTAGTTTTAAGTCCATTTTATAATCTTCTGGTGTACAATAAAGATATCGTTATTATTGTAAAGGAAAAACACTGCGAAGAGTATTTTTCTGAAGTACAAAACTGCACAGTAGGTGCAGTTTTGTACTTCTCATTGCCTATAAACGCAGTATTTATCGAGTACAGTTTTCGAACGTGAACAGTTTTAAACAAAACTAAGTGCACAAGTTGTGGAGCGGATTTGCCGGAAGCGGACGCGTCGACAGCGGCCGTCGCTTCAGGATCGCAACACGATTTCATTCATCCCGCATTTAAGTCCTTTCGGATCCCACGCTGGTTTTACACGGAAACTCTACACTAGGTGCCGACCTCCTACTGATATCGCCTTCCTGCTCCCACGTACCAATCTAATGGCAGACAGACAGAAAAGCGAGAACAAATCAATACTGTCTGGAACACGCCCACTGGTTCAACGCGGTAACTGCGCTTCCTCACTGGAAATTCGATAAAATAAAACTGGGTAAAAATCATTAAATTTGGGTGTTAGTGTTAGGGATACTATGTTCTCGCATTTGTTTATCTCATCACATCAATTGACACCATACGCGGCTGTCGTGGCCCCTCGGAGAGGAGTTTCGAAGGCACATGTTTTGCACGTGGTCGGGTCACGTTACAATGTTTACCTGCCACCACCTGACGGTCAGGTGAGATTCGACGCTACGAGGCTCCATTCTACTCTATCTATATCTGTACGTAGTAGGCCGCCGTCTGACTCGTTGAAAAAGTTTTACACAAATTTAGTAGACTTCAATAGCAATTTTCCCCTAAGGCAATCGCGTAAAAGTTAAGCAAATTGTTTGCAGTCGTTGTGAGTAAATACTCTTAAAATGTAATCTAGTCTCCATCCTCATGATACCCATATTCAGAAGGCGTCGGAGCCGGCGTTCCCGCGGCTACGGTTTGCATTTTTATCAACCATCGACGACGGGCAGCAACATTTTATTTTGCGTGCCATAAATATGTATCTAGTGAAGACGAACATACGTTGGAATATACAACATTTTCATGCAAACTTATCTGAAACTATGCATAAGTAAGCAGCAACAAAAATGAGCTTCCTCTTTGCCGTAAAATAAAACTTAGTACATGTTCTTGTATTTCCTGCATCACATTTTAGAGAGCTCTTTGCACTTTACGTACGTGGGCGCTGATGTAAGAAAAAGCTTGTACAAAAATATATTATATAGCGTAAAGGATGTTATTTTTGGCGACGAAATAAATTAGATTCATGTCCTTAAGGGACTAGAATCTAGTAGAATAGAGTCTCTGATTAACTAACATATATTTTGCTTTTATTCAAAATACATGAAAATAAGAACGTATTTTCTGACTTTCATAAGTTAAAACAGAACGAAGCTTCTTTGTACCGAGTCACATTTTCACCGAAGTGCGTATATGTGGACAGAATATGAAATGAGCTGTCCCCTTCCTCATAATATTTATACGAAGCGTTAAGGATATTTCAATTTATTACGTACTATTAATTCCATCAAAGACTAATAAAACTAGCCATATCGTTGGCTTAGCGGTTGAAGCGGTCGCCACGCTGCTTCCTACTGCGCCAAGTGTTTTGGGTTCAAATCCCACATGGGACAGCACTTTGTGTGATCCACAAATTGTTGTTCTGAGTCTGGGTGTACTTTGTGTCCGTTATATGTATGTTTGTAAAGTCCCCCGCGACACAGGATGTATATTCCTAATGCGGGAGTCGTTATTTTAATAAAACACAATAATTTTTTTCAATAAAATTTATCTTTCTACACTAAACTGGTTCCATAATTCGGTTTCACTTATTAAGATTTTCTTATAATTTTATTGGTTTAAATTCCATTAATTGAACTATATAAATTAGCCAATTAAAATATGAGTTGGGTACTAGTAGTAAAATTAATTGAAAATCTCTTTTAGGAAAAAAGTTATGATTCTTAGAACAAAGTATAGAGCTCGTATTCTCGCAAGCCTCTTTAACATAATATATGAAACAGAATGCAGTAAGCTAAAGTGAACTATTTAAAAAGTGATTTATAAGTTTATCCAGCAGTATAATTGCTACAGTGCGGATGGAACAAGTTGGGAGCAATAACTGGTCCACGCGGCCTTATTACCGGCGTAGTTATGGCCAGTCTGCGGTGGCATTCCATGGGTTCCATCAATGTGGAAATACAAACTGTTGCCTTCTGTTTACACTCGTTAATATACAAGATAGTATTAAAGTTTGCGTATGTTAGAAACTTGTGCATTAGTTTGCAAATCCGTGCTTGCTTTTATGTTAAGTACTATAATATAAATTCACAAACGTTAGGTTTAACTTAAAAATGTTTGGAATATTTATTTAATATTTTGTGTTTAGTTTTGTCTACAAAGATAATATGGTATTTACGGACAATTTTTTCGATTTGAAGGCTCAATGTAGTCAATTATATTGGTTCAGGATAATTGTCTATTGATTGTTGATTAAATTGACTGAGTTACGTAACTATTTTACAATTGCTTTGAGTCTTTTTTTGACTTTGAATTTGACGTGGGAGAGCCACGCTTCGGCATGAATGGGCTGGCTCGACCGAAGTGATACCACGGCCTCACAGAAAACCGGTGTGAAATAGCGCTTGCGCTGTGTTTCACCGAGTGAGTGAGGATACCGGAGGCCCATACCCCAACCCCTCCCCACATCCCTTTCCCCCATCCTCCAAAGGTCGGCAACGCACTTGTGATGCCTCTGGTGTTGCGGGTGTCTATGGGCGGCGGTAATCGCTTACCATCAGGTGATACGTCTGCTCGTTTGCCAACTATATCATGAAAAAAAAAAAAAAGTAGCATTTGTTCATAAATCTGATGAATGTATTAGTAACCACGGCATGGCGATACTTGATATCTCGCTATTTACTTTTTAGGTTTTTCTTTTTTGAATTAACACAACAAAGATTTATATATTATTTATTTTCCATACGGAAAATCGTTATTTCGTTAATCAATATTTATAAAAATCAATGCCACTTTTCGTTGTAATTTTATAACTCAAGAACGGGCTCACTAATCCAAACCAAATGTTTAGGCTTTGTTCGGACTATTTAGTAGATGGTTTATGTAAAATTTGCACGAAATCGGTAGAGCGGTTCTTCATTTATCACATTTTTTGTAATAACCGACATACACGCGGGCGGAGCCGCGGGCGGAGCCGCGGGCAACAGCTAGTTCTCTATGTTAAACAATAACAACATATATAAGAAAAAATAAAATTTGAAATTGTTTTCAAGATACTTTGATTCTGTAACGTCATCTATGGCTACTTCCCCTTCGTTCGTTCCTCAGCCTCCGTAGTACTCCGTTTTCTGTGATATAGAGCGAATATATAAAATATTTCAATTATTGTCTACGATCGCTACGCACATGATCACTATATATTTCTACTACTACCTTGTAAATGTACTTCAATTGTAATAAATGAACATTCCGAGCAGACTATGATAAATTCTTTTCCCGTACCTATAACTACACCTCATTAGCAATTCAAAAATGTTCGGTTATCCACCATTCCGTGTCAGAACATAATTAAAATTTGCGTTAGAAGACGTTAGTCATTAATTACTTAGCGTAGTTTGAACATCTTTAGCGAGTCGACGTGCAATAAATGGGCCGCAACGCCTTATATTCCTTATATTCAGAGGACAGAGCGAGAGCGTGCTCGGAATAAGTTACCGACACCGAGCTAAAGGAACCCAGCGATGTCCCGTCTACATAAAGATTTATTCCCATCTGTAACTGAGAGGAAGACGCGACAGTTTTTCCCAATTATAAGGTGTAAGCGCCCCATTTATTAACATCTCGTCAAAGAAATCACGATCGTTTCGCTTCTTGTTCCTTATCTTTTACTTTTAAAGTATACTTCATAGTTTATTTCGTCATCTTCAAACTTTTAATTATACGGTAGCTAATAATTTCCTTGACAAAGGTTTTTAATGATGCACGCGGAGGGAACGATACTAAGGAACAGTTTAATATTATGTAGAAAGAAGTTAAGGCATAAGCCGCATAAGTAAACTAAACATACTAAATGCTGATGAGTAAACAGAAATTGAAATTGATAGTAGTTTTATGATGTAATTCAGAGAATGTGTAGAAGTTATAGGGTATGATTATAACATGTATATGTATTATTTTGATTGCCAGCCAATAGACTTTTAGTTCGAACCTTATATATGAAAAGCTATGTACATAACCATAATTAAAAAACCGACTTCAAAAATACAAATTATTAAATTTAAAAAACCCGACTCCGTCAATATTTAACAATAAAAACATATAATGGTCTAATGGACCAGGAGCCAGTGACAGATTTTCATGACCAAGTCCCTCCCAATCGAAACTTCGTAAAAGGCATTAGGAATGTATATTATGAATACTCGTGACCGTCAGCTGCGACCCCATCGGTGGGGCAGGCAGTGGCAGCCTAGCAAACACGCAAAAAAAAATTTTTTTTTTAGTCACTTCCTCCCGTTTCAAAACTTGTAGGATTATAGTTTACCTAATATCTTGAAGGAAAGATAAAGTCAGCTGATCATAACATGGTGGATTATACGTCAGCTGGGCACTTGAACATGACAAAAAAAAAAATTTTTTTCAATGATTTCCTCTCATCTACAAATTTTTCTGGTGATAGTTTATATGCTACAATGAATAAAAATTCATGCCAGCTTGCTCTATCCCAGTGGAAAGTTTGTCAGCTGGCACCTTGAAAAGTGTAACGCGGCAGCATCTATCATCTACTGAATCTTATCAGCTGACGACTTTTCCCTTGACTTACAGCTAGCTGATTTTTTTCAATATTTACTAGAGCATGTTAACAATCCTCTTATACATTTTCATCCGAGATGCCATCAAGTTTCATAAGTTATTAATTTTTACAGATTGAAGCTAGATACATAAGCCCTTTCCACATTGCAGCTAGATTCTGGATTAAAATTACCGAAGTATATGTAGATGTGAGATTTCACTATTTAAGAACTATGCGGTTCACTTTTTCCAAACGTCAAATATTGAATATTGAATATATGGAATATTGAAAATATTGAATAAGTATAATATATTAGAATACGCTGTTTCAAGGACAATGATGTTCAATCTTCTTTTCTTCTTAACGTACTTTATTATAGTATTTTTGTAAACTACCTGAACAAACGTTTCATTATCTCAAGATTAAACTGTGTATTTAAAATAAGAAGATTTGTGTAAGAAACGATTTATGTAAACAAATTTACTTCGTTACATAAACAAGAAAGTGTGACACTTCACTAGTCGGCGCTCGCGCATTGACCAATCGTGTGCGTTTGAGGGGGTGTGACTTGCTCTTTGTTTATCACACAGGAATTATAGGCAAAAGTATGTTGCTCATCTTCTATCCTGATATACACACATCAAAAGTGTCTAGGGATCAAGCATTTTTATGCGGATTTCTTGAGATTGAGATGTGGCTTTGTAATAAATTTATGATTTTATAAATTTATATGGATCCTTTTTGGTGCATTTCATAATTTGAATCAGGAACTGTCAATCAAATTCGAGTAAAAGATGAAAATCAGCTGTCAATATTTTCCCTATAAAAACATACAACGCATTGAAGACATTATTAGTGCTACTGTTTCCCTACTACTGATTAAAACCAACGTTATTATGGAGCGGCGACGTCATTTAAGCAGGGAAGAAATGCTCAGAGCCGTGGCAATGATAGAAGCTGGTTCCCGGCAACGAACTGTGGCTTTAGCTCTGAATACAAGTCAGAGTGTTATCAGTCGACTTTGGACACGTTACCGAAGCACTGGTACCGTGGCTGAGCGCCATGGAGGACGGTATCGCTGCACCACACGGAGACAAGACCGATACATTCAAATCTTAACTCGAAGAGCTCCAACAATAACCGCCATGATGTTAGCCGTGAGGCTTCATCACTCTTCAGGGAACTTAATTAGCGACCAAACAGTCAGAAACCGCTTGCATGAAGTGAACCTTCATTCCCGAAGACCGCTACGGGTACCACCTATAGCAATGCACAATCGTAGGATTCGATATCAATGGGCTCTTGAACACAGAAATTGGGCAGAAGAACAATGGCGTTTCGTGTGCTTTTCTGATGAGTCTCGTTTTGGTATGAGACCGGATACAAGACGTATACGACACTGGAGAACCCCTGGACGCCAACAGCAATTAAAATCCTGCCAGGAAGTCCATCCTTATAGTGGTGGAACCATCATGGTATGGGCGGGTATTTGGATCGGCGGAAGAACTGAGTTGATTTGGATCAGAGGCAACCTCAACGCTCAAATTTATGCTGAGACGATTGTATTAGACGTCATCGTTCCTCTACAAGTGCAAATCGGTCCCTTATTTCAGTTAATGCATGATAATGCACGACCGCACACCGCAAGAATTGTAAGACAGACTCTCGCCGCAGCTAACATCAATGTCCTGCCCTGGCCTGCTCAGTCGCCAGACTTGAACCCGATTGAGCATGCATGGGATATGCTACAGAGAAGAGCTCTGCCGAATATGGAGGGTATCCAGTCGCAAGAAGACCTTTTTTTGTTGTTGCAACGAACATGGGCGGCCATTCCACAGCGTGATTTGGATGAACTCATTTTGAGTATGCCAAACCGATGTTCTTGTGTTGTTAGTGTTCGCGGTAGAAACACGGATTATTAATTGTTTAAGTTACCTAATAAAATTTTAAAGAAAACTGTTATTTCAGTCTTTTTTTCGAACTTTAATGTTAGTGGTTCAAATGTCAAAAATCCCTTTATTAGGAAAATGGCAAATTTCTTTATTAATGCAAAGGTGACTTGGTTTATCGTTACTGTGACAAATGAAAACACTTTATTTGATGAATCCTTAAAGAAAATTTTGATTAATATCAATCAGGAGAAAAGTTATTGCAAAAATATATGTTGATCCCTAGACACTTTTGATGTGTGTATTTCTGTAATGGTAACGGTTCAATCTATCTATACAAGTAAAATTTTAACAAAATATAAAACCGATTTCAAGAACGTCCAAGTCGATCAATGTCTCTTTAATGCCATCATCAGATCTTAGTGTCCTTATCATGGTACTACTGTTGGGATATCTCCTTTCCATTAAAAAAATAATCATCAAAATCGGTTCATAAACGACGAAGTTATCCGCGAACACACATAAAGTAAAGAAAAAAAACATAAATACGGTCGAATTGATAACCTCCTCCTTTTTTGAAGTCGGTTAATAAATAAAAATGAATCACAAAAATGTATGTACGCCCATAACTTTCAGTTATTTGTTATTGTCATTGTCAGGACAAGATTTGTTTATAAGAAAATAAAAAAGGTGTTGTTCGATGGTTTAGAATATATTTACATAAATAAATAAGGCGATACGAAGTTCGCCGGGTCAGCTAGTATATAATAAAAATTGCTAACGTGATAACTTAGTGCGTCTTTTAAAAAAAGCATTGGTCAATTCAAATTAATTAACGAAGATAATTTAAATAAGTGTAGACATATATTTGCAATACGAAAAGCTAATAATCTAGCTGGTTACGATACTGTGCTTCCTACACAGCCAATCGTGAATGTTTGTAAAGTCCCACGCGAAATAGGATTTATTCTTTTTTTTTAAAGAAAAAACACTTGTGAATCTCACTGCATTATGAGCAGGCGACATTAATATGATGCAGTATAATACAACAAAAATAGTTATATTTAAGCCAATATAAAAAAAAAAACAATTTAAAACATTTCTCAAGAATCACTCTATTGGTTAAAACTACCTCAATATCCGTACAGTAGATTTTGAAATTTATCGCGAACAGACAGACAGACAGACGCTGTGGAGTTCGTTAATTGAAAAATTATGCTATTAATTAATTTACTTATACCAAAATTTGCTCCATTATTAAACTTCATATTGGCTATCAAAACTCTCAAATCAAGTATACCAGCGAATCACTTAAGAAACGTGATTTCCTTTGGGATGAAAATGTATAAGAGGATTGTTAACATGCTCTAGTAAATATTGAAAAAAATCAGCTAGCAGTAAGTCAAGGGAAAAGTCGTCAGCTGATAAGATTCAGTAGATGATAGATGCTGCCGCGTTACACTTTTCAAGGTGCCAGCTGACAAACTTTCCACTGGGATAGAGCAAGCTGGCATGAATTTTTATTCGTTGTAGCATATAAACTATCACCAGAAAAATTTATAGATGAGAGGAAATCATTGAAAAAAATATTTTTTTTGTCATGTTCAAGTGCCCAGCTGACGTATAATCCACCATGTTATGATCAGCTGACTTTATCTTTCCTTCAAGATATTAGGTAAACTATAATCCTACAAGTTTTGAAACGGGAGGAAGTGACTAAAAAAAAAATTTTTTTTTGCGTGTTTGCTAGGCTGCCACTGCCTGCCCCACCGACGGGGTCGCAGCTGATGGTCACGAGTATTCATAATATACATTCCTAATGCCTTTTACGAAGTTTTGCTCGAGAGGAAATAATTGACCGAATTTGTACCTGGCTCCCGGGCCATAAGATACGTAGAGAAACGACCTTCACCCATCTGTTTAATGGATGAAAAGTATTTTATATCAAATTTAATATATAAAATAACATATCACGGGTGGGTTGGCTAAAAAATTCCTGGCCAAACTATTTATTAATTATCAATTAAAATGTGACTTTTTATTACACAGTGTTTAACGATTATATTTAATACCAACTGACAGTATAAAGCCTATAGAACATATTGTTGCGCCTTCGCCTTTAATTATTTAAATACCCGGCTCGTAACAATATAAACCTTGGGTTGTCTATTTGTTTCCCGGCATAGCTACTGGTTGGCAGGTATAAACAGGTATGTCGATATTAGTTATTTTCACCCATTTGTTTAATAAATAAATTTTGTATCAAAATAAGCGCTGTTTAATTGCGAATACGATGATATAGGGTTGTCTGCCAAAAACCTGGCCGTAATAACGGTTGTCGAGTTTTGAAAGTGAAATTTTGATGCGAATGGAAACTTGCGACAAAGAGGTAATCGTGTATAGCGATACACTAGTAAGGTATTTGATATTAGTTATTTTCACCCATTTGATGATTAAATGAATTTTATATAATATTTAATAATTAAGCAGTGTTTAGTTTATAAATATATAGACCATGTATGCGCTGGGAGGACGACATTAAAAAAATCACTGGACCGGACTGGATCAAAGTAGCAAAAGACAGGGAAAAATGGATATCTTTGGAGGAGGCCTTCACCTGAGAGGGGTCCATGGAGAAAATACTAATTTCAATTTAATATTTATTTTTAAATTCAATTGTAATAAACAATAATAATATTATTCAAATTTATCTGAACATTCGAATTATTTACACTTAAATTATTTTTACATTTTAATTATTTACACATTTATATTATATTTTGAATTAGATTAAGAATAAGAGTATTGTTAATTTCATTTGTAAATGCATGGAATAAAAGGCTTTTTTATTTTTTATTTTTATTTTATTTTATAGTTTATAAAATAAACACTGCTTAATTGCGAATACGATGATATAGGGTTATCTGCGAAAAATCTGGCTTGAATAACGGTTATCGAGTTTTGATAAGTTTTTTTATTAAATAATTATTAAATAATATTATATGTGGCATTACAGTATATAATTAAGACAACTCTCGCTCTATGAACATAAATTCTGAGTCGCGGGGGACTTTACAAACATACATTAAATGGACACAAAATGCACTCAGACTCAGAACAACAATTTGCGAATCACACAAAGTGATGTCCCATGTGGATTTGAACCCACAACACTTGGCGTAGTAGAGAGCGGCGTGGTGACCGCTTAAACTTTTTTTTTTTTTTTTCTTTTTTTTAACATGTGGAAATCCCCTCGGACCGTCACCCCACCGGGGCTTGCGGCGGGGCGGTGTGTCGGACTCGAACCGACTAAAACCACACGGTGTGCCACTCTGCGCCTTTAAAGGGAGGAATCCGGGAACTGCAGTTATTAACACGTCCGGACCCCTCCCAGCGCTTGCCCGCATTGAAGCGGGCACCGTCTGCAGGTAAACTCTCAATTTAGGCGACGTACGGCACACGCGGGTGGCCACTAGAGCGGATGGAGGGGAAAGCCCGTCCCGACCATCCGCGGCCACACTCAGGGCGGCATGAAGCGCTGATAGGCGCGCCTCCGCCGCCCGGTTCGCCGGCGGCGGATTGGGTCCGAGTGGACATCGTCCTCCCGGGCCTTCTCCGCCACCTCCTTCTGCGAGATTACGTCTTCGCAGAAGGTTGCGACCGCGGTAAAACTGCTGTCGCTACCGGCCATGGAGCGTATGACGGGCGAGAGATCTCCTCCGATGACTGCAGTGAGGGCCCGACGCTGCGGCGCCCAAGCGGGGCAAACCGCCATCGTGTGCTGGGCCGAGTCCTCACTGCAGTCGCAGTGGTGGCATGCGGGACTCAATTCCCTCCTGGCAACCGAGTGCAGGTACTTTCCGAAGCAACCGTGCCCGGAAAGGACCTGCGTCAGTCGGAAGGAAAGGGTCCCGTGCTGCCGCCCTGCCCACTCTAGGATGACCGGCTGGAGAGCCTCCACGGCGGCACGAGCATCTAGCCATCGAGCTCGACGAGCGGCTTCACGCCACTCGCGTACCTCTTTGGGCGGAGGGCGAATGCCACTCTCCGCCCGATATTCAGCCACCCGTCGATAAACTTCGGCGAGCACTTCCGCCTCCAAAACCCACGGGGGTGTTCCGGCCAAGGCGCACGCCGCCTCGGTCGACACCGTGCGGTATCCGCGTATGGCTCTGACCGCCAATACCCTCTGAGGCCGCCAGAGGCGAGCCTTATTTAGGGCAGTCAGAGCCGCCACCCACACCGGTGCGCCATACAGCGCCATCGACCGGACAACCCCCGTGTATAGGAGTCTCGTTGCGTCGCTGGCTCCACCGAAATTGGGCAAAAGTCGCCCAAGGGCGGAGGCAGCGTCGACCAGCCTGGGACCAAGCTGTCGGAAGTGCTCGTCGAAGAGCCACCTACCGTCGAGGATCAGGCCCAGATACCTCATCTGGGCCCGAACCGGTACGAGGACCGAGTTGACCTCTATAGAGGCGCCGGCGGGTGGACCACGACGGGGCCCATGGAACAATAGGGCCTCCGTCTTGTCCAGGGCCACCCGTAAGCCCAGCGCCTCGATGCGCCCGACCACCAGAGAGACACCCGTGGTGGCCAGGCGACCGCTTAAACTACTAGGCCAACCGTGCAGTCAAATTTAAATTATTAACCTTGTTAATTTTTATTTGCTTTCTTGAAAAACAAAAAAAATATCAGTTTTCAAAACTCTAAAACCGTTATCAAAGCCAGATTTTTTGCAGACAACCCTATATCATCGTATTCGCAATGAAACAGCTCTTATTTTGATATAAAATTTATTTATTAAACAAATGGGTGAAAATAACAACCCGGTAGCTTTATTTATTTTTATTAATTTTTTGGAATAGGCGGGCAAACGAGCAGACGTATCGCCTGATGGTAAACGATTACCGCCACCCATCGACACCTGCAACACCAAAGCTATGCCAGGAAACAAAAAGACAACCCAAGGTTTGTATATTCTATAGGCCTTATACTTTTGGTTGCTAATATAATAGGTTACTATGACTACAGGAAGTCGGTTAAATATAATGCTTAGCATTTACTAGTGTATCGCTATACAAGAATGACCTCTTTGTCGCAAGTTTCCATTCGCATCAAAATTTCACTTTTCAAAACTCGACAACCGTTATTACGGCCAGGTTTTTGGCAGACAACCCTATATCATCGTATTCGCAATGAAATAGCGATTAATTTGATATAAAACTTATTTATTAAACAAATGGGTGCAATTAACTAATATCGACATACCTGTTTATACGTGCCAACCAGTAGCTATGCCAGGAAACCAATAGACAACCCAAGGTTTGTATGTTCTATAGGCTTTATACTTTCGGTTGGTATTAAGTTTATTCGTTACTATAAAAATTACTTCAATTGTAATAAATGAACATTCCGAGCAGACTATGATAAATTCTTTTCCCGTACCTATAACTACACCTCATTAGCAATTCAAAAATGTTCGGTTATCCACCATTCCGTGTCAGAACATAATTAAAATTTGCGTTAGAAGACGTTAGTCATTAATTACTTAGCGTAGTTTGAACATCTTTAGCGAGTCGACGTGCAATAAATGGGCCGCAACGCCTTATATTCCTTATATTCAGAGGACAGAGCGAGAGCGTGCTCGGAATAAGTTACCGACACCGAGCTAAAGGAACCCAGCGATGTCCCGTCTACATAAAGATTTATTCCCATCTGTAACTGAGAGGAAGACGCGACAGTTTTTCCCAATTATAAGGTGTAAGCGCCCCATTTATTAACATCTCGTCAAAGAAATCACGATCGTTTCGCTTCTTGTTCCTTATCTTTTACTTTTAAAGTATACTTCATAGTTTATTTCGTCATCTTCAAACTTTTAATTATACGGTAGCTAATAATTTCCTTGACAAAGGTTTTTAATGATGCACGCGGAGGGAACGATACTAAGGAACAGTTTAATATTATGTAGAAAGAAGTTAAGGCATAAGCCGCAAAAGTAAACTAAACATACTAAATGCTGATGAGTAAACAGAAATTGAAATTGATAGTAGTTTTATGATGTAATTCAGAGAATGTGTAGAAGTTATAGGGTATGATTATAACATGTATATGTATTATTTTGATTGCCAGCCAATAGACTTTTAGTTCGAACCTTATATATGAAAAGCTATGTACATAACCATAATTAAAAAACCGACTTCAAAAATACAAATTATTAAATTTAAAAAACCCGACTCCGTCAATATTTAACAATAAAAACATATAATGGTCTAATGGACCAGGAGCCAGTGACAGATTTTCATGACCAAGTCCCTCCCAATCGAAACTTCGTAAAAGGCATTAGGAATGTATATTATGAATACTCGTGACCGTCAGCTGCGACCCCATCGGTGGGGCAGGCAGTGGCAGCCTAGCAAACACGCAAAAAAAAATTTTTTTTTTAGTCACTTCCTCCCGTTTCAAAACTTGTAGGATTATAGTTTACCTAATATCTTGAAGGAAAGATAAAGTCAGCTGATCATAACATGGTGGATTATACGTCAGCTGGGCACTTGAACATGACAAAAAAAAAATTTTTTTCAATGATTTCCTCTCATCTACAAATTTTTCTGGTGATAGTTTATATGCTACAATGAATAAAAATTCATGCCAGCTTGCTCTATCCCAGTGGAAAGTTTGTCAGCTGGCACCTTGAAAAGTGTAACGCGGCAGCATCTATCATCTACTGAATCTTATCAGCTGACGACTTTTCCCTTGACTTACAGCTAGCTGATTTTTTTCAATATTTACTAGAGCATGTTAACAATCCTCTTATACATTTTCATCCGAGATGCCATCAAGTTTCATAAGTTATTAATTTTTACAGATTGAAGCTAGATACATAAGCCCTTTCCACATTGCAGCTAGATTCTGGATTAAAATTACCGAAGTATATGTAGATGTGAGATTTCACTATTTAAGAACTATGCGGTTCACTTTTTCCAAACGTCAAATATTGAATATTGAATATATGGAATATTGAAAATATTGAATAAGTATAATATATTAGAATACGCTGTTTCAAGGACAATGATGTTCAATCTTCTTTTCTTCTTAACGTACTTTATTATAGTATTTTTGTAAACTACCTGAACAAACGTTTCATTATCTCAAGATTAAACTGTGTATTTAAAATAAGAAGATTTGTGTAAGAAACGATTTATGTAAACAAATTTACTTCGTTACATAAACAAGAAAGTGTGACACTTCACTAGTCGGCGCTCGCGCATTGACCAATCGTGTGCGTTTGAGGGGGTGTGACTTGCTCTTTGTTTATCACACAGGAATTATAGGCAAAAGTATGTTGCTCATCTTCTATCCTGATATACACACATCAAAAGTGTCTAGGGATCAAGCATTTTTATGCGGATTTCTTGAGATTGAGATGTGGCTTTGTAATAAATTTATGATTTTATAAATTTATATGGATCCTTTTTGGTGCATTTCATAATTTGAATCAGGAACTGTCAATCAAATTCGAGTAAAAGATGAAAATCAGCTGTCAATATTTTCCCTATAAAAACATACAACGCATTGAAGACATTATTAGTGCTACTGTTTCCCTACTACTGATTAAAACCAACGTTATTATGGAGCGGCGACGTCATTTAAGCAGGGAAGAAATGCTCAGAGCCGTGGCAATGATAGAAGCTGGTTCCCGGCAACGAACTGTGGCTTTAGCTCTGAATACAAGTCAGAGTGTTATCAGTCGACTTTGGACACGTTACCGAAGCACTGGTACCGTGGCTGAGCGCCATGGAGGACGGTATCGCTGCACCACACGGAGACAAGACCGATACATTCAAATCTTAACTCGAAGAGCTCCAACAATAACCGCCATGATGTTAGCCGTGAGGCTTCATCACTCTTCAGGGAACTTAATTAGCGACCAAACAGTCAGAAACCGCTTGCATGAAGTGAACCTTCATTCCCGAAGACCGCTACGGGTACCACCTATAGCAATGCACAATCGTAGGATTCGATATCAATGGGCTCTTGAACACAGAAATTGGGCAGAAGAACAATGGCGTTTCGTGTGCTTTTCTGATGAGTCTCGTTTTGGTATGAGACCGGATACAAGACGTATACGACACTGGAGAACCCCTGGACGCCAACAGCAATTAAAATCCTGCCAGGAAGTCCATCCTTATAGTGGTGGAACCATCATGGTATGGGCGGGTATTTGGATCGGCGGAAGAACTGAGTTGATTTGGATCAGAGGCAACCTCAACGCTCAAATTTATGCTGAGACGATTGTATTAGACGTCATCGTTCCTCTACAAGTGCAAATCGGTCCCTTATTTCAGTTAATGCATGATAATGCACGACCGCACACCGCAAGAATTGTAAGACAGACTCTCGCCGCAGCTAACATCAATGTCCTGCCCTGGCCTGCTCAGTCGCCAGACTTGAACCCGATTGAGCATGCATGGGATATGCTACAGAGAAGAGCTCTGCCGAATATGGAGGGTATCCAGTCGCAAGAAGACCTTTTTTTGTTGTTGCAACGAACATGGGCGGCCATTCCACAGCGTGATTTGGATGAACTCATTTTGAGTATGCCAAACCGATGTTCTTGTGTTGTTAGTGTTCGCGGTAGAAACACGGATTATTAATTGTTTAAGTTACCTAATAAAATTTTAAAGAAAACTGTTATTTCAGTCTTTTTTTCGAACTTTAATGTTAGTGGTTCAAATGTCAAAAATCCCTTTATTAGGAAAATGGCAAATTTCTTTATTAATGCAAAGGTGACTTGGTTTATCGTTACTGTGACAAATGAAAACACTTTATTTGATGAATCCTTAAAGAAAATTTTGATTAATATCAATCAGGAGAAAAGTTATTGCAAAAATATATGTTGATCCCTAGACACTTTTGATGTGTGTATTTCTGTAATGGTAACGGTTCAATCTATCTATACAAGTAAAATTTTAACAAAATATAAAACCGATTTCAAGAACGTCCAAGTCGATCAATGTCTCTTTAATGCCATCATCAGATCTTAGTGTCCTTATCATGGTACTACTGTTGGGATATCTCCTTTCCATTAAAAAAATAATCATCAAAATCGGTTCATAAACGACGAAGTTATCCGCGAACACACATAAAGTAAAGAAAAAAAACATAAATACGGTCGAATTGATAACCTCCTCCTTTTTTGAAGTCGGTTAATAAATAAAAATGAATCACAAAAATGTATGTACGCCCATAACTTTCAGTTATTTGTTATTGTCATTGTCAGGACAAGATTTGTTTATAAGAAAATAAAAAAGGTGTTGTTCGATGGTTTAGAATATATTTACATAAATAAATAAGGCGATACGAAGTTCGCCGGGTCAGCTAGTATATAATAAAAATTGCTAACGTGATAACTTAGTGCGTCTTTTAAAAAAAGCATTGGTCAATTCAAATTAATTAACGAAGATAATTTAAATAAGTGTAGACATATATTTGCAATACGAAAAGCTAATAATCTAGCTGGTTACGATACTGTGCTTCCTACACAGCCAATCGTGAATGTTTGTAAAGTCCCACGCGAAATAGGATTTATTCTTTTTTTTTAAAGAAAAAACACTTGTGAATCTCACTGCATTATGAGCAGGCGACATTAATATGATGCAGTATAATACAACAAAAATAGTTATATTTAAGCCAATATAAAAAAAAAAACAATTTAAAACATTTCTCAAGAATCACTCTATTGGTTAAAACTACCTCAATATCCGTACAGTAGATTTTGAAATTTATCGCGAACAGACAGACAGACAGACGCTGTGGAGTTCGTTAATTGAAAAATTATGCTATTAATTAATTTACTTATACCAAAATTTGCTCCATTATTAAACTTCATATTGGCTATCAAAACTCTCAAATCAAGTATACCAGCGAATCACTTAAGAAACGTGATTTCCTTTGGGATGAAAATGTATAAGAGGATTGTTAACATGCTCTAGTAAATATTGAAAAAAATCAGCTAGCAGTAAGTCAAGGGAAAAGTCGTCAGCTGATAAGATTCAGTAGATGATAGATGCTGCCGCGTTACACTTTTCAAGGTGCCAGCTGACAAACTTTCCACTGGGATAGAGCAAGCTGGCATGAATTTTTATTCGTTGTAGCATATAAACTATCACCAGAAAAATTTATAGATGAGAGGAAATCATTGAAAAAAATATTTTTTTTGTCATGTTCAAGTGCCCAGCTGACGTATAATCCACCATGTTATGATCAGCTGACTTTATCTTTCCTTCAAGATATTAGGTAAACTATAATCCTACAAGTTTTGAAACGGGAGGAAGTGACTAAAAAAAAAATTTTTTTTTGCGTGTTTGCTAGGCTGCCACTGCCTGCCCCACCGACGGGGTCGCAGCTGATGGTCACGAGTATTCATAATATACATTCCTAATGCCTTTTACGAAGTTTTGCTCGAGAGGAAATAATTGACCGAATTTGTACCTGGCTCCCGGGCCATAAGATACGTAGAGAAACGACCTTCACCCATCTGTTTAATGGATGAAAAGTATTTTATATCAAATTTAATATATAAAATAACATATCACGGGTGGGTTGGCTAAAAAATTCCTGGCCAAACTATTTATTAATTATCAATTAAAATGTGACTTTTTATTACACAGTGTTTAACGATTATATTTAATACCAACTGACAGTATAAAGCCTATAGAACATATTGTTGCGCCTTCGCCTTTAATTATTTAAATACCCGGCTCGTAACAATATAAACCTTGGGTTGTCTATTTGTTTCCCGGCATAGCTACTGGTTGGCAGGTATAAACAGGTATGTCGATATTAGTTATTTTCACCCATTTGTTTAATAAATAAATTTTGTATCAAAATAAGCGCTGTTTAATTGCGAATACGATGATATAGGGTTGTCTGCCAAAAACCTGGCCGTAATAACGGTTGTCGAGTTTTGAAAGTGAAATTTTGATGCGAATGGAAACTTGCGACAAAGAGGTAATCGTGTATAGCGATACACTAGTAAGGTATTTGATATTAGTTATTTTCACCCATTTGATGATTAAATGAATTTTATATAATATTTAATAATTAAGCAGTGTTTAGTTTATAAATATATAGACCATGTATGCGCTGGGAGGACGACATTAAAAAAATCACTGGACCGGACTGGATCAAAGTAGCAAAAGACAGGGAAAAATGGATATCTTTGGAGGAGGCCTTCACCTGAGAGGGGTCCATGGAGAAAATACTAATTTCAATTTAATATTTATTTTTAAATTCAATTGTAATAAACAATAATAATATTATTCAAATTTATCTGAACATTCGAATTATTTACACTTAAATTATTTTTACATTTTAATTATTTACACATTTATATTATATTTTGAATTAGATTAAGAATAAGAGTATTGTTAATTTCATTTGTAAATGCATGGAATAAAAGGCTTTTTTATTTTTTATTTTTATTTTATTTTATAGTTTATAAAATAAACACTGCTTAATTGCGAATACGATGATATAGGGTTATCTGCGAAAAATCTGGCTTGAATAACGGTTATCGAGTTTTGATAAGTTTTTTTATTAAATAATTATTAAATAATATTATATGTGGCATTACAGTATATAATTAAGACAACTCTCGCTCTATGAACATAAATTCTGAGTCGCGGGGGACTTTACAAACATACATTAAATGGACACAAAATGCACTCAGACTCAGAACAACAATTTGCGAATCACACAAAGTGATGTCCCATGTGGATTTGAACCCACAACACTTGGCGTAGTAGAGAGCGGCGTGGTGACCGCTTTAACTTTTTTTTTTTTTTTCTTTTTTTTAACATGTGGAAATCCCCTCGGACCGTCACCCCACCGGGGCTTGCGGCGGGGCGGTGTGTCGGACTCGAACCGACTAAAACCACACGGTGTGCCACTCTGCGCCTTTAAAGGGAGGAATCCGGGAACTGCAGTTATTAACACGTCCGGACCCCTCCCAGCGCTTGCCCGCATTGAAGCGGGCACCGTCTGCAGGTAAACTCTCAATTTAGGCGACGTACGGCACACGCGGGTGGCCACTAGAGCGGATGGAGGGGAAAGCCCGTCCCGACCATCCGCGGCCACACTCAGGGCGGCATGAAGCGCTGATAGGCGCGCCTCCGCCGCCCGGTTCGCCGGCGGCGGATTGGGTCCGAGTGGACATCGTCCTCCCGGGCCTTCTCCGCCACCTCCTTCTGCGAGATTACGTCTTCGCAGAAGGTTGCGACCGCGGTAAAACTGCTGTCGCTACCGGCCATGGAGCGTATGACGGGCGAGAGATCTCCTCCGATGACTGCAGTGAGGGCCCGACGCTGCGGCGCCCAAGCGGGGCAAACCGCCATCGTGTGCTGGGCCGAGTCCTCACTGCAGTCGCAGTGGTGGCATGCGGGACTCAATTCCCTCCTGGCAACCGAGTGCAGGTACTTTCCGAAGCAACCGTGCCCGGAAAGGACCTGCGTCAGTCGGAAGGAAAGGGTCCCGTGCTGCCGCCCTGCCCACTCTAGGATGACCGGCTGGAGAGCCTCCACGGCGGCACGAGCATCTAGCCATCGAGCTCGACGAGCGGCTTCACGCCACTCGCGTACCTCTTTGGGCGGAGGGCGAATGCCACTCTCCGCCCGATATTCAGCCACCCGTCGATAAACTTCGGCGAGCACTTCCGCCTCCAAAACCCACGGGGGTGTTCCGGCCAAGGCGCACGCCGCCTCGGTCGACACCGTGCGGTATCCGCGTATGGCTCTGACCGCCAATACCCTCTGAGGCCGCCAGAGGTGAGCCTTATTTAGGGCAGTCAGAGCCGCCACCCACACCGGTGCGCCATACAGCGCCATCGACCGGACAACCCCCGTGTATAGGAGTCTCGTTGCGTCGCTGGCTCCACCGAAATTGGGCAAAAGTCGCCCAAGGGCGGAGGCAGCGTCGACCAGCCTGGGACCAAGCTGTCGGAAGTGCTCGTCGAAGAGCCACCTACCGTCGAGGATCAGGCCCAGATACCTCATCTGGGCCCGAACCGGTACGAGGACCGAGTTGACCTCTATAGAGGCGCCGGCGGGTGGACCACGACGGGGCCCATGGAACAATAGGGCCTCCGTCTTGTCCAGGGCCACCCGTAAGCCCAGCGCCTCGATGCGCCCGACCACCAGAGAGACACCCGTGGTGGCCAGGCGACCGCTTAAACTACTAGGCCAACCGTGCAGTCAAATTTAAATTATTAACCTTGTTAATTTTTATTTGCTTTCTTGAAAAACAAAAAAAATATCAGTTTTCAAAACTCTAAAACCGTTATCAAAGCCAGATTTTTTGCAGACAACCCTATATCATCGTATTCGCAATGAAACAGCTCTTATTTTGATATAAAATTTATTTATTAAACAAATGGGTGAAAATAACAACCCGGTAGCTTTATTTATTTTTATTAATTTTTTGGAATAGGCGGGCAAACGAGCAGACGTATCGCCTGATGGTAAACGATTACCGCCACCCATCGACACCTGCAACACCAAAGCTATGCCAGGAAACAAAAAGACAACCCAAGGTTTGTATATTCTATAGGCCTTATACTTTTGGTTGCTAATATAATAGGTTACTATGACTACAGGAAGTCGGTTAAATATAATGCTTAGCATTTACTAGTGTATCGCTATACAAGAATGACCTCTTTGTCGCAAGTTTCCATTCGCATCAAAATTTCACTTTTCAAAACTCGACAACCGTTATTACGGCCAGGTTTTTGGCAGACAACCCTATATCATCGTATTCGCAATGAAATAGCGATTAATTTGATATAAAACTTATTTATTAAACAAATGGGTGCAATTAACTAATATCGACATACCTGTTTATACGTGCCAACCAGTAGCTATGCCAGGAAACCAATAGACAACCCAAGGTTTGTATGTTCTATAGGCTTTATACTTTCGGTTGGTATTAAGTTTATTCGTTAAATTCATGGGTGCACTGTTTAATAAAAAGCCATTTTTTAATTTTTGATTAATAATAGTTTGGCCAGGATTTTTGTAGCCAACCCACCCGCGATATATTATTTAATATATTAAATTTGATAAAAAATACTTTTCATCCCATCAACAGATGGGTGCAGGTCGTTCCTTATTGTATCCTCTACTATAAGTTTTATATACATCCGTAATCACCGTAAAAAAAAACTTTATTTTGATACCACACTCGATTTATTTTGAAATATATATTTTTTTATATTACTTTTTGGCGCCAATTTTTTTTTGCTTTTTTTTTTTTTTTTAATTTATTTATTCAAAATCATATACACTTTCTATATGCTCTAGTCTGCCAAACTGTAAGACAGTTTGTCGGCAGACAGTTTGGATGTACCCAGTGTCACTCTCACGACTAAGACGAATCTATTGACACCACTCACATATAAATACGACAAGCCGTTTAGGCTCTAGGGCGTGCCAAAGAAATATACATACATACATACACTCGAAAAACATAACCCTCCTTTCGCAGTCGGGTAAAAAACCAATAACAATATTTACATACAAGCGTCAAAAAACTCTACATCTTCGCCTACTGGTAGCGTTTCCAAAAGACTGGCAGCATTACCACGTTAAATGGCAATGTTGATTCTTTGTGCTAGAAAAAGGCCGGCCTTCTGGTCGCGAGAGGCGTCAATCAGTTGCTTAGCTAGTTGTTTAAACATAGCGCGAGCACTAGGACCCCATGAACCTAGCGTCTCTACTCTAAACGGTTCAAAAATGTAATTACCTATATTACCATAATTTATAAAAAATAAATAACAATATTTACATAAAAGCGTCAAAAAACTCCACATCTTCGCCTACTGGTAGCGTACCCAAAAGACTGGCAGCATTACCACGTTGAATGGCACTGCTGATTCTCTGTGCTAGAAAAAGGCCGGCCTTCTGGTCGCGAGAAGCGTCAATCAGATGCTTGGCTAGTTGTTTAAACATAGCGCGAGCACTCGGACCCCCTTGAACCTAGGTTCATGAGGTCTCTACCCCTAACGGTTCAAAAATGTAATTACCTATTAAATTTTAGTACTTACGCCGTTTGAGGCTTTCCGCAGAAGCAGCAGCAGCGCCGGCATAACCAGCTGTACTTGGAAGATGAGATGGCGCGAGGGTGTCAACGCAAGTTGCGTCCCACACCAAAGGCTTACCCATCTTCCATGGCAGTAACGACATACCATCTCGTCTCTTGCCACCGTCCCGTACCAGACCATTTGGTTCGCGTACAGCTGGAACGCCGGCGGTAACAAGGGCACGACGAATAATGTCGTTAATATTGGCATGTCGAGATATTTGGCCAGCGCTTCTGCTACAAGAAAGGCCATGATGTCCGAAACTGTCAACAACTTCTCCACAGTGACAAACATGCGGAGAAACACAAGGCGCTCCTAAACGAAGGCAAGTGGCAAAGCGAAAAGTAGTATTGTCCCACAAGGTACCTATGTTGGGTGATGGAAGTGCCTGATGATGTACCTATATTTATATATTATGTACCTATATCAATCTCTTAGATAACTTATTTTTTTTATGTAATGAAGTCTCCTATGAAGCCTCCTTGATGATATGAAAAGAAGTCACTGTGAATTTATATAAATAAACGAAGCGAATAATGGACTTATTTATATTATAATATCTCAGTAAAAAACGATCAATTTCAAGACCGAGTGCCGAGACCATGCTGTATTTAGCTGAGTTTAGAAATTTAAATGAAATATATCTCACGAGTGAATTTTGAACGAGTTGTTGAAGAATACCTTACCTACCGAAAATTTTTCGTAAACTTTAAAATTCAGGAAAGTTATATATTTTTGAATTGTTGATTGGTATAAGTGAATTTATGATAAAAATATGATCTCAAATAAAGATAAAATAAATAAACAAGATTTGTACTGAAAGTAAAAAACTACAAGCATTTTAGCCGTTAGGAAGAAATAAAAAAGTATGTCACATCTGTGAGGGTAGCGACAATGTGCAAGGCGTAGTTGTGGTGAAACTTAGGCGTTCAGCGACCACCGACAACTTTCTTACACAACTCGCCACGGTGCACCGAAACGCCTGCTTCCTTCTTTGTCATTAAAATAGTTTATTGGTGTAATATGCAATATTTTACCCCGCAAATGCATGTGTGACTCGCGGTAATAGGCGTAGTTGCATACTATTCAGAAAGTTTTTGATAAATTGTTTGTAATCAAACTGTTAGCGTGTTCCTGGAAAATAAAGTAACGTTTGTAAAGTAAATAGAAAAACTCGTAACTTATTTCAATTATAACCAACTTAAAGGTCAATAAGTATTTCAAATATCCTCGACTCGAAAATTCATATTAGAGAAGAGAATAGAACTGATGAATTCTGTCTGTTTTTAACCGACTTCAAAAAAGGAGGAGGTTCTCCATTCGACTGTATTTTTTTCATGTTTGTTACCTCATAACTTTCGACTGGGTGAACCGATTTTGATGATTCTTTTTTTATTTGAAAGGTAGTGGTTCCCATGTGGTCACATTTCAATTTGGTCCAGTTCTGACATGTCATCCATGAGAAAACCATATAAGTCTTCAATTTGCATTAAGTATATGCGCGACAAATTGACGAATAACTCAATATCACGCTAACCGGTTTCGATGATTCTATTTTATTTCAAAGCTGGTGTTTCCCGTGTAGTCCCATTTAAATTTGGTCCAGATTGAAGTCGTTTTTTTTTTGTTAAAATTTGTGATTATTCTTAATTTATGACTTTCAAGTCACTATATAGCCTGCCTAGAGATATCCCGTATTCAGTTGACGTTGGTTAACCTTTGGTCAGGTTCTTTTTAGTTATTCTTTTACCGGATATGCATAACCAATGGTAGGCTTTAACTACTAAACATCGTTACCAGTAATAAGAGTGAACTCTGCTAACTTACTTTATACTAGACTAAACCTCATTCTAATACAGCTGTGATTCGGTGTTCCTTCCCTATCTGATCACACAAATTGTACAGCTACTCAAACTGCTCTCACTGGACTACTATTACAATAAAATTGTTATATAAAACGTGGTAAACTTTTCCCGTAAAAACTATCTCCGGTAAGCCCCTATGTAAGTACCAACTAATGGACAGATAGTAAAAATTAATACAATGTCCCATAAGTCGGTATTCATTTCAAACTCAGGCACAATGTAAAAACGGGACGTCAGAGTCCCTGTAGCCTTAATATCCGCTGTTTCAGACTCGTAACCGGCTAACAATATTGCATTGCGTACGCCACGCGCTAGTTCCGTACTTATCGCGAAAGTTTCAGCCGCCGGCTCTAAAGGGGGACGGGTGGCGCCGTGGGGTGGCCGCAGGCAGGCGAGTACACCCGCTGCAATATCGATCGCGTCTGCTGCACGCTGCAACGCTGTCTTCCACAGATCAGGCCTTATCGTCCGCCGGAACGAGCCTCCGCCACACTCCTGCACTAAAAAGGCTTTGCAACACATCCTACATACGACTGCGCGACTCTACACGCACGCCTGTATAAGCAAGTATTGAGGCGTGCGCTCACGCTTCACAGCGTTAAGCTTGTTTATTGAAAACCGTTCAATGTTACGTCTCAGCTTCTACGTACAGATTGTACTTACACAGAATTTATGGGAACGTAAAAATATTGTCTCTTTCAGTTACAGTTGACGATAACATCAGACAATTTTATGTTAGCAGTTACACTAGAATGTAAACATACATATATTTACTGAAAAATAATTAAACACATAGATAGATTAAGTATACAAATCAAAATCTCATGGTCAAGTATATGCAGAACTATGCTAAGCATTTTGTTTGGATTTTTCTTTACGCACTTTCCGTATTTCCACTGTTGGCATGGAAAGTTTTACAAAGGTTTACCCTGTTTAAAGGGCTTCTTCCTGTTTCTTTTCCAGTTTCCTGAAAAAAGAGACAGGAAAGAACAGACAATTTACTCTGTATAAGTTTTAAATATCTTCTACAACCAGCTCCGAACTCATTCAATTTAGACTCCTTAAATAACATCGTTAATAAATAACAATATGAAATCACGAATTAAGAGAAACAGCGCAACGTATAATATTTTGTTAACTTTGTGCTGTACCGAAACTTAGTTTAGAACTGTCGCCTACACTGGCTTGACATTTCGAGTACTAAATTCATTACAGTTGGGGTGGTTTTATAAGTGATGGTTAAGGTAAGGGAAACAACACGCCAGGCCGTAGCTAACTATAAAATTTATAACGAAGGACCAAGTCGAAAGTTGCAAGCGTTGAAAATATTGTAAGCTGCACTCGTTTCGGGCAAATTAAATGAAAAACGAAGTTTCACCGCGTGGCCGACAAAGTTGGCCACTCAAGTTTCGAGTTCGGTTGAGAGCCGCGCATACGGACTACACCCGTTCTTCTCACAATACGCAATACATAAACTGTATATAAGTACAGCTATATTTATGAAATAAAATCTCTACATTCAAATGCAGAAGGTAAATACAATAAAGTAAAAACTCAAACCCAACTACGACAAAAAACGACGCTGAAAAGGTATGAAACAAGTTTCAAAAGCCGTAGTCACACGTAATGTAGAAATGTACCACAACACATTAACAACGCGCTTTTACTTTTTTTTATTTAAAATGTTTTGGTGCATCAATAATATTAATTTATTTGCAAACTATATTTTAAATAGGTACCATAGAAATATCACAATTATCGAATAAATACGGACTAAGTCATGAGAAAATGCAAATAATATATATATTTATGAACTGTACAAGTAACGCCCTTTCGAATGACACCAAAAACGGAATATTTATCTCAAATTTATTTTTTAAGACAGTACTTTATGTCCTCTAGAGGGCGCCACATTAGATTTAGTGACACGTCATATAGCTTATAACCAGCGGACGATCAAGACGCTTCTGACGATACCCTATTTGTCTTATTCTGAGTAGTTTAGAAAGAATGAGGTAACAGACAAGCCCATAGAAATATCACACTTATCGAATAAATACGGACAAATTTACGAGCAAATGCTAATAATATATGTATTTTTGAAATGTACAAGTAACGCCCTTTCCTATGATACCAAACACGGCATATCTATCTCAAATTTATTTTTAAGACAGTACTTTATGTCGGCTAGAGGGCGCCACATTAGATTCAGTAACACTTCATATAGCCTATAACCAGCGGACGATCAAGATGCTTCTAACGATACCTCATTTGTCCAGTTCTAATAAGTAGTTAAGGAGCTATGAGGGAACAGATGAAAATACATACATACATACATAGCCTGTCAAAATCATAACCCTCCTTTGGCTTTGCCGTAGTCGGATAATAAAGTATAAATTATCATTCACTGAAACAACTACATTTTTTTATGTATGAGTCTGCCAAAATGACATTACTCTGCCTGATGGAAAGCATAAGCAGAATCCAAGAGTGGTGGTTACCATGCTCATTGCGAATGCAGACAATGCAGCATGGCGAGCCACACCATGGCGGCCTAGTGATGCTTCTGCATCGTTGGGCCTCCGGTCTCGCCCTCACCACCGAAACACGACAGCACAAACACTGTCATTTTACGGTGATTCTCTGTGCGAAGCTAGTAGCGCCCTGGCAGAGTCGGCCCGTTCGTGCTGAAATCAACTACCTTGAATTGGAATGGATGGATGAATTTTAACTAATTTAGAAATGAATAAAGTATAGTTCACATGGATTTGAGCATACGAATCATAATGTTTATTGATAAATTATCGTAATTGACTTTAGTAGTATAACAGCACAAAATATTTACAGGACCCCTTTAATTTTATGAATTCATGTTTACATAATACTTTTGAAATCTAGAAAACATTCTGGTTTGAGTTTAGTTTACTTCTTTCATTCTTAAAAAATAATAACTGTTAAGCCGGGTCTCCTGCGACACTGTTTAATGTTTTTAAACACCAAATGTCAAATATTTATCAAAATATGGGCGTGTCCTAACTGTTTTGTTAATTTTAACAAGCAAACATGTTATCCAAAGCGGACTGAAAACATCCCAAAGTATACTTCTCGTATAATGAAACTGAACTGAACTAACATTAATACTTATATTATTCATATTTATACTATAGAAGTAAGTAAGTGTACTATAAGTCATTTTGTCGAGCAGATAAAAGATTTTTGCTTTTCGTGTAATCGTGTTTGATGTTCGTTTAAAAGTCCGTCTCCTGCGACTTTTCGCTAACATGTTTAGTTAAAAAGTTTTGTTAATTTGTTTTGTTAATTTTAGCCGCAGGAGACACGCCTTTACTGATACAATGTATTACAAAAGGGGTCCAAACAACTTTCATCATCAATATACACAATACTTAATTAAGTAAATTCTCCATATACCTATTCAACAGCAAAATCAAGACCCTACTAAGCTTACTTTGTTTTAAAAGTACCTACCTACCGATAATGATCACTCATACTTTTTTGTAAATAAATGCTTATTTTTCCGAAAAATACAGAATAAAACGTAGAAAAAAATACAAATTCATGCAATTAACGGTTTTAACTTTCAAAAATAAAACCAGTCTTAGGGTCAGTTTTACCAGATAGTTATCTGCCATTGAATTTTAGCCCTCACACTTATCACACTAATATTAAGTTTGTGAGTGTGTATATTTGTTACTCTTTCACGCATAAACTACTGAACGGGTTTGGATGAAACTTTACAGTAGCTTATACATCAGAATAACACATAGGCTACTATTTGCCACGATAACCGACATACGCGCGGGCGGAGCCGCGGGCAACAGCTAGTTAAGATATTATAAAAATTGCTATTAAAGATATGTACATATATTTGATAGTAGTCTCTATATTTGACTTGTGAAACAGAAACATGTATTGTGTTATTTTTCAAATTAATTGGCATTGGTCTTTTATAGGCGGTCCACACTACAACGATATATCGTAGCGATTTAACTGTGCAGTTCGTTTGTGCAGTTTTATCGTACCTGTGGACGGAAATTGGCTCAGATTTTTTGGTTGGTGCAAACGATCGGAGGCATGAGCAAAAGTCATTCGATAAATCGTTGTCGATTTAACTGCACAGTTCGTCTGTGCAGTTATCGGTAGCGTGTGGACGGAAGTCGGTGCAATCGCTCAGTTCGTTCACAAATCTTGCTGTAAGCGGACGCTTTCGCTCACGTCAGTCAACTTATTTCATTCAAACTGCCTCGGTGGCGCAGCGGTAGCGTGTGCGACTGCTGTGCTTGGGGTCTCGGGTTCGATTCCCGGGTCGGACCAAATGTTTATATGATCTGCAAATATTTGTTTCGGAGTTTGGGTGTTTTCTATGTATAATATGTATGTATTTACAAAAAAAAGTATATATGTATTTGTATCAGTTGTCTAGTAACCCATAATATAAGCTCTGCTTAGTTTGGGACTAGATGGCGTTGTGTGTTAGATGTCCGAAATATTTATTTATTTATTATTTATTTAATAAATTTACGTGAGACTAGCTGAACCCCGCGGTATTACCCGCGGTCATTGTCGTACCGCTGGTAACGCCGCGGGGCGAAGTTAGTCTAAGAAAATGAAGTTAGCCTAAGTTACTCCTTATATTATCAGCTACCTATCAGTGAAAGTCGCATCAAAATCGGTCCAGCCGTTCCAGAGATTAGCTGGAACTAACAGACAGACAGACAGACAAAAATTGTAAATATTATTTTGGTATAACATATTATGTACCCTATATACATACATAATATGCATTTAGCAAAAAGCAGTTATTTTAATTTTACAAACAGACACTCCAATTTTATTTATTTGTATGATAAAGAAGTATGACTTTCTTTTAAGAAGCCACTCCTTACACCACACACTATGTGATTTTCTTCTCTTTTTAACCGACTTCAAAAAAGGAGGAGGTTCTCAATTCGACCCTATTTTTTTATGTATGTTCGCGGATAACTTCGTCGTTTATGAACCGATTTTGATGATTCTTTTTAAATGGAAAGGAGACATCCCAACGGTAGTACCATGATAAGGACATTAAGATCTGATGATGGCATCCAAGAGAAATCGAGTCGAACCTTAAAGTCGGTTTTTGCTTTTGTTAAAATTTTACTTGTTGTACAAATAAATAAACATTTCGGAAATCTAACACACAACGCCATCTAGTCTCAAACTAAGCAGCGCTTGTATTATGGGTACTAGACAACTAATACAAATACATGTATACTATTTTCTGTAAATAGATACATATTACACATAGAAAACACCCAAACTCCGAAACAAATATTTGCAGATCATACAAACATTTGGTCCGACCCGGGAATCGAACCCGAGACCTTGAGCACAGCAGTTGCATAAGCTACCACTGCGCCACCGAGGCAGTCAAATTAAGCCATGTTATCGCAAGCACGTCATCGCCTTCCATAGTGGACGACATGTTTATAGTCTGAGCTTCTGCAGAGAACTGACGATCGATGCAGATATCGTTGACGTGTGGACGCTCTATGGACGTACGATAACTGTACAGTCGAACTGTGCAGTCACATCGCAACGATAAATCGTAGTAGTGTATACCGACCTGGGATTTTATCAACAAGTGGTGAAACTGGCCCATAGTAATTAAAAATGTGTAGCTACGTGCCTGAATGTGGAAATAGCATTGTACCAATTGTCACGTAGCGGCTTTAGGAGCCTAGAAGGTTGTGGTGAAGCCACGAGGTTCTGATGATGATTAAATTAGACGCTTCACGACAACAATTTAAAGAATTTATTTACTGAAGTATAACACAAACAGATAGATGTACAGTCAGGGTGTGGGTTTGAGAGATTCGACCAGTCAGTGCCTCCAGACAAGAAGCACTTAACTGTAGGTTCGCAGCGATGAGAAAAGGAAGAGGTGTAGTCCTGGGTCGGCTTTAGAGGCCGATCCCCGTAGAGGCGTCGCAGGCGACTGGCGTGGTAGACGCCGGCCGAAAGAGGTGCAGTGCTGGGGCTCCAGCGTAGGCCGGGCAGCCCAGCCACCAGGCGTGGTAGACGCCGGGCGAAAGAGTGCAGTGCTGGGGTCGGCTTTAGAGGCCGACCCCCCGTAGAGGGCAGCGCAGCTGTCCGGCGTGGTAGACGCCGGGCGAAAGAGGTCGAGCTGTAGTGTGCTCGTCCTTTTATGTGTCCCTGCGGTGGTAGGGACAGCGGCGCAGCGGTGGGAGGCGAGCGCCGATGACGCGTGACACCCCCCTCATTAGGCGAGAATTTTTCCTAGGGGAAATTCGCTGACCTCGGGGTCGCCACTGTCGGCAGCTCCTCGCTGGTACCCTGGGAACAAGATTAAAGCAGGATCAGAATTTTTTTAGAGACAAAAAAAAGTTTAAAGAGATAAGAGGGAAAAGACAAACTAACAGGCTAAGGTCATATCAGCTTAGTTCAATAGCAAAAATATAGTGAAGTTAAAAGTTTAAAGGTTTGAAATAAAATTTCAAATAAAAAGTTCAATTGAGAACATAAACAAAGTGAGTCATACATTCCGATGCTCCGTTAGAAATGTTTAAAGAATTTAGTATAATAGTTGCAAACTTGTTTAACTGTTTAGGTAGATGCAGTAGTAGAAAATTGTAGTTATTAGTAGGTATGCTAGCTAAGACATATGTGCGAAAGAGAAAAATACACAACCAGATCGACAACAACAACCGAGAATCGAACCTGTAAGTCGAGTTTGACTCGACTTTTTAACTACTGAGCCATAGGTTAAAAAAAGGTAAAAGTTTTTGTAGATTATAGTTAGATTTTGATAGTGCGATATTTATTTTGTTTTTATTGTTTTGTAATGAACAATAATTTAGGTTTTTTTTTTTTTTAAAAGTTAAAGTGTGTAAGGACAAGAAATGTTATTTGATTTACGACGCAGGAAATAATTTTTAGAGATAAATAATACAGAAACCCATCTGTAAAAAATGTTAGTTATGGAATGAGTAAACAAAATCACTGTTTATTAATTGTTTTAACTAACTTTGGCTAATTCGCCAACCAAACGAGATATTTTAGAAACGACATTAGATTTGACTTGTTTAGGGGCCAATTTTTATAAAATATTTGTGTTCGTCACTGAGAAAATAAAATTATCGAGCTGCCAGTACCTTCTCAAAGATAGAAGGTTGATAGTCTAAAGTCTTGGTGTATACATACATCTCGTGGTTCATCAACTATATTGGGATCAAAATCCGTAGCAATATAGATGCGACCACAGTGACGACTTAAATTTCAATATACATTGTAGTATTAGATTTAGTAGTTTAGAGAAATGAATGATTTTAGTATTTAAATTGATGATAGATTCTCTGGTCGCGAATTATCGAGTAGAAAAAGTTGTTTAGTAGTTTTTGGTAGTTTTTAGTAGCTTTTAGTAGTTTTTAGTAGATATAAGTAGGTAATTGTAGTTTAGATGTATCCTTTCACCGAGTATAGTTTAGGGTGTATACAGCGGTGTGTCGATTAGGGTATTTAGATAAGTTTATGTGGTCATTTTCAATGAAATTGAAACGACTGTTTAGGAGAATAAGGGAACAAAATTACTGTTTGTAGTAAATTAAAAATATATATATATATATGTGGCTTTAAGGCTTGTTTAGAGAGTTACCGACCGCTCTGTTATAAATAAATAAATCCCCAATAATAATAATAAGTTTGGCTTTAAGGCTTGTTTAAAGAGTTACCGACCGCTCTGTTATAAATAAATAAATCCCTCATCAATGATAAGTTTTAGTACTAAGGCTTAAGTTTTAGGAGTCACTAACCGCTCCAAAGAGTATTAAAAGTACCAAGAATCATTAGTAGAAACTGGCCATATGATGACGGAACATCATAAGAGTTACAAGTAGTAATCTATCAAGGGGTAGGGCCTTGAGTCTTTCAGAAGACATGATGTCACAACAACATAAAGGTTACAAGTAGTAACTATCAAGGGGTAGGGCCTTGAGTGTCTTTTAGAAGACATGATGTCACAACATCATAAAGGTTACAAGTAGTAACTATCAAGGGTTAGGGCCTTGAGTGTCTTTCAGAAGACATGATGTCACAACATCATAAAGGTTACAAGTAGTAACTATCAAGGGGTAGGGCCTTGAGTGTCTTTCAGAAGACATGATGTCACAACATCATAAAGGTTACAAGTAGTAACTATCAAGGGGTAGGGCCTTGAGTGTCTTTCAGAAGACATGATGTCGGACGTCATTAAGGTTAGAGGAACAGGGTTAATGACATTTTGGTGGATGATCAAGTGCTTAGCACAGAGCGATACCTGCCACCGATATAGGCGAACAGTCAAAGCTTAAATTCCAATCAAAACTGTCAATAAACCTTTTAGAGTTAGTTAGTTATAGTGGCAGTATAGCCGGTTAGAGATAGATATACTCATTTTGAGAGTAAATTTAAAAAGTTATAGGAGTCTAGCAACGAGAATAAAGACATTAAATAAGTAAGTATATTGGTTTAGACCAAAATATACACAAACGAACATACAGACCAGAAACATACATGCCAATACGATACCCACATTATGTGATTATTTTTAGGTAGTCGTATTGCAACTTTATATAAATCCACCTACATCTCAAGCATCACTAGTTAAAATTGTCTCAAGTTGAGAATAGTGCAAGAATGTTGTAAGAACAACATGTTTATAGGTATATTTTATAAGTAGCTATAGTGGAACATCTGTATAGTGAATTCCAAAGGTTGATAGAATATGATATAGTAGATTGTAGCTATAGTATATGGTACTGAAGTAAGTTGCAGCGGTCAATAGTATTATATTATTTATTAGTAGACATTTAGAATGCGTTTCGAAATTTATCGAACGAAACAAAGTAGAAAAATAGGTACTAAATGTACACGAAGAAATCAAAAAGTAGTATTTTAGAATACAAATTTTAGAACAAGGATCCGAGACGATCACATTGTGCAGAAAAACTATGGTAGCCATTTTGTTTAAATAGTAGCTATATGGTTAAGTACCTTTTGAGGTTATGTCGCCACGAGGCTTTAAATTAGCCCAGAACAATTTAGAGTGAACGATCGACGACGATACTATTAACAGCTACTTAGTCATCAAATTAATTGTTTTAGTTTAATATGATGATCGCCCACACTTTACAAAAATTTTAGATTTATTTAGTGGCTAGAAATATTTGTAGATTTTATTTTATAGGTTTACGCTTCTATCATTGTTAGAATGCATTTTTAAGAGAGCGTAAACAATAGATGGGCAAGAAACGACAAGACTCAGACTGTTTTGTCAAAAATAGAAAAAAATATCCAATGATGCTACACCGATCGACATCATTTATAGCATATTTTTAAGAAAATCTCAAGCAACAAATGAACGAGAAACGACAAGACTAAGAACCACTGTGTTAGATATTATTTAACACATATTTAATATAGTTTAGAAAAGTATAGTTTAATGTTAGTAACCTCATTTAGAAAACAAATCGCATCCATTGTACCTACCAGAAAAACAAGTTATAGGAATTAGTTTTAGAGAGGTATCAACATGTACCATTTTTGAGTTTTAGATAGTAAATGAAATGACCATAGCCGCAGATGTATATAGAAGTTGAAAGAAAAAAATTACGCGTTAGATGAATATTACGAGTATGTAGTTTAAGTTTAGATAAGTTTAATAATGACTCAAAGTAATAATTAAGTTTTTAGTAATGAAGCCAAGTTTGGTCTAGTTAGATATTTGAACGGAATTAATTAAGTTAGATATAGCTATCGAACCCATTAAGGTGTGTTTGAAAGAAAAATAGAATATATCGAATTTCATCCAGGTTGTTACAATAAGATTAAGCGAGCCGTAGGGCGTGGCGTGGTTCTGCGCGTGCGAAACCGGTTTTCGTTTGCGACTCAAACGCATTCCAGCGACTTGCATTTAAATTGCGGTTTATATAAGCCACAAGCGAACAAAATTTAAGCGAAAGTAATTAACAGTATTTTTTGCACACGCGGTTCTAGCGAAAAAATATGAAAAAGCAAATAAAAGTGCGTGAATATACACGCGGTTTCGACTGGCACGTGTTCACAGCGAAATAATAGAAAAAAACACTTTCCTGGATGGGATTCAACACAAAACAAGCAATACACACAAAATATACACAATAAAAAGAATATGAGGTAAACCGTGATCGAATCTCTCAGTTCAGTCGGGCGCCATGTGTCACGTAGCGGCTTTAGGAGCCTAGAAGGTTGTGGTGAAGCCACGAGGTTCTGATGATAATTAAATTAGACGCTTCACGACAACAATTTAAAGAATTTATTTACTGAAGTATAACACAAACAGATAGATGTACAGTCAGGGTGTGGGTTTGAGAGATTCGACCAGTCAGTGCCTCCAGACAAGAAGCACTTAACTGTAGGTTCGCAGCGATGAGAAAAGGAAGAGGTGTAGTCCTGGGTCGGCTTTAGAGGCCGATCCCCGTAGAGGCGTCGCAGGCGACTGGCGTGGTAGACGCCGGCCGAAAGAGGTGCAGTGCTGGGGCTCCAGCGTAGGCCGGGCAGCCCAGCCACCAGGCGTTGTAGACGCCGGGCGAAAGAGTGCAGTGCTGGGGTCGGCTTTAGAGGCCGACCCCCCGTAGAGGGCAGCGCAGCTGTCCGGCCTGGTAGACGCCGGGCGAAAGAGGTCGAGCTGTAGTGTGCTCGTCCTTTTATGTGTCCCTGCGGTGGTAGGGACAGCGGCGCAGCGGTGGGAGGCGAGCGCCGATGACGCGTGACACAATTATGTACCTGAAAGCTGTACCTTCAGAATTGAAAGAAGTTAATTTATGAACAAAAATATAATTTTTGAATAAAAAACTACTGAACGGATTTGAATGAAACTTTTCAGTAATATAGCTTATACATCAGATTAACACCTATGCTACTATTTGCCGCGATAACCGACATACATGCGGGCGGAGCCGCGGGCAACAGCTAGCAGTATAATAATTTCAAAAGTATGTTTAAGTTGAACTTACTATTTAAATAAGAACAGCCCCCCCCCCCCCTTGGATACCACCGGCTGGTGGCAATGTCGGACTCGAACCGACTAAAGCCGCATGCCGTCTCGGGTACCAGGAGCAGGGTAACCAGGGGCACCGTTGACAGTAAATCCCTGGAACCCCGAGTACCTACGGTTTGTAGATGGCCCCCTCCTGTGCAGGAACCCCGATGTTCCTTTCCTGCTCAGAAAAAAAGCGCTAGCACCGTCATCCCGTCTGAAAAGACCCCTAGCTAAATTGCAAGTGTTTCGCATCGATTCTCTTTCTACAATCGCTAACACCTCTTTTCTCTAGCATTATTGGCTTGTTTTAAATACGTGACTTAGCATTGAGGGATATCATGGCCATACATTCGTTAGGTTCCTATTAAGGTTTACGTTTGTGGAACGCAACTTGGCTAGGCAGTAGTTATCAGGCACAATCGCTTCTGATCAATTTCAAATTTGACTATTACACTTTGTAAGGTATTAATAAATCTATGTACCCTAACCTGCATACTAATAAATTGAATAAATTTACCTCACCTGGCCGTAGCCCACGCAAACAGTGTAAACTAATAATAATAATAATAACTGAAAACTTATTTAAAGTTTCTATAATCTAGACATAAGTTATCTATACTTAATACCTATGTTTATTCCGGGCAGACTCCTTGAATAATTTACTCCGATCTTTTCCCTTGTTTGTTTCAATCTTTTGTTTCTAAGCGGTCATGTTTCTTATGTAGTTCTTAATTTTCTTAAAACATGTATTTTAATGTTTCAAATACAGAAATAAGTATGCAAGTAAACGTCAACGTCTAATAGAAAAAAACATTTATACTTGTTTAATATTTAGCATAATATTCGCATATAGGGTATTTAGTTGCCTTTATCTTACATCATCATCTTATCGCTGTCGACTGCTAGACATAGGCCTCTCCAATTGCAAACCACTTGGTTCGATCCTCGGCTTCTGGCATCCAGCTCCTGCCAGTCGTCTTGCGCAAATCCACCAGAACTCTTCTACCCCAGCGGCTGTCAGCTCTGCAGCTAATATGGCCAGCCCACTGACACTTCAGCTTGCTAATCACGAATAGCCGCTATCCTCCTTCGCACATTGGCAGTAGTTCAAGAGCTTATTCTTCTGAAAACACAGTATTATTCTTCTAGAAGCTCGCTTTTACATAAAGTAACAATCCTCATAGGCTAATCCGCATTTGGCTACCAGCGTTGTTACCAGAAATTATAGTTTCAGTGACTCAAATCGATACAAGGCAACAAATACCTACACACAGCGACTGAATAGTTTGGAAATACGCCAGAGGCACTCGACCTCTGCCACAGTACACGCTTGCCTATTTCACTACTGAGGCATTGATGTAAGACGCAGTTCTCTCACTTTGCTGTTATATGAGATCTATTAAACAATCAAGATACTAAAAATGTAAGTACATAATAAACAGCAATGATCAAAATCGAATATCTTTAATTAAAATATAAGTAATTATTATTATTACGAAGAAAGCACATTTTAGAAAAAGACTCTATAATGGGTTTAGCCGTGTAAGTTTTAGGTGATTTCTTGAGGCACAGAACAATCAACTTTGTGACAATATACGTAAGATAGAATATGGATTGATTATCGCGCGTTTAGGACGTTCCAGTACCTGTGGCATCGAATATAAAAAAGCACTTGACAGCAGTTCAGTTTATTTTGAGCTAGAGTGCGACAAATATCTGACTGATATAAGTGATGATCATTAAATATTATTATTCTGAGTTATTCTGAGGTTTTAGGAGTGTTTATAATTAAGTTTTTTTACGCATCAGAAGGCTTATTTCTCAAATTTTCGAACTCTAACACGTAACATTATGATAATAAATATGTAGTGTAGGACGTCCACAGGCTAGGTAGAATGATGATTTGCGCAAGACAGCTGGCTGGGGCTGGATGCAAGAAGTCATTGAAGAGGTCTATGTCCAGTAGTCAACTGCGATAAGATGATAATGATAAAAGACCAAGGCTACTAAATTCTCAATAAGCCAAGAAAGGAAGGCACATAGAAGTTTTATCAAACAACCAGGAAAGCGATAGTCCATTTCCTGACTATTTCCTTCCATCTACGGTGTTCAAACTAAAAGTTTTATGTTCGTTTACCATGCAAGAAAAATATTTTTTTTATGGTATGTATGGCAAACGAACGGACCTATCACCTGGTAAGTAAGCGATTACCGCCGCCCATGGACACCCGCAACAGCAGAGGCGTCACAAGTGCGTTGCCGACCTTTGGGGGATGGGGAAAGGGATGTGGGGAGGGGTTGGGGTATGGGCCTCCAGTATCCTCACTCACTCGGTGAAACACAGCGCAAGCGCTATTTTACACCGGTTTTCTGTGAGGTCGTGGTATCACTCCGGTCGAGCCGGCCCATTCATGTCGAAGCGAGGCTCTCCCACGGCCGGCCCTTACAATAGTTTACTCTGCATCTGAGTATTATTTTTATCTAAAACTAGCTGACCCCACGCCATTCGTATCGCCATATTTTTCTTTCGTAAACATTTTCTAAATTTCTGAAAAACTTGTTTTAGTAATTATGCCCGCAGCTTTCCACAGGTATACAGTCGCGGACAAAAAAAAATATTCCGGTTATCTTTTAATTTTCTTGTGTACAGACCTTGTCCTAACAAAAACGAACACATAAAAAAATTCCTATTTGGTGCAGTCGATCGGAAGTTATGCGCGTACATACATTTCGGCGATTAATTTATATGTATCATAAAAATTAGGGTATAAAAAATAGATGTTGGTCAATTCTCAGACCTACTCGATATGCACACCAAATTTCATAAAAATCGGTCCAGCCGTTTCAGAGGATTATAGTAACTAACATTGTGCCACGAGAATTTTATATATATGATATAGATATGCGTATTTTTACAAATATATCAGTAGGTATGTTAATCAACAACGTTATTTATCATAGTACAAGCTTTGCCTTGTTTGGAATCACACGACCAAGTGTAAGATTATTATTTTCACTGTCAAATAAACTATATCAAACGATTACAAATAAATAGTTTTCACTTTTAGTTTTAACTTGTGAAACTACTCTGAATTTTGACTACAACCGCAAAGCATCCTCAAATAAATAGCTCATTTAAGGTTTACACAACATAACAATTGAAAGTTTTAGAGAGCTGACGACTGGAACTGTTCAGGAAGTAGTCATCGAACCGATGCCACGCTGTCGCACAGATAAATAGAATCAGGTTAAAGGTATTTATGTTAGTATATAGCCTTCCCTTCCTCCCATACTCCCATGCATGCTAGATACCGAAATATTTGATTAACCTCCGAATACTCTAACAGAATATTACATCATAGGGTAGCTTCATAAATTGTTTAATATAAATGATGCTTCGGAAGCAAAATACTTTAATACATAAAACGAGCAGTTAAAACAGAAATTGGACAATTGAAGCATTTACTTTAAGCTACGACGCGACGGTCTACGCTGGAGCTACGCCAGATTGCCGAATATAATATATTTCATAAATAATATGTACTTATATGAAATATATATTACGCTAGAGGGAACACACTTAGTTGAATTAACTCTTATATACTAACATTACTATATATACTAAATACTGAATATGGTAGGAAAAAAAGTCTAATTTTCAGACAGATATTAATTTGTCGTGTATCCTAACAGTAGATATACCTATGCAAACAAATGTACTAAAAAAGTCGTCCACTTTGAGAGAATTTTAAGTAATTTTTGAGTGACGTCTAAACCTAAAAATTTAAATACATGCATACACTCACCCATATTCTAAAAGGGGTCCTCAAAAGTGTATCACATGTAAATGTGTATTAAACGTAATCAAATTATTATTTATTTATTCTGCCTACTATCGTTTAGTGAAACTTACTTAATTGTTATTTAATACGATATACTTATATTATATACGTATTTATTTTATTTATGAAATATGTCTATGAATATTTATATCAGTTGTCTAGCAACCATAGTAAAAGCTCTGCTTAGTTTGAGACTAGATGACGTGAGTGAGATGTCCGAAATATTTATTTATTTATATTGGTTAAATACTTACGTGTGAAAAGAAAGTGTACCATGTTATAGACATGAAGCAATAAATCTATACTAATATTATAATATCGAAAGTAACGGTGCATGTTTGTCTGCTACACTTTAATGGCTAAACCGATTTCAATGAAATTTGGCATACATACATTTGGCTACTCTTAAGCACTATAACCGGCATACACGCAGACACGTGGGACAATCGTATTTCTTGACAATACCATTGTCCTACCGACCCCATAAGAAATGAACATGGGGTAGTTGCTAAACCATAGAAACACATGTACATATTTAAGTTATACTTAATCCGAATTACCATCGGTGGCCAAATTATTAGGGACAGTATTGAGATTTTTGTATTTTCTAGTTTAATTCTGTAACAAATGATTAGTTGTAGGCCATTCATATATTTTTTGGGTTCCGTGCCAAAGGCAAAAAACGGAACCCTTATAGATTCGTCATGTCTGTCTGTCCGTTCGTATGTCACAGCCACTTTCTTCCGAAACTATAAGACCTATAATGTTGGTAGGTAGATGTATTCTCATATAACCTCAATATCATTTTTTTTTATATTTAATGATGCCACTCTTTGCTGCAATAAGAACTGTTATGCGGCGGGGCATGCTCTCTATACTCTATTTTTGCATATACCTGGAGTTTAGATTGGTGATGCGATTCTCTGATAAAAGTTTTAATCAACTGCCTGCCCAACAAAAGAGGTGATTACACAATGAAAGGTAAAATGCAGTTTACGATTAATGACGTATTAAAAAAAAACTACTTACTAGATTTCGTTCAAAACAATTTTACACACATTTAGGAGGATTTAGGAGGGACACACATTTTACCACTTTGGAAGTGTCTCTCGCGCAAACTATTCAGTTTAGAAAAAAAAATGTTAGAAACCTCAATATCATTTTTGAACACCTATACATCCAAAAAAAAGTTTTTGAGTTTCAGTTCTAAGTATGGGGACCCCCAAAATTTATTGTTTTTTACTTCTATTTTTGGGTATAAATATTAATGCGGTTCACAGAATACATCTACCTACCAACATTATAGGTCTTATAGTTTCGGAAGAAAGTGGCTGTGACATACGAACGGACAGACAGACATGACGAATCTATAAGGGTTCCGTTTATTGCCTTTGGCCAAAAGCGGTTATTGTGACTAAACCATGATAGTTAGATATATGCTCTCGCGGACTTTTTATATTATGTGTACGTGAAGCGGTATCTAATATATAAAATTCTCGTGTCGCGGTGTTTGTTACCAAACTCCTCCGAAACGGCTGGACCGATTTTTATGAAATACTAGCTGTTGGCCGCGGCTCCGCTCGCGTTTATGTCGATTATCGCGGCAAATAGTAGCCTATGTGTTATTCTGATGTATAAGCTATATTACTGTAAAGTTTCATCCAAATCCGTTCTGTAGTTTTTGCATTAAAGAGTAACAAACACACACACATACATCCTTACAAACTTTCGCATTTATAATATTAGGAGGATTGTGTGCATATTGGGTAGGTCCAAGGACCAAGTCGAAAGTTGCAAGCGTTGAAAATATTGTAAGCTGCACTCGTTTCGGGCAAATTAAATGAAAAACGAAGTTTCACCGCGTGGCCGACAAAGTTGGCCACTCAAGTTTCGAGTTCGGTTGAGAGCCGCGCATACGGACTACACCCGTTCTTCTCACAATACGCAATACATAAACTGTATATAAGTACAGTTATATTTATGAAATAAAATCACTACATTCAAATGCAGAAGGTAAATAAAATAAAGTAAAAACTCAAACCCAACTACGACAAAAAACGACGCTGAAAAGGTATGAAACAAGTTTCAAAAGCCGTAGTCACACGTAATGTAGAAATGTACCACAACACATTAACAACGCGCTTTTACTTTTTTTTATTTAAAATGTTTTGGTGCATCAATAATATTAATTTATTTGCAAACTATATTTTAAATAGGTACCATAGAAATATCACAATTATCGAATAAATACGGACTAAGTCATGAGAAAATGCAAATAATATATATATTTATGAACTGTACAAGTAACGCCCTTTCGAATGACACCAAAAACGGAATATTTATCTCAAATTTATTTTTTAAGACAGTACTTTATGTCCTCTAGAGGGCGCCACATTAGATTCAGTGACACGTCATATAGCTTATAACCAGCGGACGATCAAGACGCTTCTGACGATATTCCATTTGTCTTATTCTGACTAGTAGTTTAGAAAGAATGAGGTAACAGACAAGCCCATAGAAATATCACACTTATCGAATAAATACGGACAAATTTACGAGCAAATGCTAATAATATATGTATTTTTGAAATGTACAAGTAACGCCCTTTCCTATGATACCAAACACGGCATATCTATCTCAAATTTATTTTTAAGACAGTACTTTATGTCGGCTAGAGGGCGCCACATTAGATTCAGTAACACTTCATATAGCCTATAACCAGCGGACGATCAAGATGCTTCTAACGATACCTCATTTGTCCAGTTCTAATAAGTAGTTAAGGAGCTATGAGGGAACAGATGAACATACATACATACATACATAGCCTGTCAAAATCATAACCCTCCTTTGGCTTTGCCGTAGTCGGGTAATAAAGTATAAATTATCATTCACTGAAACAACTACATTTTTTTATGTATGAGTCTGCCAAAATGACATTACTCTGCCTGATGGAAAGCATAAGCAGAATCCAAGAGTGGTGGTTACCATGCTCATTGCGAATGCAGACAATGCAGCATGGCGAGCCATACCATGGCGGCCTAGTGATGCTTCTGCATCGTTGGGCCTCCGGTCTCGCCCTCACCACCGAAACACGACAGCACAAACACTGTCATTTTACGGTGATTCTCTGTGCGAAGCTAGTAGCGCCCTGGCAGAGTCGGCCCGTTCGTGCTGAAATCAACTACCTTGAATTGGAATGGATGGATGAATTTTAACTAATTTAGAAATGAATAAAGTATAGTTCACATGGATTTGAGCATACGAATCATAATGTTTATTGATAAATTATCGTAATTGACTTTAGTAGTATAACAGCACAAAATATTTACAGGACCCCTTTAATTTTATGAATTCATGTTTACATAATACTTTTGAAATCTAGAAAACATTCTGGTTTGAGTTTAGTTTACTTCTTTCATTCTTAAAAAATAATAACTGTTAAGCCGGGTCTCCTGCGACACTGTTAAATGTTTTTAAACACCAAACGTCAAATATTTATCAAAATATGGGCGTGTCCTAACTGTTTTGTTAATTTTAACAAGCAAACATGTTATCCAAAGCGGACTGAAAACATCCCAAAGTATACTTCTCGTATAATGAAACTGAACTGAACTAACATTAATACTTATATTATTCATATTTATACTATAGAAGTAAGTAAGTGTACTATAAGTCATTTTGTCGAGCAGATAAAAGATTTTTGCTTTTCGTGTAATCGTGTTTGATGTTCGTTTAAAAGTCCGTCTCCTGCGACTTTTCGCTAACATGTTTAGTTAAAAAGTTTTGTTAATTTGTTTTGTTAATTTTAGCCGCAGGAGACACGCCTTTCCTGATACAATGTATTACAAAAGGGGTCCAAACAACTTTCATCATCAATATACACAATACTTAATTAAGTAAATTCTCCATATACCTATTCAACAGCAAAATCAAGACCCTACTAAGCTTACTTTGTTTTAAAAGTACCTACCTACCGATAATGATCACTCATACTTTTTTGTAAATAAATGCTTATTTTTCCGAAAAATACAGAATAAAACGTAGAAAAAAATACAAATTCATGCAATTAACGGTTTTAACTTTCAAAAATAAAACCAGTCTTAGGGTCAGTTTTACCAGATAGTTATCTGCCATTGAATTTTAGCCCTCACACTTATCACACTAATATTAAGTTTGTGAGTGTGTATATTTGTTACTCTTTCACGCATAAACTACTGAACGGGTTTGGATGAAACTTTACAGTAGCTTATACATCAGAATAACACATAGGCTACTATTTGCCACGATAACCGACATACGCGCGGGCGGAGCCGCGGGCAACAGCTAGTTAAGATATTATAAAAATTGCTATTAAAGATATGTACATATATTTGATAGTAGTCTCTATATTTGACTTGTGAAACAGAAACATATATTGTGTTATTTTTCAAATTAATTGGCATTGGTCTTTTATAGGCGGTCCACACTACAACGATATATCGTAGCGATTTAACTGTGCAGTTCGTTTGTGCAGTTTTATCGTACGTGTGGACGGAAATTGGCTCAGATTTTTTGGTTGGTGCAAACGATCGGAGGCATGAGCAAAAGTCATTCGATAAATCGTTGTCGATTTAACTGCCCAGTTCGTCTGTGCAGTTATCGGTAGCGTGTGGACGGAAGTCGGTGCAATCGCACAGTTCGTTCACAAATCTTGCTGTAAGCGGACGCGTCCGCGCACGCCAATCAACTTATTTCATTCAGACTGCCTCGGTGGCGCAGCGGTAGCGTATGCAACTGACTGCTGTGCTTGGGGTCTCGGGTTCGATTCCCGGGTCGGACCAAATGTTTGTATGATCTGCAAATATTTGTTTCGAAGTTTGGGTGTTTTCTATGTATAATATGTATGTACACACATCAAAAGTGTCTAGGGATCAAGTATTTTTATGCGGATTTCTTGAGATTGAGATGTGGCTTTGGCCCTGGCCTGCTCAGTCGCCAGACTTGAACCCGATTGAGCATGCATGGGATATGCTACAGAGAAGAGCTCTGCCGAATATGGAGGGTATCCAGTCGCAAGAAGACCTTTTTTTGTTGTTGCAACGAACATGGGCGGCCATTCCACAGCGTGATTTGGATGAACTCATTTTGAGTATGCCAAACCGATTCTTGTGTTGTTAGTGTTCGCGGTAGAAACACGGATTATTAATTGTTTAAGTTACCTAATAAAATTTTAAAGAAAACTGTTATTTCAGTCTTTTTTTCGAACTTTAATGTTAGTGGTTCAAATGTCAAAAATCCCTTTATTAGGAAAATGCCAAATTTCTTTATTAATGCAAAGGTGACTTGGTTTATCGTTACTGTGACAAACGAAAACACTTTATTTGATGAATCCTTAAAGAAAATTTTAATTAATATCAATCAGGAGAAAAGTTATCGCAAAAATATATGTTGATCCCTAGACACATATGTTGATCCCTAGACACTTTTGATGTGTGTATTTACAAAAAAAATGTATATATGAATTTGTATCAGTTGTCTAGTAACCCATAATATAAGCTCTGCTTAGTATGGGACTAGATGGCGTTGTGTGTTAGATGTCCGAAATATTTATTATTAATTTAATAAAATTACGTGAGACTAGCCGAACCCCGCGGTATTATCCGCGGTCATTGTCGTACCGCTGGTAACGCCGCGGGGCGAAGTTAGTCTAAGAAAAGTAGGTTAGCCTAAGTTACTCCTTATATTATCAGCTACCTATCAGTGAAAGTCCCATCAAAATCGGTCCAGCCGTTCCAGAGATTAGCTGGAACTAACAGACAGACAGACAGACAAAAATTGTAAATATTATTTTGGTATAACATATTATGTACCCTATATACATACATAATATGCATTTAGCAAAAAGCAGTTATTTTAATTTTACAAACAGACACTCCAATTTTATTTATTTGTATGATAAAGAAGTATGACTTTCTTTTAAGAAGCCACTCCTTACACCACACACTATGTGATTTTCTTCTCTTTTTAACCGACTTCAAAAAAGGAGGAGGTTCTCAATTCGACCCTATTTTTTTATGTATGTTCGCGGATAACTTCGTCGTTTATGAACCGATTTTGATGATTCTTTTTAAATGGAAAGGAGACATCCCAACGGTAGTACCATGATAAGGACATTAAGATCTGATGATGGCATCCAAGAGAAATCGAGTCGAACCTTAAAGTCGGTTTTTGCTTTTGTTAAAATTTTACTTGTTGTACAAATAAATAAACATTTCGGAAATCTAACACACAACGCCATCTAGTCTCAAACTAAGAAGCGCTTGTATTATGGATACTAGACAACTGATACAAATACATGTATACTATTTTCTGTAAATAGATACATATTACACATAGAAAACACCCAAACTCCGAAACAAATATTTGCAGATCATACAAACATTTGGTCCGACCCGGGAATCGAACCCGAGACCTTAAGCACAGCAGTCGCGTACGCTACCACTGCGCCACCGTGGCAGTAAATTAAGCCATATTATCGCAAGCGCGTCATCGCCTTCCATCGCGGACGACATGTTTATAGTCTGAGCTTCTGCAGAGAACTGACGATCGATGCAGATATCTTTGACGTGTGGACGCTCTATGGACTTACGATAACTGTACAGTCGAACTGTGCAGTCACATCGCAACGATAAATCGTAGTAGTGTATACCGACCATTAGGAATTTTATCAACAAGTGGTGAAACTGGCCCATAGTAATTAAAAATGTGTAGCTACGTGCCTGAATGTGTAAATAGCATTGTACCAATTATGTACCTGAAAACTGTACCTTCAGAATTGAAAGAAGTTAATTTTTGAACAAAAATATACGAATCACGTACAGACTGCGCAGCACAGACGATTGCGAAATGGACACAAACTCCGTACCTGTAGGTACCCACTACGAGTATTTTTGTATACTCAGAATTCTTATGTGGCCAGACTTAATCAGTCATAAATATTCTGTTTTATAATTTGTGTTATATTTTTACGTACGTTGTATATAAACAAACGAACATCACACTAATATATAAAGGCGAAAGTTTGTGTGTATGTTTGTTACTCTTTCACGCAAAAACTGCTGGATGGATTTGGATGAAACTTTACAGTAATATAGCTTATACATCAAAATAACACATAGGCCACTATTTGTTGCGATAACTGACAAACACGTGGGCGGAGCCGCGGACAACAGCTAGTTATATATAAAAAGGACAAAACAATGTGTAGACGTCCTAAGTGTAGTGTGTAGAAGTACCGACAGTACAAACAACCAACGCGACCAAGTGCGGATAGTCACACCTCGCGCATCACGAAGGCGTCGCTAAGCTCACACTAGTCTACCCGTGACCACGAGCGGTATAACCTGTTCGAAACGTCAGGATATAAAAGGTATCGTAACCTTTTAATTATGTAATTTTATCGCGAATAAGTCTCGTTAAACAATAAAAATTATGTTTATAAGTCTAAAGTCTAAAAACAGAAATACTTTTTTTTTATTATTTTTTTTTTTATTTTTGGCCTGCCAAAATGACTACTCTGCCTGATGGAAAGCATAAGCAGAATCCACGACTGGTGGCCACCATACTCATTGCGAATACAACAATGCAGTATGGCGACCCACACTATGGCGGCCTAGTGATGCTTGTGCATCCTTTAGTCTAGTCAACAAGTATGGAACTTGTTGACTAGACTAATTGGGTCTCCGGTCTCACACTCACCAGCGAAACACGACAGCACAAACGCTGTCATTTTACGTTGATTTTCTGTGCGAGGGTAGTACCGCCCCGGTCGAGCCGGCCCGTTCGTGCTGAAATCAGCGTGGCTCTACTACCTACTATTTTTTTTTTTTTTAAATTATATTAATTATTATATATAATTATATAATTATAATTATATATAATATTACATATAATTATAATTAACTATTATTTAATTATTATTTTTTTTTATTTAAATTAATATCTTGTCAACATTCTCAGTAAATAAATCTCAACACATTGCGAAGCGTGCATGTAATGCAATTATATTTTATGTTTAAGAAAATAAGGCAAGTGTGTGGAGAAACGGATGCGTCATGTCGCACCAACACAAAGGAATGATCCTTCGAGCAGGCAAGGTAATCATGCCTGGAGGAAGACACATACCTGAGATTGCATGATTTTACACAACTAATAAGCCGATAAACACTTGCCTGACAAGAGGGTTCCTTCTGTCAGGTAACTAACAAAAAATTATACATTTGACAGTGGAGTTAACAGTGGCTTAGTACTCAGTCTGAGTACTACAAAGAGAATTCGAATTAGGCTACAAAAGCGATATAATTTAATAGTAATACTTCAAAAGTAATTTTTTTCACACTAATATATAAAGGCGAAAGTTTGTGTGTATGTTTGTTACTTCTTCATGCAAAAACTACTGAACGGATTTGAATGAAACTTTTCAGTAATATAGCTTATACATCAGATTAACACCTATGCTACTATTTGCCGCGATAACCGACATACATGCGGGCGGAGCCGCGGGCAACAGCTAGCAGTATAATGATTTCAAAAGTATGTTTAAGTTGAACTTACTATTTAAACCAGAACCCACCCCCCCCCTCGGATACCACCGACTGGTGGCAATGTCGGACTCGAACCGACTAAAACCGCATGCCGTCTCGGGTACCAGGAGCAGGGTAACCAGGGGCACCGTTGACAGTAAATCCCTGGAACCCCGAGTACCTACGATTTGTAGATGGCCCCCTCCTGTGCAGGAACCCCGATGTACCTTTCCTGCTCAGAAAAAAAGCGCTAGCGCCGTCATCTCGTCTGAAAAGACCCCTAGCCAAATTGCAAGTGTTTCGCATCGATTCTCTTTCTACAATCGCTAACACCTCTTTTCTCTAGCATTATTGGCTAATATCTTGTTTTAAATACGTGACTTAGCATTGAGGGATATCATGGCCATACATTCGTTAGGTTCCTATTAAGGTTTACGTTTGTAGAACACAACTTGGCTAGGCAGTAGTTATCAGGCACAATCGCTTCTGATCAAATTCAAATTTTACTATTGCACTTTGTAAGGTATTAATAAATCTATGTACCCTAACCTGCATACTAATAAATTGAATAAATTTACCTCACCTGGCCGTAGCCCTCGCAAACAGTGTAAACTGAAAACTTATTTAAAGTTTCTATAATCTAGATATAAGTTATCTATACTTAATACCTATGTTTATTCCGGGCAGACTCCTTGAATAATTTACTCTGATCTTTTCCCTTGTTTGTTTCAATCTTTTGTTTTTAAGCGGTCATGTTTCTTATGGAGTTCTTAACTTTCTTGAAACATGTATTTTAATGTTTCAAATAAAGAAATAAGTATGCAAGTAAACGTCAACGTCTAATAGAAAAAAACATTTATACTTGTTTAATATTTAGCATAGTATTCGCATATAGAGTATTTAGTTGCCTTCATCTTACATCATCATCTTATCGCTGTCGACTGCTAGACATAGGCCTCTCCAATTGCAAACCACTTGGTTCGATCCTCGGCTTCTCGCATCCAGCTCCTGCCAGTCGTCTTGCGCAAATCCACCAGAACTCTTCTACCCCAGCGGTTGTCAGCTCTGCAGCTAATATGGCTAGCCCACTGACACTTCAGCTTGCTAATCACGAATAGCCGCTATCCTCCTTCGCACATTGGCAGTAGTTCAAGAGCTTATTCTTCTGAAAACACAGTATTATTCTTCTAGAAGCTCGCTTTTACATAAAGTAACAATCCTCATAGGCTAATCCGCATTTGGCTACAAGCGTTGTTACCAGAAATTATAGTTTCAGTGAGTCAAATCGATACAAGGCAACAAATACCTACACACAGCGACTGAATAGTTTGGAAATACGCCAGAGGCACTCGACCTCTGCCACAGTACACGCTTGCCTATTTCACTACTGAGGCATTGATGTAAGACGCAGTTCTCTCACTTTGCTGTTATATGAGATCTAATAAACAATCAAGATACTAAAAATGTAAGTACATAATAAACATCAATGATCAAAATCGAATATCTTTAATTAAAATATAAGTAATTATTATTATTACGAAGAAAGCACATTTTAGAAAAAGACTCTATAATGGGTTTAGCCGTGTAAGTTTTAGGTGATTTCTTGAGGCACAGAACAATCAACTTTGTGATAATATACGTAAGATAGAATATGGATTGATTATCGCGCGTTTAGGACGTACCTGTGGCATCGAATATAAAAAGGCGCTTGACAGCAGTTCAGTTTATTTTGAGCTAGAGTGCGACAAATATCTGACTGATATAAGTGATGATCATTAAAGATTATTATTCTGATTTATTCTGAGGTTTTAAGAGTGTTTATAATTAAGTTTTTTTTACGCATCAGAAGGCTTATTTCTCAAATTTTCGAACTCTAACACGTAACATTATGATAGTAAATAAGTAGTGTAGGACGTCCACAGGCTAGGTAGAATGATGATTTGCGCAAGACAGCTGGCAGGGGCTGGATGCAAGAAGTCATTGAAGAGGCCTATGTCCAGTAGTGAACTGCGATAAGATGATGATAAAATACCAAGGCCACTAAATTCTCAATAAGCCAAGAAAGGAAGGCACAGTGTTAAGATATAGAAGTTTTATCAAACAACCAGGAAAGCGATAGTCCATTTCCTGACTATTTCCTTCCATCTACGGTGTTCAAACTAAAAGTTTTATGTTCGTTTACCATGCAAGAAAAATATTTTTTTTATGGTATGTATGGCAAACGAACGGACCTATCACCTGGTAAGTAAGCGATTACCGCCGCCCATGGACACCCGCAACAGCAGAGGCGTCACAAGTGCGTTGCCGACCTTTGGGGGATGGGGAAAGGGATGTGGGGAGGGGTTGGGGTATGGGCCTCCAGTATCCTCACTCACTCGGTGAAACACAGCGCAAGCGCTATTTTACACCGGTTTTCTGTGAGGTCGTGGTATCACTCCGGTCGAGCCGGCCCATTCATGTCGAAGCGAGGCTCTCCCACGGCCGGCCCTTACAATAGTTTACTCTGCATCTGAGTATTATTTTTATCTAAAACTAGCTGACCCCACGCCATTCGTATCGCCATATTTTTCTTTCGTAAACATTTTCTAAATTTCTGAAAAACTTGTTTTAGTAATTATGCCCGCAGCTTTCCACAGGTATACAGTCGCGGACAAAAAAAAATATTCCGGTTATCTTTTAATTTTCTTGTGTACAGACCTTGTCCTAACAAAAACGAACACATAAAAAAAATCCTATTTGGTACAGTCGATCGGAAGTTATGCGCGTACATACATTTCGTCGATTCATTTATATATATCATAAAAATTAGGGTATAAAAAATAGATGTTGGTCGATTCTCAGACCTACTCGATATGCACACCAAATTTCATGAAAATCGGTCCAGCCGTTTCAGAGGATTATAGTAACTAACATTATGCCACGAGAATTTTATATATATGATATGGATATGCGTATTTTTACAAATATATCAGTAGGTATGTTAATCAACAACGTTATTTATCATAGTACAAGCTTTGCCTTGTTTGGAATCACACGACCAAGTGTGAGATTATTATTTTCACTGTCAAATAAACTATATCAAACGATTACAAATAAATAGTTTTCACTTTTAGTTTTAACTTGTGAAACTACTCTGAATTTGGACTACAACCGCAAAGCATCCTCAAATAAATAGCTCATTTAAGGTTTACACAACATAAAAATTGAAAGTTTTAGAGAGCTGACGACTGGAACTGTTCAGGAAGTAGTCATCGAACCGATGCCACGCTGTCGCACAGATAAATAGACTCAGGTTAAAGGTATTTATGTTAATATATAGCCTTCCCTTCCTCCCATACTCCCATGCATGCTAGATACCGAAATTTTTGATTAACCTCCGAATATTCTAGCAGAATATTACATCATAGGGTAGCTTCATAAATTGTTTAATATAAATGATGCTTCGGAAGCAAATTACTTTAATACATAAAACGAGCAGTTAAAACAGAAATTGGACAATTGAAGCATTTAGTATACGCTACGACGCGACGGTCTACGCTGGAGCTACGCCAGATTGCCGAATATAATATATTTCATAAATAATATGTACTTATATCAAATATATATTACGCTAGAGGGAACACACTTAGTTGAATTAACTCTTATATACTAACATTACTATATATACTAAATACTGAATATGGTAGGAAAAAATGACTAATTTTCAGACAGATATTAATTTGTCGTGTATCCTAACAGTAGATATGCCTATGCAAACAAATGTACTAAAAAAGTCGTCCACTTTGAGAGAATTTTAAGTAATTTTGAGTGACGGCTAAAACTAAAAATATAAATACATGCATACACTCACTCATATTCTAAAAGGAGTCCTCAAAAGTGTATCAAATGTAAATGTGTATTAAACGTAATCAAATGTTTATTTATCTATTCTGCCTACTATCGTTTAGTGAAACTTACTTAATTGTTATTTAATACGATATACTTATTTATATTACTGATTTATTATATTTATTTAATATGGAACAAGTCAATGGCTGAAAGAAAGTTAAGAAATAAAGAGACGTTAGAGAAAAGCATATTGCTTTTTAGATGAATTTGGGAATATAAGCAACAGCTGTGCAGATCAGAGTCCCGCTAGGAATAGCCGTTATCGCGTCGTCTTGCCTGAAGTGTAAAATAAAATTGACTGCCTCAGTGGCTCAGTGGTAGCACTGGTAGCGTATGCGACTGCTGTGCTTGAGGTCTTGGGTTCGATACCGGGTCGGACCAAATGTTTGTATGATCTGCAAATATTAGTTTCGGAGTTTGGGTGTTTTCTATGTATTATATGTATGTATTTACAAAAGGAAAGTATATATGTATTTATATCAGTTGTCTAGCAACCATAGTAGAAGCTCTGCTTAGTTTGAGACTAGATGACATTGTGTGTCAGATATCCGAAATATTTATTTATTTATATTAGCGAAATACTTACGTGTGAAAAGAAAGTGTGCCATATTATAGACATGAAGCAATAAATCTATACTAATACTAGCTGATCCGGCAAACGTTGTTTTGCCATAAAAAAATTGGGGTATTAAAAATAGATGTTGGTCGATTCTCAGACCTACCCCATATGCACACCAAATTTCATAAAAATCGGTCCAGCCGTTGCAGAGGAGTATGGTAACTAACATTGTGACACGAGATTTTTTTATATAAGATTATAATATCGAAAGAAACTGTGCCTGTTTGTTTGCTAAACTTTTATGGCTAAACTGCTGCACCGATTTCAATGAATTTTGACATGGAGATACTTTGACTTTTGAGGAAGGCTACTCTTCAGCGCTATAACCGGCATACACGCAGACACGTGGGACAATCGTATTTCATGATAATACCATTGTCCCACCGACCCCATAAGAAATGAAGATGGGGTAGTTGCTAAACCATATAAACTTATGTAACTTATATCTAATCCGAATTACAATAAATAAAGACCTAAACGCACTACCAACATTGGTATTTTCACTGTTTTGCAGGAATCTATCTATACTTCTATATACTTATGATAAAAATGTAACAGGTCCAATTCTGTACATTAAAGATATTAAGATTTTTTTTTTGGAGGGCTCTCTATAATCGATACTGAAGCTAAAACTGTAGTTTTTTTTATTTTTGTCTGTCTGTCTGTCTGTATCTTGGCCGCGCATCACGCTGCAACTACTGAATGGATTCAAATGAAACTTGGCATGATTTGAGTTCATACTACGAGTATCCCATGTCCTTCATGGCATACTTTTTATCCCGAAATTCAGCACGGTTTCTTGGAGAGAGGTGATGAAAGTCAAAATATGTACTTAGTTGTAATTCAATAACACATAGTCCGATTACTTTCATTATTTTTTTGCTAGAAAGAAAAAAATAAGAGATAACGGGAAAAGTAAATTTTTTGTCGGCGACTGTACACTGCCTGTGGGAGCTGAGACAGATATGTAAATATGGCGGTACGAAGTTCGCCGGGTCAGCTAGTAAACAATAAAAACCTGACAAACCTAAATCATGTGTACCTGACGCGAGATCTTCAAATACATAAACTCCTCCGAACCGGCTGGACCGATTTTATGAAATATTGTGTGCATATCGGGTAGGCTGAGAATTGGCCAACATCTATTTTTCACCCCTGAATTATAAGGGTGAACCACCCTTACTAAACATTTTTTATGGCAAAATAAAGTTTGCCGCGTCAGCTAGTATTTATATATTATTTGCAGTAAAAATAATAATAAAATCTGTCTTTAGAGGTTAATAAAAAAATCTACAGTGGCACGTCTGACTTCAAAGATTAATCAAAGTTTCTAAACAAGACCGCCTTGTTGTTACTCGTCTGGACTTCAGGCTTAAACAACCGTGAGGTGTTTATCTTGCTAATCGTATTAGTAATACCCTGAGTGAGGTGGCAGCTAATAGGTTTTTCCATCGCTTAGTGTGCCTATAGGCTTTAACTAATTCTGAGTCATTGCATAGGGCTTTCTCATAGTTTTCCTAGTATTTCATAGCGCTTATTCTAACTGTTTTTTATAAACAATGAGTCAGCATAAAATAATAAACATGAGACTAGTATTTCTATACAATTCATCTGTACTTCTGCTATTCCTAGTTTAATAAGGCCACGTCCGTCAATAATCCTTAACAGCAGCTTTTATTTAAGAAATACACCATCACACTAATATATAAAGGCGAAAGTTTGTGAGTGTGTATGTTTGTTACTCTTTCACGCAAAAACTACTGAACGGATTTGGATGAAACTTTACAGTAATATAGCTTATACATCAGAATAACACATAGGCTACTATTTGCCCCGATAACCGACATACACGCGGGCGGAGCCGCAGTCAACAACTAGTAAATACATATGTCCGCAATCGCAAAGGAGTAGGGAGATATGATTACATTTGTTGTTGCCCGCGGCTCTGCCCGCGTGTATATCGGGTATCGGTTATCGCGGCAAATAGTAGCCTATGTGTTATTCTGATATATAAGCTATATTACTGTAAAGTCTCATCAAAATCCGTTCAGTATTTTTTGTGTGAAGAAGTAACAAAAATACACACAAACTTTCGCCTTTATATATTAGTGTGATGTATTACATCGTACTTACTCTCAACGCATATCAGTATATAGTATATATGTCGGATAATAAGGAAACAGTTCAGATAGTTGAAAATAATAATAACTATTTACAGGGTTTTAAAGTAATCTTACTTTAACATGGTCGGTAACCAACCAATGCCTATCAGTACCCGTGGTGTAGGGTGTAGTAGAACTGTTGGGAAAGAACAATTTCACAAATTCTAAACCTATTTAAAAAAATGCTATTGCCAGCTATTTGATGATTATTTTATATAAACATACAAATGTAAGTTTTTTGAATATCATATGATTATCATGATTAAAGATAAGAACCTATGTTTAATGGATCGTCAGCATAGAAGAACTATTTTGTCTGACAAAATACAAAAGCGTACGCAAAACTGACCTCCACTAATGATGAGGTACCGTAAGAGGAAGAAGAAGGTCTATTGAGTTTAGTAATTTAAAAAAAAATGGTAGAAAATTACCTGAAGCAGCCAATATTTTTTTCTTATACATTTACATTACGTAGACACTTAACTGTGAACAGGAAAAGTATCAGTGAAAAGTCCTTTATTCAATAAAGCTAAAGGTAAAAGGGTTGTACCTTTGCATAATAAATATGCATGTACATATCTATTATACCAGCGCTATGCAATGAAAATTAGGCATATCCCTCTTTCAGATCAGATAGTGAATTAAAGAGGGTTGACTTAGTAGAAGAATAAAGTATTTTCTTATAGCCTTTGCCATGTATCAATTTTAAACGGAAGACGGTCCCCTTTCATCTCTTCCACAATGTTTATGTTTTTTATCATTTATTTCATCACGACGAAGACTTAAAGACTTCAAGGTCACTTATGATATGAAGACTATAAACACTTGACATTAATAATATGTATGTATTTACAAAAAAAAAGTATATATGTATTTGTATCAGTTGCCTAGTACCCATAACACAAGCTCTGCTTAGCTTGGGACTAGATGGCGTTGTGTGTTAGATGTCCGAAATATTTATTATTATTATTATTGGCAGAAAGAGCTGATCCGAGAGATTCGGCTGGTTGCCATTTCATCAGAAGAAGAAGAAGATAAAAGACATCAAATGTTTCATAGCCCGGAGCAGTTTGTGTTATTTAACATCATTAGATTTTTAGTGTGCACAGATAAAATATTTAGCATCAGTTCCTAAATTAAATTTTAATAATAACAATACAAAAGGTCTATCTACCCAACCTTACGCAAGCGCACGCTTATTGATAAAGCTCACATTAGCCAAAAAAAAGTAGGATGTCCCTACTTTTTTTACAGGTAGAATTTCACGACTGAAAATGGGATGCATTTAAAAGATTCCCAGCTCGATTGAAGAACAACAAAACCGGTTAACACTGTCATTTCCAAATTTCATTTCTCGTAGTGTAGTCGTCATTGTGAAGCAGTTATTTCGGTGAACGAGTGAATTTTCTCGTGTTAAGGAGAGCTACGTTGGAGGCCCGCCAGATGGCTCTTGTGAGGAGCACCATCCGCCGCCTCCAACTGACGCTAATTGCTACCAACTCTTCTATAATTATCTCAATTAAACTGAATTTATTATTGTCGATTATTGTACATTACTTAAATAAATTTGAATTTTAAATGCAACCAACAAATACAGAGTTTTAAGTCTTAAGAGTTTGTCCAATTTTATTAGTTTTATAGTTAAATAATTAAAAAGTAAACGACAGTAAGTGATCATGTAAATTTGTCCCGATTCAACAAGATTGAGCAATCGTAGAAATATTTTTAGTAAGAGGTACATAAAATCATACATGTGTATGATTTTGTATTCTTTAAATCTATAGAGGTCTGGATTACTTTAGTTTGTTATTTGGATTATTAATGATAAGAACGGCTCCTGATTTAAAACCTTAACTAGTTTTATTTTTTCTAAAAAAGACAACTCCCGCACTAGGAAGAAATCCTGTGTCGCGGGGGACTTTACAAACATACATGCAACGGACACAAAGAACACCCAGACTCAGAACAATAATTTGTGGATCACACAAAGCATTGTCCTACGTGGGATTTGAACCCACGACACTTGGCGAAGTAGTAAACGGCGTGGTGACCGTTAAACCACTAGGCCAAACGTGCAGTTTGGCAGTTTAATATTATTACTAAGATATAAATGGAGAACATATTGGTATAAAATATATATTATATGTTATGTCACCGTAAGACTGTAAATACCTACCGTTTGAGTATAATCTACCTAGCGAGATTGTAAACTGTCGAAAGATTGTCAACTGTGACGTACTGCTTACAATTAAACGTAATATTTTCGTTACATTATGATGTATCTAAGTAAAACCGTTAAATCATAATCTGTCGCACGTCAAATTGTCAACTGTCCCTGATTGGTCGGTCTTACTGTAGGCCGTTCTATGGCCATAGAGTTAGGTTAGAACTTCTTTGATTAATCACAAATTCATTTTATTGCCAAAATAATTTTATGTAACTAATTTTAAAGCTGTGAGGTATTTTCAACATGAAATCAATTTACAATCACAAAAATACTTTACATTTGGCAACAAACGAATTAACAAACAAATATGGCGGCGCGGGACATATGCTGTTCAACCAATAAGCGCGCGAGATGCGGTATATCATATCACAATTTGACGATATCACTTCCATAGATTATAATCTAATACAGTTATATATAGTTACAGTTCACAATCTTTCGACAATTTACAATCTCGCGAGACAGATTACCATCTAACGCTTTTGACAATCTCACGGTAACATATATTTACATAGAGTAAATAATCATTAATTTAAAAAAAAGAATAATGTTTTGATTTTGGTTATTAATTTATATACATATTATTAGTTCTATTACTAATCACACGGTTTTATAAAAGTTGTCGATACTTCAAAACAGATATCTAGAACAAATATCTTATTCCTTTTACGTTTAAATGGACACGTAGGCATGCATAGAAACACCAAACTGTAACCAAGGGTCGTGGTATTGGAAGTAAGCCAGAACACATTGTCCACACACAGTTACATTTGCACTAGGGATGCACTCGCCTTTCCAATCGATTAAAATCTTAAATATTTTCTACGAAAACTCTTAAAACACAATATTATTAAGTAGATTTCTCTTTTCTTTCTTTGTTCTTCTTATTTCTTTTCGCTTTTGGTATTATTTTTATAAAAAGGTCAAAAATCGTAAAAAACTGCGCAATCATTCTGTGCGTTATCTCATGCCTGGTTTTTATTCTTTCGTGTGCACTTACGTTATAGATGTTTTTTTTCAGTTCTAAATATCAATTAGCACGTTCAGATTATCTTCGTTCTACAGCATGTCGATAATAAACACGGATTAATTATGAATCTTACTTTACTTAACAAGTGCGGATTTGGCCTTATTGCAAGTTGCAACAGGTTAGACCACTTACTTACTTAGTAGTTCTTGAGAACCAGATAAAGATATTAGTTAACTAGAATTACTTTTAAAATTTATACTAATAGGTAATACTGTGTGAGAATTATATCGCTAGAAGATGTACAGCTCACATATTATATTCGATAAACAATTCGATAATATTTTTGAAAGTCCACCGTGGCGTCTTAACTACTGAACCGATTTCAATGAATGAGATGTCAATAGATTTGCAAAAATGACCCGGGTGACGTAGACTATATCGATTTCATAATTAGTTTTTAAGTAGTCATGTTATAGTTTTTTAAACTTTTCCTTTTATCGATACACGTTCCTCATTATCATCCCATAACTAAAAACACAACAATTTATTTCAAAATAAAAAATGCTTATGTAAGCAAACCCTACGTGTTGTTTTGGTTATCGAAACAAATCCTATTTCCTATCAACCAGTGTTGCACCGTGCTGCTGGCATCCGTATCGCTTTCATTTCTTAAGAAGCTTCCTGATAGCTCGCAAATACTTCTATAATGTAAATCTTTTCAGTTTATTTATTTTTATATTTTTGTGTACTTTTCATGACATTTACGCTTATAATATCAAGAAAAATATATACAGTTTCATTTGATGGCATAAAACGGTAGAAACTGATCTGTTATAATTTTATATATCTCGTGTCACGGTGTCTGTGGTTTCAGCTTTACCGATTTTAACGATTTTTTTCTTAGGTATAGGTATGACAATGGTAGCAAAGTGTTTTTCACCTGCCAACCTCCGCCTTAAAAGACACAGATGAAGTTGCGCGGGTCGACTAGTTAATTTAGAAAATGTTGAAATTATGCGAATTTATTCATCATCATTATCTTCCTACCTACACTTACCCACCCACACATAGCCATTTTTTTAGGCGTCAGTACAATGATTTTTCTTCTTTCATACTCCTTAATCACTCGACACTTCCCTTAACGCACTCCTTTATTTAAATGCTTGATATCAGTTCACCTTGGGAATTGCCTGCTCGAGTGTCGGTAATCACTTAGTTATCAACAGGTGACAAATCTACTCATAACTTTTATATGATATGTAGGAGCTAATCCATATAATAAAAAAGTTATGAAGTCTGAATAAAGTATTTCAGGTTAATTGGTTAAAAGAAAAAAATCATGTCTAAAACATGAAGTCATAAAAGTAAGTTATCTTTTTAATTAAATACGACCGTCCTCTATTTATGTTATAAACATTTCCGTTTGTCAAATTTATATTTATTATCTTCAGTTTCATTAATTTTCATTCAATTATTACAGAAATTCAGAAATTCAGAAATTCAAAACTATATATTATTTGTAAAATATCTGTACTGGAGGCACTCTTATTGGATGAACGGAAACGAAGAAATTTTTTTTTTTTCAAATGGCTTAAAGCTTAGAAGCTTAAAAAAGTTAAGTGTATAAGTTCCTACTTCTTCATTTCTTAAATCAAAAAGGTGGGGCCTTTACATTTCTCTGTAATTCATACAATATGTATGAATAACGTAAATATTCATGCGGTATTTAAGTCTATGTATAATAACTTTGCTATCTGGCTTTTTATTAGTCTTTAGAGCCGGTCTAGCAGTCCAATGTCTATAACGACCTCATGGATGAAAGGCAATAACGATGGGACGAATCATCTAAGAGGCGCTACCTTTACCAGTTCTTTCCATCTATTCGCGAACGGTTGTTGAGGGAATGGCTCGAGGGTGGACCACTGTGTCGCTCAATTTCTCACAGGCCAAGGTAACTTTAAGAGCAAACTACACGCTTTTAAATTAGTCGATTCACCTTTGTCACACATTGTGGCAACGCTCAACACCTGATTCTAGCAGTTAACAGTCAGCTCATCATGTCCTCTGAGAATGAAATATTTGGTACGATGAACGTAACATAATGCTATTCAAGCTTACAATTAACATCTGGGGCGGTATACTATGTCGATCTTGTGTTAACTTCGATGAATTTCCGTGCGTTTAAGCTATTCTACCATACATACTATAGTAATCGAATAAAGCTCACTTAGGACCCACAATTTTCTTATCCGTGGTACTTCCCGGTTTGAAAAAGGTGTCTGCCTATTTTGACTTCATTTTGTCTACCTCTTTACTAAATAGGGAACTGGACTTTTTTTATTTCCAACTCCTCCGGTTTTCTTCTGATTAGTTTCATTGCGGGTTCCAAGACAGTTTATTTTCCCTGGGACTTGCCAAGTGTCATAACTCGGTGTGTTCGTGGGTCACTGCTGTTGATTCTGGTGTACAGCAGTTACAGTGGTGGGTGTGAGGGCGGGATTGGTCCCATTAGCCTTTAGAGTCAAAGGCAACTCCCTGTCAGTTATTAGAGCTGGCAACTCCAGTCTGTGAGTTTGAAGCAAAACTGGCGTCACTAGATGGACACAATGGTACTGACAATTCTCGATAAGTCGTAATACGTTGTGCTAAAGAAGATGAAATGATTGACTGACTCTATAGTAATAAATCACTGAAGGAACTTGATTGAGTGCTAAGCCGAGTCCTTACTATCGGTGGCATTAATTGGCGTTGTTATAAAAGTTTCAGTTGCGATTGTGAAGTTATCAAAGGATCATCATTTGTATCGACTACTTCTGGTATGACTATTAAATCTTCTTCAAGGCATTTCAACTTTCTGAGCCTTTTTTCCGATTATGTTTGTACGAAGATATTGTACCCCTCTCTCTATGTATGCGTTGTTAACGACGAATTAATTCACTAACAGGCTTTCCTTCATTCTTCCTTTCATAATAACGCTTCCTGTCTTTTTCCGTGTGTATTGCGTAAAGTTCTGGATGACTTTTGATTCGGGCTTTCCGACGTCTTAGCCAATCTTTTCTTAGCCAAGTGACCTTGCTTAGAATCTGACATAATGACAATACTAGAACAAGATAAATATTTTATGATTTACGGTCTTAAAAAGTTAGTAGAAGGTGGACACATTTAGTAGAAGGTGGACACATTGCCACGGAAAAAACCGAATTCAAAATATTAAGGTATTTTGTAAATAACGTAAACAATAATTTTAAATGCTAATATTTACATTTTCTACTAAAATCTATTACATGTAATATATACTATTTTTATATTTTAAATATGATAGTTTAAAGTATACATGAAAAAAAGGGTTCACCGAAATCAAATTTTTAGTATACCAAGCCAGCGAAAACAGCTACTTACCTCTATAAAAAGGTGACCATAAGACAGCCATGGTTTCTTCGTTGCTGTCGCGACACGACTGATACTTCAGCTAACGCCAATAACTATCCTCACAGACAGTTTTGTTTAAGAAATATGAGCAGATCGGTGCGCGCCACTGATATGAACTCAAAACGTCGTACGTGTATACAATCTGTTGTATCTTCTCTATTGTGGCATATCATTATTTAATAATAATATAAAATGAACAAATAACTATTTGGTCATTTGTGAGCACATGCAAAATAGCGTAATTTGTTAGAGGAAAAAAACAAAAAAATAATTTCCGCTGCAACGTAGGGTTCGGACGCGCCACCGAGGTCAATATTTTAGTAAGTTTTTTTTTTACTTACTTCTACATAATTTATCTAAAAAAGGACATAGGCCCCCCTGTTATTTTTTAATTTTCTATTACATGTAAAAATATTGAAATAGTAATTAATCAATTCAAAGAGATTTCGATCTGGACACGTTTTTTCAAGCGTTCGGAGAATGACCAGGTACTACATAACGGAACGAAGACTACTTTGACAAAGACGAGAATTGGGGATTATTGATGATCTCAAGCGGTATTGGGTCTCTAAGCTTTAGAAAATACTTGAATGTATGAGTTATATTCTGTAACTGTAGTAGTGGCTGTGCTGGGCAATTCAAAAAGAGTTTTCACGGATGGTAAATTACCTATTTAAATAAACATGAATCGCCAAATGTGTTGCTAGGCGCAAACTCGAGAAACGCACAACCAATTCGTTTCATTTTGAAGTGAAAACTTCTTTAGGCGCGTTGAGCACTTATAGATGAACAAAAAGCTTGAAACTCACGTCATCGTCACCGCACGTTTGTCATAAATTATATGTATACTGCGTAATATATGTGCATAGATATACCTCCGTCGAATAGAATTAGAATACAATATATATCTCTCTACATATACACACATCAAAAGTGTCTAGGGATCAACATATGTGTCTAGGGATCAACATATATTTTTGCAATAACTTTTCTCCTGATTGATATTAATTAAAATTTTCTTTAAGGATTCATCAAATAAAGTGTTTTCGTTTGTCACAGTAACGATAAACCAAGTCACCTTTGCATTAATAAAGAAATTTGGCATTTTCCTAATAAAAGGATTTTTGACATTTGAACCACTAACATTAAAGTTCGAAAAAAAGACTGAAATAACAGTTTTCTTTAAAATTTTATTAGGTAACTTAAACAATTAATAATCCGTGTTTCTACCGCGAACACTAACACAAGAACATCGGTTTGGCATACTCAAAATGAGTTCATCCAAATCACGCTGTGGAATGGCCGCCCATGTTCGTTGCAACAACAAAAAAAGGTCTTCTTGCGACTTGCGACTGGATACCCTCCATATTCGGCAGAGCTCTTCTCTGTAGCATATCCCATGCATGCTCAATCGGGTTCAAGTCTGGCGCAGGGCCAAAGCCACGTCTCAATCTCAAGAAATCCGCATAAAAATGCTTGATCCCTAGACACTTTTGATGTGTGTATATTCAAATGTGTACTTAGTTTTCACGTTTCCAAAGACTGCCCCGCATTTTTTTTTCAATATTATCGGTATGGCACAAGGAAGATTCTTATGGAGTGATAAAACTATAAAATTGCGAGGAAAATAATAAAACCAACACTCATTTTTTTAATTGAACTGCAACAGGCCAATAACTTTTTTCAGAATGAAGTCTGTCGCGGCAGCTAGTTGTATACAGATATACTAACTGACCTACGCAACTTCATCTGCATTTCTTTTCAATCATGCTCGGCTCCTATTGGTTTAAGCGTGATTTTAACTATTCTATCTTATGCACGCCAGCAAAACACACATGAAAAAGTGAAAATCGGTTAAATGTTTCGGAGTTAATCGTACACGAGAAATATTTATTTATTTTTATGTATTGATTTTACAATATACCTGTTTATTATTTATTTTTTGTACTTTGATAAAGATTTTGTGTTGTTCCAAAATTTTAAAACTTTTTTCAGTATCATATTTTATAAAGAGTTATAAAAATGCCTCGTAAACTTTTAAGTATATTTCTAAATTATGTTTTTAATAACGCCTATAGCATTAATTAATATATTTTATAATACTTTTCGACGATTTTATGTAAAGCAATCTGGTAGCAAGTATTTTAGCAAGCATCCCTATTTTATAGTTCATGAATTACTTTACGAGTACTCATTTTGACTAGGATACCTATATTTAATCTTCATATTCAACAATCTTTGTAACAAAAATCGGTCTAGACAAGAAAAAAGGAGGCTGCAGAACTCTCACAACTCTCAATGCAAATTGATAGTTATAAATGAAATATAATATAATAAATGAAAATTCATTATGAATTTTTCACTTATATACACATAGACCCAATGAAAAAAATATAATTTGTTCTTCAGAATCAAACAAACCTTACACAACTGTATTAGAGCTTGTCAAAATGGATTGTTTTATTTATAATGCATTTTTAACCGACTTCCAAAAAGGAGGAGGTTCTATGTTCCACTGTATGTATTTTTTTTTTTTCTTTTTTTTATGTATGTTACCCGATTACTCCGTCAGTTGTGGATCGATTTTGAATTTTTTTTTTGTATTCGACAGGGTATACTTCCGTGGTGGTCCCATTGCCAGCATATTAGGATCTGATGATGGGATCCCAGGGAAATCGAGGGAAACCCTCATTTTTTATAGGCACATACTATGTTTTTCGTATATTTTCTGAAGTTACACCGGTATTTGCGTCTGGTAGTCATCATTTTATGATGATGAGCTGATGATGTAAGGTACCACTCCTTAAGGGTTAGGAGTTGGAGGATAAATATTTAAATATCATATGTATATAAGTTACCTTTAGTCGTATTCTTACAAATTATTTAGGTAAGCTGATGATGGAAGGTGGAAGGTACAACTCCTCAACGGTTAGGAGTTGGAGAATATTTTTTTAAATTTCATACGTATCTAAAGACCTTCAGTCGTATACTTTCAAGCTATTTAGGTGAGCTGATGATAGAAGATTAAACTCTTCAACAGTTAGGGATTAGAGGATGATTTTAATATTACACGTACCTTAATTTGTATTCTTGATGATGAAATTTGATGAAATAGTTCAACTTACTACTTACCTACGATTGTTTGCACTAAAAACTGTAAAATAAAAACTTTTTATAAAAAAAAAACCGACTTCCAAAAACATCCAACGAAAACTCTCTGTCAAAAAACACTTAAAAGCGTAAAATAAACTGGTTCTTCATAAATTGCCTATACCTAATTCTTTATTCATTTAAATAGTAGTATTATAATGGGTGCTAGGTACCTAAAATCTGTTTGAAGTCGGTGCTAAGCCAAAAAGAATACAAACGAACAATTACAAAAGTCTAAGCGATAGTCACTTGGCACCGACTTCAAACAGATTTTAGGTACCTAGCACCCATTAATAATACTACTATTTAAATGAATAAAGAATTAGGTATAGGCAATTTATGAAGAACCAGTTTATTTTACGCTTTTAAGTGTTTTTTGACAGAGAGTTTTCGTTGGATGTTTTTGGAAGTCGGTTTTTTTTTTTATAATTTATTCTAATAAGAAAAAGTTTACAAAAGTATAATCCGACTTCTTAAAAACTTTTGGAAAAGTTACATATTATTTGGACCATCATTATGAATCTGTTGACACCTCATTTATTAACAAAAAAAAGGAGGAGGTTCTCAATTCGACCGTCTATTTTTTTTAATGTAAGTTTGCGGATAACTTTGTCGTTTATGGACCGATTTTGATGACTTCTCATGATGATTCTTTTTTTAATGGAAAGGAGATATCTCAACGGTGGTACCATGATAAGGACACTAAGATCTGATGATGGCATCCAAGAGAAATCGAGTCGAACCCTAAAGTCGGTTTTTATTTTGCTTGTTAAAATCAATTCAGAAGTTTAGGCGCTACGATGTAAGTGGAACATACAAACAATGCAGCCCAATGATGCAGAAGCATCACTAGGCCGCCATGGTGTGGGTCATCATGCTGCATTGTTGCGTTGTCTGCATTCGCAATGAGTATGGTGACCACCACTCTAGAATTCTGCTTATGCTTTCCATCAGGCAGAGTAGAGTCATTTTGGCAGGGCCATATTAAAAAAAAACATACATAGACTGCTAAAACTAATACCATTCCTTTTGGCTTCGCCTTAATTGGGTAAAAAGCAGCCGTTCTGTGTTAATTAAATTAGAAGTCAACAATTAACCAAGCAAATATATAAATTACAAGTAAATGGTAAATAGTGGGGTAAAATGGATTTATTTACCTACCAGAAAGTAAAAAATGATCTTATAATATCCCTTATATCATACAAGAGTTTTATTTACTAAGCTAAATGTTATTTGATTAATAAACTATTGAATTTTTTTATCGTCAAACAAGCAATACGTCCTTATGGAACTATTATTCGAATCAAAACTGCCTACGCATTACAAACAACAAAGCTTTCAGCCTATTATATTTTCGTATTAAAAAGGAATAAAATACTTAGCCGTCCTCGGGGCCCTCTTACAAAACATTAGATATCTACTTTGTGAGCATCCTTTCATTTGGTCCATGAAAGATGGAGGCACATCGCACATCCCACTTTCGAAGGAACGCACTTGACTACAACAGATGGCTGGGCCTACCACCTATCTACAAACGCTACATGTAACTAATAGTTCGTTAGCTTTATTACATGAATCGGCGACAAAAAAAAACACCTTAAAATTGCTAATAATTTTAAATTACATTAAAAAAATTAAGTAAACATTCTATGTATACTTTATTTATTCGGAAAGGTATCACCTATACATTGATGTAATATACACCACCTATAGCTAAAATGTGGTGGATAGTTACATGAGTAATATAAAAAATAAACATAGAAATGGTAACCAACACACACATCACACAAGAAAGATTTTAGATTCGTTTTTTTTTTAGAATTCTACATTAACGCATATACCTACAACTGCTAGCAAAAGCTAATATAACATAACAGCTAAAAAAAAAACAGCTAAAATAACATAACATTTACATAATGTCTTATAAACACAATCGATAAAACCGCATTTTGTTCATGAAAATTAATCAACCTCTTGTCTATTCAAAATTGAATTGTAATATGAATACAACGAGATGAAAATGAGGCTGTTCATATCTTCACACGTTGGTTCCCGTGCAATGAGACGTGAACCGTTCCGTTGCACGCAGCCGGCGGCGCTGCATTTCCGAACGCATCGCCGTTCAATATCCGCGAGGATTGTTTGTAGAACCACCCGCTCGAACCCCGCAACACCCCTCCGATGCCACTGCCTTTAATGGAGCCTGCAATGGTGTCTCGTTTTAGAAATATACCTATTTTACGATAAAACGATATCCCTCACCAAGACTTAGTTTTAATTTAAATTCTGTAATGGTCTCGTTTTAATTATAGTTTATGAATGAATTCATAACCGATAGGAGCTTTGCCTACCTTATATCTATATCTATACTAATATTATAAAGCTGCAGAGTTTGTTTGTTTGTTTGAACGCGCTAATCTCAGGATCTACTGGTCCGATTTGAAAAATTCTTTCAGTGTTGGATAGTCCATCTATCGAGGAAGGCTATAGGCTATATTTTATTTTCATAAAAAATAGAGATCCGTAAGAAAATTGCTATTTTGTAACCCAAGGTGTGAAATCGAAAACCTATTTTTGTGTGCGCTGCAAAAAGAATTGACAATAGAACAAAATAATGTATTACGGGTTTGTAGGTCCCATTAATATCTACAATAAAGTCCGCGAGAGCATATATCTAACTATCATGGTTTAGTCACAATAACCGCTTTTGTGTTCAAAAAAATTATTAAATCGTCTGAAGAAAAAAACTACTTTAAATGTGTATCGTAATATTAATCCTTATCTAAATAAAGCATTATGTTATCAAGGGTATTTATGTAGAAGTAAAATACTTTTTGTTTCATCCCATTCGGCCATTTCGTTTAGAAGTTATCACGAGTATAAGACGCTAAGAGATGGTACCTATTATTGAGTTATTTGCCAAAGAGATTTTATCAACATAATACCTAATATTAGTCTTTATCCAAATAAATGAATTGTTGATTATGAGTATTAGATCTTAGAAGAGTATAATAAATACATCTATACTAATATATAAAGCTGAAGATTTTTTGTTTGTTTGAACGCGCTAATCTCAGGAACTACTGGTCCAATTTGAAAAAGTTCTTTCAGTGTTAGATAGCCCGTTTATCGAGGAAGTTTATCGACTTTATCTATATCATCACGCTATGACCAATAGGAGCGGAGTACCAATGAAGAATGTTTCAAAAACGGGGGGCAACTATTACGCTACGGGCAATAGGAGACGCAAACGACGTTGCGTGGGTCATCTATACTAATATCTAAAGCTGAAGAGTATATGTTTGTTTGAACGCGCTAATCTCAGGAACTACTGGTCCAATTTGAAAAAGTTCTTTCAGTGTTAGATAGCCCGTTTATCGAGGAAGTTTATCGAGTTTATCTATATCATCATGCTATGACCAATAGGAGCGGAGTACCAATGAAGAATGTTCCAAAAACGGGGGGCAACTATTACGCTACGGGCAATAGGAGACGCAAACGACGTTGCGTGGGTCATCTATACTAATATATAAAGCTGAAGAGTTTATGTTTGTTTGAACGCGCTAATCTCAGGAACTACTGGTCCAATTTGAAAAAGTTCTTTCAGTGTTAGATAGCCCGTTTATCGAGGAAGTTTATCGAGTTTATCTATATCAACACGCTATGACCAATAGGAGCGGAGTACCAATGAAGAATGTTTCAAAAACGGGGGGCAACTATTACGCTACGGGCAATAGGAGACGCAAACGACGTTGCGTGGGTCACCTAGTGTATGATATTATTCCAAGCAGGATTGACTTTAGCTGGAAAGTTTGTAAGTTTGAGATTCTTTCTGCGCTTGTCATACATTAATACTACATACACATACCTACCACAAGCGAAGTTGCGTGGGTCAGCTAGTTAAACTATAAAGCTTCATATGACAGGCACTTGATACAAATTAGTTGCTCACTACTCGGTAAAAGCGCACTGAGTGTAAAGTACATTATGTGTTTTAGAACAGTTTCAAAGCACTAACTGAGCGACTTCGTTTATTTGGACTACTCAGTTATTATTTGCTTTATATAAAGAGAAAAAAACTTACGTGTGCGTTACCTCAGTAAAATTATTATAAAAGTTTTGCTTCACGGAGGTGAGAATATAACAGAAAAAATTTAACAAAATAAAAACCGACTTCAAGGTTCGACTCGATTTCTCTTGGATGCCATCATCAGATCTTAGTGTCCTTATCATGGTACTACCGTTGGGATATCTCCTTTCCATTAAAAAAAAACAATTATTTTTGAACAAGTGTTATAAATTGTAAGAAAATTATATATATATATATATATATATATATATATATATATATAAATTATATATATATATTAACACATAGTGATCTATAAATAAGATATAAAAAATTAAATTAAAAGCTTTTTAAAAACAAGCTTTTACTGGAATGCCTCGAGCCGAATCAAACGAGTCCAAACTCGATGTTGTTGCGACGTTTCTTTACAGAGTTCCTATGGCTATCTTAAAGCTCCAGCATCAGATCAGCTCCATGTCATTATAATAGTGTATTGTCACGCTGTATACATATGCTTGCAAAATTTCAGCAAAATCGGTTCAAGATATCTGCTTCAAAATTGAGTTGCAAGATTCCACCCGAACATACAAGCATACATACATTGCAAGTTATTAAAACGCTTGTAATAATACAAATCGGCCAAGTGCGAGTCGAACTCACACACGAAGGGTTCAATACCATTATCTATGCATTTCAAGCGTCTACCTGTTGCCGTTATAAATATCGAGCAAAAACGAGCAAAAAATCATGTTTGTTAAATGTTTATTTTATTCTGTGTTTTAGTATTGCTTGTAATAGCAGCAACAGAAATACATCATCTGCGAAATTTTCAACTGTTTAACTATCACGATACATGAGATACAGCCTGGTGACAGACGTAGAGCGGAGTCTTAGTAATAGCGGGACCCTATTACTAAGACTCCACTGTCCGTCTGTGACCCTATGGGTACGCAACCCTAAAAAACGTTTTTAGTAACGTAGCGAGACAACGGTCTGGGAGATTGAAGTAGAGAAATAATAAATACAAACCTAGAACTATTCGGCTTACCTTCTGTAAATGTCAGCTTTTCCAGACAAATGCTTTCTGTGTTTATTAATATTTTAGGACTTAGTTAGGTAAATGTTTTGAGACTGACACTGGCTTAGGTCTTGCTTCTAGTACTTTTCACGCTCAACTACTGTTACATCTAAATTCGTTTTCTTTTAAAAACAACATTATGATACCAGTAGTAAGATATTATTTAAAATAAATACCGATAGGTAGGTACTCTTACTTATTTATGCGGTTTTGTCAAACTTTCATAAAACCATGACCTGTATTGGAGGTAATTAATTGCTAAAAATATAAGATCTACGCATCCGTCAGGGTCAAATTACTCGGGTAGGCCCTGGGTTAAGACCCTTTAAGGTGGATTGGCTCGAGAGGAATTACGGCACCCTCTCATACTGATCTCGTGATCACTGGTAAAGGATGTTTCTGAGATCACCTGTGTCTGACCCCAAAGGAGCCTACGCCTGACACTGCAATGGCCAGATACAATAAAAAAATACTTAATATTTGTATGATCCCACAGAAAATTATAATACCTATATATTATAACTATCCCTATTTAAAACATCTCATTTAAAGGCCATTTATTGTCTGACATGGGATTTATGTCAACTTGATGAGCGTCAACATCAGACCCATTAAAATTACCGATAAAAACAAACTCGGTGTTATAGGTTTCTAAATATTGGCCATATTAAAAAAACATTAAGAAATCGTAAAATCATTTTTGATACTTTATATATTTTTATAGTCTCCACTGATATGAGGAGTAAGGAAACAAAGACTGTGTTTATCTACCTTTCGATGTTTTAAAAGATGAACGAGGGAATGAATACTGGTTTTATCCTTTACATTTCAGAATATTTTTAAGGAAGCTTTTCTGTTTTTATCACTTTTTTCTATCAGATATTCATTGCTCTGTTAGCCTTGTAAATTGTTCTAGATTATTTCAAAACTATTTAGCAGTTTTTTTTCAAAGATCTAAGTAATTGTATAGGTACTGGGAAATATATATCTGATCCTTTGTTTCTACCTACGAAAAAACGAGGGTGTGTAACCCTCGTAAGACATAAATTATAGAAGATCTAAAGTATTATAATTATTGATTTAAACACAGAACTCATTTCAAACCTAGTCAAGTATTAATTGGTAAAACAAACAAAAAAAAAATAGGATTGAATACAGAGTTTTAATGATCTAGGTTTCGGTAAAACATTGCAAGTGTATACAGGTTACAGGTAGATACTACAGGGTTAGATAGGTACTGCAGTTGATAGGACAGGTAATATTTGCGACACTAGACAACTCTCAAATCAAGTGCATAACTTGCATGAACTTACCAGGGTTTGCGATAGGAACGTACGTCTAAGAACTATGTACAGTCTGCTACTTACAGTTCGCTTTACAGACTTCCAGTTCGAATTTGTGTTAGGAACAAGTTTGACATAGCCGAGAATTGTATGTACGGAAATATATTATTTAATGTTGACTACCAACTAAGTTGAGTATCAAGTATATTTAGGATACGGTTCTGTGTTACTTACAGAAAGTTTGAATTCTATTTTATGTGAAGTCAAAGGTCACGATCTCAATGTTTCCAAACTGTAAAGTCAATATTCCGTAATAGGTTGACGACCTAGTTCCTTTCTATTTTTCTCTCATTTTTCTCATTTTTCCCGACTACGACGAAGCCAAAAGGAAATGTAATATTTTAGGCAATCTATGTACCTATGTTTAAGCTTAAATTATATTTTTTTTAATTAGTGAGGTGTCAATCTATATCTATACTTATAATAAAAATGTAAAAGGTCTAATTCTGTACATACTTATATTAGAAATGTAAAAGGTCCAATTCTGTACATTAAAGATATTTTGATATTTTTTTTTGAAGGGCTCTATAGTCGATACTGAAGCCAAAACTGTATTTTTTTTCATTTTTGTCTGTCTGTCTGTCCGTCTGTCTGTCTGTCTGTATCTTGGCCACGCATCACGCTGAAACTACTGATTGGATTCAAATGAAACTTGGCATGATTTGAGTTCATACTACGAGGTAGAACACTGGATACTTTTTATCCCGAAATTCAGCACGGTTTCCTGGAGACCCTCTCTCCAGGAAACCGTGCTGAATTTTGAAAGTCAAAATATGTACTTAGCTGTAATTCAATAACACATAGTCCGATTTTATTTATTCTTTTTTTGATAGAAAAAAGATAACGGAAAAAGTCTTTTTTTTGTCCGCGACTGTACACTGCCTGTGGGAAGCTGAGACAGATATGTAAATATGGCGGTACGAAGTTCGCAGGGTCAGCTAGTAGATTAATAATAATGGCGCGGGTGGTATGGGCTCCGTAAATTTTATCAAAAGTTTTTACGGATTAGATAGTAGTAGTAATTTTTTTAACTATTTCTTGTTTAAAACATAACTTGTTGTATAATATTAAAAAATCAAGTAGGTAGGTATACCTGAAATTTAATATATGAACAAACGACCAGGCATATATTTTATTGCACTTATGTACATCAATAACTCAAATGTTTGGGTGTGTCTGTCCGTCTGTTCGTTCCGGCTTATCTCTGGAACGGCTGGACCGATTTTTTTCTTTCACTCGCAGATATAAGGTGATATAAGGTCCAGTGGCGTTACCCATGGTTATTGTTATTTTGTTATAAATGTACAGCAACAACCGCGGGTAACACCGCGAAGCTCAGCTAGTACACAAAAAGAAATGCCTGTGCTATAAAACACTCAATCCCTTTAGGATGCCATTGAAACCATATATTATTATTTAACAATAAAACTCAAAGCTTACCTAAAGATTTTTAGTCATATACATGCTTAAAATTACGAATTATTTTGTCATTTAAAAATCTGTTTTCCAAACTGCAAATACCAACTTCATCATCATCACCAATTAGCCTACCGCAGTCCATTGCTGGATATAGATCTTTGCACGCCACTTGATTCGATCTTACCTATCCTCGATTCAAGTACCTACTTGCATTCCAGAAAATCTATAACAAGCCAAATGTGTCTATCTAAGTTTGTTACTTAACTGTCAACATAAATTGTGAACGTGCGGCTATTTCGTTTGTGGAAAGTCTTTAATGATCCATGGAATCGTTTTTATGGTGTTTACTTTGATCAGAGTACAGCATCAAAATGACTTTTATGGCGTAATAACTTTGAATTCAACTGAAAATTGCAAGTCTTTGATCATTAAACTTAGGTGATAGTAAAAAATTATAATAATTTAGAATATTCACCTTATGTTGTGTTATTGGTGTGTAAATGCCTTAAAAAGCTTTAAGACAATCAATCAAAAAATAATTCAATTGTGTTCTTTATCACTATTGCAAAAACATTTTCAAATTGATTAGGTTGATGACCGATATGATGAGCAGATTTGCAGAAAAAAAGCTAACTATTAATTTAACAAATACCTACCTATAAATCTCCTTTTTCATTTAAGTTTTAGATTAGTAAGGAAGGAGATACGGTAGTCTTTCTAACCGTAGTTCATCAGTTTTTACAAGTAGGTATGTCATTCAATTATGTAAAAGTCACAAGTTGGCCCCTAGACCGGTAGCCATCACACTGCGGGATGCAAAAAAAATCCCGTTCTAATTAAAGTAAATAATAATACTTTTACGCGACTGTTGGGTAAAAGGGATGGAAGTGTGTAACAGGAGTTTTCAGATGTTACACATTATGTGCGGCTACTGTATGACTTGCTCGTTTTTTCATTTGTAATCTTAGAGCATTAAACCAACCTAAGGCTGAGGCCGCACTACGGTTTTTCCCGCTAGCGGTTAAACCGCCAAACCGCAAAACTATCCGAAGCGCACACACTACGGTTAAAAACCGCGAACAGTGTTGCCAACAGATAAACTAGCTCTCCACTAGATTCAACTTCTAAAACCACCAGAAAACCACTTACAAATATACAATACAATGGTCTGGAATTTTATAATCAAAGCAGCATTTGCCTTCCGACCGTCGAACCTTCAAGAAAAGAGCGTACTCATTTTTAAAAGGCAGGCAACGCACTTGTGATGCGTCTGGTGTTGCGAGTGTCCATGGGCGGCAGTAATCGCTTACCATCAGGCGATACGTCTGCTCGTTTGCCCCCTATTCCATAAAAAAAACACAACTTACTTTCATTAAAGCAGATAAAAGATTTAACCTCATTCTATTTCTCTGCTTGTTTTTTAATATATTCATACTGCTAAATAGTCTCTCAACATTTTTTGTAAAACCTAAAAGTAACCAAAAGATGAAAAATCACCTGAAACATTACAAAAGTAACCTTCTGGCAACACTAGCAGAACCGCCCGCGGTTTCGCGGTTTTCCCGCTAGCCATTCTGTAGGAGGTAGCGGTTTTAAAATCAGTAGCGGTAAAAAACCGCCAGTGTGGCCGCTTTCATTGGTTTCCTTCAGTTACACAATCAAGCGGTTAAAAACCGTGGCAGTTTAGCCGTAGTGCGGCCTAGCACTAAAGTTTGTAATGTAGCGGTGCACTTTAAAGCCGAGTCTCCACTAAACAAAAGTTGGCAACTTTTGTGTTGTCAACCTGTATGCTTTTCATCTCAATGAGTAAGGAACATAGGGAGAGAGGGAGGCCCTATTCTACTATACGAACAATACATTATACAAATGTATATAAGATCGACACAAATATACAAAAAAGCATTTTATCTATTTTTAACTTATGTTTACCTTGGTGTGAAAAGAGAGATAAACATAGTTTAGTGAGCACTAATACTGGCAACACTTTTGAGTGACGTCATGTAATCGTCAATTCGTGACCGGTGCAGCCATTTTAAGTGCCAAGTTCTGAGGTAGATCTGCTGTTAAACGGTTGTTGTTGGAATTTATAATTTTGTTTTCGTGCCAATTACAGCTGTAAACCGGTTTTCATTATATCCAAGGCTTTGCCCTAGACATGAAAACCATGCCTTCGTGCTATATTAAACAATGTGGTGCAAGAAAAAACAATAATCATCCTACATCGACTCTTCACAGGTTAGTAAATAAATTCATTGAATTGTTTAATATTTTAGGATTTTGTTAAATGTATTGTATTAAACATGATCTTTTTAACATTTCTGAAGATGTTTGTAATTTATTTGAGGTTCTCAATAGTGTTAATTGCTTTGTTTGACTTTGATTTGTTTACATACGAATAAGAGTCGAGTTAAAGTGTCGATACTTAAATTTTTACAAAAAAAATGTTAACGTGGTGTTTTCTTCATCAGATTTCCTGTGAACGAAATTTTGAGAAGAAAATGGATCGAAATCATTGGTTTGGAAAATATAAACTCCTCATACCTCGACATAAAATCTGGTATGTGATGCTTGATGCACTTCCACAAAATCCTTCAACAGAACTCTCGACGTTACGAGATTACGCGACTGCGCAGTGCACTTATCTTCGCTTCTAGTTAGTATTTTATTTTAAATATAATGGTGATATGACAAGCTCATCAGAATGTAGATAATAGACTTACATCAAATACTAGCCATTCCCTGCAGTTTCACCTACGTTTATGGTCAGTGCTCCCCTCCTAAGGATCATAGCATGATGTTACATGGACTATACTATTTCTCGTTGAATACTTTATCCAATGCAACTAAATTATTCAAAACTGACTGATATTTCGTCTAGAGGGTGGTATAAGAGGCGACTAAATAAGTAAGATAGATAGACAACATCACTGTAACTGAGAAAATTAGAAAAAAACCTATACCGACCCATCAGAGTAGTGTGGTATAGTAGGCCAATTTCGCTTTAAGAAATTCCGGCGAAGGCCCATGCTCAGTCATGGAATGTTTATGGGCTCAGATGATGATGAATTTGAACAGAAAAAAGTATTTTTATATTACTAACAGAGCAATTTCTTTGATAATCTTACCTTTTACATAAAAAAAATTATTATTTGTTCCAGATTGCCGATAAATCTAGCAAACCTGTTATTCTTGAAATACAATTTTCTTTTATGTGAAATATCTATTAGGCGAGGGGTAAACCTGATTTTTGGCATGGCGAGTGGCGAATCGGCGGAGCGCCGCGATTTCAATTTCTTGTTTTAATTTGTATTTATTTTGATAATTGTATTTTTATTTGTATTTGAATTTTGTATTTAATAACAATGAATATAAATGTAGTAAGCAGTCATTTTATTTTAAACAAGACAATTTCGATGTTTCGCATCTGCCAGGCGTCCCGTGACGGCTCATTTTTTTGGATTTTATTCTTAAGTCCATCATTCAAAATTTAATTCATCCTGGTGGATTAACATTTTAAAATTCCTACCAATAAATACTTAACTAATCGCAAACAACTAAAATTATTTAATGTTATTGATATTTTTTAATTTAATAAATATTTTAGCTAAATATCGATATTGACATTTCAAGTCGCTCTACATAACTGCATAGGTACAACCCTAAAGGCAGACATTTTATGTGCCAACTTCTTCGATAATTTTGTAGGTACAGCTGGTCTAGGTGTTTGTGAATCTGAACTGTAAGTGTCAGTCGGACCTGTCAAATGTTAATGTTGTCATTAATGTCAGTCAGTACGAAAGGCAGGTGGTTTTTTGGCTGACTTTTAGTTGGAATTTCAATAAAATTCTTGTGTCGAAGAAAGTACCTACTTCATCGGAGTGGACAGTGAAGTATACAGTCTTGAAATATTTTACAGACAAATTGTAACTACTACGATACGTATATTGTAAACAATCGAGAGAGTGAACAACCAAATGGGTGAATCTCCAGTTGAAAAGAGGCCACAATTTGGAAACAGATTCTTGGAAAATGCTGAAGAAGTTTTCCAACATAACGCGTGGTACCGTATATATTTCTCTTGTTAGATATTGTAAGAAATCTCGAGTCGACAACACCTTGTTGGATCTGGAGAAAACTAGATATAGGAAGAAACCAGCTGGAGGTGGTCGACTATTGAATGACGCAAGGCATATTTATCTTTTCAATGCATGGTACTATTACTTTTGATTTAGTTCTATTTACAAATTTTAAAAATAACTTGTTTTTTTGAGAAAAACATTACCTAAATGAATGTAGGTTAAATAGGATTTGGTAACTAGATAAGGCAGTTTCGTCTAAGATAGTCAACTGACCAAAGTGGTCCTCTTGCCGATTTTTGCTCAACTGAACATTATTGGGTTTGATCCCCGTGTAGGACAACACATCCATATATTCTTAGTCTGATAGTTGTCTTAAAAAATATAATTTAATCTTCTTTGGTTATCTTTTTAATATCTGGTTTGAAATTTGATTTTAATGTCACTTAATTTTGCTGTAATTCACATTTATAGGGATAATGTGGACTGGGATGAAGAACAAGAGAAAGTGGCGAGAGAAAAAGTTGAACTGAATTCACAGATTATATTTTCTGATGATCAGATGAAGTCATTAGAAGATGATGCTGACAAACACTGGGACTCCTTTTATGACATTCATCAGAATAGGTATGTTGTATAATAGTGACATTGTGTCTGTAACTTACAATTCATGTCTTCTTCTTTCGATGAAATGGCAACCAGCCGGATCTCTTGGACCAGCTGTTTCTGCCAATGTCAAGTGTTTATAGTCTTCATATCATAAGTCTGTAAGTCTTTTTGGAGATGAAATTAATGATAAAAAATGTGGATGAGATGAAATGGGGACAGTCTTCCGAAAAAACAAGAAGTCGATTAAAAAATGCTCCACAATTCATGTCAATTTTGACAATATTCAAGATGTGTTTGCAACATACAGTTCATGTCAATTTTGACAATTATTCTTAAAGCTGTTCCCACAATGTATAACTCTGATATGTCTATAAACATTGCAATAAATCTCTAGCATCTAAAATTATATATACATACCCCTTCTAACTCCTATCTCCCTGCAGTAGGGATGTCTTTGATAAAAACAATGTTTAAATTTTCATGATACTGAACATAATCTCATAAAAAATTTATTAACCAATGAAAACAAAAAGAGTTTGATACTTTTTCCAACTGTTGTATTAAATATATTTAATTTCAGTGGTGTGTGCATGCAAGGATTATAACCAAACCCTAGTAAAAATGAACACTTCATGAATTGTAAGGGGACTTCCATATTTTATGTGTATTATTATTAATATTTTATATGATATTCTGTATATCAGCTATATTTAGAAAAATCATTTTAAATTTCTGTACTTCCACCATGTTGGCTCTTCATCACCCTAAGGTTGACTGGCTGAAAATGCTTACAGCATTAAGTAACATCTATGTATAAATTTTAAATTAAATAAATAGAAATAATGCACAAATATTATTTTGATTTAATTACAGGTTTTTCAAAGACCGTCATTGGCTCTTCACTGAGTTCCCAGAGCTGGCTCCAGACAACACAACAGCACCAGTGAGAGTATACCCAGATGGAGAAAATGTTACAATAAGAAGTAATGAACTGCAAGCCAAGAGTGAGACAAAACGTTACATATTTGAAATAGGCTGCGGTGTCGGAAATACTATCTTCCCTATTCTACAATACAGTCAAGATCCAAATCTTTTTGTATATGGCTGTGATTTTTCTTCAAAAGCTATAGATATAATGAAACAAAGTGAACTGTATGATACGAAGAGATGTAATGTATTTGTCCTGGATGCAACGCTAAATGATTGGGATGGACCTTTTCAGGAAAATTCTATAGACATTATTGTTTTAATATTTGTTTTGTCAGCAATAGATCCCTGCAAGTAAGTATCATTAAAACGTTAATTTATTAATAAGTACCTGAATAATATACAATTTTTTACAAAAAAAAAAACTGACTTCAATCTGGACCAAATTTAAATGGGACCACACGGGAAGCACCAGCTTTCAAATAAAAAAAGAATCATCAAAATCGGTTCACCCAGTCGAAAGTTATGAGGTAACACATTTAAAAAAAAAATCGAATTGAGAACCTCCTCCTTTTTTTTAAGTCGGTTAAAAAGAAATTAAATTAATTGTAACTAGTTTGTGTTGTACCAAACAAAAGCTTTTTTCATACATGTAAGATTATTATTTTTATACATATGACTAAAAAATAGTAGGTTTCCATCAAGGAATTCTGCAGCAGTAGTATCTTAATTTTTAACGTATTTAACAATTATCCAAATATTATTTCAGGATGCCTACAGTCATAAGCAACATCTACAAATACCTCAAACCAGGAGGCCTCTTGGTGTTCCGTGATTATGGACGATATGACCTTGCTCAGCTTAGATTCAAGAAAGGTCGCTGCATTTCAGACAACTTCTATGCCAGAGGTGATAACACCAGGGTATACTTTTTCACACAAGAAGAAATAACGAATCTCTTCAAATGTGCTGGCTTTGTTGAAGAACAGAACCTAATTGATAGAAGACTTCAAGTAAATAGAGGTAAAATGTTGAAAATGTACCGAGTTTGGATACAAGGAAAATATAGAAAACCATTATAACAGTAAACATATTTTTATTTCATGAATAATCACACTAATATTATAAAGGCGCAAGTTTGTGAGTGTGTATGTCTGTTACTTCTTCACGCAAAAACTACTGAACGCATTTGGATGAAACTTTACGGTAATGTAGGTTATACATCAGAATAACACATAGGCTACTATTTGCTGCGATAACCGACACACACCCGGGCGGAGCCGCGGGCAACAGCTAGTATTACATAATAATACGATCCCAATTTATTCTAAACCTTTGGAGATGTAATTATTGAATCATCTGAAAGATTTAGGGTATCTCTAAAAGTAGGTAATACTCAATTTTGTAGCTAGGGAATTACTTTTGTAATAGTAATTTGTTATTAAACAATGTACTTTTAAAATTAGCACATACTTTACACTAACAAAATCTTGTTTACACTATACCAAAAGTCTCTATACAGCACAGAATTAAACCTCGGGATGAAGAAAGAAAACTTTTGAAATTAGAGCTATTAATATTATCGTTTATTTCTTAACAACTTTAAATTTTGCTTTATATGGCTGGGTGACAAATGTGCTCATATTTATGTTTAGAATCGGTGGTCCCTCCCATGTTACTATGAACTCGTCGATAAACTTCTTCATCAATATCTCAATCTCTAGTTCAGCTAGCCTTCTGCCAATACAGCTCCTGATGCCAAAGCCGAACGGTAATGTGACCATAGGGTGCGCGTTCCCGTAGTACAACGGATCTGTTTTATCTGCCAACCATCTCTCCGGTATAAACTCACTTGGTCGCGGATAATTCTCCTCCAACCTTGATAAAAATTCATTCGGTGCTATGATAACCACCTTGAAATAATTAATGTTATTAAACACTAATAAAAAAGTCACCAATCACTAAAACTTAAAAAAAAAGTACTCGAATAATTTTAAATCCCATCTAATCTTCTTTCATAGGCTTGATTGATTATTTTTTTATCGATTTTGTTGCTGTGGGACACAAATTAAGTCAGATTATGATAAAGATTAAAATTAAGTAGACTGAAATTTATTGTATTATGTAGGCAGAGACGCATTTCATATTGCGTACTATAACGTGATCCCACACACACAATAATAGCAAGCCTGTTGTCGAGGCCACTTTTGGAATTAAATAGGAAAATGGGAGTAAATTGAAAAGGGAAAAAATAGGTGGGAACGACAAAGAATGTAGAAAGGAAGCTGATCAGACAACAGTACTATACTCAATACTTTATTGCATCACATATTTCCGGAAAAGATTAGGAAAGTGATGATGATATAAGCCAAAAATTGTTTTACCCCAGGTGGAATGTGATAACCGCCCACAACATGGTCCCTATCGGTTTTCCTCAAGTTAGGCGGGATAACATGCCAGATTCTCAGAGCTTCTTTTACACAAGCTCTAAGATATCGCTTGTGAGGATTGTCAGAACGTATCTCTTGACGCAATTTCTCTTGTTTGTCTGGGTTATTCGCCAAGTGATAAATAAGGCCCGTTACGGTAAAGGACACCTGCAAAAAATCGTATTGTTAAGTATGAAATTTATACGGCTCTAAAAACTATTCATTAAAAAAACTTTGTTCTGTGCTGTAAGTCTTCTCCATAACTATTCTTTGTGATTCTAATTTTTTTACATTACTAGCTGAGCCTCTAAAAAGTATCTATACCTATACGGCTATACCGACATCAAAAAAAGCTATTAAATTATACAGTCTAGCATATAATATTTAAATTGATACTTGTTTAAGCTATGGCCTTATGGGACTGGCATACCCTAATAGGGTAAAAGTCCCTTAAAAATAAATAAAGAGAAAAAAAAATCCTATGCCCGTCTCCTGGTTCTAAGCCAAATCGGTTCAGCCGTTCTTGAGTTATAAATAGTGTAACTAACACGACTTTCTTTTATATATATAGATATCCTTACTATATAGTACCTACACATTTTAGGAATATTAACTAACGCGACAAACACTTACCGTATCTACTCCAGCAAGAAGCATTTCAACTGCCATCATAATAGCAACTCTCTCATCAATAGCTATAAGTTTCTCCACTATACTCTTATCTTCTTCGGGAATATCATATCCTCTTTCCTTTATTTGTCTTTTAGCCTCTTCTATATACTTTGTACATAACCTGAAGATGTTAATTTAAAAAACAACAGGTCAATATGACTTATTACTCCATTTTATTTTAACCTATTTAAATAGTCATATTAAAAATTAAATCGTTGTGTTGTGTGTAAAAATAGGTGTCGGAACAGGCGACAAAGGAAAAAAATTACGCAGAACATTGTTAGAAAAAGAAGGAATACTTAAACATACCCTATACCGACCCGTCTGGCCAGTGTAGTATAATAGGCTAAAGCCTCCATTCGAAGGAGAGGTCTAGCGATGGATTATTAATGATGATAATGAAATGTAAATAATCACAAATTTTAACAAAAAAAACCGACATCAATCTGGACTAAAAAAAAACAGTCGAATTGAGAACTTCCTCCTTTTTTTTAAGGCGGTTAAAAAGGTTTGGTTGACAAGTTCAATTCGTGCCTATCTCGTGATGGAGACAAATAACAAACCAGTAGTTATTAAAAGAGGCCCAAAACTCTATCCCCAACCCAATTCCTGGGGACGGCAAAACGCTTGTGTCTTGCCATCTGGTGTCTTGTCCGGTCCTATATTATGAAAAAATATTACAATAAAGATCTTGAACTTAAAGATACTATCGAACTTTATTGTAAAGATTTCTTAAAACCTTGTTGCGCGGCAACGCCTTTCTAATTATTTCCTTAACACTACATTCTAGGTGGTCTGAAAAAGTTTCCGACCTCAATGTGAAGATAGCAGCACTCGTTAATCAAAACTAGTGTATGTAGTTGTGCATCGCTGGGACAAGAAAACTATTTTTGTTTACTTTTTAGATCACCCACGTATATATTTTATTTAATGAAAAGATTCCTGGTACTAATTAATTTAAGTTAAGCAACTACTTAAGTCATAACGATGTTATAGATTCTTTTAATACTTACTCTAACTGTGTATCATATGCTTTTATAAGTTTCTTATACGCAGATGTAGCGACATACTTCCAAGGGTTCGGTAGAAATTCTAATTGGATCGATAGTAGACCAATATCCTTGGCGCATTGTGTTAATATGCTTGCAGGGTGTTTAGGTGACAAATCCTCTTTAAGGCTTTCCAGGCGAGCTCCCAATCCCACAAAGGCAACGGATTCCAGCGACCATTTACTTATTTCAGGGACAACGTTATCCGCTAAATACTTTTGATCACCTGTCAAATGCTTCAATCTTAAAAGAAAATTATTACCTACATCAAAATTTACTGTCTTAACTTTTGTATGTTTTATTTTCCGGTGTTGGTATTTTCATTTCTTTTTAAATTGGTATTTTAGTTATTTAGTAGGTAGTAGAGCCATGCTGATTTCAGCACGAATGGGCCGGCTCGACCGGGGCGGTACTACCCTCGCACAGAAAATCAACGTAAAATGACAGCGTTTGTGCTGTCGTGTTTCGTTGGTGAGTGCGAGACCGGAAGCCCAATTAGTCTAGTCAACAAGTTCCATACTTGTTGACTAGACTAAAAGATGCACAAGCATCACTAGGCCGCCATAGTGTGGGTCGCCATGCTGCATTGCTGTATTTGCAATGAGTATGGTGGCCACCACTCGTGGATTCTGCTAATGCTTTCCATCAGGCAGAGTAGAGTCATTTTGGCAGGCCAAACATAAAAAAAAAAAAATATATATAATAAAATACAACTAGGTATGTGTTGTTTATGACCATTAATTCATTATGCATACAAATAAAACTGAGGACATTATTTAACTTAATCATTTACATTTAGTTCTAGTAGTACCTAGTAAGTATAGTTTGAATTTTTGTCCATTTTATTCCACCTTAGGATTTATAGTATGCCCATAGCCAAACCTTCAAGTTTATTTGTTGGTAAAACTATGATGAAAAAACTAAATACCTACCTACCTGTCTACAAAATTTTGAGCTATTTCTTCTAACGATGTCGAATACACTCTGGCTAGTTTAAGATTGAGCAAGGCCGGATTGACTTTTTTACGAAAATCACGCCACTTTGGACCTTGTCTGTAAGAATATTTTTTACATTTTCAAAATTTTTCAGCAGGTGTAATAACATATATACAGCTCGTTGATCATAAAATAAATTCATAAATTACGCTGAAGTTAGTCCGTATATCCCATCAAATGTATCTTTTTTTAAAACGTCTCTGTAATACTCCATAGTTTCAAAAGCAGGCCGTATCGGATTCTGGTCCTGTGACCTGAAAACCTATTATTTATGTTTTTCTATATATGAAGAAAGGACCTCCTCACTCACAGGACTTTATTAATTGCTAGTATTTACGAGACAGTCCAATGTCATGTGAACTTACTTGGTATAAGTCTGCTGGATTAAACAATATGACCATGTCGGCTCTTCCCATTATGCCATTTATTTTCACTACCTGTCCATATCTCTTGTATAAAATATTAGCTAAATCAAACAAATTTATATTGAGTCCAAATTCACCTAAAACAAATTAAATAAGATGACTTCAAAATACCGTTTCTTGAGCATCCAAAGACCAGCCAAAAGACGTCGCGTTTGGTTTAACATTCGCACTGTGATAAATGTATATTAGGCTGGATTAGGTACCGTGGTATATTTTACATTTTTTTTTTAAATGATATAGGGGGCAAACGAGCAGACATATCGCCTGATGGTAAGCGATTACCGCCGCCCGTGGACACCCGCAACACCAGAGGCATCACAAGTGCGTTGCCGGCCTTTTAAGAAGGAGTACTCTTTTCTTGAAGGTTTGAAGGTCGTATTCGTCCGGGAATACCGCAGGCGACAGTTCATTCCACAGTTTTGTTGTGCGAGGCAGAAAGTTCCTGGAAAAGCGCACAGTTGTGGACTGCCAACCATCTAGATGATGCTGATGAAACTTCTGTCGCGTAGGACGATGGCGGAAAGAGGCTGCAGGAATCAGTCCGAACAATTCCTCGGAGCACTCCCCATGATAAATGCGGTAGAAGATGCACAGCGAAGCTACATCTCTACGCAGCGCCAAAGAGTCTAGCCGAATTGAAAGTTCTTGGCAATCGACGACTCGAGTCGCTCTCCGTTGAATACGGTCCAAAGGGAGGAGCTGGTATTGGGGTGCCCCCGCCCAAAGATGGGGACAGTATTACATGTGAGGCCGAACCTGCGCCTTATAAAGTAAAAGGCGGTGGGCCGGAGTGAAATACTGTTTCGATCTGTTGAGCACACCAAGCTTCTTTGAGGCCGATTAGGCCTTACCCTCCAGGTGGCCACGAAACTGGACTTCGCTCGACATGTCGACACCAAGTATTCCAATATTGGCTGAGGAAGATAGTGGAGTGCCTTCGAAACGAGGACATACGACCCACGGAAGTTTTTTAGTGGTGAACGCGCAAATTTGTGTCTTTGTAGGGTTAAATTGGACTAAATTAAGTCTACCCCAATCTGAGACCTTTTCCAAAGAAGTCTCAACTTCAGGCACAAGTTTGTTTCCACTCTCAATGACGTTTTCCCGAGAAATATTGGCGCATCCGGTATAAAAAGCATCGCCGGTGCTGTCATCCGCATAACAATGAATGCCGCAATTTTGCAGCATGTCATTGATATGAAGGAGGAACAAAGTAGGCGATAGCACACAGCCTTGCGGGACACCAGTATTCACAGATATGGAATCAGAGCATTCACCGTCGACTACGACCTTAATGCTTCTATCTGCTAGAAAGCTAGTGACCCAATCGCATAATTTCTCGGGAAGCCAAGGCTTCCCCATTAGTCTCAATCGCCTGTGTCCAGCGATGTGTCAGGTATACCAGAAGATCACCAGCCGATCGACCCTTACGGAAGCCGTACTGCTGGTCGTTAAGCAGATGATGATCTTCTAGATACCGTAGGAGTTGATAGTTGATGATGGACTCCATTATTTTCGAGAAGAGGGAAGTAATTGTTATCGGCCTGTAGTTGGACGGATTAGAGCGATCGCCTTTTTTTGGGATCGGGTGGACTAATGCTGCCTTCGATGTTGTCGGGACTACGCCAGAAGAGTAGAAGAGCCGAAAAAGACGCGTTAAGACCGGTGCCAACTTTGGAGCGCACATCTTCAACACTATAGGGGGGATTCCATCCGGGCCACTCGACTTATTGATATCCAGGCATAAAAGTGCTATAGGCACTCAGCGTTGGTGAAACTGGATATCCAGCATATGGCTCTCGCACCGCGGTTTGGTAGGCGGCTCCTTTTCAACGTCATCCAAGGTCGAGTTGGATGCAAAGTGTTTTGCCAGGAGATCGGCTTTCTCCTTTGCGTCATAGGCCAACGGATTATTTCCGAAGTGCTAAGGTGGAAGGGATGGCTTACAGAAATTCCCTTCGATAGCCTTGGCAAGAGACCAGAATGCTCGAGTTCCCGAAGGAAGACGCTCAAGCCTCTCGCCAACCCTAGCAATGTGCACCGACTTCGCCCTAGCTATGTCTCTATTGAAGGACCTGGAGGCAAAGTTGTACTCCTTTTTTAGAGCGCTGGTGTTTTGGTCCCGTACCGCCACTGCATCAGCCCAGGCTTGGTAAGCTTCCTGCTTACTGCGAGAAGCTTTTTTGGAAGATGAACCAAACCAGGGCCGAAACTTGTCACCAATGGGGACCACACAGGATGGAATAAAAATCTCCATACCCTGTAGCACAACATCAGCAATAGAATCAGCAGCGGTGTTGGGATTATCCGTCGAGAAGCACAATTGTCTCCAAGGGTAGGACGCAAAGAAGGACCGCATCCCATCCCAATCTGCTGACTTGTAGTGCCACACACGGCGACTGCGTGCAACTCGCGATCGCGGCGAGCATATGAGTGGCACTGTACTCCGGACAAGGCAATAGTCTGAGGAGCCAAGTGGGGCGTTTACGGATACGTGGTAACCGTCCGGATGAGAAGTCAGCAGAAGGTCCAACAAAGAGGAATTCTGGCCCTCCACATCTGGGACTCGCGTGGGCGTGGTAACCAATTGTGCCAGGGCGAAGTCGTGAACAGATCTCCCCGCATGATCCGTTTTACTGGAGCTGAGCCAGCCGGCGTGGTGAGCGTTAAAATCGCCAAGTACGATGATCTCTGCGGAAGGGATCTGCTGCTGCAAAAGGTCTGTAGCCATCTGGATGTGCTCAATGAGTCGGTCAGTTTCGGCAACAACGCTATGGGACCTGTGGAGGCACGCATAGACGCGGGGATGGTCGTCGCTGTCTACACGGAGCCATAAGATGGGAGAGGTCAAGGTTCAAGGTTGCTGAGGCGACGAGAGCTGATATCGTCTCTGACGTACACGCACACTCCGGCTTTAGACATAAAGGAATGTTCTAGTCCGTACCTCGGGTAGCTGAGGTAGGATGTGTCCGCAGGAGACGGTATCTGCGTCTCGGTCAAAAAGAGCAATGCTGGCTTTGCTGTCTCGAGGTGGTGATGGACAGCATCAAGATTACTATGTAATCCCCTGACGTTGCAGAAGTCCACGACCAGCGTGGTAGGGGGTGCCGTGATGTTACTGCTCTTACCCCGAGCATGATCTAGCGCAATTTTGCCCTCCTCAGAATACGAGGGGCAGCCTGGGCATCCACGTTCAGGAGCGTTGTGTCCTGAGCGCGGACGCCCAGAGAGGAATTCTCCAACGATAGCGCAGTTGGTACCCTCCCGGGGTATCAATCTGTCTTTCAACTGCGCCATCATTTTGGGCCTCCGGTATCCTCACTCACTCGGTGAAACACAGCGCAAGCGCTGTTTCACACCGGTTTTCTGTGAGGCCGTGGTATCACTCCGGTCGAGCCGGCCCATTCATGCCGAAGCGTGGCTCTCCCACGATAAAATGTTTATTTAATACTAACCTATGAGAGGCAAGAAGTGATGAAGTGGTCCGAGATAAGGAAGAGACGGCAGCCCCGGAATTGATTTGAAAGGTTTAGCATTTTCTGCAGATGTTGAATAATTAAATGAACTGCCATGGCTAAAAAATAAAACAGTAATAAAATTGAATGTATATCACAAATAACTACCTACAATAATGTTTTAGATGAGGTATACTCGTTTTCTTTACCGATAGCAGCATAACTCTAGCTTTGAAGAATTTATACGAATTTATAAGAATATCTCGGAATTCAAACAAGCTTTGCAACTTGCTACGTAGTAGATACCTATTAGTGATTGCAAACCAAGTGCAAGTACTGTTTTCAATCCAGTTAGCCCAGAATGAATAGTTACTACATAAGTACAAAGTACTCGGAACAGGTTAGGTATCTACTTCATAAATAAGTAAGGTGCCTTCTTTATTATTGTTATTTACATGTTACACAGAGACAGCACTTAAAAAGATAAGTAAAATACTACCTATCTAATCTAATCATTATGAGTTTAATAAAAGATTGTGAAGAGACAGCAGACTATACATAACACGTACGAGTATCTACCTAAATACGAAAAGAAGACAATAAGCTTGTAGGTAGGTACATATATTTTGTAAAAGAGACTACAACGCCTCGGATACATACATGTTTTGAAACACATAAATATAAAAGAATGAACATTCAAAATATATAGATAACTAGCTGTCCCGGCGAACTTCGTACCGCCATATTTACTTATCTGTCTCAGCTTCCCACAGGCAGTGTACAGTCTTGGACATTTGAATTTTTTTATTTTTTCTTGTATACAAACCATGTCCTAACAATAACGAATACATATCTGAATAAAGAATTATCCAACTTGGTGCAGCCGAGCGGTGTGCGTACCTACATACATTTCGGCGATTCATTTTTATATAAATAGATCAAATATTCAAAAGAGACTGCTGCTTGTTTGAAACAATTAAGGAAATATATAGTAAAATATTATAAACCTGAAGAATTTGTTTATTAGGTTGGTTGTACTCGCTGTACTAAGGAAACTATTTGTGCGAATTGAAAAATTTATTTTACAGTCGTACAGCCCATTTGTCGAGGAAGTCTATAGACTCATATTAATCTCCTTTTTTTATTTGATCTGAGATATTAAGCTACAATAATATCATATCGTGATATCAATAGCATCGGAGCAGCACTGAAAAATGTTGCAAAAACAGTGAAAATTTATTCTTTTTGGGAGACGCAGGCGCAGTCTCACATAGATTAGATTAAGCTAGTGTAATGCAATAAAAAATTGGTTCTATTTTTAACACGCTTTCGTTAGTTTGACCTGTATATATGTTTGTATGTAACGGAATCTTTTAACTTCATTTTCACCTACTTCTAGGTGTCTGATTAACTTGAAAATTTGCACAGGAGGCCGATGACAATACAATAATAATTTGAAACAAACTAAAAAAAATGTTATTTTAAAAAAAAAAGTTTTAAAAAACTAAACAAACACGCTTTTATAAATATACCAAACTAAAAAAGTTCGATTGCTATTAAAGCATGTTTTTTAGTTTTTATAAACTATACATAAATTATTTTCTACTTTTTAGTTTGGTATATTTATATAAGCGTATTTGTTTAGTTTAATAAAACTATTTTTTTAAATTGATTTTGCAACCTTTCTTATATTTTTGTTGTAACATATTGGAGAATCCAACATATTTGTCAATAGTGTATACTCGTATTTATCATATTTATGTAGGTAATGTGTTATCATACAATGATTAGTCGAAGTCAAGGTTAAATGCCCGGCAGTCACATCCCAGCCCGGCGGTTACAGGAACGACCATGGAGTAGGTAGGTAATCTGTTTTATGAAAACGTACCTATTAACAATAGTAACGTTTGAAACGTAACCCGTCGATTGTGTACGACCACTTATCTGCCTAGACAAAAGCATTCCTACTGCGTACAGACACACAAATATCGGTATATATCTAATATTTATATTGGTTGTTGTGTCGACGTTTCCTTGTTTTCCTCTTTATAAAAGTTATCAATACTTACCGCAAAATTGTTTTGCAGTTTGCATGGTATAAATAATATATTTTATTAAATGTTTCAATCCTCTTCATAACTAGAGTTTAAGTATAATTGTTGAAATAAACTCTATACTAATACGTGCTACGCGAAACACCGGCTGCTGAAAACTAATATACTAGATAATATTACTTTACCCTTCGCTTCGTACCTACTTACCCATTAGTCACAATCGCAATAGTAGCTATCTCTACGATGATAAAATATACGAAAATATATTGAAACGAAATACTTAGGACTAACTATATAAATAAGAGATCGCCAGGTGTTTAATGTTCGATGGAAATTCATGAAGACCAAATTTATTTGATTTATTTGAGGTAAACCTTCAACTATCTTTCTTATCTTTGTTTTGGTATTCCATACAATGATAACAACACCGTGTACTTGATACCTACAATGAGTGTGTGGCGACTTCCACATACAGCGGCAACAAAAAACATATGACAGCGCCATCTACCAAATATACGTCGAACTACGGAGTAACGAAGGAAACTAAGAAACTACCAATCCTGAATCGCGCAGTGGATGTTCTGGCGCCAATTAACATATATACAACATCCCAACATCAACCGTTGGGCAGTTGGCCCGCCAGGCATGATCACCTCGCCTGGTCGGAGGATTCTTCCCTTTGTGTTGGTGGGACATGACAAACCTGTCCCCCACAAGTGTATTTGTGTGACCTATTTTTTAAATATATAAGCTTTCTATACTTATTCATTATTTAAATTTACACTATCCTGAATTTGGGATCATAAAAATGTGTTCATCAACACATTACACTAACAGTCTCTTACACTTCATTACTGGACATAGGCATTTCTGTACAGAGGCTTAGACCAGACGGCTTGATAGGTATAGTTGATATAGGGTTGTCGAGTTTTCCTTCTCTATGCAGTTCAGTTGTCCTGCGCAGTTAGCTCTCTTATAGGCCTACCACACGCGCAAGTATCACCACAGTTATAACTGCGCAGGTAAAACAGTCGATAAACATTTGTTTGGCGCGTGATACAGTTTTACCAACCACACGCACGGTGTTCCGTGTACAAGCCGGCCCTGCGCAGGCAAAACTGAGGTCATACTTGCACGTGTGGTAGGCCTCTTAGTCGGCTCTTACGACACCCACGGAATGAATAGGGGTGATGATACTCTATATTCTTAATCCATTAACCACACGGTGAATATGTCCATGTAAGCATCTAATATTTAGAAAATTTATGTATCAAGATCACCTCTAAATGAATTTAGCCTAGACGTCTCTAGAAACAGGCAAATAGGATAACAAAAATAAATGTACACATTTTTTTATCCTAGCAAATTATTGTCAACCCTATGAAAACCATTTATCTACCTTCAAATATGATGGAAAAATACGCAATGATAATTAATAAGAAAACAATGTTATGGCTAAAATTTATATTTTTACTTTTTAATTACACCACCTATTAATTATATTTACATATTTTGTCAAATTATACTATACAATAGCTTCAAATCTGAAATTATATGGTTTATCATAGTGGTTTGTAAATTTATTTCCAGTGTTGATCGGTGGGCCTTCCCACGTTATTTTATACTGCTCAATCAACTTCTTGATCAATAACTCAATCTCTAGTTCAGCTAGCCTTCTGCCAATACAGCTCCTGATGCCAAAACCGAACGGCAACGTGACCATAGGGTGTGCGTTCCCGTAGTGCAATGAATCTGTTTTTTCCGCCAACCATCTCTCCGGTATGAACTTGTCCGCTTGTGGGTAATACTCGTCAAGATTTGATAAATATTCGTTCGGTACCACAATGTCAATCTAAATGATGAAATAAAATTTAAGAGTAAGAAACTAATTAACATTAAAACTAACTAGTTTTTGTGTTTTCTTATAAATGACATACGATAGACATAACTGGCTGAATCTCCCTATTTGAAAAAAAATGGATTTATGATATTATCTGCGACACCACCACTAAATATTTCATCTGAGTTTGATAATAACTGCGTATAAATGCTACCAATCGTAACGAGTCATAGTTCAAATAAGTCATAACAAAAATGAGCGATATGAAATTAAAAAAAAAAAAATCTACGACAGCTTCACCATCATCATGGTCTCTAGTCTTTTCGACAGAGAATCATTGTTGATGACCATGTGACTTAGAATCAAATCTGCAGAATAACAATATAGCAATGATATACTTACTCCTGGTGGAATGTGATAACCACGCACAACAAAATCTTTATCAGTCCTTCGTAAGTTAGATGGCAACACGGACCGTATTCTTAAAGATTCTTTTAAGCAAGCTTTCAGGTAGCGTGTCTGATTATTATCCGAACGTAATTCTTGACGTAACCTCTCTTGTTTCTCTGGATTACTTGCCAAATTATAAAGAACGCCTACTACCGCAAAAGTCACCTGCAAAGAGATGTTTTTTTAATGTTTAATTTTTTGTCTATCTCATTTGCTATAGGCTTTATTTTCAATAGCTTTTTATGAGTGTGTTTCTATTCGGGTTCTTTACTTGTTTTGCACTACATATTTCGTACGCAAATTTTGGACGTGAGTATAGAAAGATATCTTCGGTTTTAAGTCAGCAGCAAAATCTTCTCTAAATAATAGATATCGTCTAATGAAATTGAATTAATTACACATTGAATAAAACATAAATATACAAGCGGAGAAGAAAGCGTGTAAAAATTGAGAATGTTCCTTGCCACCTTTTTACACCTTAAATTTCAAATAATTTTTGCAAACCTTTTAAAAAACACAAATGTAGGATAACGAAATTTAAACACTTCAGTTTACATGTAAAAGAAGTTCAGAAAAACATAATATATTTTAATACTTGAAAAACAGTCCAAAAAATTGCAGGAGTCCTATATTTACGTTAATCTCTCCCAAGCTACAGTACAGAAAGTACGTACGGAATAAATAAATAAAATAAGAATTAGGATAAGATTTTAATCATCGTCTGGTCCTAGACGATCTCTAGTAAGAATGAGTGCTCTAAAAGAAAAAATATATTAGTCGTTTGTGATTTTTAAAATGCAAAAGCAGCGACCTATAGGTACTTAAGGTCTTCTTTTCACCATCTATAGATCGCCTACTCCCATAACGAAATTACGAAATAAACAGTCTGGCTACTTACCGTGTCTATTCCAGCCATTAACATTTCATTAGCCATCACAATAGCAACTCTTTCATCTATAGCCAATAGTTTTTCAATTATACTTTTCTCTCCGTCTGGAATATCGTGTTCTCTCTCATCTATCCGTTTTCTGGCCTGTTTAATATACATTTCACTTAATCTGAAAATTTTACCATAACGTTAGACTGCTAACTCAATAAAAATAGTTTTGTTTTAAACAACAAGGAATAAAACATACGTTGTAATTAATGTCAGCTGCACCGAAAGATGGCCCATTTATAAATAAACAACACTAGGTATTATTATGTGGAAGGTTGCTGGTTAGTTAATGACATGTGGACTGCTAATTGAATTTGACTGCACGAAAGGCGAGTGGTTTACGATCACCTCAAAACGTCCCACTACGCTGAGAGTTGTGGGTCCGTAACCCACATGGGACAACACTTTGTGTGATCTACAATTTGTGGCTCTGAGTCTGGGTGATCCTTATATCCTTACCATATATATATGTTTTGTAAAGTTCCTCGTAATACATGGGAGAGCCACGCTTCGGCATGAATGGGCCGGCTCAACCGGAGTAATACCACGGCCTCACAGAAAACCGGTGTGAAATAGTGCTTGCGCTGTGTTTCATCGAGTGAATGAGGATACCGGAGGCCCATACCCCCCCCCCTATCTCTCCCTCTTCCCTTCCCCTATCCGCAAAGGCCGGCAACGCACTTGTGACGCTTCTGGTGTTGCAGGTGTCCATGGGCGGCGGTAATCGCTTACCACCAGGCGATACGTCTGCTCGTTTGCCCGCCTATTCCAAAAAAAGACAGAATTTATGATAATTTATGGTAATTCTCATGGGTGTCGTACGAGGCGACTAAGGGATCAAACTACGGAGGACAACTTCACTGCAAAGAGAAGAAACACTTGAAACAAACCCTCCTAAGCCTACTTGGTCTTCTTCCTAAGCCCACTTTCTACAGAAAGGCCAATGTCCAGCAATGAACTGTTAAAAGGCTGTTGATGATGTTAACTATTAGAATTCTGCTTTCACATGTATACTATATTGGGTTGGGTTATGTGAAGCCGTAAAGTTAAACTAAATGTTCTGATGCATGGAATGCTGAAAATTATTCTGCTACTAAACGAAATACTTACTCCCATTGTCTGTCAAATACTTTCATAAGCTTCTTGAAGGAGGGTGTTGTGATATACTTCCAAAACTTAGGGAAGAAATCCAGTTGAAAAGTTTTGTGAACAATATAATTAGCGCAATCTATTAATTCTTGTGCTTCGGGCGTCAATTTGTCGTTGAGACATCCCAATCGTGTACCCAATCCCACCAGTCCCAAAGATTCCAAAGCCCACTTTTCAACTTCAACATTAAAGTTGTCTCTCAAATATGTTTTGTCATCTTTTAGTCGGTTTAACCTTGAAAAAAATTAATTTGATTTGAAAAGTATTTTGCAAATACATTTTTACTTAAATATTAATACACTATGACTTATAACTATTTATCCTAGGAAATACCTATGCATATACACTCTCGAATCTGTGTCAATTTACGAAATGTTCCAAAGATTCAGACATGGTAGCATTAAGGCATGGTAGGTACCTACTAGGAAATATATAAAAGTAACGCCTTCTCTCAATAAAATAAATAAAACACATTAGTTCACTGAAGCCCACAATTATAATTAAAGCTCTCGTTGGCAGGTAACAACTATCCCAATTTTTTTAAGTAGATTCCTCTGGAACAGTAGGTACATTTTACAAAACCACATGTGGCACCACACATTTCGTATCGATTTTAGGAATTGTATAGTACATACATACTAAACATTATAAAGTTGATATTGTTAGAATGTGTTGATATTACAAAACTCAGATTGTTTTTTCTAAGATAAACTGTACCTATCTAGACACGCGGTAGCGTGTCAAGCCAAGTTCAAGCAAAGGAACTGGCTAGCCGCCAACGCCGAGAGTAATATTACACGAACCACTTGGTGCCACTTTTGACCCTTCTATAACTCAAAATCTATTTAACGTAACAACATAAAACTACGTGTGTTTAATTATATCCATAAGGACATCTAGAAGCCCAAATTTCATGAAGCTAGCTCAAACGGTTATAAAGATATAAAAGTCGTAAATTTTAGCACTGACTGACATATATATAGTACCTAAACCTAACCTACTTCCAGATGACCTAGAAGGATGAAATTTGGAATCCAGCTCGGTAATTGTGTGTGAGCGTAGGAAAAAATCTAAAAATAAAAAAAGTAAAAAAATAGGGGGGGACTCCATACATATTTTTTTTTAAATTGTATATTTGGACCCGTCGTTGCAAGCAGATATTTGCAACCATCCCAATATATGTATTATTAAATCTCAATACCTGCCTAGCTTTCTTTGCAAAAAGTAATGATATCCCACCAAAAACATAAATGTAAAAAAGTTCAACACAAAAATTATGCTTGGCTTCGTTGCAAAAAGAATGGAGATCTAAATGAGTGCCAAGTTCTATGCAAAATCCAAATATGTATTTATAGGAACAAAATAAAATTATGAACAAGTATTAAACTGTATTTCCTTACTTTATTGGATACCTATAACAATTGCTGTTATTGAAAAATGTGAGATCTTAAAGTAGGTTAGATTTGACTTGGCTATAAAGATACTGTATATTATCATTTAATAATTTAAGTAAAATGAATCATTTAAGTTGTAAAAAGAGAAACATACCTGTCTACAAAATCTTGAACTATTTCATCAAGTGGTGGCGTGTAGAGTTGTACCAGTTTGATTTTTAATAAAGCTGGATTGACCTTAGAACGTAAATCGCGCCATTCTGCTCCATGGCTGTCAAATAACATACATAATTATCTTCTTCTTAAATATAAAAATCAATTGCTGTTCGTTTGTCTCGCTAAAACTAGAGAACGGCTGGGTTGATTAAACTGATCTTGGTTTTGAAATGTTTGTCTCAGGGAAGGTTTAAACGGTGAAAAATTAAAAATAACTTTAAAATCCAAATGTCACGTGTACGAAGTAGCGAGCACAGCTAACTTTCTTACACTATGGCCTAAGCACTATATGATTTATATGGATTAGTAAGTATTATATATTATCATATACCATTTACCTCGTAATTAGACCCTGGAAGCCGTCAAATTTATCCTGTCTCACATGTTCTCTGTAATATTCTAGAGTATCAAAACCAGGTCTTAAGGGATTTGATTCCTGTGATCTGTATACCTGAAATATGTGCCAATTCAGTTTCAAATGGTACTATATTCTTCTGGGTTACTTAAAATCTAAATACAATATAAAACTACCGAAAACTACCTACAGAATTCAATCAATCTGTAAATATCAAATTATCTGTTGAATTTTAACGATGCCATGAGGTTCTACGTAGTTTTATTATTATTAAATCTTCTTTTACAAAACTCAACTTTAGTTTCGTAGTTAGCTAGTAAACTTAGTAGATATAATAATCTTAAATATAGTTTCAAAGAACTAAAAACACCTAAAAAAGGCGGTTCAACACAAACATACAAGTGTAGCAAATTAAAACGTGTTAAGAACTGATTTAAGAAATAAAGAACTGTGATGAGAGTACGGTACGTAGGTATTTGGAGTTGTAACGAACATCAAGTATTGAAATTAAGCGCTATGGCATGTTATTTAAGTTTATGAATTTAAAGACATTTTGATTCATTTTTATTTTTTTTGGAAAGAGCCATGTTCTGCGTTTCTCTACGGAACCGTATTTGGAATGAGGTGATCTGTGATGATTTGCGTAACGTGGCTGGCAGGAGTGGGTGTAAGAAGCCGAATAATTGAACTAAGTGGCGAATTGGAGAGGCCAATGGTGATTATTTATTTATATATTAGCAGTTTATGAAGATCTTTAATGAGAAGCTGTAAAGTATAATAGTAATCTATTGTAGAGTTGTTCAGTTACTTTAACGAATTATTTAAGTAAAAAAAAACTTACGTTGTCTATATCCACCGGATCAAACAACATAACTGTGTGGGCTCTTCCAAAAACACCATTTAATCTTACTATGGGACCAAACTGTTTGTGCAAATCACTAATGATATTAAATAAATTGCCCTTTGGTCCATATTGTCCTGAAAACAAAAGTAATATTAGCATTATGATAACCAATTGACAAAGCGAATATAAAAACGCTTGAAAATGTATCAAGGTTAAATATGCATTTAACCTGTCCGTATAATCAAAATTAATGATATGTTTTTTTCCTTTTAACATCAATGTATGACACGATAGGTACTCTTGACTTTCGATACTCGTGTTTTTATAAGTTTTAAAGAATACTAAATCAAAGTCAAACGTTTAGAATCAATTAAAATAACCCCGCAACAACCAATGTTATCAAGAAGGAGGTGCATGGTGCATCTAAGAATTTACATATATGTATAATAACAAAGTAACAATACCATCATGAACAGCCTTTAACAGTCTGCCTCGAATTGCTGGACAAAGTATGATAATTTTCTAAAGTAATCACATAAGGGTACAAACCTATGACTGGCAAGAAGTGGTGGATGGGTCCAAGATACGGCAAAGAGGACAGTCCCGGTATCGACTTGAAAGGCTTAGCATCTTGAACTGACGTTGAATAATTGCAAACACAGCTTCCATTTCTGGAAAATTAGCACGATATAGTTTAGATGTAGCACTAAAGAGGGAATTATAACTTCTAGATGATCTTCATGAAAATAAAGTTAAATGTTTGTTATATAGAAGATACCGACAAACGCTACTGATTTTTGGTTATAAAAGCTATCTAAAAGATTTCAAGATGGCCCTGTTTTAATGTAATAATATGATGCGATTCCCATCTCAAATTTGCCTTATGATATTGATCCTTAAGTTATGTGATTCATCTTTAAACGATACCCGACTAGAGGTTTATTCTCTGCCATGTAGGTCCGCTTGACCGCCTAGAAAAATGATCTAATGATTATAATCAGAAGACATTACAAAATATATAAATAGCATACTTGATGCTATACATATGTATGAACTTTAAACCGGTCGTCTTTATCATCAAACTTGTTATGAATTACGCTTCAAAATTTAGACAACATCATTACATAATGTTATATCAAAATAAACTCGTTTTAATATATTGGCTAAAACAATTTCGGAGTTTTAATGCTTTGGAAGTTTCTAGTAGGGTTACCAGCTCTTTAACTTCTATTGAACATGCTGGATTTCAATGCTGTGTCCCAAATGTACAATTTCGGTTGGACTTTTTTTTGGCAATTATATACCATTTTAGAGATTAACGATGAAATGTTTTCTCTCAGGCAGTCAAACAATCAAAATCAGTCAGCAATTATATTTTGTCTTTCTCAACTATTGTTATCTACACACATCAAAAGTGTCTAGGGATCAACATATGTGTCTAGGGATCAACATATATTTTTGCAATAACTTTTCTCCTGATTGATATTAATTAAAATTTTCTTTAAGGATTCATCAAATAAAGTGTTTTCGTTTGTCACAGTAACGATAAACCAAGTCACCTTTGCATTAATAAAGACATTTGCCATTTTCCTAATAAAGGGATTTTTGACATTTGAACCACTAACATTAAAGTTCGAAAAAAAGACTGAAATAACAGTTTTCTTTAAAATTTTATTAGGTAACTTAAACAATTAATAATCCGTGTTTCTACCGCGAACACTAACAACACAAGAATCGGTTTGGCATACTCAAAATGAGTTCATCCAAATCACGCTGTGGAATGGCCGCCCATGATCGTTGCAACAACAAAAAAAGGTCTTCTTGCGACTGGATACCCTCCATATTCGGCAGAGCTCTTCTCTGTAGCATATCCCATGCATGCTCAATCGGGTTCAAGTCTGGCGACTGAGCAGGCCAGGGCCAAAGCCACATCTCAATCTCAAGAAATCCGCATAAAAATGCTTGATCCCTAGACACTTTTGATGTGTGTATATATACTTATAATAAAAATGTAACAGGACCTGTACATTAAAGATATTTTGTTTTTTTTTTGGAGGGCTCTCTATAATCGATACTGAAGCCAAAACTGTTTTTTTTTTCATTTTTGTCTGTCTGTCTGTATCTTGGGCGCGCATCACGCCGAAACTACTGAATGGATTCAAATGAAACTTGGCATGATTTGAGTTCATACTACGAGGTAGGACATACCTATACATAGGATACTTTTTATCCCGAAATTCACCACGGTTTCAAAACTAAACAAAACTACATAAACATTTAAAGTTGAAACACAAATATTATTTTAATAAAGTAATATTCTTATTTACTAGATTACCATGGGATTGAACGGTTCGTGTGTGTTAGGGCGTGTCTACGGAACAAACCCAATAAACTTTAAGGCTGTAAATCGTTATTCGACTTCATAAATACTTAATGAACGTATATTTCGTCAAACCCGAAGTTTTAAAATGTATAGAAGACAAAAAAATTTAAACTTATTATTTTTTTCTATAAAATGGTTTACCTGAAATATCAGTGACTTCCTAAAGATAGCGTTTTTTGATAAGCGCTAAAATCAATAACATAAAATTTGTATATCAAAAAGAAAATAAAGATTTTCTAGTTTTCCTTACCGTAGAAATTGTTTTGGTTTTACTATAAACACACTACGACTAAAACACTCACTCACTGCTTTATAACTCATTATTATCTAAGTATTCACAAAATTTTATAAGCCAATATCTTCCATCGGACATTCGTATACAATGATTATACGAACACAGAAACCTACACTAATATAAGCTCTCTTATCACATAACACTGCTACTTATAAATTCTTTTATATCTACTTAATTTTTTTGCTTAGTCAATTATGATTGAGCATAAAAAACTCGCTTTGTCATTGTATAGTTAAAATATTCTGACCACACTGATTGTATGATAAAAAATAACATAATAATAAAACATAACACATATAGTCCGGGATCCCCGGAACAAATTTTACAAGTTATTACTATCAAGCTAATTTTTGATGAGTGGCTTCATTTTAATGAGGGGCCCACCTTGCACCTTACAAAAAGTTTTGATTGTGGTAGCTAATAGGGGTAGCAGGTACCAAAAACTTTTGAGCGTAGGACCGGGATAACGTACCACGCAATTTGTAGGACAATGTGGCTGTTAAATTGAAGCATCAAAATGAAACCTCTCACGAAAATTTAGCTTGATAGTAATCACTTGTAAAATTTGTTCTGGGGCTCCCGGACTAATACATATTATGGAGGTAACTTCTAGACTCTATAACAATTAAAATATAACGTAATTATTGAAAAAATAAAAATCATAGAATGTAACTATTTGACGGCCGTTTGCAGAAACAAAAAAATCCCTCGATTATTTAGTTTACTTACCTATTTAAAATACTGAAATATGTCCCATAACATTAAATTAACTCAGCAGTATAAATAATTATAACATTACAATTGTTTAACTGAAATTACAATTGTTTTATGATGCCAGTGATGCATATTGATGCTTCTGCATCATTGGGCCTCCGGTCTCGCACTCACCAACGAATCAAAACAGCTCGAACGCTGTCATTTTACGGTGATCTGTGATTTATATCAGTTGTCTAGTAACCATAACACAAGTTGTTTAATACGTCATAAATCGTGAACCGCAATTTATCGATCAAAGTTACAACGAACTACAAGAACTGTTATATTATGTTTGTTGCTGCTTCGGAACCCTTCATGGGCGAGTCCGACTCGCACTTGGCCGCTTTTTTTGTATCGACTGTGCATAGGTTAAAATATATTTTAAAATAAAATTTAGGTGCACCACTGCCGATGTTCCCAAAAAAAAATAAGAATGAAAATTAGCAAAAAAATATTTTTACGCTAAACTGTGCACTTTTTAATAACGCGAATAAGCATGTAATATGCGCTTCTTATGCACTCATTGATTAAAAATACGAAACTACATTTAATTCGTTGATTTCGAAGAAATTGATTTTTTTCTGTTTTCGGAACCGCAAAAAAGGTAAACATTGGTATTTAATTTCTCTGGAACTAGACCATATTGACACGCGGCAGTTTTACTCGGACTCTTCTCATACAAAGCCCTCTGAATCTATGGAACGAATAGTAAATGGCCGTTTTCACTGTCATATTGTCTACTGTGCAACCATAACACGTTGTTAAAGTGTTATAATGCGTTTCTATGTAACGTGTGACTACGGCTTTTCAAACTTGTTTTATACTTCTTCAGCGTCGTTTTTTGTCGTAGTTGGGTTTAAGTTTTTACTTTTTTTTATTTAAAATGTTTTGGTGCCGTTATTAATATATTATATATGTATGAAATGTACAAGTAATGCTCTTTCCAATGATACCAAACACGGTATATTTATCTCAAAATTATTATTTAATTCAGTACTTTATGTCGGCTAGAGGGCGCCACATTAGATTCAGTGATTCGTCAGATAGCCTATAACCAGCGGACGATCAAGACGCTTCTAACGATACCTTATTTGTCCAGTTCTAATGAGTAGTTAAGGAGCTATGAGGGAACAAGTGAACATACATACATAGCCTTTCAAAATCATAACCCTCCTTTGGCTTTGCCGTAGTCGGGTAAAAGTAAAAACGGATTCGGATTGAGAGAAAAGTCATGAGCGACTGACTATTGTAATTTTTGGAATCATTCTTAAATAAAACGAAAAAAACGGTATCACTTACCAGAATTATCATAAATTGTAAAATAAAATTACTTAATTAGTCATTGCCGGAAAACTTCAAGGCAAGCTATCTTGTAGAATGTGTCATCTCTGCCGAGAACAGAACGCGGAGACAACACATTGGTGACCAGTTTCCATTATTTCTTGTGCCGAAGCGAACTTCGTAAATCACGTTCCTTTGACCTTGCCAAGGTCAATCGCAAAGATATTCTAATAGTCCGGTAAATAAGTAGATAACGATATCTGCATCCCGCGGGAGCTCGCGCCCTATCATCGGCGGTCACCGGGTATCTATCTCGTCTCCGTGGCAACCACTCCCTACCCATTCCCAACACCCGACCTAGTGCTGGCTGACGGGCGCTCCTCGGGGTCCACACCTCCAGGCTCGACCTCGCTGAGCACAAGCTACCATACTGAACAAGACCCGGGCGTTACTAGCAAGTCTGTTAGTTCACAGGCCCATCGATCCCAAACCTCGTGACCCACATGTAGTTGCAGGCGACGCGGAAAATTACTTCCCTGAGGCCCTACGGGGTCTACAAGAAGAACCACGAGGAGTTTATTTCTCAAATTCATCGAACCCTATACCAATACTATAAAATTTGTTAAGTTGACCTCTATGGAGGCGCCAGGGGGGCGGACCACGACAACAATAGGGCCTCCTTCTTATCTAGGACCAGCCGTAAGCCCAGCGCCTCGATGCGCCCGACCACCAAAGAAACAACCCTGGTGGCCAGGCGCGCCGCCTCTTGGAAATTTGCCCCCCGAGCTGTGATCAATGTGTCATCGGCGTAACAAATTATGCCTCGTATCCCACGTTCCACAGGAGTGGTCCACGGACAGACCCCTGCGGAACGCCGCACGACATGGGTCGCAGTCTCAAGACGCCCCGTCGGTCCTCGTACACGAAGGTACGCTGCTCTAAATAGTCTGCCACTAGCCGCCTCAGGTACTCTGGCACTCCGTGATACTGGAGTGCTTCCCTGACGCAGCTAAATGGCAGACTATTGAATGCGTTGGAGATGTCTAAGGACACCGCCAACAGCACGCCACCACAGCTCATTGCCTCTTCGGTCACGGCCCTAAGGCGCATCACGGCATCGACCGTCGAACGCCCCTCGCGGAACCCGAATTGGGCGTCCGACAGGTCGGGCCCCACTTCGCAGAGGTGCCGAACGATGCGGGCAGAAAGTATCCTCTCAAACAGTTTGCCCGCCTCGTCCAGCAACACGATGGGCCTATAGGCCGCGACCGAATCGGCAGGCCGTCCCGGCTTCCTCAATAGGACCAGCTTCCAGCTTTTCCAGCACTCAGGGAAGCGTCCGGACGCCAGGCTAGCGTTCAACACTTCCCTGAGGCGGCCCGACATATAGTCGAGGGCTCGGGCCATCACTCGGGCTGGTACCCCGTCCGGCCCGGGGGCGGTGTTCTTGGAACGGATCCGCAGAACAGCCGCCCCTGTACCCCAGCCCCCTCACCCATCCCCCAAAGGCCGGCAACGCACATGTGGCGCCTATGGTGTTGCGGGCGTCCATGGGCGGCGGTAATCGCTTACCATCAGGCGATATGTCTGCTCGTTTGCCCCTATATAGTCACTACTAAATGTGTTTAGATTCGACATCAGTAGATACGGGTAAGTAGGTTATGAAAAGTAAAAATATATGTACATATGTACCCTGGTCCATCAACATCAGCACTGAAATAATATATTTCAATACTCGATTAAGTATCCCTTTTTAACCGACTTCAAAAAAAGGAGGAGGTTTCTCAATTCGACCGTATATATATATATATATTTTTTATGTGTGTTCGGGCATAACTTCGTCGTTTATGAACCGATTTTGATGATTCTTTTTTAATTGAAAGTAGATGTCCCGACGGTCGTACCATGATAAGGAAACTTGGATCTGATGATGGCATCCTAGAGAAATCGAGGTTAACCCTCATTTTTTTCAGGCACGTACTATGTTTTCCGTATATTTTCTGAAGCTACGCCGGTATTTGCGTCTGTTAGTCATCATATAATGATGATGAGCTGATGATGAAAGGTAAAACTCCTTAACGGAGTTGGAGGATAAATCTTTAAATGTCATATGTATGTATGTTACCTTTAGTCGTATTCTTTCAAGTTATTTAGGTAAGCTGATGATGGAAGGTACAACTCCTCAACGGTTAGGAGTTGGAGGATAATTCTTTCAATTTCATACGTATCTATAGACCTTTAGTTGTATACTTTTAAGTTATTTAGGTGAGCTGATGTCACAGGCGCTATGATGACTAACCCCTTAGTGTATTTTGCTTTAAGTAACTCGCCTGCTTCTATTTCATCACGACCTTTAAGCTTCGACACGATTCCTATTGCCCCACGTTCTCGGTAACAGAAATCTTGCATCTCAGCATAATTTTGGAAACTGATCATACTCAGTTTTAATACGTGTTCAACCCACTAAAGTTATTCGCATCAGCAGAAATTATATGAAATAGTTCAACTTACTGTTAACCTATGATTGTTTGCACTAAAAATGGAAAAATAAAAACTTTTTATAAAAAAAAACCGACTTCCAAAAAACCATCCGACGAAAACTCCCTGCCAAAAAACACTAAAAAGCGTAAAATAAACTGGCTCTTCATAAATTGCTATGTGCCAATTCTTGTCTATACCTAATTCTTTATTCATTTAAATAGTAGTATTATTGTGTATGCTAGGTACCTAAAATCTGTTTGAAGTCGGCGCCAAGCCAAAATGTAATAGGAGGTACCGCACTCGCCGCTGCCGGATAGCTAGCATAAAACAACCCAAGCGAGCAGACACGCGCGGGCTGACGCGACGTCGTTGATGGTCGTCTCGAAATAAAGCGAGTGTGGTAACTACTATTACATTTGGCTTGGCGCCGACTTCAAACAGATTTTAGGTACCTAGCATACACAATAATACTACTATTTAAATGAATAAAGAATTAGGTATAGACAAGAATTGGCACATAGCAATTTATGAAGAGCCAGTTTATTTTACGCTTTTTAGTGTTTTTTGGCAGGGAGTTTTCGTCGGATGGTTTTTTGGAAGTCGGTTTTTTTTTATAAAAAGTTTTTATTTTTCTATTTTTAGTGCAAACAATCATAGGTGTTAACCTATGATTGTTTGCACTAAAAATGGTGGCAATAGTAAGTTGAACTATTTCATATAATTTCTGCTGATGCGAATAACTTTAGTGGGTTGAACACGTATTAAAACTGAGTATGATCAGTTTCCAAAATTATGCTGAGATGCAAGATTTCTGTTACCGAGAACGTGGTCTACGGGGCAATAGGAATCGTGTCCAAGCTTAAATGTCTATATTGATATATAGACATTTGATTGATATATAGACTATAAATCTTAAATAGCTATATAGGCTTATTTCCAAAAAAAAATAGGGATTCGTAAGAAAATTGCTATTTTGTAATCCAAGGTGTGAAATCTAAAACCTATTTTTGCGTGCGCTGCAAAAACTGTTGACAATAGAACAAAATAATGTATGACGGGTTTGTAGGTCCCATTAAGATCTATAAAAAAGTCCGCGAGAACAGTACTGTGGGAGAGCCACGCTTCGGCATGAATGGGCCGGCTCGACCGGAGTGATACCACGGCCTCACAGAAAACCGGTGTGAAATAGTGCTTGCGCTGTGTTTCACCGAGTGAGTGAGGATACCGGAGGCCCATACCCCAACCCCTCCCCCTATCTCCCCCCCCCCCATCCCCCAAAGGCCGGTAACGCACTTGTGACGCCTCTGGTGTTGCGGGTGTCCATGGGCGGCGGTAGTCGCTTACCAGCAGGCGATACGTCTGCTCGTTTGCCGGTCTATTCCATAAAAAAAAAAACATATATAAATAAATATTTAATAAATATTTCGGACATCTAAGACACAACGCCATCTAGTCCCAAGCTAAGCAGAGCTTGTGTTATGGGTACTAAACAACTGATTTAAATACATATATACTTTTTATTTTGTAAATACATACATATTATACATAGAAAACACCCAAACTCCGAAACAAATATTTACAGATCATACAAACATTTGGTCCGACCCAGGAATCGAACCCAAGACCTCATGCACAGCAGTCGCATACGCTACCACTGCGCCACAGAGGCAGTCCATATCTAACTATCATGGTTTAGACACAATAACCGCTTTTGTATTCAAAAAAATTATTAAATCGTCTGAAGAAAGAAACTACGTTAAATGTGTATAGTAATATTAATCCTTATTCAAATTAAACATTATGTTATCAAGGGTATTTATGTAGAAGTAAAATACTTTTTGTTACATCCCAATCGGAAATTTCGTTTAGAAGTTATCACGAGTATATATAAATGGAATAAAGGATCAGATTAGTAAAAAAAAATTGATCATCAGACATTCTCGAGCGCGTCAGATTAAGGCAGAGTGAGTTAATTACACGCTAAAAAGTGTATATTCCACTAATCTGACAATTTGAGAGTGACGTAAGGAAAGGGGAGGGCTATAAAGTTGTAAAAAAAAACGTTATCTCGACATTCTCGAGCGTGGCTAGTTTTTTTTTATTTGGGGGAAATCATTTAGGGATACCGAAAAATGTATAATCTGACAGTAGTCACAAGCCGAAGTAACAAAATTTCGTCGACAAAGTTTAATATATTGATGATGGTGATGCCTATATTCACACTGATAAGTCAGTACTAATTCATGTGTAGGAGAAATAAGTCGAAGATATGGAGCAACTGCCATCCCAATTTGACCTTATAATTGTAGATGGGTTCTATTTTGAAGCAGATATCTTCAACCAATTTTACTGAATTTCTGCAAGCATATGTATACAGCGTGACAGTACAATATTATAATGACATGGAACTAATCTGATGCTGGAGCTGGAAGATGGACATAGGAACTCTATAGAGAAACGTCGCAACACTATCGAGTTTGGACTCGTTTGATTCGTCTTGACGAGTACTTTATGTTTTCATAGTATCCAGGGTCTGATGATGGAGCCGGAAGGTGGTTATAGGAATTCTGTAGAGAAACGTCGCAATACCATCAAATTTGAAATCGTTTGATTCATCTTGACAAGTACTTTATGTTTTGATAGTATCCAGGGTCTGATGATGGACCCGGAAGGTGGTCTTTATACAATTTATAGAATACAAAGGCTTGTCGCGAGATTTACCTGTGTGTAAGGAAGTAATTTAAAAAACTTGATTTGACTTTGTTTAAAATTTTCAAACTAAGTAAAAGTTATAAGTAACTAAGTTGTTGATCGATCATTGGGCTGATCAGGAGATGGCAACGATTATAGGTAGTAAGGTAATTTTATGTAATTACCTCGATTTGTGTCATAAATATTTAGTTACTGATAATTTATTATAATTTGTCATGCCCTGATCATGAAGAAGCGAAGACGAACATAGCATTTATTGCTTGCCAACAAAATAAAGATTCTACTATTATTATCAGAACTTCTGATACTGATATTGTGGTAATTTTCTAAAAAGCACATCTGGATTTGGGATCTTTTTTTTTAATTGTCAGATTAAGTGAACCCCTCCAGATAATCGTCAGATTATGAGACAGCACGTCTAGGACATAAAGATGAACCTTAAATATCTTAATCTGACGCGCTTGGGTATGTCAATATGACGATTTTGACGACCTGGTCACAGCACTACTTCTGCGCTGGTACACATTACAAATAGCATCAGGCTGGGCATGGATAGTGGAATGATCACAGTACTCACCTTGCTTGATTTTAGTAATGCTTTTAATACTGTAGATTTTGAAATTCTGCTTGGTATACTACGGTCTCTTAACATATCTCCAAGGACAATTCATTGGTTTCTTAGTAACCTGTCTGGTCGCCGGCAACGTATTTGCATGGAAGACGCGGTGTCCTCCTGGTGCAGTATTTCTGCTGGTGTACCGCAGGGTGGCGTTCTATCTCCTTTACTCTTCGCTGTTTTTATAAACTCAATCTCTAGTCAATTAAGTTCCTTCTACCATCTTTATGCGGACGATTTACAAATATATACACAAGCTCCGATTGACTTGTTACCAGAGGCGTTCAACACTATTAATGCTGACCTGCGTCGCATTAGCGAATGGAGTCACAATTATGGACTCAAGGTAAATCCTGTTAAGACGCAGGTATGTGTTATTGGTAGTCCCAGGATGATCGCAAGAGTCAACTGTGCACAACTGCCCCAAATTCAATTTGGTGGCACCACTCTTGAGATCAGTTCTAGTGTCAAAGATTTAGGGATCTACATAGACAATACTTTATCTTGGGGTTCACAGATACAAGAGGTCAGTCGAAAGCTATTTGCTTCTGCCGGTTCTCTGCGAAGACTTCGTAATTTTCTTCCGATTGCGACTAGGGCTGCACTTGCACAAGCACTTCTACTTCCAATTCTCGACTATGCCGATGTCAGCTATCTGAATCTCACTGAAGCACAACTTGATAAGCTTGAGCGACTACAAAATCTCTGTATACGATTCATATTTGGCCTTCGTAAATATGATCACGTTTCTGAATTCCGTCAAATGCTCAAGTGGCTTCCGATTCGCTCGCCGGAATACTCATATCCTCATTTTTCTCTACAATATTTTGTTTAATCCCAGAGCCCCCTTCTACCTCAAAGAACGATTCAAGTTCCTTAATGACACGCATGAAAAATGTCTGAGGTCATCCGAGAATTTGAGACTGGAGATGCCTCTGCATTCCACAAAGTTCTACGACCAGTCTTTCACTGTTGAAGCTGTATGCTTGTGGAATGCACTACCGATAAAAATCAGGAAAGCGCAGACACTAAACGAATTCAAGAAATTGGTTCATGAACATTATCATAATTAAAACAGGCACGAATTAAGGTATGATGTGGATTTATATATTTATTCATACGTGATTTAGTTATCTATATATGTATGTGTATCTATTAGTATGTATAAGTATGTGATATATGAGTATGTGTATATATATATGTATGTGTATATATAAATATATGTTTTACGTTATATTCTTTTAGCAAATAAGCACCGTCAACTACCACTGTCTCTCCTACACATTTTGATCCATCCTAAGGTTGCCTGGAAGAGATTGCTTTTGGCAATAAGGCGGCCCTTTGTACACTACAACTCACATTTTATGTACTCTTGTAACTGTGTAATATTATGGTGTACAAATAAAGAGTTTTCTATCTATCTATCTATCTATTTTTTTTTGTGCACATTCTTATAACGGCCGTGAGCTTGCGTTACATCCAAATCGTCAGATTATTGAATGAGAGCTTTATTTTTGGTTTACTTAACATCGCCTTTGAAAATTTGACGCGCTCGATAAAATTTTTTTTTTGTCATTTTCAAACCTTACGTACGACCACCCCCACCATGCAAATGATCAGATTAAGATACGTACATTATTAAAAATACGTAGGACATGGATGCTATCAATATCTGACGCGCTCGATTATGTCCATGCATCAGTTTTCTTTACATTTTTGAACATCCATAGCTGCTCACCCCACCGATGAAAAGGTATACAGTAATAACATTTTTTTTCTTTATATCATCTAAGCTTTGCAACCCAATAGGTCTCCATGACGCTCGAGTAAATCCCCATTTAGCATCGTGGGCTCCCCTACTATAATATTAATCTTTATCCAAATGAATGTGTAGTTGATTATGAGTATTAGATCTTAGAAGAGTATAATATCTATCTATACTAATATATAAAACTGAAGAGTTTGTTTCTTTGAACGCGCTAATCTCATGAACCGCTGGTCCGATTTGAAAAATTCTTTCAGTGTTGGATAGTACGTTTATCGAGGAAGGCTATATATCATCACGCTAAGACCAATAGGAGCGGAGCACCAATGAAGAATGTCACAAAAACGGGGGTAAATTTCTACGACAAGGGCAATAAGAGACGCAAACGACGTTGCGTGGGTCAGCTACATTTTTATATTATAGAACTTACTTTTGCTGTTGTATCCTCTACTAACTGTGCAACTGATAGCTTGAGTGTAAATAGTGCATAGTAAATAATTGGTAGACGTAAGAATGTCACGTGATGCCAATAAATATGATGTCAAAATACGTGATGACAATTAATTAGAAAACAATTTTACAGTTTAAATTTATTTTTTCAATTTCCTATTACAAATCCCTTATTATTTGCACTGACGCTTTGCTTACTTTCTACAAATATATTTCATTCAAATATAATAACTATACAATAGCTTCAAATCTGAAATTATATGGTTTATAGTAGTGGTTTGTAAATTTATTCCCCATTTTAATCGGTGGGCCTTCCCATGTGACTTTATACTGCTCAATCAACTTCTTGATCAGTAACTCTATCTCTAGTTCAGCTAGCCTTCTACCAATACAGCTCCTGATGCCAAAACCGAACGGTAATGTGACCATAGGATGTGCGTTCCCGTAGTACAATGGATCTGTTTTTTCCGCCAACCATCTCTCCGGTACGAACTTGTTCGCTTGTGGGTAATATTCTTCAAGGTTTGATAAATATTCGTTGGGTACCACGATGTCAATCTATATGATGAAACAAAATTTATGAGTAAGAAAATAATTAAAATAAAAACTTCAGTAGTTTTTGTTTATTTTTTATATTATATAAATGACATACGATGTACACAACTGTCTGAATCTCCCTATTTAAAAATGAATTTATACCTAGCTGACCCGAAAGACTTCGTGCATTACAAAAAATGAATACATAAAACGTTTTTAAGTTTTTTCTCTCCATAATAACCTTCCTTAACGAAAATATTGAAAACAATTTGCGCTTAGCAAAACATTTTGCGTTTCATTTTTATTTATATAGATATTTGCGGCATTACCACAGTAAGAATTTAAATATTTCATCTGAGGGTGATAATTACTAGTTAACTACCTTTAAATGCTGACAATCGTAAAGAATCATAGTGGAAAAATAACAAAACAAACTACGACAGCTTCACCATTATGATGGTCGCGGTCGTCTCTCTTTTAGGCAGATAATATCATTGTAGATGACCATGTGACTTAGGATCAAGTCTGCAGAATAACAATTTTATATGGCAATGATGATATTTCATAAATGATGTTTAATATATTGATTACTTACTCCTGGGGGAATATGATAGCCACGCACAACAAAATCTTTATCAGTTCTTCGTAAGTTTGATGGCAACACGGATCGCATTCTTAAAGATTCTCTTAAGCAAGCTTTCAGGTAGCGTCTCTGATTATCAGTCGAATGTAATTCTTGACGTAACCTCTCTTGTTTCTCTGGATTACTTGCCAAATTGTAAATTACACCCACTAACGCAAAACTCACCTGCAAAGAATTGTTCGGTTATGTGAGTAAACTGTAATGATTTATATCTTTGCCTAACCTATTTTCTATAGGCTACATTTCAATGATCATTTTAAGTACAAAAATATTTTTTTAAAACGATCCAATATTAACCAAGTAAGTTCTTACTTGGTTACATAAAAAAACATACAGTGGAACATAGAAGCTTCTTGTTTTAGAAGTCGATTTAATAGCAGTGATTTATACTAAAATTCTTCTCATCATCGTCTTTCACCTTCATAGAACGCATATTATCATAGCAAAATTACAGAATAAAAAGTCTGGCTACTCACCGTGTCTATTCCAGCCATTAACATTTCATTAGCCATGACAATAGCAACTCTTTCATCTATAGCCAATAGTTTTTCAATTACACTTTTCTCTCCGTCTGGAATATCATGTTCTCTCTCATCTATCTGTTTTCTGGCCTGTTTGATATACATTTCACTTAATCTGAAAATTTATTCATCATATAAGTCTATTGTCAAAGAAGACGAGTTAACTGTTTGTGACACTCGCAACAATGAAAATATTTTTCTCTTTTAAACAGCAAGGAATAAATAATATTATAAGCTGTAAATTGTAATTAATGTCAGTCTTACAAACAAATGACCCATTGATAAATAACCACACATACAATTCATATGTTGAAAGTTACTGGTTAATGGCATGGGACTGTTAAATTTAATTTGATTGCACGGTATCAAACTACTCAAAACAACTTTACTGCTAGAGAAGGAACACTTGAAAAAAACCCTATGGTTGGTATGGTATAGTAAGCCCAAGTCTCCTTTCTATGGAGAAACCTATATCCAGCAGATAACTGTTAAAAGCTGTTGCCGCTATGGACGAATGGACTCTGTTTTCACATGAATGTACTTTCATTGCGTTTCATTGCGTTGGGTTTTGTTAAATAAAAACTAAATGTTACTTAGAGTGCATTCTGGTGTATTGAAAGCTGAAAACTCTACTGTTATTTAAAAATATAGACTTACTCCCATTTTTTGTCATATACTTTCATAAGCTTCTTGAAGGAGGGTGTTGTGATATACTTCCAAAACATTGGAAAAAAATCTAGTTGAACAGTGTTTTGAACAAAAAATTTAGCGCAATCCATTAATTCTTGTGCTTCAGGTGTTAATTTATCGTTAAGACATCCCAGTCGTGTACCCAATCCCACCAGACCCAAACATTCCAAGGCCCACTTTTCAATTTCAATATCAAAGTTGTCTCTCAAATATGTTCCGTCATCTTTTACTCGGGTTAACCTTGAAAAAATAAAACAAAAAACATATTTTAAATATACTTTTTTATATATTTACATATTCTGGAACATACCTGTCTACAAAATCTTGAACTATTTCATCAAGTGGTGGCGTGTAGAGTTGTACCAGTTTGATTTTTAGTAAGGCTGGATTGACCTTAGTACGTAACTCGCGCCATTCTGGTCCTTGGCTGTGAAATTACATATAATTATGATAATCTTGGAGAACTTTCTTACACCGTGGTTTAAGTATTATATGTCTTGGTAAGTTTTATATATAACATAACATATACCTCGTAATTAGACCCTGAGAGCCGTCAAATTTATCCTCTCTCACATGTCCTCTGTAATATTCTAGAGTTTCAAACCCAGGCCTTAAGGGATTTGATTCTAGGGATCTGTATACCTGAAATATGTTCCAATTTATTTTCAAATTATACTATTTTCTTGAGATTTCCTAAATAGGTACAATACAAAATTATCTATTCCGAATTCGATATAATTTATCAATACGTAAATGTCTGTCGGTGTTACTTTATGTATTAAGATTGCATTTAAAATATCAAATCTTAAGTTTCTCTAGCTTTAAAGAAATGATTTATAGTATATACTATTGTAGGTTGTATTTCTGGGTAGAATGAGCATCAGGCATTAATATTAGGTAAACGCTATGTAGTGTTATTTCAGTTCATGAAGTGATATATATTTTAAATTCATTCAATTTGATTTATTTTGCAGTTTATGATGTTCGTCAATGAATAAAGTTGCGCCGTAATAAATATTAATCTATTGCAGAAAGTTATATTCAGTTACAAAACTGTACTATTAATTATTAATTTTATAAAGCTGAAAAGTTTGTTTGTTTGTTTGAACGCGCTAATCTCAGGAACCGCTGGTTCGATTTCAAAAATTATTTCAGTGTTAGATAGCCCATTTATCGAGGAAGGCTATATATATATCATCACGCTAAGACCAATTGGAGCTGAGCATCAATAAAGAATGTTTCAAAAACAGGGGAAAATTATCACGCTACGGGCAATAGGAGACGCAAACGGGGTTGCGTGGGTCTGCTCGTTGTTTTATAAAAGTAAAAACTTACGTGGTCTATGTCCACCGGGTCAAACAGCATTACTGTGTGTGCTCTGCCAAAAACACCGTTTATTCTAACTAAGGGGCCAAACTGTTTGTGCAAGTCACCAATTATATTAAATAAATCGCCTTTAGGTCCATATTGTCCTGAAAAAAAAAGTTATTTATCAAATAGTATATCAATAGTCACATAACATCATATAACTTGTGAATTCATTTTCCTCCTTATCATCAACACCTTTTAACATATTGTTACGTGAAGGTTCGATGGATTTGAGAAATAAACCTTCTGACGTGTAAAAGAGACTTTATTAAAAACACTCCTAAAATCACCATATCACTTATAATAACAACCCTTATTAGTCTCCGAGGTCTCTAGGTTAACCACTGATATCATTCCAATATTTATGGCACTGTACCTCAAACTGTACTGAACTGCGGCTCGCGAGAGTTCCTATTTATACCCATTATTATTATTAGCGCATTCTAGTAACTACTCGTACATACAAGGCTGTTCACCGAACCATGGACGCGCCCGCCAGCGAAATCGAAACAACCGCGCAATAATCAATCGATATGAAAATCGATATACGGTTCTTTATTCCGTGCCTCAAGAAATCAACGAGAACTTTCATCAACGAGAAGAACAACGAAATATCGGTATTGCGACACCTTGATTGACAACAATCTAGAAATATCTCGTTCGGCGTGCCAGCTGCTCACTCCACATGCTGGCTTTGCCGATATGGAGGCTCTTCAGCTGCTCATCGTCGAGAGGGTAGCGCGAAAGCATGGGAGGGCTCGTGGTTCTGCTCGTAGACCCCCTAGGGTCTCGCTCGGGATAACTTCCAGGTTTACAGCCTCTCCAAATAATTTTCAGCCCCGCCTCCAACTACAGGTGGGTCCCGCCCGGGTCTTGTCCAGTGTGGTGACCTGTGCTTAGCGAGGTTGAGCTCTTAGGAGTCGTTGTAGGTGGAGTTGAGGATGGTTCGGGAGGGGTTGCCACGGAGACGAGGTCTCGTGGCAGGCTATACCTGTCCGGCGGTCGCCGATGTTAGGGCGCGAATTCCCGCGGGCTCGCGATCCGTCGGCACGCAGGAACAGATTGGTGCTCAAGCGTCCTAAGAAGTCATCCAGGCTCTCCAAGTGCCGATCCCTGGAGATTGTACTGTACCGCACAAAGCGAGCGGCGTTTACAAGGGTGTGTAGTGCGAGCGACTGCTGCGCATGCAGTCGACGGCAGTTCGTCTCGGAAACAAGCGCGAACCAGGCTGGGGCACCATGAGTAAGTCGGGTGCGAATGTACGACTTGTAGAGGCCAAGTTTCGCGCGTAGCGGCAATCGGGAAGATAGTACGGGCCGCAGAAAGGAATGCGAGGCACGAACCTGTGCAACAGCGTTGTTGACGTGGGGCTTCATGGATGTGGGTGTGGTCGATAGTCACGCCAAGGTGTTTCACCGTCGCGGACCACTCGATATTCTGCCCATGAGCTTCAGTTGCGACAGTGCCACGTGTTTCCTATGGAGATCGCCTGAGTCTTCGCCACATTGACTGTCAGTCTCCAGTCCTTCAGCCAGCTGGGAAGTGTGTCTAGTGTGTGCTGCATCTTGGCAGCAGCGTTGGCAACATTTGTCGACTTTGCCATGTAGACGGGGATGTCATCCGTGTACCAAGAGTAGCACACTGCTAACAGACAACCTCCCTGCGGCACACCGGCACAGATGGGTCGCTCTGTGGACAAGGCGCTTTTAACCGCCACTTGAAAGCGTCTGTCTTGCAAGCACAGGACTTTTTCTTTCCGGCTGCCACTTTCCCATCAAAGGCGCAAACCGGTCGGCGGAGGCGCGTTTGCCATCGCCTCATGTGCGCTCAGAGTGTGTCCGTCCGTCAAGATGTCTTAATAACTGCAACTCTCGGATCCCTCTTCCATCCCTCCCATCTCAGGCGCAGATTTGGACACCGCGTGGTTTTAGTCGATCTGATTCCGTTACTCAGCCCGCCGTAAACCCCGGTGAGGTGACGGCTCAAGGGGATTCCACGCGTAAAAAAATGATTTTGTTTCAAGTTTTCCTTCTCTTAGCAGATGTTGTCCTTGTTGCCTCTTTATATCGTAAAAAAATGTCTGTCATCCTTTAAATTAAACTAATTATTACCAAATATCATCACCCTAACGGTGATTTCCGTTGCAATGCACTGATGGACATACATTAAATTTATATAAAGAAACAACATACTGTAAGTATGATGATATGATATAATGATAATAAAGAAACAACACAAACATATAATTTAATATGTTTTTAGTAAAATTATTTAACCATACAAACCTATGACTGGCAAAAAGTGGTGGATGGGTCCAAGATACGGCAAAGAGGATAGTCCCGGTATCGACTTGAAAGGCTTAGCATCTTGAACTGACGTTGAATAATTACAAACACAACTGCCATTTCTGGAAAATTATTACGATCTAGTTTAGATTTAGCACTAAAAACAGAATAATAACTTCTAGATGATTTTCTTGAAAATTAAGTTAAAGGCTTTTTAGTTACTAGACACAGATAAACACCACTGATTACTGGTTATAAAAGCTATGCAAAGGGTTCCAAGATTGACCTTCGCCGTAATATAATAATAATAAATGTTATTATGGAACAAGAAATACATACAATACAATCAATTTATAGCGATGAAAACAGCAGTAGTATAAAACTGTGTCGCTGTCACCAGCGCCCCTCTCCAGGTAAGGAAGTCAGTTGTTCCAGTTACATAATAATAAGACGAATAAAGTTGAATTATGGATGATTTACAACTAATAAGGCAATTTATGAAAGGTAAGTATCGTGTATTTATTGGTGGAAAAGTGGCTGCATGTGTGTGAAGATGTGTCATGTGTGTGAACGACTGCGTAAGTTACACTTCCACAAGCTCTTCTGTTTCGTCATAATTTAATTGTTTTAGCCAGGTATTTCATTATGAGTTTTTAAGTTATTGCATAGCTTTTATCGCGGACTTTGAGGCCTTTGAGCGCGGCGACCGAAATAAGAAATTCCGTAACGTAACGAAAATAAAACCTGACACCCGAAGCTCGCATGTATCGAGACGAGCTGCTCCGAACGACGAATCAACGAACCTGTCTGTCTCCGTCTGTCTGACAGACAGATTCGTTGACGAGCTGCTCTGAAATCTGTGTCTCGTGTATGTCCGGCTTAAGCATCTGTTTGTGAGAAAGTATATAGGTGTATAGGTATCTATCATATATTAATAATGACACACGCCACACTCACCGCATGTGCGCCCCGTAAGTATACATGTTCAAAGAAAAAAAAATATTGTGAATAAAACAACCCGCTTAATGACGAAGACATTTATTGGGAATGGTTTAAAGCTTTTATAGTATGCTGTGTAACGAAACCATATAGCTACTTAAAAAAAGTGGCCAACGCCATCTAGTGACGATGTTGGTACTAATCTAATAGTTTAGCATTTTTAATTCACAATATTATACATACTGCATAAATAAAAAGTAAGTAAATAATTATAATTGCATAAGTTGATAAAAAATGCTATGCGATAGCTTTACCGCCGCAGTCCCCGAGTACCACACGTCATAGTTATTATTCTTATTTAATTATATGCAAGATTCAAATTAGTTAATATGATTCTCATCTCAAATTTGCTTGAAGATATTTTAGATATTGATCCTTAAGGTAAGTTGTTCATCTTTAAAGTAGGATAAACGACTAGAGGGTTATTCTTCTTCCGTTTGGTAGACATAGCCGCCTTAGAAAATGATCTCGCGATTATATTAAGCATACATTTAAAAGATATAAATTATAGTAAACTTGATGGTATACATATGTATGAACTTTAAACCTTTATTATCCAAACATGTTATGTTCATGTTCGACTTTAGTTAGACTTTTTGTTTGGCAGTTTTATGTATGAGCTTAACATTGAAATATTTTCAGTCAGTCAAAAATCAGTCAGCAATTGTTAATTGTTTTTGAAGTGAAAACTTCAAAAACTTTAACTCAACCCGTGTTGAGCACTTTTTGGCAGGAAAAAATCCTATGAGTTCGCGTCACCTCGTCACCGCGTCACCGACATGCTGACGTCACAAAACTTCTTTGGCCGCGTTGTGCACTTTTTGTTAGGGGAAAATATTATAGGTTCATGTCACCGACAAGCTAATGTTTGATGTTGATAATTTTAATTTAAACATTATGAAATTTCTAATTTTTATACATAAATTTAACAAATAACATTCTAAGTTTTAAGTTCACTTCTATCGGTAGTCCTCATGACTGCCAATTTTTTCTCAACTATTGTAATCTCTGTATCAACAATGTTTGCTGGCAATCAGAATAATGTTCCAAAATATAGGAGTGTTATTTAAAATAAACCGACTTCATTCGACTCGATTTCTCTTGGATGCCATTATCAGATCTTAGTGTCCTTATTATGGTACCACCGTACCGTGGAATATCTCCTTTCCATTAAAAAAAAACAATCATCAAAATCGGTTCATAAACGACGAAGTTATCCGCGAACATACATAAAAAAATATACGGTCGAATTGAGAATCTCCTCCTTTTTCGACTTCGAAAAAGGAGGAGATTCTCAATTCGACCGTATATTTTTTCAATTCAACCGACTTCGGTTGAAAAAGGAAATTAATAAAAACTTGCAGCAACTTAAAATTATTAAGAAACTAAGATATTGTTAGAGGTACACCTACAAACAACATTACAACAACAAAGAAAATCTTATATATTGTTAGTTACCATACTCCTCTGAAACGGCTGGACCGATTTTTTTGAAATTTGGTGTGCATATCGGGTAGGTCTGAGAATCGACCAATATCTATTTTTTATACCCCATTTTTTTATGACAAAACAACGTTTGCCCGATCAGCTGGTAATTTATAAAAAAACAAAATAATACAATTCTGTTCTTTTCCTTACCGTATAAATTGTTTTGGTTTTACTACAAACACACTACGACTAAAACACTCACTCACTGCTTTATAACTCATTATTATCTACAATATACGACAATATACATTAATGTCCCATCGAATATTCGTATGCAATGACTTTACGAATGCAGAAATCTACACTGATATAAGCTCTCTTATCATTATCACACAACACTGCTGCTTATTTTTTTCTTAATCAATTATGATTATGCTTAAAAAACGCCAAGTCATCGTTTGGTTAAATTATTCTAAACCCTTGTGATTGTATAAAAAATTATATAATGACAAAACAAACATAATATACAGATAACATTATAGAAATTTGGTAAAGTTTGATTTAAATCTTGATTAATAAAATTTTGTACAAGTCCATATAGTGTCTTGAGGAATGTACCTAAATGATTTATACACTCACTCTAAAAAGTTGTTTGATTTGTATTTAATATAGGCTATAGCAGTTGCGAGTGTTGTGACAGTAACATATCTATAACAATATATATATACTCGTAAAGCTGAAGAGTGTTTGTTTGCTTGAAACACTGACACTGACACGTTTTCAAATCGGACCAGTAGTTCCTGGGATAAGCGCATCTCAGCAACAGGTCGGATTTGAACAAAAATTTCAGTGTTAGATAGCCAATTTATCGAAGACCAAATCGAATCACCAATCAAGTATGTTACAAAAACGAGAGAAAATTCTTACGCTACGGGCAATACGTACGAGACGTAAACGAGGTTGCGTGAGTCAGCTACTAAACTATATTTCGACATTCGTATTTCTTTCTATGTTGCTTAATGCGCGGAATCAAAACTCCAAGCCGGCCGGCAGATGGCCCGGGTGACTTAATACTTAATTTGTTTTAATACAGGTTTTTTTCTATTCCACTTATGTCTAACTAACTGATTCCCGCGGTTCTTGTTGTATCTTTACAACAACAAGGTACGAAGCTAAAGCTAGTCTAAAAGTAGCCTAAGTTACTCCTTATACCATCAGCTATCTGCTTGTGAAAGTCCTGTCAAAATCAGTCCAGGCGTTCTAGAGATTAGACGAACAAACAAACAGACAAAGGTAAAAAAAATATTTTCTGATGTAAATACCGTTAATACTTTCATATGCATTTAGTGAAAACCTGTAAATTGAAATGACGAACAGACACTTTAATTTCATTTATTGGTATATAGATTGTAAAGATGTATATATTCCTATTCCATCAGGTACATCAGTGCATCACAACTTACTTATCAAACTCACAAAGTCTAACTACCTTATCTCAATAAATAATGAAAGATAAATAACCTGACGTACTTTAATGCAATAACATAGATTACAGTAACTAATGTTTGCAATTTTAAATTATCTCAACACAGACCAACATTATCAAAACAAAAAAACCGACTTGGAAAAAACATCCAACGAAAACTCTCTGCCAAAAAAACACTTAAAAGCGTAAAATAGACTGGTTCTTCATAAATTGCCTATACCTAATTCTTTATTCATTTAAATAGTATTATTATAATGTGTGCTAGGTACCTAAAATCTGTTTGAAGTCGGTGCCAAGTGACTATCGTTTAGACTTTTGTAATTGTTCGTTTGTATTCTTTTTGGCTTAGCATCCTTTGGCTATCCTGATATGGTGGCAATGGGACCACCTCGGGAGCATACCCTTTCGACTACATAAAAAAAAAAACCATACAGTGGAACATAGAACCTCCTCCTTTTTAGAAGTCGGTTAAAAAATTTAAATAAAAGAAATAAATTCTAGAATGTATTTTAACAAGTTCCATCAAGTGCCAGTGCCGATAATCGCGAGTATAAATTACATAAAATAAAAGAAGTACTTGTTAAAATCGTATTTATAACAAAGTTTTAAAAAAACTAAAACAACGATGATACTTTTAATAAGTATAATATGTATGGAAACAATAGCAAACGATACTACGACGACATTATGGAATTTAAAAATCTTTTTTTTTCTTTATAAAGACAAGTTATATTACTACTAGCTTTTGCACGCGGCTCCGCCCGCGTGTTTGTCGGTTATCGCAGTAAAGAGTAGCATATGTCCTTCCTCAAGAATCAAAGTATCTCAATGTCAAGTTTCACTGAAATCGGTGCAGCGGTTTGGCCGTGAAAGCAGAACAGACAGACAGACAGAGTTACTTTCGCATTTATAATATACTTATGAATGTCGCGAATGACCTAACAAACATACATGTAATGGACACAAAGAACACCCAGATTCAGAGTTTGTCTATCATACAAAGTGCGGTCCAATGTGGGGTTTGAACCCGCAGTAGAAAGCGGAAAAGTGACCGCTTGAAGCACAACTGCTACATTGACTACCTCGGTGACGCAGTGGTAGTGTACGCGACTGCTGTGCTTGTGGTCTCACGTTCGATTCCCGGGTCAGACCAAATGTTTGTATAATCTTTAAAGGTAGTAGAGCCACGATGATTTCAGCACAAACGGGCTGGCTCGACCGGGGCGGTATGGTGACCACCACTCTTGTATTCTGCTTATGCTTTCCATCAGGCAGAGTAGAGTCATAATGGCAGGCCATACATAAAAATAAATTTGAACCGGAGTTTGGGTGTTTTCTGTAAAATATGTAGGTATATATTTATATAAGTTGTCTATTACCAATAGTACAAGCTCTGTTTAATTTGGGATTACGGGGCGATGTGTGTTAGATGTCTGTAAATATTATTAATTTTCTGTTGCATTCAGTCACACTCTTTGAAAAAAAAACAGTTGCAGATTGTTATCGAATATCGATTAGTTGCACTCATCATGACAAAGTTGAATTAATAAACTTAATTATCATTATTGCTTGCTGTTTATGTTACACCCCTGAGCCGTGGGAAACCTGCACCAGGTTAATGTCAATTGTCTAACTTTGTTAAATGACAGCCAACGGTCCAGGGGTTATTACCTATCTAAGAAATTACATTTTTTATTTCAATATTTTGTACTTACGTCAGATTAATTAGTGTTGTCAGTACATTACGGGACATACATAATTTCCCGTAGTTAGGTATTTGGAAAATGTATTTAGACTTTATAGCATGTCTTTGTACAGGTCTGTTTATTTGTTTTAAGCTACCACAATGTACCAAAAATAACCTGTGTGGTGATCTTATTTTTCTTTTGTTTTCTTTTAAAAAACAACTCCGTCATTAGGAATATACATCCTGTGTCGCGAGGTCTTTACAAACATACATGGGACGGACACAAAGTACACCCAGCCTCAGAAGAACAATTTGTGGATCACACAAAGTGCTGTCCCAATTGGGATTTGAACCCACAACACTTGGCGCAGTAGAAAACGACGACCGCTTAAATCACTAGGCCACCGTGCAGTCAGGACTTGAAGGACAAACTGTGATAATAATAATTGTTTACATCTCACACATGCCTGTCTGATTTTAAAATAGGCTGAGTATCTGCTATGTTAACCGGACTACTGATAAATATACAATCCATCTATACTAATATTATAAACGTGAATGTTTGTAAGTATGAATGGATGGATGGATGGATGTTTGTTACTCATTCACGCAAAAACTACTGAACGGATTTGGATGAAACTTTACAGTAATATAGCTTATACATCAGAATAACACATAGGCTACTATTTGCCGCGATAACCGACATATACGTGGGCGGAGCCGCGGGCAACCACTAGTATAAAATATATTTATAAACACATACATGTTTTTGAAAAATTACACCCAGACACAGAACAAACAATCGTGCTCAGATTACAATTATATTTTCTGTGGAATCAAACCACTGGTAACTGATCCTAACTACTAAGTCAGAGTTAGTAGTTAGGAACTTTGGATCACTTACCTCTAAAGCAAATCACTCACTTAACAAAGTATTTTCTAATGTACATAAATGCTTTGTTAAGTGGGTAGGTGATACCTATTCTTCTAACTTGTTTTTTACATACAGTTATTTAAAAATACAGCCTTTAGAAATCTATAAATCGACCTTAAATAACAGTTATGAATTTTAGACTTGAGGAATCATATTTATAGTATTGCTATTTAGGGCTAAAGGAAAATCCTTCCGTTCTATTTGCACAAAGCCAGACGACACAGATAGACCCTAAACTTATAGACAACAGACAATGGGTTGGTTTCACAGTCGAACACAACCTTATGTGCACAACTAGTTTTAGTCTCTATTAAGAACTGCATAGACAAATTATGGCCATAAATAAGCATCAAGCGGCTATTCATAAGGTAGTTTTTTTATTTATATGAATAAATCAATAAAACAAACAAGATTATTTTATTCAGACAAACTATTTAGCAGTCTCAAATCTAAAATTGAATGGCTTAATATATGTGTTAAGAATTGTATTGACGACTTTGATCGGTGGTCCTTCCCAAGTTACTTTGAACTCATCGATTAACTTATTTATTACTATCTCTATTTCTAGTTCAGCAAGCCTTCTGCCAATACAGCTCCTGACGCCATAGCCAAACGGTAATGTGACCATAGGGTGCGCGTTCCCGTAGTACAATGGATCTGTCTTTTCTACCAACCATCTCTCCGGTATAAACTCCTTCGCCCGCGGATAATACTTCTCCATTCTTGATAAAAATTCGTGCATAGAAAGGATGTCAACCTGAATAATCAAAGACATCGTTTTTAATATTAGTCTATCTTTCCAATCCAGGGTTATTTTACAAAGACGAGAAGGCAAATGAAGTATAATATGACTCAACACAAATTTAGAGCAAAATTTGATAAAAATGATTTAGACTGTGTTCCAATTTAACAGTCCCAAGTGGGACTAATCCCACCCACACGCCTACCACTGTTACTCCTGTACACCAGGATCAACAGCTGTGACCCACGAAAACACCGATTTATGACACTCAGGAAGTCCCAGGAAAAATTAAACTGTCTTGGAACCCGCAACGAAATTAATCAAAAGAAAAACTAGAGGGGTTGGAAATATAATATGTCCATTTCCCTACTTAGCAAAGCGGGAGACAAAATGAAGTCAAATTAGGCAAACACCTTTTCAAACCGGGAAGAACCACGGATAAAATATTATGGGTCCTAGGTGAGCTATATTTGATTTCTATAGAATGTATGGCAGAATCGCCTAAATGCACCGCCTACCGCAGTTGACATAAGATCCGCATAGTATACCGCCCCAGATATCATTTGTAAGCTATTTAACATTATGTTACGGTCACAGCTAGAATCAGGTGTTGAGCATTGACAAAATGGTGAATCGACTGGTTTAAATTAGTGTGGTTTGGTCTTAAAGTTACCGTGGCCTGTAAGAAACTGACACACGCGACACAGTGATCTACCTCGAGCCATGTCCTCGACAACCGTTCGCGATAACATGGACAGGACTGGTAGAGGCGGCGCCCCTTAGATGATTCGTCCCATCGTTGTTGCCATTCATCCACGAGATCGTTATAGACATTGGACTGCTGTTGAAACAATATTATGATTTAATTGCGGTCTCGTACGCCCAAAAAATCGGGTTCCATGTTTTGTAGTGTGGAATAGTACATGGCCGCACATCTTTACACCTGCGATCGTTGGAAGAACACCCGCCAACACCAGTAAAGCCTCAGTGCTAACCACCCTATATACCTTGCACAAGAAAATGTAATTTGTCAGCCTTGTAACAGTTTGCGACGGACAGCATACAGTCGCCCTATCGGCCCATGGAGCACCATAGCAAATAGAACCCAAATAAGTAGCTCCATATATGATCTTTAATGTATTATATGGCAGACCCCATGTCACAGTTGATATCCTCGTCAGTGCAAATAAACTCTTTTTAGACTTTTCATTAACTGTTCTAATATGTTCCCAACAGTCCCAAGTCAAACTATTGAACACACGGTGAAATTGTGTTAAAAATAAATATCTTACCCTTGGGGGGATGTGATAGCCACCCACAACATGGTCCCTGTCAGTGGTTCTCAAATTCGCTGGAGTTCCGTGTGTTATTCTCAGAGCTTCTTTTAAGCAAGCTCTTAGATAGTGTTTATGAGAACTGTTAGACCTTATTTCTTCACGTAATTTATCTTGCTTTTCTTGATTACTTGCTAACTGATATAGCACGTTAGTTACCGCAAAGGCAACCTGTCAAGTTAAATAACAATATAAATTTCATGTTGATTTGTATTGACATATTTTGATAATTTTAAGTGTATTCAATTTAATTTAACTTATGACATTTCTGTTAATGTACCTAATATTTGCACACCGCTTAATGTGGTAGGACATAGTGTACCCCTAAAATAAGCATAAGATATGTAACTAACCTATGTTGCCGCAAATAAATTATTGATTGAAAATAAAGGAGCTTTGTTCCTTTGTTCGTTTTGATAATAAATCTATTTAACATCGACCTCCCGTTTACATTACAGAGAAAAAGTATTTTTATCTTAAACGCTTACTTAATATTAGGTACTTCCACGTTATTCTTATTATCATTTCTACATATCTATCTAGCTTATGACGGTAGCTAGATAGATATGTTTGAATTGCATTTAAAGAGTTTACAAATTTAAATTAGTGTTTATTTGTGAATTTTCTCTATATATAATCGACATTTCGTTCTTACCGTGTCTATTCCAGCTATTAACATTTCATTGGCCATCATTACAGCAACCTTCTCATCTATAGCCAGCAGTTTCTCGATTATGCTTTTATCTTCTTCTGGAATATCATGTCCTCTTTCATTTATACGTTGCCTGGTTTTCTCGATATATACTGAACTTACTCTAAAAGAAAACCCTTCATTTATTTCATGCGTCGTGGTGTGACCAGGAGAAATATTTTAAAAAAAAAATCCCACAAACATTAAAAGTTAGTTATTTGAAATCTGCTTAGAGGGCAACACGGGTGACCTAGTAATTCACTGTTTTAGAGTGGTAGATATACCCTCTGGAACTTAACGGTTCGGCACTTCCTTCCTGTGCCAGTCGGTAAAAATCTAAAACTCACTACCAGCGCATGTGTTTCCCTCCCTCTATGATCTCGAGTCACCATGCTGCTTTGTTTGCTTTCGCAATGAGTATTTTGGCTCTCACGCTTGACTTCTACTCTACTAAACTTTGGCAGGCTCTAAAATTAAAAAAAACACTTACTCCCATTGCGTATCATACGTTTTCATAACCTCTCTGTAAGCTGGAGTTGAGATATACTTCCAAGGGTTCGGTAGAAATTCTAACTGAAAAGCTAACATGAGGATATCTTTAGCACATTTCATCAATTTACTGGCTGGGTGGTCTGGTGTCAAATTGTCTTCGAGGCATCCCAGTCGTGCTCCCAATGCCACTAGACCAATGGATTCTAAGGAATACTTATTGGCTTCAATAAGAAAATTAACTGTTAAATATGCTTTATCTTCCTTTAAACGTTTTAACCTAAAATACAAACTAATTATTATTAAATATGTTTAAGACTCTCTCTTTTCTCTTAGTGTATTACTATTTTAATCGACTTAAAAAGAAGGAGGAGGTTCTGAATTCGACTGTATTTATTTTTATGTTTGTTCCCTCATAACTTTTGACTGGGTGAACCGATTTTGATGATTATTTTTTTATTTGAAACCTGGTGCTTCCCGTGTGGTCCTATTTAAATTTGGTCCGGATTGAAGTTGGTTTTTTTTTTGTTAAAATTTGTGATTATATAATCCTTCCACCATTCATCCCATGGGTGTCGAGTATGAACAAACTACGCAGAACAACATCACTGGAAAAAGAAGGAAAACTTGAAACAAATCCTATACCAATCCGTCTGGCCAGCGTGGTATATAGGCCGAAACCTTTCGAAGAAGAGGCTTATACCCAGTAGTGGACTATTAAAAGTTGTTGATATAATGTGTGATTGATGATTTAATAATGAAAGTAGGAGAACAGTACACTTTACTAACTAAATTGTAGATTAATTCAGTACACTAACTAGATAGTTAGACAAACCATTGTACTACAATCCTCTATTGGGTAAATAATTTGAACGATATTATTATGTAAGCGTTTGTCCATGATAGATTATTTCATAAAAATGGTTTTGTATTTTAGTCGAGCACTGGGATAAATAATAGCTTACAACAACGGATAATGAAATTATTATTCGTAGACTTACGATGAAAAATTGCCACACTTCTGATGTGTATGTTGGTATCCCATAAATCTAAATAAGGTAATAGAAGTGCTATGTACGCGTAAACTTGTCGTCGCTGGTTGTGTGGTGGCTCTGCCAAAATGACTCTACTCTGCTTGATGAAGAGCATAAGCAGAATCCAAGAGTGGTAGTCACCATACTCATTGCAAATGCAGACAATGCAGCATGGTGAACAACACTATGGCGGCATAGTGACGCTTCTGCATCATTGGGCCTCCGGTCTCGCACTCACCCTCGAAACACGACAGCATAAACGCTAATAAATAATAAATTTTACGTAGCTTTTCTGTGCGAGGGTAGTACCTGTAGAGGAACGGGTGTCATGTTCCTCCGACACAAAGGGAGGATCCTCCGACCAGGCGAGCCGATCATGCCTGGCGGGCCAACTGCCCAACGGTTGCTGTTGGGATGTTGTATATATGATTATCGGCGCGAGAACTTTCACTGCGCGATTCAGGATTGGTAGTTTCTTAGTTTCCTTCATTACTCCGTAGTTCAGTGTAATTTCATTAGATGGCGCTGTAGTATATTTATGTTGCGCTGTATGTGGAAGTTGCCACAGTACCGCCCCGTCGAGCCAGCCCGTTCGTGCTGAAATCAGCGTGGCTCTACTATCTTAAGCTCTACTAGTTCTACTACACACAATTTCTATTACCTTATTTAGATTTCTGTGGTTGGTATGGACTTTGAGGTGCGTAAATCCTTTAGCAGTACAAGTATTTAACGGTAGTACCTCTTTATGAAATCATCAGCTATTTCCTCGAGTAACGGTGTGTATACCCTGACCAGTTTGATTTTTAACATTGCTGGATTAACCTTCGTACGAAAGTCACGCCACTGTGCTCCTTGCCTGTAACAGAGCCTTCTCTTTATTCACAATATATTATTGAACCTACTCTTATATAAATAAAATTGGTTTCATAATTACGCTGTCGATAGTCCATATACACCTTCGAATGTATCCTTTCTCACGACTGTTCTGTAATACTCGAGGGTTTCGAAACCGCGTCTTAGAGGATTCGACTCTTGAGTTCTAAAAACCTGATAAAAAAATATGATTTTTTATTTTTTAGACAGTTTTTAAACATCTAAAGAATAAAGGTATTAAGATATTATCGTAACTTTTTTTGGAATTTACTCCTAAAGGAAATTTTTTTATATTAATACCACGGTATGAAAATATTCTGAAGAGTTAAATCAAGCGTTAACTGAAATTGAGGCGTTACGGTGCAGGACTTTATCATAACTTATGTCTTCTTACAAAGTATAAAACCAAACAGCGCTGGAACGCTTAATATTAGGGTAAGTTTTCCCGCTACCAAAATGTCGTAAGCGCCGAGAATTTCATTTCACGTAGTAAAAGCGGCCAAGTGCGAGTCGGACTCGCCCATGAAGGGTTCCGCAGCAGCAAGCAACATAATATAATTTTTATTTTATATTTTTACATTTGTGTTGATTGAATGAAAGGTAAATTGCAGTTCACGATTTATGACGTACTAGCTGACCCACGCAACGTCGTTTGCGTCTCCTATTGCCCGTAGCGTAATAGTTTCCCCCCGCTTTTGAAACATTCTTCATTGGTACTCCGCACCTATTGGTCATAGCGTGATGATATAGATAAACTCGCTAAACTTCCTCGATAAACGGGCTATCTAACACTGAAAGAACTTTTTCAAATTGGAGCAGTAGTTCCTGAGATTAGCGCGTTCAAACAAACAAACACTCTTCAGCTTTATATATTAGTATAGAAGTATAGATGACCCACGCAACGTCGTTTGCGTCTCCTATTGCCCGTAGCGTAATAATTTCCCCCCGTTTTTGAAACATTCTTCATTGGTACTCCGCTCCTGTTGGTCATAGCGTGATGATATAGATAAACTCGATAAACTTCCTCGATAAACGGGCTATCTAATACTGAAAGAACTTTTTCAAATTGGACCAGTAGTTCCTAAGATTAGCGCATTCAAACGAACATAAACTCTTCAGCTTTATATATTAGTATAGATGACCCACGCAACGTCGTTTGCGTCTCCTATTGCCCGTAGCGTAATAATTTCCCCCCGTTTTTGAAACATTCTTCATTGGTACTCCGCTCCTATTGGTCATAGCGTGATGATATAGATAAACTCGATAAACTTCCTCGATAAACGGGCTATCTAACACTGAAAGAACTTTTTCAAATTGGACCAGTAGTTCCTGAGATGAGCGTGTTCAAACAAACAAAAACTCTTCAGCTTTATATATTAGTATAGATGTATTTATTATACTCTTCTAAGATCTAATACTCATAATCAACAACACATTTATTTGGATAAAGACTAATATTAGGTATTATGTTGATAAAAACTCTTTGGCAAATAACTCAATAATAGGTACCAACTCTTAGCGTCTTATACTCGTGATAACTTCTAAACGAAATGTCCGAATGGGATGAAACAAAAAGTATTTTACTTCTACATAAATACCCTTGATAACATAATGCTTTATTTAGATAAGGATTAATATTACGATAAACATTTAACGTAGTTTCTTTCTTCAGACGATTTAATAATTTTTTTGAACACAAAAGCGGTTATTGTGACTAAACCATGATAGTTAGATATATGCTCTCGCGGACTTTTTTGTAGATATTAATGGGACCTACAAACCCGTAATACATTATTTTGTTCTATTGTCAATTCTTTTTGCAGCGCACGCAAAAATAGGTTTTTGATTTCACACCTTGGGTTACAAAATAGCAATTTTCTTACGGATCTCTATTTTTTATGAAAATAAAATATAGCCTATAGCCTTCCTCGATAGATGGACTATCCAACACTGAAATAATTTTTTAAATTGGACCAGTAGATCCTGAGATTAGCGCGTTCAAACAAACAAACAAACAAACAAACAAACAAACAAACAAACAAACTCTGCAGCTTTATAATATTAGTATAGATTAAAAAAAACTACTTACTAGATTTCGTTCAAACCAATTTTCGTTGGAAGTTTGCATGGCAATGTACGTCATATATTTTTTTTAGATTTATCATTCTCTTATTTTAGAAGTTAGAGGGGGGGGGGGGACACACATTTTACCACTTTGGAAGTGTCTCTCGTGCAAAATATTCAGTTTAGAAAAAATCATGTTAGAAACCTCAATATCATTTTTGAAGACCTATCTATAGATACCCCACACGTATGGGTTGGATATGGAAAAAATTTTTTTGAGTTTCAGTTCTAAGTATGGGGACCCCCAAAATTAATTGTTTTTTTTTCTATTTTTGTGTGAAAATCTTAATGCGGTTCACAGAATACATCTACCTACCAAGTTTCAACATTAAAGGTCTTATAGTTTCGGAATAAAGTGGCTGTGACATACGGACGGACAGACAGACAGACAGACATGACGAATCTATAAGGGTTCCGTTTTTTGCTTGGCACGGAACCCTAAAAAGCGGCATGTCGTGACGTAAACTCCAGTAGTGCGCGCGTAGTTCGTGCGCTGAGTAACAACCTTTTTTTTTTATTCTTTTCTATGAAAAACAGTTGTATAGTAGACCTGTTTAGCTTATATCTCATAATATACATATTTGTATTATGCATCGTCAGAAAGTCTTACTTGAAGTCGATATACATTTATTATCACTAACTGCCCTCATTGAAGGTTAGTTATCATTGATAAGATAAACTATTAAGTAAATAGGTATATAAATATCATCAAAACGTGGAAAAGTCGCGAAGTTATGAAAAAGACACAGAGACAGTAAACAGTGGGTACTTTGATCTAAATTTGCCCTATCTCCTTATCTACTTAGTTATATTTTTCTACTAGCTGAACTCCGAGGTGTTACCCGCGGTCGTTACCTTACCGCGGGTAACGCCGCGGGGAGATGCTAGTCTAAAAAAGTAGCCTAAGTTACTCCTTATATCATCAGCTACCCATCAGTGAAAGTCCCGTCAAAGTTGGTCCAGCCGTTCCAGAGATTAGCCGGAACAAACAGACAGAAAGACCGACAGCCAGACAAAACTTGTAAAAATATTTTGGTATATGTACCATATATATATATACGCATGCATTTAGTAAAAAGTGGTTATTTTTATATTACAGACAGACACTCCAATTTAATTTATTTGTATAGATGTACCTATACCTAAATGTATACGCGTGTGCAAAATGTTGTGATGATGGAATGGACGGTATGATAGCGAGCAAAATTCAAACAAATGTAGATACATACATATATATTTATACGTATTGCTTTTATCCACGTTATCGATAGAATTAAGGTAATTTTTCCAAGTAGTTTCGTTTTTTTTTTTGGATGCTGTTTTATCTTTTGAATGAAACGATACTATTGCTAAAGAGCTTTAGTGTGATTGTGGACAAAGGAACATTAGGTACTTATATTATTCATACATATATTAGAAAAAAAAAAAAAATATTATCTTTGACAAAGCTACAAATAACAAATGATTAATTATAGCAAAATCATGCTCAATATCCAATATTAAATTATTGTTACCAACTAGACTTCCAGATACTTAACGTATGACGTTTTTCTAATTTAAAGTATATGTACTCGCCCGACTCTGCCCGCGTGTATGTCGGTTATCGCGGCAAATAGTAGCCTATGTGTTATTCTGATGTATAAGCTATATTACTGTAAAGTTTCATCCAAATCCGTCCAGTAGTTTTTGCGTGAAAGACTAACAAACAGCCATCCATCTATCCATACTTGCAAACTTTCGCGTTTATAATATTAGTAGGAAGTGCCTAAATATCAAGCCGTTTTGTACAGAACCGAGTTCAAACCCTAAACGGGCCAACACTTTGTATTCTTCACAAATGTTGTTCTAGTGTTTTTTGTGTCTTTTTCATGTATATAAAGTGCTACGCGAGCTTCGCGACACAGGTTTTATGCCTAATGCGGGAATCGTCTTTTTAACAAAATAAAAAAAATGAAAGAATAAAAAACACAATAGATAGAGAAGAGAAAAGACAATCACCAATATAGTAAAGAAATTCACTAATTAGAAATTTATACCTGTTCAATAAGTTCTGGATCAAACAACATAACCATGTCAGGCCTGCCAAACATACCATCCATCTTTACTATAGGACCGTATCTTTCGTAAAAAAACACCAGCCATGTCTAAGAAATTTGCTTTAGGTCCAAATTCACCTAGAAGTAAAAATAATTATAGTTATTAATAAAAATAATTCATGTACAATAAGAAAAAGATAAATACTTATTTTTGCATTTAAAAACAAAAATATCGAGCGAAAAGGTTTTAAATTTCAAATGAGAGTTTTATATAACAAAATAGAATACTTAAATTAGTTTACCTACTCTGTTTTAACCATATGATCATTCAGATAATTAATTAACCTTACATTTACTAAATAGATATAGATATAGAATAGATAATCACCAATTTTAACAAAAAAGCGGCCAAGTGCGAGTCGGACTCGCCCATGAACTGTTCCGAAGCAGCAAGAAACATAATATAAAAGTTCTTGTAGTTCGTTGTAACTTTGATCGATAAATTGCAGTTCACGATTTATGACGTATTAAAAAAAACTACTAACTAGATCTCGTTCAAACCAATTTTCGGTGGAAGTTTCCATGGTAATGTACATCATATATTTTTTTTAGTTTTATCATTCTCTTATTTTAGAAGTTACAGGGGGGGGGACACATTTTACTACTTTGGAAGTGTCCCTCGCGCAAACTATTCAGTTTAGAAAAAACTGATAGAAGAAACCTCAATATCATTTTTGAAAATCTATCCATAGATACCCCACACGTATGGGTTTGATGAAAATTTTTTTTTCGAGTTTACGTTTTTAGGGTTCCGTGCCAAAGGCAAAAAACGGAACCCTTATAGATTCGTCATGTCTGTCTGTCTGTCTGTCCGTCCGTATGTCACAGCCACTTTTTTCCGAAACTATTAGACCTATAATGTTGAAACTTGGTAAGTAGATGTATTCTGTAAACCGCTTTAAGATTTTTACACAAAAATAAAAAAAAACAATAAATTTTGGGGGTCCCCATACTTAGAACTGAAACTCAAAAAAAAATTTTCATCAAACCAATACGTGTGGGGTATCTATGGATAGGTCTTTGAAAATGATATTGAGGTTTCTAATATCATTTTTTTCTAAACTGAATAGGTTGCGCGAGAGACACTTCCAAAGTGGTAAAATGAGTGTCCCCCCCCCCCCTTTAACTTCTAAAATAAGAGAATGATAAATCTAAAAAAAATATATGATGTATATTACCATGTAAACTTCCAACGAAAATTGGTTTGAACGAAATCTAGTAAGTAGTTTTTTTTTAATACGTCATAAATCGTAAATGCAATTTACCTTTCATTCAATCAACACAAATATAAAAATAAAATAAAAATTATATTATGTTACTTGCTGCCGCGGAACCCTTCAGGGGCGAGTCCGACTCGCACTTGGCCGCTTTTTTTTTTTTTTTTGTTTGAAAATTTGAATTCGCTTCACAGAATGCATCTACTTACCAAGTTTCAACAGTATAGTGCTTATAGTTTCGGAATAAAGTGGCTGTGACATACGGACAGACAGACAGAACTGACGAATCTATAAGGGTTCCGTTTTTTGCCTTTGGCACGGAACCCTAAAAACCACTTCAAGAAGTGGACCAAATTAAAATGGCCCCGTAAGGGAAGCACCAGCTTTCAAATAAAAAAATAATCATCGAAATCGTATGCCGTGATATTAATTTATTCGTCAATTTGTCTCGCACATACGTAATGCAAATTAAAGGCTTATATGGTTTTCTCTTAAATGACATTGTCAGAACTGTACCAAATTAAAATAGGACCACACGGGAAGTACCAGCTTTCAAATAAAGGTCTTCCTTCACCCACATACCTTTTATTGTCTAGTACAAAAATTAAAACTAAAAGTAGTTAAATCAAGGGCCATCTGCAAGGCATATGGGTTCCAGGGATTTCCTTTCTAGGGTGCGATTGTATCCCCGGCTTAGGTGCGGTTTTCGGTCGGTTCGAGTCCGTCATAGCCACAGGTGATATCCGGGAGGATTTTAGCACAGAAAAGAATTATTGGGTTTAGCATTCACTAGTCTATTCACTAATTACAGGTGTAAAATAGTATTTTTAACCGACTTCAAAAAAAGGAAGAGGTTCTCAATTCGACTGTATTTTTACGTATTTTTGTTAACCGACTTCCAAAAAGGAGGAGGTTCTATGTTCCACTGTATGTATTTTTTTTTTTTATATATGTTCAGCGATTACTCCGTCAGTTGTGGACCGATTTTGAAATTTTTTTTTGTATTCGAAAGGGTATGCTTCCGAGGTGGTCCCATTGCCAGCATATCAGGATCTGGTGATGGGATCCCGGAGAAATCGAGGGAAACCCTCACTTTTTATAGGCACATACTATGTTTTTCGTATATTTTCTGAAGTTACACTGGTATTTGCGTCTGGTAGTCATCATTTTATGATGATGAGCTGATGATGTAAGGTAGAACTCCTTAACGGTTAGGAGTTGGAGGATAAATCTTTAAATATCATATGTATATGTGTTACCTTTACTCGTATTCTTACAAATGATTTAGGTAAGCTGATGATGGAAGGTGGAAGGTACAACTCCTCAACGGTTAGGAGTTGGAGGATAATTCTTTCAATTTCATACGTATCTAAAGACCTTCAGTCGTATACTTTCAAGTTATTTAGGTGAACTGGTGATAGAAGGTTAAACTCTTCAACAGTTAGGGATTAGAGGATGATTTTAATATTACACATACGTATAGACCTTAATTTCTATTCTTGATGATGAAATTTGATGAAATAGTTCAACTTACTACTTACCTACTATTGTTTGCACTAAAAACTGAAAAATAAAAACTTTTAATAAAAAAAAAATACCGACTTCCAAAAAACATCCAACGAAAACTCTCTGCCAAAAAAACACTTAAAAGCGTAAAATAAACTGGTTCTTCATAAATTGCCTATACCTAATTCTTTATTCATTTAAATAGTAGTATTATAATGTGTGCTAGGTACCGACTGCAAACAGATTTTAGGTACCTAGCACAGGAACAATAGAGAGTTTTCGTTGAATGTTTTTTGGAAGTCGGTTTTTTTTTTGTTTTTTTATATGAAAGCTGGTGCTTCCCAAATGGTCCCATTTAAATTTGGTCCAGATTGAAGTCGGGTTTTTTGTTAAAATTTGTAATTATATACTAAAACACTACCAAAAATTTATACAAAAATATATGTTTTAATGACTCATGGTGACGAATTTTTAATTTTAATATTTATATTAAAAAATTTTAATATTAAATATATTTTAATAAAAAAAAATATTAAAACGTATGATGCGCTACCAATAAACAAAGTTATATTTTCATGCATTTATTTATAAGTACGAACCTATGAGAGGTAGAAAGTGATGGATTGGTCCAAGATACGGCAGAGACGACAGTCCAGGTATTGATTTAAAAGGTTTCGCATTTTCTATAGAAGTTGAATATTTGCGTGAAGGATATTTTCTGAAAGTTATCACAGTAATTATTAAACATTTATTGAGTACGAACTTAGTTCATAATTATCAAATCCAATTTAATTTAAAAGATATCAGGCCCTAAATACTGTTGCAATAAAATACAATATTCATTCTAAAATGAATTACATTTGAATTCGAAATACGTCATTCTTGTATGAATATGCATTACGTATTTAGTATAGGAATATTAGTCAAATGAGGGCAATAATCTCGGAATGAGAGATAGTCGGCTGTAAACTTGTATAACAATTCAAAGTAGTGAAGGTAAGCATTCGAAGGAATCCTGTCCCAAAGCAAAAAATATAAAAGCATCTCAGGAGATGAATAAAGCCATATATACACGTTCAAGTATACTTGCGCAAATCCAGACTGTTTTATCTGTCTGTCTCACTATGTGCGTGACAGAGACAGACAGACTTGCGCAAGTATACTTGAACGTAGAGCCGTCGCGTATTTTAAAAATGAGGTAGACGTACTGGTCATTATTTAACTTTCTTCTATTTAATACATTATATTTTTAATTTGGCCGATAATTTCAAAATGAATAGGATAATAAATCGCTTCCTAATTAGTCAGTAAAGTGCATCGTGCGCATTATCTTACTAAAGTGAAGGTGTGGCGGAGTGTTAAGCTATCAAGGCTTTACTGATCCTATTTTTTTAACTTAACAAAACATCGGCACGATTTTTATTACTTAACAACTCAAGGTTGACTGATAATGGAGAAAGTAGTATAAATTTTATTTTTCTTAACATCACCACGTTCCTTAGCCAAGAAAAGTATTTTCTCCACATTTCAGCATCGGTTCATAAAGTTCGATTCACCCGCAAGGTTTTTCGAAAGATGGTTCCCATTTTATCACTGGTCCCCATTAAAAAAAGTACAAGAGGCAGTGCCTGCAATTTTTTTTTTAAGTATATAACTATAATAATTACACATTCCTGATACTGTTTCCTCTGTTCCGAATTTCGATATTTTCCCTTTTCGCGAACAAATGTTTCCTTACCTTTCACTTTGTGTCATTCAAATGCAAACTAATTAAAACTTGACGCTGGCAAATGTACAAAGTGCGAGCCAAGTTTTCTTAACTGGGAGAGAGAGAAAAAAGTCACGACTAAAATTTTTAGTTTTTTTGGCCTTCTCTGGCTTCGCTCGATTTGTGCATTCAGCCAATGTCGAGTTTAAACATTTGAAGTTATTTTCAATGAAAATTATATAATTTAATACTATTATTGTTTAAACTTAAAGTACTAAATAGTTTATGTACCTAATGAAATAACTAGATTTTTCTTGAAACAATATTTATGGCAAGACAATATTTTGACATTAGGTATAAACACACATAATTTGGATAACCTATAAATATTAATAACAATCACACATTAGAGTGTGCAATCACTGCCTTCTGCAGTCGTGTTTGATAATATCGACAGTATCAGTTAAAAATATCAATAATTTATTTATTAACGTAAGTCTAAAATGCGTTCAAGGAAATTGTTGTTGTCTTTAGTTATTAATTTATAAGTCTGTTAAACCTACTTACCTGAAATGATGTCGTAATTTTAAAGATAATATAGTTAAACTTTCACGTACTGCCTTTATCGTCATTATGATATATTATTATGTACAAATATTATGTACTACAAACTCGTACGCGTCGTCGTCGCGTCGCGTCGCTCGATATGTCCAACTCATACATAGGTACGCCCTTGCCAAAGGAATTGACCTTGGTTGAGTCCGTGTGTGATTGTGATAAAAACAAATTGTTTATAGGTACTTGGTACGGCACGGAGCGAACCATAGTTCAAATTGATGTAAGGGGAGAGTTTCCTATTCTTTTTAGCAACTTTACTTTTGTACTTACATAATAATTACATATACAAACCAGACTAGCATGAGTCAGCACGAGAGTTCCATAGATTCTTATATACCTACAGATTAGCAACTATCTTGGATATGGACGGTAAAAGACATTGAACTAAAATACATTTTTTTTCCTCAATGCTCAAAGATCATTATTTTTTCCTTGACACACGGTCACTATTCTAAAAATATTCCAACATAGGGATATCGATGTATGCTAACCATTAAATATAGGTTTACATACATTTTTTTAATAAAATAATATTATGAATATAATATTTCTAAAATGTAAAATTTTAACTAAAACAAAAACCGACTTCAAGGTTTGACTCGATTTCTCTTGGATGCCATCATCAGATCTTAATGTCCTTATCATGGTACCACCGTTGGGATATCGCCTTTCCATTAAAAAAAGAATGATCAAAATCGGTTCATAAACGACGAAGTTATCCGCGAACACACATAAAAAAACAACATACATACGGTCGAATTGAGAACCTCCTCCTTTTTTGAAGTTGGTTAATAAATCGAAAACCATAGCTTTTGATTGCACTGACTTATAACCTTGAGTTTTTCTAGTTTTAAGGAAACGCATATTTGGTATTGGATGTTACTTTGTTTGTGATTGTTACCTTTGGATTATTCAGAGCAAATGGTTAGTTCGTTAACTAAAAACTTCAAAATGTAATATCAGTAAGTATTTCTGATGTCAACTTTATAATTACACACAGTCAATCATGTTGCAAGAACACATTATAATAGGGATTATTCATAAAGAAATGCCTAATATTTTCTTGGCGCATCTCAATAAGACAACAGAACTTTAGTCTTTACTCATCAACAGTCACGGGCGTACCCAGGCTCTGGGCCAGGAGGAGGCCGTTTTTAATGGCAGATATTTTTTTTTAATTCTTTAATTAATGAAATGCTATTTAAAAATTAACTATAGAGGGTCTTCAGCAAAACTGTTTCAAATGTCTTCCGTGAAAGATTCGCCCATAGCGTTAACAAATTTTCTATGTACCTACACAGAGCGTACAAAGCCGATTTCTTCTATCTTTGATCATATAATATATCGTCTTACTCAAGTTTTTACGCGTTATGGTGTGCTGAATTGAGACCTTTCAATTGAATAATCCATTGCCAGTACAATTTGTAGAGATAGGTAAAAATATTCTGCTACTTGTATTAACTCCGTCATTCCAATACTTTGAAGCGATAAGGTAAGCGATTACCGCGGCCCATGGACACCCGCAACACCAGAGGCGTTACAAGTGCGTTGCCGGCCTTTTAAAAAGGAGTACGCTCTTTCCTTGAAAGTTTGAAGGTCGTATTGGTCCGGTAATACTGCAGGTGACAATTCATTCCAGTTTTTTTAAGCGAGGCAGAAAGTTTCTAGAAAAGCAGCAGTTGTGGACTGCCAACCAACTTAATGATAACTGTGGCGGAAAGAGGCGGCAGGGATCAGTTCAAACAATTCCTCGGAGCACTCCCCAGCGTCATCTATAGCGAGGCCACATCTCTACGCAGTGTGTCTAGCCGATTTGAAACATCTTGACTGTCGTCGATTCGAGTTGTTCTCCGTTGGATTTGATCCAGAGGGAGGAGCTGGTACTGCCCCTGCCCAAAGGTGAGTACAGTATTCCATATGAGGCCGGATCTACGCCGGAGCAGGAGGCGGTTGGCCAGAGTGAAATAACGTCTCGATCTATTGAGCACGCCAAGCTTCGAAGCTAATTTGGTCTTACCATCCAAATGGCCACGAAAATGGACTTCACTCGATATGTAGACACCAAGTATTCCAATTAATTATACAAAATGTGCGTCATCAATACTTATAAAATAACCTGTCCTGACTGACTGACTGATTCATCATCGAAGAGCGTAAACTATTATAGTTAGGGTTATGAAATTTGGTGAGTAGGATCGTTTCATTGAGTAGACACCCACTAAGAAAGGAATTTCAGGATTTCTACCCCTAAGGGGGTGAAATAGGGGTTGAAGTTTGTATGGAAGTCCTTCGTTTTTTAAGTTAGAAACCTGAAACTTTACTTTTGGGCTACTGATTAAAAATGAGTAAATACGTATTTAAGCGTTTCTGGATACTCTACCCCTAAGGGGTGAAATAGAGGTTGACATTTCGTATATAGGTTAGTCTGGAAGTCTGTCCTTTTTGAAGTCCGAGACATGAAACTTTGTTTTTGGTCTACCTACTGATTAAAAATGAATAGATACGTATGTAAGCGTTGCTGAATATTCTACCCCTAAGGGGTGAAATAGAGGTTGAAAGTTTGTATGGAAGTTCGTCATTTTTTAAGTTAGAAACATAAAACTTCATTCATGTGCTACTGATTATAAAAGAGTAGAGACATATTTAAGCGTTTCTTGATATGCTACCCCTAAAGGGGTGAAATAGAGGTTGAAAGTTTGTATGGAAGTTCGTCATTTCTTAAGTTAGAAGCATGAAACTTTATTTTCGGGTTACTGATTAAAAAAGTAGAGACGTATTAATCTAAGTATACTATCTATATAATAATAATAAATAAATAATAATAAAAAAAACGTTTATTTCTCACCAAAACCAAAATACATAAATTACTTACGAATTGAATTACATAATATCCAGGTAGTATTTCGGTTGAGGATCGCTGGTGCCCGTGGTAGGCATAAAATTGCCTGTGTCACCAGGGTCCTCGCTCCGAACCAGTTTTACAAAATCAAACGCTATGAATAAAACAAGGAACAAAAGAGACAGCATACTAATTTAAAAACTTAAAATTATATAGTGAACAAACATGTTGAAAAGTAGTACAAAAGTTTTATTAATTTTTTATTTTTCCATGGAATTATGTGTATGCGTGCGCGTGTGTGTGTGTGTGTGTGTGTGTGTGTGTGTGTGTGTGTGTATGTGTGTGTGTGCATGTATATACTAAGTATGTGTGTGTGTATTTGTTGTATTTGTTGTAAGTTTAAGTGTGATGTCTAGCATATACCATTATAAAAGTAGATGGCTACTCCAGAACCACCAATAAATCCTCGGTTTCTTCGTATGTTTGCTTCAAGAGCCATTCTGTTACAACTATGTGGCATTGGTATGAGTTTAGTTTATAAAAAGTCAAAACTTTATTAATTTTATTGTATAAGTAGGGTCCCAGAAAAACAAAGAATTTACGGCAAAATGACGTATTTATTTTAGATGTTATAACGATGGGTTTATTGCGACGAACACTCTCTCGCGTGTAATGGGTCTGTGCGTGTTGTCTAAATATTGTAGCTTGCACAAATAGCTGCCTAACTGTAGGCACTTGACAAAACTCATAAAGTTTTATGGTTGGGAACAGACGCGGCTTAGAACAGCAAACCTTGAGTACCGCTCTCTGGGCGCGCTCTAGGGGTATTATGTGGGTTTTAGCCGAACCGCCCCATGTGGTAATGCAGTAATTTAAGATAGATTGACACAGTGATTGATAAACCATTTTCATTATCTGGGGATCCGCTGATTGTCGAAGTTCTTTGAATATGTAAATTAGTTTACGTGTTCTACTTGTTAAATACTCAATATGGTCCCTAAAGTTCAGACCGCTATCGATAATAATACCGAGATACTTTATGGACGATACTCTCTCGATACAACCACCTGCAGAACCGCTGAATCCAGTTGCAGTTATTTGAAGCGAACCATCCAATTGGATTGGCTTGCGAATAGAAAAGTCTATTACTTTGGTTTTGTATATATTTAACGTGAGCAAGTTATCATTAAGCCATTTACGAACCACGTCGAATCCCTTTTGCGCAAAACCATATGTATCCGGCCATGAACCCGATGAGAATACTAACGCCGTGTCGTCAGCGTATGAATAAACTGTACCTTGGTCAAGTTCGATATCACACAGTTCGTTAATGTAAATAAGGAACAAACTAGGGCCGAGAATACTTCCTTGGGGCACGCCATATGTTATAGGTATTTCAGTGCTGGCGTAGGGGCCAATCTTTACTAACTGGGTTCTATTCGTTAAATAGCTTTGGAAAAAGGATAGTTGAACTCCTCTTATTCCTAGTGACTCGAGCCTCTCTCCCTCTCGAATAGCTTGAAGTATAATTGTAACATTTTGACATCTAACAAATTTACAAATGAGTTCAAACTCGATGATGTTGCGACGTTTCTTTACAGAGTTCTTATGGCCACCTTCCAGCTCCAGCATCAGATTAGCTCCATGTAGCATTATAATATTGTATTATCACGCTGTATACATATGCTTGCGAAATTTCAGCAAAATCGGTTGAAGATATCTACTTCAAAATTAAGTTGCAAGATTCCACCCAAACATACATACATACCTACATACATTGCAAGTTAATAAAAAGCTTGTAAAAGACGTGATGACAATTATTAAGAAAACACTTCTATGGCTAAAACTTATATTTTCACTTTCCTATTACAAACCCCTTACTAATTATTTACAGTGACGGATGCTTATTTCCTAGAAATATATTTCATTAAAGTATACCACTAAACTATAGTTTCAAATCTGAAATTATATGGTTTATCATAGTGGTTTGCAAATTTATTTCCAGTTTTGATCGGTGGGCCCTCCCACGTTACTTTATACAGCTCAATCAACTTCTTGGTCATTAACTCAATCTCTAGTTCAGCTAGCCTTCTGCCAATACAGCTCCTGATGCCAAAACCGAATGGCAATGTGACCATAGGATGTGCGTTCCCGTAGTACAATTGATCTGTTTTTGCTACCAACCATCTCTCCGGTACGAACTTGTCGGCTTGTGGGTAATACTCTTCAAGGTTTGATAAATATTCGTTCGGTACCACGATGTCAATCTAAATGATGAAATAAAATTTATGAGTAAGGAACTAACTAAATTTAAAACTTAACTAGTTTTGTATTATTCTTAAAAATAACATGCGATGTACGTACATAACTGTCTGATTTTCCCTATTTGAAAGAAAATGGATTTATAATATCTACGACACCACCACACGGTGAGAGCTAAATATTTCATCTGAAGCAGATAATTACTACCTATAAATGCTACCAATCGTAACGAGTCATAGTTAACGTAACGTAAATAATAACAAAATCGAGCAATATGAAATTTAAAATATTTTAAATTTTATATCGCTCTATTTTGTTCTATCGTCCTTCTACGATAGCTTCGACATCATAACGGTCTCCAGTTTTCGACATAGTATCAGTATTGATGACCATATGACGAAGGATCATGTCTGTAGAATAACAATTTAATATGGCAATGATGATACTTCATGAATGATGTATATTACTGATTACTTACTCCTGGGGGAATATGATAGCCACGCACAACAAAATCTCTATCAGTTCTTCGTAAGTTAGATGGCAACACGTACCGCATTCTTAAAGATTCTTTTAAGCAAGCTTTCAGGTAGCGTCTCTGATTATCATTCGAATGTAATTCTTGACGTAACCTCTCTTGTTTCTCTGGATTAATTGCCAAATTGTAAATTAGACCCACTAACGCAAAACTCACCTGCAAAGAATTGTTCGGTTATGTAATGATTTATATTTTTGCCTAACTTATTTTCTATAGGTCACATATTCATGATCATTTGATTTACAAAAATATTTTTTAATCGGTCCATAATTAACGAAGTAAGTAAATAAGAAGAACATACATAAAAAAACATACAGTGGAACATGGAACCTCCTTGTTTTTGAAGTCTGTTAAAAATCAAGGACCTAAAGCTCTTCTCTTCATCCTTTTACCCTTCACAAAACACAGATTACCATAGCGAAATAATTACGGAATAAAAAGTCTAGCTACTCACGGTGTCTATTCCAGCCATTAACATTTCATTAGCCATCACAATGGCAACTCTTTCATCTATAGCCAATAGTTTTTCAATTACACTTTTCTCTCCGTCTGGAATATTGTGTTCTCTCTCATCTATCTGTTTTCTGGCCTGTTTGATATACATTTCACTTAATCTGAAAATTAATTCATCAATATGATGATGACAAAGTCAAAGAAGACGTGTTAACTGTTTGTGGCTCTAGCAACTATAAAAATATTTTTCTATTTTAAACAACCAGGAATAAATAATATGATAAGTTGTAATAATAATATCAATCTTATGAACAGATGGCCCATTGATAAATAACCACACACATCATTCATATGTTGAAAATTACTGGTTTATGCCATGGAAACTGTTAATAGTTATTTGTTATACAAGAGTGCAAAGTTGCTTTTTAACCGCGTGCTCAATTTTGATGACCGAGCAAGCAAAGGATTCTAAAAATTAGAAACCTGAGCGTCAGCGAGGTAATCAAAAGAGCACGAGGTGTATAATCTTTGCGCTCGAGTGCAACACGTAACTTTTCATCCCACGTCAGCAAGAAAATGACTAAATGCAAAAAAGAAAATGGAGCGGGCGGCAAAGCAAATTAAAAAAGTACACCAAGAAGGTTCCGAGTCACACCATCACCATGTAGGTAGAAGTAAATAGATTTAATGATGTTTTGAATTCACAAACTTAGTGCACACGATGTTCTAAATTCAATTTACTTTATCCTCAAGCGTATAAAAACGGCTTTTGCACTCAGATATCGAAGGGCAAAAATACTCTTTCCGAGATGGGGGGATGAAAATGTAATTTGACTGCACGGTGTCAAACTACTCAGGACAACTTCACTGTAAAGAGAAGGAACACTTGAAACAAACCCTATGGTTGGTATGGTACCTATTACCTATATGCTACTGTAAGCCCAAGCCTCGTTTCTATAGAGAAGCCTATATCCAGCAGTTGACTGTTATAATTATGCTGTTGACGATATTGACGAATAGGACTCTGTTTTCGCATGTATGTACTTTCATTGCGTTGGGATATGTTAAAGATAAACTAAATGTTACTTAAAGTACATTCTGGTGCAATGAAAGTTGAAAACTCTACTGTTATTAAAAAATATAGACTTACTCCCATTGTTTGTCATATACTTTCATAAGCTTCTTGAAGGAGGGTGTTGTGATATACTTCCAAAACTTTGGAAAAAAATCTAGTTGAACAGTGTTTTGAACAAAAAATTTAGCGCAATCCATTAATTCTTGTGCTTCAGGTGTTAACTTATCGTTAAGACATCCCAGTCGTGTACCCAATCCCACCAGACCCAAACATTCCAAGGCCCACTTTTCAACTTCAACGTCAAAGTTGTCTCTCAAATATGTTCCGTCATCTTTTAGTCGGGTTAACCTTGAAAAAATAAAAACATAAAACATTTTTTTTAAGTGCAAACTTCTTTAGCGGCGTTGTGCACTTTTTTGGGATGGGTAAAAAATGTTGAACACCCGTCAGAAACTCGCGTGGCGTAGGACAGGAAGTAATATTCCCTCTCTTTCTACCGCGCGGCGAAAATGTATGCCTGCTCCTGCTGTTTCCTGCTCCTTGCGCAAGTGTGCGTGTGTGTAAACCCGGCTTCGCTCGGGTAATATGTTTATACTGTATAGCAATACCCTATATTTTTATGACATCACAATAAGCATTTCTGTAGTTATCGATTCTCAAGGAATATTAACACGTTGAGTGCGTAACGAGGCTTAAAACACCTCGTCCGTGTCTCGTCTTTATAGCGGTAAGGAAAAACTTAAACTTCTCTGTCGTGCGAGAGGCGTAACTTACGTCTGGTTCAGTCTAGGAAAGAGATAACTATATATCTGAGATGTGCTATTGATGCCTAGTTTTTTGGTATACCTACCTTAATACCGGATTTTTTAGACCTCGTACCGCACTGAATAAATAAAAGTTTAATACAGTGCCTTGCGAGGTTGCGAACACCTCGTACCCCCACACTAGCTTCACGCGGTTAGTGTTGTGCAAAACGTTGAACGCTGCGCCCGCGACGATACAATAAGATGTCGAAACGTTGCCGAAGAAAGTTAATTAATAATATTATTGATGATGAAGAGGAATTGGGTGGTAAATCTTAGTTACCGATATTTAAAAAACAAGTCAGTTTCTAATCAATATTTACAAATTATACTCAGTCTAAGTGAAATAATTATGTAGGAATATAATAAATAAATTCCAGCTATGTATATTTAAAATATGGTGCATAAATACAATTTAAAATATAATAAATTATACACTGTAATGTATTGTATGTATGTATAGTTAGGGATTACAATATAATAACGCTTTCTATCCTTGTTCCTTGTGTTAAGTATTTTGATATTATTATTTTATTATTTATACTGCTGTGCGTGAGGTCCCAAGTTCGATTCCCTGGTCGGGTCTTTCTGTAAGGAAATTCCTAGTAGCAGCACGTAGACTGGTAAAAACGTGCCCAGTAAACGGCAATAGGCTCGCCACCTATTTCGTGGGACTTAAACATAGTTGGCGAAATGAGGGTGTATCTATAATACACCTCTGCCTACCCCTTCGGGGATACAGGCGTGAGACTATTTTATGTTATGTAACATAATTGATATGCTTATAAGGTAATTGTCACTAGGCTAGCCGAGTACGTGTTTCTCAATCGGAATTAAAGAAGAGGAGATGTGTAGGGTGCTACGAAAAACTTCGCACCTTCTTATCAAGTCATGAGGCTGACAAAAAAGTAAAGGAAATTCTCACAGAATGTATCGGTTGCAAAAAAAATTTATTGTTTGACCTGTTTTAATAAAAAGCATCCAAAAGCCACTACAATTAAATAAAATCGATATTTTTATTTCCCATCACTAAATAATATGAAAAACTGCCCTTTTTCAGTGCGGTATGGGGTACATAAGACCCCACATTTTATTTTACCTATAGAATCTAAACTAAATAATCTGCCCACAGGCGGCGGCAGATTTAGGTTGATCAACTCATTGATAATAATTATCGCGACAAAAACCGTACAATTCGCCTTAGTTGGCGCCAAAAAAAGGATTTTTGTCTCCTGCGGGCGGTGGGGTTTATTAAGCCTCGTGTCGCTACAACGTCTGGTTCAGAACGAGGTTTCAAAGGCTTCGTAACGCAGTAATGGAAAATACAGATAAATCAGTGCTGCTGCGAACGTGTTAAAGGAAAAGCGCGGCATAGTTTCGTATAGCATCGTTCGTTTTGTTTGATAAATATAGGAAATGAAAAAAAAAATTAATAAATCAAAAACGTTAATGTTCAAGTTTTCACTTCTGCCGGCACTTTCAGAGTGTTTTTTTTGTTATATATTTACATATTCTGGAACATACCTGTCTATAAAATCTTGCACTATTTCATCAAGTGGTGGGGTGTAGAGCTGTACAAGTTTGATTTTTAGTAAGGCTGGATTGACCTTAGTACGTAACTCGCGCCATTCTGCTCCCTGGCTGTGAAATTACATATATGATAATCTTGGAGAACTTTCTTACAACGTGGTTTGAGTATTATATGGCTTGGTAAGTTTTATTATATATATAACATAACATATACCTCGTAATTAGACCCTGAAAGCCGTCAAATTTATCTTTTCTCACATGTCCTCTGTAATATTCTAGAGTATCAAAACCAGGCCTTAAGGGATTTGATTCTAGTGATCTGTATACCTGAAATGTGTACCATTTTTTTTTAATTATACCATATTCTTGAGATTACCTAAATACAATACAAAATTACCTGTTCCGAATTCGATATGATTCATCAAATCGTAAATGTCTGTCGGTGTTACTTTATGTATTCTTAAAATTAAGATTGCATTTACAATATCAAATAATAAGTTTCTCTAGCTTTAAAAAAATATTTATATAATATAATAGTATTGTAGGTTGTGTTTCTGGGTAGAATGAGCATCAAGCAGTAATATATATATATATATATTGAACGCTATGTACTTTGTGTTATTTCAGTTCATGAAGTGATATTTATTTTAAATTCATTCAATTTGATTTATTTGCAGTTTATTAAGTTTTTCAATGAATATAGTTGTGCTGTAATAAATAGTAATCTATTGCAAAAAGTTATATTCAGTAAAGAATTGTTTTAGAAAAGTAAAAACTTACGTGGTCTATGTCCACCGGGTCAAACAGCATTACTGTGTGTGCTCTGCCAAAAACACCGTTTATTCTAACTAAGGGGCCAAACTGTTTGTGTAAGTCACCAATTATATTAAATAAATTTCCTTTAGGTCCATATTGTCCTGAAAAACACAACAGTAATTTATTAGATAGTCACTTATTTATTTATTACTCATCATGCACTTTAGGTACATTGGCGGACTTAATGCCATTCTCTACCAGTCGACCTTTAGGTGATGCAGAGTAAAGAGGAAGTAGGTAGGTGCATTTAGGTTATTTGTAATATATCAAATACACATACAAATATCAAGTTACCATACACTACACATAATACATAGATGCATACACATAGATACTTAAATAAATAAAAGTACATAGGTACATACACGAATAAATACCATAAATAGTATGAGATGTCATTTATATATTGGTTGATTCTGGGAGCTGTTTTAATAAATACTGCTTTACCATTGTTTTAAATGTAAAAACGTTGGTGGCCATTCTGACCTCGAGCGGAAACTCATTCCAAAGAAGAACGGACTGCACAAAAAAGGATGAGCTGACCAACTCAAGGGACTCAAGGGACAACGAAGAAGAAGATTATTAGAGGACTGAAGGTTTCTGTCATAATTGCTACATAAGAGTTGAAAGTACGATTTTAAATAAGTTGGCGAAGATGTGTTATTCAATATAGAGTATAGGAGAGTGAACGCGCGTAGTTTATGGCGTAAGCAGCGTAAGCGAATTGGCAGCCAATTAAATTGCGAATGGAAAGAGGATACATGATCGTATTAACGGAGATTACCTATAAACAAATCGAATGCAGTTATTAAAAAGACGGTCTAATTTATCGAGAAGATCAGCATTCAGGTCGTAACAGCCCACATCACCATAGTCGATTATGGTAAAAATAAGGGTTTATATAAGTCCTTTCCGGGCACGGTTCCTGCAGGAAGTATCTGTACTCAGTCGCTAGTTGGGAATTTAGTCCCTGGGATTGAGTGGTGACCACTGTGACTTCACTGAGGACTCGATTCAGCATACGCTGGCGGTTTGCTCCACCTGAACGACGGTGGCTCATCGGTCCTCACTGCAGTCAATGGAGGAGATTTCTCATTAGCAGCCGCCATGCGTTCCACGTCCGGTAGTGACTGTTGTTTTACCACAGTCGCAACATTCTTCGAAGGAGAATTCTGCAAAATTCGCAGAAGGAGGTGATAGAGAAGTCCAGGAAGGACGATTTCCAATACCTCATCCTGCGTGTATCCGTCCATCCAGATGTCTTAGGGCTCCCACACATAACTGCGATGCGGCGTGAAGTTCTTGCAGTGCATTCGTGCGAGCTCGTCGATATTTGCGATGCGTTGCGAATTCGCAGTTATGTATGGTAGCCCATAATAATAGCAGTACCCAGTGCCCTCCCATCTCTGGCGTAGAGTGGCCACCGTGTGGTTTGAGTCGATCCGATTCCACCACACCACCCCGATGGGGTAATGGCCCGAGGCCCCGATGGGGTAATAATTGTTTCAAGTTTTTTCTTCTCTTCGCAGTGAAGTTATCATTGTTGTCCCCTTATATCATAAAAAATATCAATCATCATTTAAATATTTTATTATAAAATTATTTGAGCATACAAACCTATGACTGGCAGGAAGTGGTGGGTGGGTCCAAGATACGGCAAAGAGGACAGTCCCGGTATCGACTTGAAAGGCTTAGCATCTTGAACTGACATTGAATAATTGCAAACACAACTGCCAATTCTGGAAAATTACAACGATGTAGTTTAGATGGAGCACCAAGGACAGAATAAAACGTCTAGATGATTTTCCTAAAAATGAAGTTAAAGGAGTTAAAGAACTTATTATTTAAAAGACACAGACAAACACCACTGTTTACTGATTATAAAAGCTATGCAAACGGTCCAAAGATGAACTTAAGGTATACTTAATATAATTAATAATAAAGTTTATTAAGGAACAAGAAACACATACAGTACAAATAATTTGCAACGATGATAACAGCAGTAGTACATAACTTCCAGTTGCATAATAATAAGACATATAAACGTGAATTATGGATAATTTACAATTAACAAAGAAATCTATGGTAAGTAAAGTATCGCTTATTTGTATGCAGCCAGGTGTTTAATTTAATTTTCTGTTTTTTCCTAGCCGTTGTTCTTATTTACTTTATTTATTTATATGCAAGATTCAAGTTAGCTCATACGATTTTATCTCAAACATGCGTAAAGATATTGATCCTTAAGGTTAATTGGTAATCTTTAAAATACGATACCCGACTAAAGCGTTATTCTTCCTCCGTATATCCGAAAATGATCTAGCAATACCTTTAAACTAGGAATTCTTGTATATTTTCATGAAATTTAGTAAGCACGGGGTTTCGGGGGCAATTAATCGATCTACCTAGGATTCATTTGTAGAGAATTTACCAAAAAAAAATACCGAGCATAGCTTCCGGTCATCCAGGTACTGTTTATAATAAGCATACATTTTAAGGAATTAAATATATAATTTACTAGCTGACCCCCGCAACCTCGTCTGCGTCCCCTGTTGCCCGTAGCGTGATGATATAAAGCGTGAACAAATTTGACCACCATAAAAACAGTTATATGGTAGCCAACCAGAAAATCAACGTCAAATGACAAATTTCGTGCTGTCGTGTTTCGTTGGTGAGTGCGAGACCGGAGGACCAATGATGCAGAAGCATCACTAGCCCGCCATGGTGTGGGTCAACATCCTGCATTGTCTGCATTCTCAGTGAGTATGGTGACCACCACTCTTGGATTCTGCTTATGCTTTCCATCAGGCAGATTAGGGTCATTTTGGCAGGGACAAACATAAAAAACCCTCAAAAGATAGACATATGGTGTCGCAGACTTTTTGAGATCTTTTAAAGGGGAACAATTCTTTCATACATTGTTTTTGTGAAACTTTAACCGCTTACGCAGCGCACGCAATGGAAGCTCTCAAAAGAAATAGTCTTGTCTCCTCCTCCTTTTGGTTGTAGCGTGTTTTTTTTTTTATGTTTTGCCCGCCAAAATGACTCTACTCTGCCTGATGGAAAGCATAAGCAAAATCCAAGAGTGGTGGTCACCATACTCATTGCGAATGCAGCATGGCGACCCCGCCATGGCGGCCTAGTGATGCTTCTGCATCTTTTAGTCTAGTCAACAAGTATGGAACTTGTTGACTAGACTATTTGGGCCTCCGGTCTCGCACTCACCAACGAAACACGACAGCACGAAGGCTGTCATTTTACGTTGATTTTCTGTGCGAGGGTAGTACCGCCGCGGTCGAGCCGGCCCGTTCGTGCACGTTCAACCAAACAAAAAAACTCTTCAGCTCTTTGTATCAACAACGTTTACTAGCAATCAGTATAGGTAATGGTCACAAGTATAGAGGCAATTGTTTTTTTTTTATCAGAAAAGTGTAATAATTTTTGGCAGCCCAGGGCATTCATACCATGTACGAGCGATGTACAGAAATGCATGAAGATGTAAAATAAAATAAATTGAAATTATAAAGATTAAATTTAATATACCTCCTAGATGGTCAAGGGATTAAAAATAATATTTTCATCCCACCATCTCGTAAAGAGTATTTTTGCCCTTCGATATCTGAGTGTAAAAGCCGTTTTTATCCTCTAGAGAATAAAGTAAATTGAATTTAGAACATCGCTCGGGTGCACTAAGTTTGTGAATTCAAAACATCATTAAACCTATTTACTTCACCTCCATGGTGTCGAATTAATCATACAATATTTTTTAATTTGTTAAAAACTTAAGACTCGAAACCTTCTTGGTGTAGTTTTTTTTTCTTTGCTGTGGCCGCACCTAAGAGGGCCGCACCATTGTCTTCTTAAGTAACTATAGCAACGTAACTTTATTTTTTCTTAATTTATCTATACATCCATACAAATAAATAAAATTGAAATGTCTGTCTGTCTGAAATATTACAAATATTAAAATAACCGCTTTTTACTAAATGCATATATATGTATACACGGTACATATACTAAAATCTTTTTTTAATAATTTCTGTTACATTGTCTGTCAGTCAGTCGGTCTGTCTGTCTGTTTGTTCCGGGTAATCTCTGGAACGGCTGGACTGATTTTGACGGGACTTTCACTGGCAGATAGCTGATAATCTAAGGAGTAACTTAGGCTACTTTTATTAGACTAGCTTTGTCCCGCGGTGTTACTCGCGGTACGACAAAAACCGCGGGTAACACCGCGGGGTTGAGCGAGTACCTAAGTATTTTTGAAATAATTTAGAAATTAATATGTAATACTTACCTATCATAATTTAGTACCTAATAAATATTAATACCTAAACTGAAATTGTTTTTGTTAATGCTTTTTTTGCATTTAGTTGTTTCCTCGCTGAGGTGGAATGAAAAGTTACGTGTTGCACTCGAGTGCAAAGATTTTTCACCTCGTGCTCTTTTGATTCCCTCGCTGACGCTCAGGATTCTAATTTTTGAATCACTCGCCACGCTCGTGATTCAATTTTAGAATCCTTCGCTTGCTCGGTTATCAAAATTGAGCACGCGGTTAAAAAGCAACTTTGCACTCTTGTATAACAAATAACTATTTCCGTATTTATCATCGTTCACATACAGGATCGTTAATCTACATCTACACATTATATAAAGAGGTAAAGTTTGTGAGTTTGTGACGTTGTAGGGGGTAATCTCTGGATCTACTGAACCGATTTTGAAAAAAAAATTACCAATAGAAGGCTACGTTATTAGTGAGTGACATAGGATATATAATAACCTGAAAAGTGGAAAGATTTTTCGTGATAGCCGGATTTGCAAAGTAAGTCGGAGAAAAAAATGTTTACTGCCCAACGAAGTGGGCACGGATCAGCTAGTGTTTATATATAGATGCTGGCCACAAGGCCGAATATTGGTCGAAGTGGTGTACCTACTAAGTAACTAAGCGGTGTGTATGGGAAAATCCTCACATTTGAAACATTATATCGATTTCAAGTCATAAATTTTGCCAAAGTTATTTTGCCAGAAACGAAGTTATAAAATATTTATGTAAAATCCATTTTTAAGAAAAAATGGTTTTCCTACAAAATGATGTAATGGAAAATCTCAACAATAATTAATCAACCACATCTTTACACAGTATAAAAAGAAGTCGCTTTCGCTGTCTGTTAGCTTAGATCTTTTAAACTACTCAACGGGTTTTAATGTAGTTTTCAGCAATAGATAGAGTGATTCAAGAGAAAGGTCTATATGTGTAATACATGCATTAACTGCCTCGTTGGTCTCGCGGTTGGGGTGTGCGACTGCTGATCATGAGGTCTCGGGTTCGATTCCCAGGTCGGACCAAATGTTTGTATGGTCTACAAATATTTGTTTCAGAGTTTGGGTGTTTTCTATGTATAATATGTATGTATTTACAAAAAAAAAAAAGTGTATTAGTATCAGTTGTCTAGTACCCATAACACAAGCTCTGCTTAGCTTGGGACTAGATGGCGTTGTGTGTTAGATGTACGAAATATTTATTATTATTTATTTATTTATATTATAGTAGAGGAAATCCGAAAATTTCACAGACTTTCTTGCGAAGCCAGGCCGGGTCGCTAGTAAAAGATAAATGTATGACATAATTATTTATTAAATTTAGTTTATGTGTCACGTAGTTGCTCACGGTGAACTCCGAAACCATCCAATCGATTTTCACGTTTTCTTTTTTTTTTAATTTGTTTTGTTGGCTTGCTTAAGGATAGTTAACATCACACTTAGACCAATAGGAGCCGAGCATAATTGAGGAGAGACGCAGTAGTTGCGTGGGTTAGCTAGTAAGATATAAATCAACAAAGTCAAAAAATAAAAAATAAATCAATTTGTATCAAACGAAATAAAACCATTCTGTTGTTTGCCTTACCGTGTAAATTGTTGTGGTTTTGCTATAAATACACTACGACTAAAACACTCACTCACTGCTTTGTAACTCATGATTTTCTACAAAATATTATGAGACAATATCTTCCATCCGATATTCGTATACAATGGCTTTACGAATACAGAAATCAACATTATTATAAGCTCTCTTATCACAGTTATCACACAACACTGCTGCTTAAATATTTTACTTAGTCAATTATAATTTAGCATAACAACGACAAGTTATCGTTTGGTTAAATTATTCTGACCTCTTCTGATTGTATTATAAAAAATTTGATTACAAAACCAACATAAAAAATACAGATAAATAAATAATTTAAATAAATATTTCGGACTTCTAACACACAACGCCATCTAGTCCCAAGCTAAGCAGAGCTTGTGTACTAGACAACTGATACAAATACATATAATACATTTTTTTCGTAAATACATACTTATTATACATAGAAAACACCCAAACTCCGAAACAAATATTTGTAGATCATACAAACATTTGGTCCGACCCGGGAATCGAACCCGAGACCTCATGATCAGCAGTCGCACACGCCAACCGCGAGACCAACGAGGCAGCAAGAGAGAGAGAGGTATTTGATATGAATTTAATCTTGATACCGCCATGCGTTTCTGAGAAAAAGGGTCATGACAAACAGATAAACGGACATCAAAGTGATCCTATAAGGGCTCCGTTTTTTCCTGTTTAGGTTCGGAACCCTAAAAATACCTTTCTTTGTTTCAAAATTTTGTAATTACATCAGATAAATTGGTGTTGTCAGTTTATTACGGAATATACATAATTAATAAGTATTTGGAAAATGTATTTTTATACTTTATAGCATTATTTGTACGGATCTGTGCGCTGCGTTCCCCGTTTGGAACCTTTGTACTAGTCTATAGGACCCATAGTATAGCCAGACAATCGCAGGCCGATAACCTGGTGAAAGGATTTCAACTTAGGGCGCTTACACCCATTTTTCAATAAAGAATACGCTTGACTGACCTTATGGCAGTTCACCTTCGATGCTGGCGAGGGGTACCCCGATTGATGAGCTGCTTCCTTGCCAATCACATAACTGTTCCAAGTTACGAGTCAAGCACCTTGTAGTATCCGCTTTGGTATTTATTAAGAACTCCATAATTAAATTATGACTTTAAATAAGTATCAAGAGGCAATTTTTTAGGTATTTTATTATATAATATACTAGCTGTTGCCCGCGGCTTTGTTCGCGTGGAAGTTGATTAGGTATGTGTATTTAATTAAAAACTGTGTATCTATGTATAATATATTCATGTTTAGGAGTAGAATTCCCATAAATGCTGGTATAAGCTGGTATAGTTTTGACCTTCAATCGAGCATCACTGAGCAAGTATCGCTAAACGAGTATTATCTATGATAGCTCTTGTCGCTTAGCGACAAACTAGTGGAGCGAGTCCTCACCGGCAGTGTAAACAGTCAGCGATCAACTATTAATGTGTGCCAACTCTTTTGTTTACACGAAATGTTTTTCTATTTTTAGTTTCTTGAGCAAAACATAGGCGGTAGTTAGTCGTTTTCTCGCTGGCGGTGGGCCTACTGTCTTATCCAAGCAAAGATATACCCGAGACAGTGTTATTTATATGTTATTTAAAGAAATAATTCAGTAAGTCTCGCTAACTGACTAGACTAGGCGGCCATTACCGATCTTCGTCATTATTTTACATGTAACTCCTAAACGACGGCGCGGCCCACTATGAAACTTGGCATGAAGTTTAAGCATAATATAAGCTTTCTTTTCAAGATCAAGCAATTAAAAACAAAAATAAAAGTTTAAATTATGAGGACATAAAAGTTATTAAATTTAGTATATAACTCAGTGTTCAATTTGTTTCAAAATTACTATATTTGAACTGATAATGACATCCGAAGTAGTGCATACCTCACATTTACTGAAAACTTCAGAGACCTATATTTTCAAAACTAGGCTTGCAACTGCAAAAATATTTCGTATCTGTGCCGAGGATATGTACAGGTATAACATACTAAAATATAAATGAAATCGGAATCCTGGCCCTTTTTTCGTTGTCCGCTTCACGTGAAATGCCCCTAAAGTTTCATGTTTCTAACCGAAAAAAGAAGCCAAGTGTGAGTCGGACTCGCGCATGAAGAGTTTCGTAGCAGCAAGTAACATAATATATTATAAAAGTTCTTGTAGTTCGTTGTAACTTTGATCGATAAATTGCGGTTTACGATTTATGACATATTAAAAAAAACTTCTTACTAGATCTCGTTCAAACCAATTTCCGGTGGAAGTTTGCATGGTAATGGACATCATATTTTTTTTTTAGTTTTATCATTATCTCTCTCTTATTTTAGAAGTTAAAGGGGGGGGGACATTTTACCACTTTGGAAGTGTCTCTCGCGCAAACTATTCAGTTTAGGAAAAAAAATTTGAGAAACCTCAATATAATTTTTGAAGACCTATCCATAGATACCTCACACGTATGGGTTTGATGAAAAAAATTTGTTGAGTTTCAGTTCTAAATATGGGGACCCCAATTTTTTTTTTTTTTTTTATTTTTGTGTGAAAATCTTAATGCAATTCACAGAATACATCTACTTACCAAGTTTCAACAGTAGGTATAGTTCTTATAGTTTCGGGAAAAAGTGGCTGTGACATACGGACGGACGGACAGACAGACAGACAGACGTACAGACAGACAGACAGACGGACAGACAGACATGACGAATCTATAAGGGTTCCGTTTTTTGCCTCTGGCACGGAACCCTAAAAATGACGGACTTCCATACAAACTTTCAACCCCTATTTCACCCCCTTAGGAGTAGAAATTCCAAAATTCTTTCCTTAGTGAATTTCATAGACCTAACTAATTTATTTTTGTGAATATTCTCTAAATAATCTTTTTGTCCCGTGTCAAGTTCCCGCAGCACTGCAGTGTATAGAACTAAGCGGACTAAGAGAGTAAAACGCATCCTTTTTAATTTTTTGTCTATACAAACCTTATCCTAGCAATAACAAATACATAAAAAAAGGATTATTCAATTCAATTTCAATTTCATTCAATTGGTGCAGTCGATCGATGGAAGTTATGAGAGTACAAACATTTTTATGACTCTTTTTTTTTTTAAAGACAACTCCCGCATTAGGAATAACCATCCTGTGTTGCGGGGGACTTTACAAACATACAAGAAACGGACACAAAGAACACCCAGACTCGGGACAACAGTTTGTGGATCACACAAAGTTTTTGTACCGCGTGGGATTTGAACCCACGACACTTGGCGCAGTAGCAAGAGGCGTGGCGACCGCTGAAACCACTAGGCCAACCGTGCAGCTCAGTATTTATATGTAGGTATAGACTAGCTGACGCGACGGACTTCGTAGTCGTATCACCATTTATTTCGTAAGTACTTTCAAAAATGACAAATAGCTTGTTTTTATTATTTATGCCTGCGGCAGCTTCCCAAGGGTAATACAGTCGTGGACTAAAGAAAAATTACAACTCAATACAATTCTTGTCATTTTCTTTAATACAAACCTTGCCCTGACAATAGAAAATACCCAAAAAAGAATTATCCAATTTGGTGCAGTCGATCGAAAGTTATGCGCGTACATACATTTTAGTGATTCATTTTTATTTATATAGAGATTAATAAATCAATTAAACAAACAAGATTAACCATTTCATTCAAATACGCTATTTAGCATTCTCAAATTTAAAATTGAATGGCTTAATATATGTGTTTAGAATTGTATTGACGACTTTGATCGGTGGTCCTTCCCAAGTTACTTTGAACTCATCGATTAACTTATTTATTACTATCTCGACTTCTAGTTCAGCAAGCCTTCTGCCAATACAGCTCCTGACGCCATAGCCGAAAGGTAATGTGACCATAGGGTGCGCGTTCCCGTAGTACAATGGATCTGTCTTTTCTACCAACCATCTCTCTGGTATAAACTCCTTCGCTCGCGGATAATACTTCTCCATTCTTGATAAAAATTTGTTCATAGCAAGAATGTCAACCTGAATAATCAAAGACATCGTTTTTAATATTAGTCTATCTCTCTTCTATCCAGCTTTAGGTATTTTATACAAAGACAAGAAAGTAGAATGGAATAAACTATATCGTACAGCAGTTAATGCAGTTTACATAAAGAACAGATCAATTGAATGACCATGTGTAAACGGTAGCCTTATCGCTAAAAAGTAATTATGGTGGCAAGGTAACCTTAAGTTGGTAAAAATTAACGATGAAAAAAAATTCATGAGTTTTGTTGACATGAGTCAGTTTTGCTGAGGGAAGAAAAAACCGTAAAATAATTTAAAAGAATAAGAAAAAGTAAATAACAAAAGAAATATGACGTACCATCGGACGAAATAAAAAAATATTAAAAAGAAGAAAAAAAAAGTGGTCTGTGTTTCAATTTAACAGTCTCAAGAGCAAACTATTGGACACACAGTTATATTTTGTTAAAAATAAACATCTTACCCCTGGAGGGATGTGATAGCCACCCACAACATGGTCCCTGTCGGTGGTTCTCAAATTCGCTGGAACTCCGTGTGTGATTCTCAGAGCTTCTTTTAAACAAGCTTTTAGATAGTGTTTATGAGAATTGTTAGACCTTATTTCTTCACGTAATTTATCTTGCTTTTCTTGATTACTTGCTAACTCATATAGCACGTTAGTTACCGCAAAGGCAACCTGTCAAGGAAAATGAAAATATAAATGAAAATAATGAAGTACTCACTCACCCTTTGTCTGTTTTTATTTTAACTCTATTTAACATCGACCTCCCATTTACATTACAGAGAAAAATGATTTTTTATCATGAATGCTTGCTTAACATTACTTCTACGTTATTATTTTTATTTCTAAATATCTATCTAGCTACCTTCATATTGAATTGCATTCAAAGAGTTTACAAATATAAACAAGTGTTTGTTTGTGAATTTTCTCCATAGCTATTTGGCATTTCTTTCTTACCGTGTCTATTCCAGCTATTAACATTTCATTAGCCATCATTACAGCAACCTTCTCATCTATAGCCAGCAGTTTCTCAATTATGCTTTTATCTTCTTCTGGAATATCGTGTCCTCTTTCTTTTATACGTTGCCTGGTTTTCTCGATATATACTGAACTTACTCTAAAAGAAAACCCTTAATTTATTTGTTGTATCGTGGTGTAAAAACTGTATGTGCTTCCTATTCATGGGTTTGAAATCGGTGCCAAGTCAAATGTAATAGTAGGACACTCGCTATGTTTCGAGACGAACGTCAACGACGTCACCGACGCTTCGGTTGTTTTGTTCTATGCGAAGAGCAGCTATCCCGCTCAAGGTCACGCGCGGCGAGTGCGGTACCTACTATTACATTGCAAATTATGTTATTTGATACTTTTTAGTTTGTGAAGTCGGTTTTTTTAAACAAGGTTTTTTTTATTTTTCGCTTTTTAGTCTTTCTCAAGTCTCTCATCATCATTTCACCTAAATAACTTGAAAGAATATGTACGACTAAAGGTAACATACATACACATGACATTTAAAGATATATCTTCCAACTCCTAACCGTTAAGGAGTTTTATCTTCCATCATCAGCTCATCATCATAAACTGATGACTACCAAATGTAAATATGTACACTAAAATAAAATTGAGAACCTCCTCCTTTCGGAAGTCGATTAAAAAGGAGATATATTTTTAAAACATATTTTTTAATTATCATTAAACGTCAGTTATTTAAAAAATGGTTGAAGTTAAACAAACTTTTCGTTTGCGTGTACGTACTTCTACTGGACAACACGTTGTGGCCTTGTACATTACTGTTTCAGAGTGGTAGACATACACTTTCAATTTAAACGGTTCGGCTCATACTTTCTGTGCCAGTCGGTAAAAACCTGAAACCCACTAATAGCGCATGTGGTTCCCTCCCTCTATGATGCCGAGTCACCATGCTGCATTATCTGCTTTCGCAATGAATATTATGGCTCCCATGATTGAATTCTACACTACTACACGTTGGCAGCCTCTAAAATAAAAAAATAAAAAGCACTTACTCCCATTGCGTATCATACGTCTTCATAATCTTTTTGTATGCTGGAGTTGAGATATACTTCCAAGGGTTCGGTAGAAATTCTAATTGAAAAGTTAACTTGATGATATCTTCAGCACATTTCATCAATTTACTGGCTGGATGGTCTGGTGTCAAATTGTCTTCGAGGGATCCCAGTCGTGCTCCCAATGCCACTAGACCAATGGATTCTAAGGAATACTTATCGGCTTCAATAAGAAAATTGTCTGTTAAATACGTTTTATCTTCCTTTAAACGTTTCAACCTAAAATTCACACTATATATTGAATATGCTTAAGCTAAATATAGTTATATTATCTAGACTCTTTCTTTTCTCTTAGTACTAAATAATCCTATTCACCCAATATCACACAATATCACTGCAAAAAGAAGGAAAACTTGAATCAAATCCGTAGTAGGCAGTAGGCCGAAACCTCCTTTCGAAGAAGAGGCTTATACCCAGTAGTGTACTATTAAAAGTTGTTGATGTAATGTGTGATGTGATGATTTAATAATGAAATTAGGACAACAGTACACTTCACTAACTAAATTTTAGATTAAATCAGTATACTAACTAGAAAGTTAGACAAACCATTGTACTACAATCCTCTATTGGGCATTAGAAAAATATTATTATGTAAATCCATGATAGATTATTTCATGAAAATAATCTCGTATTTTAGACTTTCATTAAAACATTGGGATAATTAATAACTTACTACAACGACGATAATATTCGTCCTATATCACAAGTATTTTGGGTATTAATTCTACTGTTGCGTGTTTACGAAACGCGCGACAGCATCGCTACAAAAAGGCTAGGGCCCTTAATGGAAGTACCTCTTTATGAAATCATCAGCTATTTCCTCGAGTATCGGTGTGTATACCCTGACCAGTTTGATTTTTAACATTGCTGGATTAACCTTCGTACGAAAGTCACGCCACTGTGCTCCTTGCCTGTAACAAAGCCTTCTCTTTATTCACAACATATTATTGTACCTACTCTTATATAAATAAAATTGGTTTCATAATTACGCTGTCGATAGTCCATATACCCCTTCGAATGTATCCTTTTTCACGACTGTTCTGTAATACTCGAGGGTTTCGAAACCGTGTCGTAGCGGATTCGACTCTTGAGTTCTAAAAACCTGATGAAAAGTAAGATTTTTAATATTTTAGACGGTTCTTCTATCTAAAGAATAAGGATATTAAGGTAAAGTTTTTGGAATTTACTCCTTGGATTTAGCTCACGGTATAAAAATATTATTCTATATTAAACAGTTGAAGTCCTGATTTACTTATATCTCTTAATATATTAGTATTATGCATCGTCAGATAGTCTTACTTAAAGGTTAAGGGAGAGGTAATATTTTTTTATATTTTACTAGCTGACCCACGCAACCTCGTTTGCGTCTCCTATTGCCCGTAGCGTGATAATTTTCCCCCGTTTTTGAAACATTTTTCATTGTTGCTCCGCTCCTATTGGTCGTAGCGTGTTGATATTTGGCCTATAGCCTTCCTCGATAAACGGGCTATCTAACACTGAAAGAATTTTTCAAATTGGACCAGTTGTTCCTGAGATTAGCGCGTTCAAAAAAACAAACAAACTCTTCAGCTTTATACCATATAGCCTTCCTCGATAAATGTACTATCCAACAGTGAAAGAGTTTTTCAAATCGGACCAGCGGTTCCTGATATTAGCGCGTTCAAACAAACAAACTCTGCAGCTTTATATAATAGTATAGAAGTATAGATAACAGAAAGTGGAACTTCAATAATTCCATATTTAAAAAAAATACGAATATAAGTACTTTTTATCCGTTCCGAACTAAGATAAGTCGATATATAATATCACTAACTGTCCTCAGTGAAGGTTAGCTATCGTTGAAAAGATAAAGTATATGTAAATATATAAATCTGATGTAGAATAATACAATATACAAAACGTGGAAAGTCGCGAAGTTACGAAAAGGACACAGAGACAGTAAACAGTAGGTACTTTGATCTAAGGTTGTCCTATCTTCTTAAGTATGTATATTTATGTATACGCGTGTGCATAATATTGCGATGACAGAATAAACGATATGATAATGTGTAGAATTCGAATAAATATAGATATTTCTATAAACATAATAGTTTTTATCTGCGTCATCGATAGAGTTAAGGTAATTTTTCCACGCGGGTTCAGATTTTGTTTTAGATGCTATTTTAGATTTTGGATGGAACGATATGGTCGTTTAAGATGTATAATTATCGCAACATCATTCTCAATATCCAATATTTTATATTATATCTATATATTCTATGTATAGTATAATTATTTTATATTAAATTATTGTTGCCACCTTTGATAATAATAAGTCCGTTACCTAGATTTCCAGATACTTAACGTGTGACGTTTTTCTTATTTAAAGTAAAGTAAATATAACGCCGTTTTGTACTGTATGGAGTGTTGCGAGTTCAAACCCTAAACGGGACAACACTTTGTGTTCTTTACAAATGTTGTTCTAGTGTTTTTGTGTCCTTTTCATGTATGGTTGTCGGGTTTCGTTGGTGGGTAGTGTGGGTCACCATGCTGCATTGTTGCATTTTCTGCATTCTCAATGAGTATGGTAACCACCACTCTTGGATTCTGCTTATGCTTTCCATCAGGCAGACTAGAGTCATTTTGGCAGGGCTATAAATAAAGAAATGGTTGTAAAGGGCTACGCGAGCCTCGCGACGTGCCATAATGCAAAATGCATATTTTGTTGTTTTTACAAAAAAATAAAAAAATAATAAAAAAAAACCGAAAAATAAACAAACACATTAAGGTAGGTATACAATAATTTCTTTCAGAATTTTAAATTAGTTCATAGATAGAAATAGAATAGACAATTCTGATACACCTATTCTCACCAATATAGTAAAGGAATTCACAAATTAGAAATTTTTACCTGTTCTATAAGTTCTGGATCAAACAACATAACCATGTCTGGCCTGCCAAACATTCCATCCATCTTTACTATAGGACCGTATCTTTCGTAAAAAACACCAGCCAAATCTAAGAAATTTGCTTTAGGTCCAAATTCACCTAGAATTAAAAATAATTATAGTTATTAAAAAGAAATTATGTACAATAAGAAAACCATTGTTGTAATTAATAATTATTTTTGCGAATAATTATCGAGCGAAAAGGTATCAAATCACATCACACTAATATTTAAAGGCGAAAGTTTGTGAGTGTGTTATGTTTGTTACTTCTTCACGCAAAAACTACTGAACGGATTTGGATGAAACTTTACAGTGATATAGCTTAGACATCAGAATAACACATAGGCTACTATTTGCCGCAATAACCCACATACATGCGGGCCGAGCCGCGGGCAACAGCTAGTTTTAAATAATTACTTTGTACAACAAAATAGAATAGGCACTCAAATTAGTGTTAGGTACTCTGTTTTTTATAATAATAATAATTAAGATAATAATTAGTGTAATTTAGATTCAGTTTTTTTTTTACATTTACATAATTCATTGTCTGCTAGTACCTACTAGTTAACCCGACACAAACATTATCATGTCAGAATCCAGTTTTATTTAAAACTAGCTGACCCACGCAACGTCGTTTGCGTTTCCTATTGCCCGTAGCGTGATAATTTTCCCCCGTTTTTGAAACATTCTTCATTGGTGCTCCGCTCCTATTGGTCTTAGCGTGATGATATTTGGCCTATAGCCTTCCTCGATAAACGGACTATCTAACACTGAAAGAATTTTTCAAATTGGACCAGTAGTTCCTGAGATTAGCGCGTTCAAAAAAACAAACAAACTCTTCAGCTTTATATATTAGTATAGATGTATTTATTATACTCTTCTAAGATCTAATACTCATAAACAACAACACATTTATTTGGATAAAGATTAATCCAAGTATTATGTTGATAAAAACTCTTTGGCAAATAACTCATTATTAGGTACCAACTCTTAGCGTCTTATACTCGTGATAACTTCTAAACGAAATGTCCGAATGGGATGAAACAAAAAGTATTTTACTTCTACATAAATACCCTTATTAACATAATGCTTTATTTGGATAAGGATTAATATTACGATACATATTTAACGTAGTTTCTATCTTCAGACGATTTAATATTTTTTTTGAACACAAAAGCGGTTATTGTGACTAAGCCATGATAGTTAGATAAATGCTCTCCGGACTTTTTTGTAGATCTTAATAGTGCCTACAAACCCGTAATACATTATTTTGTTCTATCGTCAATACTTTTTGCAGCGCGCGCAAAAATAGGTTTTCGATTTCACACCTTGGGTTACGAAATAGCAATTTTCTTACGGATCCCTATTTTTTTTGAAAACAAAATATAGCTTATAGCCTTCCTCAATAAATGGACTATCCAACACTGAAAGAATTTTTCAAATCGGACCAGTAATTCCTGAGATTAGCGCGTTCAAACAAACAAACAAACTCTGCAGCTTTATAATATTAAATAGTATAGATAGAAAAATGTATTTCTTCACCTACACACCTTTTCTCCCTATTAAAACTAAAGCTAGATCAAGGGCCATCTACAAGGTAGGTGTCCCAAGGCACGTCGGGTTCCAGGAATTTCCTTTCTAGGGTGCAATTGGATCCCCGGCTTCTAGTAACCGAGATGGAGTTCGGTTTTTGGTCGGTTCGAGTCCGACATAGTCATCAGTGGGTGGATCCCAAAGGGTTTGGTTTCAGCACAGAAAAAAGGGGCTTATTGGGTTTTTTACATTCACTAGTCTATTCACAAATTACAGGTGTGAAACAGCTTTTTATACTAAAACACTACCAAAAAGTGATACAAAAATATATGTTTTAATGACTCGTAGGAACTAACTAATTAACCGACTTCCAAAAAGGAGGAGGTTCTATCTATGTATAAATGTCCTATACCTAATTCTTTATTCATTTAAATAGTAGTATTATAATGTGTGCTAGGTACCTAAAATCTGTTTGAAGTCGGTGCTAAGCCAAAAAGAATACAAACGAACAATTACAAAAGAGTAAGCGATAGTCACTTGGCACCGACTTCAAACAGATTCTAGGTACCTAGCACACATTATAATACTACTATTTAAATGAATAAAGAATTAGGTATAGGACATTTAGGAAGCACCAGTTTATTTTACGCTTTTAAGTGTTTTTGTGGCAGAGAGTTTTCGTTGGATGTTTTTTGGAAGTCGGTTTTTTTTTTTTACTTTAATATTAAAACGTGTGATGCGGTACCAATAAACAAAGTTATATTTTCATTCATGTAAGTACGAACCTATGAGAGGTAGAAAGTGATGGATTGGTCCAAGATATGGCAGAGACGACAGTCCAGGTATTGATTTAAAAGGTTTCGCATTTTCTATAGAAGTTGAATATTTGCGTGAAGCATAATTTCTGAAAGTTAAAACAGTAAATATTAGACATTTATTGAGTATCAACTTAGTTCATAATTATCAAACACAAGTTAGTTTAATAGATATGCATACTTAACCTATACTTATAAAAATAACATGTCCTGACTGACTGATTCATCATCGCCGAGCGTAAACCATTAAAGTTAGGGCTCTGAAATTTGGTGAGTATGATTGTTTCATTGAAGACTAAGAAAGGTATTTTGGAATTTCTACCCCTAAAGGGGTGAAATAGGGGTTGAAAGTTTGTATGGAAGTCCGACATTTTTGAAGTTATAAACATAAAACTTTACTTTTGGGCTTCGTATTTAAGCGTTTCTGGATATTCTATCCTTAAGGGGTGAAATAGGGGCTGTTATTTCGTATATATATAGGTTAGTCTGGAAGTCCGTCATTTTTGAAGTTAGAAACATGAAACTTTATTTTTGGACCATTGATTAAAAAGGAATAGATACGTATTTAAGCTTTTCTGAATATTCTACCCCTAAGGGGGTGAAGTAGGGGTTGAAATTTTGTATGGAAGTTCGTCATTTTTGAAGTTAGAAACATAAAACTTTATTTTTGGGCTGCTGATTAAAAATGAATTGATACGTGTTTCAGCGTTTTTGGATATTCTACCCCTAAGGGATGAAATAGGTGTTGAAAGTTTGTAAGGAAGTTCGTAATTTTTAAGTTAGAATCATGAAACTTTTAGCGTTTCTGGATATTCTATCCTTAAGGGGTGAAATAGGGGCTGTTATTTCGTATATATATAGGTTAGTCTCGAAGTCCGTCATTTTTGAAGTTAGAAACATGAAACTTTATTTTTGGACTGTTGATTAAAAAAGAGTAAATACTTATTTAAGCGTTTCTGGATATTCTACCCTTAAGGGGGTGAAATATGGGTTGAAAGTTTGTATGGAAGTCCTTAGTTTTTAAATAAGAAACATGAAACTTTATTTTTGAGCTACAAAATAAAAATGATTAGATACGTATTTAGGAGAGGAGGATACGATACGAAATGATCTGCCTAAGACGGCTGGCAGGAGCTGGATGAGAGAAGCTGAGAATGAGGATCGAACCAAGTAACACGCAATTGGAGATGCCTATGTCCAGCAGTGGACTGCGATGATGATGATGAGATACGTATTTAAGCGTTTCTTTTCTGGATATTCTATCCCTAGGTTAGACTGGAAGTCTGTCATTTTTTTTATTATTAGCCTGAAACTTTGTCTTCAGGCTTTTGATTACAAATAAATGAATAAATATATCAGCATTTATGGGAATTCTATTCCTAAAGGGGTTAAAATAAGGGTCGAAAGTGTGTATGAAAGTTGATATTAATGGACTATTGATTATAAACAAATAAATACGTTTAAAAACATGAATAAATCATTCATAGATACTTACACAGTTTTAATTAAATACATTTAATCAACTTCCACGCGAGCAAAGCCGCGGGCAACAGCTAGTCAGGCTATAAATACTGTTACCTTAGATAATGTATATGTCTAGATGGACTGTCAAAGCTGTAAAAACAGAGGAAAAAATATGCGCTAACTACTAGCGCTAAAATGCATTTCCCACGTTTAATACCAGACGCACCGTCAGTGGATACACACACATTACTGACATTTTTGTGTGGTAAAAAATAGCGAATTGTGCGATAAGTGTGTAGAAATTACAGAGGACGATCTAAAGTAACTTGTTACTTTTTCACGCGCAAACTACTGAACGGATTTGGATGAAACTTTACAGTAATATAGCATACACATCAGAATCAGGGGCGGATTTAGGGGGAGGCACGGGGGCACGTGCCCACCCCCCAGACGGTATTTTTATGTACTGTGTGGAGATTCCATCACAGTACATACTTAAAAGCAAATCAAATTATATATCACAGTTATTAAAATTTATAAATAAAATAACAGAAAGATCATAAGTGACAATCTTGTCTATATCTAGCTGGAATTGCGCATTTTGTTCGTTGCATCCCTTTCACGCACTTGCTAATGAAAGATATTAAACGAGAGCGGTACGGTTAGCTAAAAGCGCGGGTCGGAGCGGGGCGCGGGCGAGGGCTCTAGGGTGGACAGGCAGTGGTTACTGGCGCGGGAGTTTCAGCGCATTGTGCGTCAGGTCGCAACAGGTCATAGCCGGACGAGGTTTTCATGCGCTTGTTATTATTACGTAAACTAAAATAAACTTCTCTTTGTAGCCTACTTAGTTCAGTATAGTTTTAGCGAGTAACAAGTTATATTACTGTATATAATAATAATAATGTGTGATAAATACAGGCAAAGACGAAAGAGCTTAAGTGCGTTTTTCTTTACCAAAAAACAAAAAACCAACGATGCAGTTGCAGATACAAAGATAGGCATTGAACTTGATGGTGTCTTATGTACATCCACACATGCGGAAACTACATCAATGGCAACAAACTCATCAGCACCATCAGCCTATACTAGTTACATGTGCAGAGGCAACGTGAATCTAGCACAGACACATTTAAAAAACTTTTTAATCAGACTGAGGCAATCGCAAATGAAATTGGTGCAGAAATCACTGTCCGCAGAATCACCAACCGTCAAGCAAATCGTTCGAACATTCAGACTCAGCCAATTGAAGAATATTACCGACTTTCAGTATATATACCTTTTCTAGATTATATGTTAAGTGAAATGTCATCCAGGTTCCCTAGCGCTCCCGCTCCCATGCAAAGAATTGGACAGTTACAAAAGTTGCTGTCCCATAACTTCAGTGACAAAGATGTAGAGGATGTTTTGCAAGGCGCTGAAGTATACAAAGAAGACCTTACCTGTTTTTTAGCTATGAAAGGAGAGCTAAAAATTTGGCAACAGATGAGAGAAAATATCCCAGTATCTCCAGCAGATGCTTACAAAAGAGCAACGTTGCTGCCAAATATTAGAACTCTTTGTCAATTGCTGTGCACATTTCCAGTGACTACTAGCACTGCCGAGCGATCTTTCTCCACCTTACGCCGATTAAAGTCATATCTTCGCAACATGATGACGTAAGAACGTTTAAATGGGTTGGCTTTAATGCATATCCATCAAGACGTTGCGGCAAAAATGGACGCTAATTGGTAAATACTTAGTTTTGTGATAATAAAATTGAGTGGGAGGATAAAGAGAACCGATAGCATTACAGAAAGCAGATATGGAGCCAAATGCAATTGTTGAAACTTTCTATACGATCAGTATTAGTCGGATGTAATCGTCTGTGAACGTCATCTGTTTATGGCAGAAAATATCTGGCCATTCAGGTACTGTTCGCGTACTACGCACGAAAAAGATTACTGATCATCATTACAAAGTTGTGAGTAAGAAATCCTGTCTGAAAGCAAAAAATATAAAAGCATCTCAGGAAATGAATAAATTAGGAACTAGAGCCGTCGCGTACTTATCATTATTTTACTTTCTTCTATTTTATACAATACTAGTGACCCGCCCCGGCTTTGCACGGGTGGATTTCAGATGCACCCACCGACAATTCGTGCCTTTCTAATCTGTAATATCTTCGAATGTATTCATTTAAATTACATACTGTACAGGGTCATATCAATCTATTATATTAAATGCACAATGTATTTAAGGTACTTAATTGGATAAGGATTAATAGGGTGCAGCCAGCGTTTGCAATGTAAGCTTAAAAAATGGGTTTATTTAGGTACGACATCACAGTCTTTTAGTTTAGAAGCCTCCGCGTCGCGACGAGGCGACCTCTGAAGCGGATGGAGGGGAAAACCCGTCCCGACCATCCGCGGCCACACTCAGGGCGGCATGAGGCGCTGGTTAGCGCGCCTGCGCCGCACGGTTCATGAACCGGGGACCAACATTATGAGCCATTGAGTTATTTTACTACCCGACTGCGAAAGGAGGGTTATGTTTTTCGAGTGTATGTATGTATGTTTCTTTGGCACGCCCTAGAGCCCAAACGGCTTGTCGTATTTTTATGTGAGTGGTGTCAATAAATTCGTCTAAAGCCTCTGTTACACAAGGAGAGTTTCTCGCATGCGAGCGGCGAATAAATCGTATGCGATTATCCCATGGCAAAACTCGCTAGTCGATTCTCGCCTGCAGTTGTTTACATTTTGACAAAAACTCGTATTATTCAAGCGATTCTCGATTGCGAGTATCACAGGCGAGACTCGCTTCTCTTAATATGTTTACACTACAGGCGAGTAATCGTGGATCTATAGACGCATACGTGTCTCGACTTGTATAAACAATGCTCGAGCGAGAATCGCAAGATCCGATGCGAGACTCGCACAAATCACTACGTACTTTAGTAGGTAGTAGAGCCACGCTGATTTCAGCACGAACGGGCCGGCTCGACCGGGGCGGTACTACCCTCGCACAGAAAATCAACGTAAAATGACAGCGTGCTGTCGTGTTTCGTTGGTGACTGCGAGACCGGAGGCCCAATTAGTCTAGTCAACAAGTTCCATACTTGTTGACTAGACTAAAAGATGCAGTAGCATCACTAGGCCGCCATGGTGTGGGTCGCCATGCTGCATTGTCGGCATCGCAGTGAGCATGGTGACCACCACTCTTGGATTCTGCTTATGCTTTCCATCAGGCAGAGTAGAGTCATTTTGGCGGTCCAAACATAAAAAAAACAAAAAAAAAATCTGGTTTTGACACGAGACTCGCCATTCGTGACCGAATTTTTTCAAAGGCAGGACGTCTTTAAAAATGTCAAAAACTATTGTTATGTTTGGTACGCAAGACAATGTAAAATTTGTCGAAATTTATAGAAATTATGAGTGTCTCTGGAACACTCAAAATCCACAATATAAAGATAGGGATGCTAGGGATGAAGCTCTAAAATTATTTGCAGAAGAACTAGCTATCGATAACTTTGGGCCGAAGGAAATACTCGTAGTAGTGAAAATTAAAAATATGCGAAGTCAGTATTTACAGGAAACCAAAAAGAAAAATATCAATCGGTACTGGAGTTGGTACAGAAGAAGTGTATACCCCAAAACTGCAATGGTTCCAGTTGATAGACTCCTTTATGAGGAAATTATAGAAACTAGACCTACTGTTTATCATATCTTTAATAAATATATCGGACATCTACACAACGCCATCTAGTCCCAAACTAAGCAGAGCTTGTGTTATGGGTACTAGATAGCTGATATAAATACATATAATATACTCTCGTTTTTTGTAAATAAATCATACATAGAATATACCCAAACTCCGAAACAAATATTCGCAGATTATACAAACATTTGATCCGACCCAGGAATCGAACCCGAGACCTCAAGCACAGCAGTCGCACACGCTGCTACTGCGCCACCGAGGCAGTAGTAAATTATGTACCTATATACTACTTGGGGCAATGTAATACCTAATTTTTTTTGTCTGTTTCTACACGCTAATCTCCGAAACTACTGCACGGATTCGAATTAAACTTTTTGTGGTAATCAATATAAATTGGCTCTAAATAAAACTAGGGGCGGTTTGATGATGATTTTTTATTTGAATGTAATTGAAGTGCAAAATTTTATTAAAGTACGAGTTAGTATATCGAAGTTTATATAACATTAAAGTCCTAAAAAGTCTAAAAGCTACAAATAAAATGAATACTACACATACATAATAAGGTATTGTTTACAATAATTATAGCACCACCACTGACACTACTAGACTGAACAAAAAATCGTGTTTTCGAATGGCGAGACTCGCAGGAGAAACTTGTATTGAGCTTACATAGCGAGAATCGTATTCGAGAGGCGAATCTCGGAGCCAGTGTATTATCTATGCTCGGAGCGTTTGTTTACACTAGGCGACCATTATTATTGCTTCGAAGAAATCGCCGCTCGCATGCAAGAAACTCTCCTTGTGTAACAGAGGCTTTAGTCGTGAGAGTGACACTGGGTACATCAAAATAAAAAATAAAAAGGATTTTTAGCGCCAAAAAGTAATATAAAAAAATGTTTTCAAAATACATGGAGTGTGGTATCAAAATAAAGATTTTTTTACAGTGATTACAAATATATATCTTAATATATATAAATCTCGTGTCACAATGTTTGTCCTCAATGGACTCCTAAACCACTTAACCGATTATAATAAAATTTGCACACCATGTGCAGTTCGATCCAAATTGAGAGATAGGATAGTTTAAATCTCAAATTATAGTCGCAATTTTAATTTATTGCTAATTATTGTATATAAATATGGCGGTACGAAGTTCGCCGGGTCAGCTAGTAAAACTTATATGTTTTTATTGTTAAATATTGACGCAGTCGGGTTTTTTATTTTTAATAATTTGTACTTGTTTCCAATATTAAATTATTATTGTGTTCGTCATTTTCTATCTAGACATATTATACTTATACATAATCTAATGTTTTTTTTAAAACTAGTGCATTTTTATGACAATATCAAAAACAAAATTGACTGCCTCGGTGGCGCGACGATCAGGCCCAGATACTTCATCTGAGTCCGAACCTGTACGAGGACCGAGTTGACCACGATAGAGGCGCCGTGGGTCATGGGTCGCCGTCCTGTTACATGACGGTACGCTCCTCTAAATAGTCTGCCACTAACCGCCTCAGGCACTCTGGCACCCCGTTGTACTGGACTGCTTCCCTGATGCAGCTAAATGGCAGACTATTGCATGCGTTGGCGATGTCGAACGTAATAATTTCGTTACGATCCCCTGATAAGGGGACCAGAATTGGGATTGAGACTATTTGGGTTGAATCCAACGACCAGACTTGGAATTGGACCTAGTCGACCAGCCTTGGGGCTGATACGATCAACCAGCCTGACCGCAGACAGCAGCCACCGCCTCCAGTACGACCGGTGCGCGACGGATCTGCGAACCAGGAGATCAACCTGCACGGCCAGTCACCGGCCAGTCACCTTCGTTAAGACCCCACGCTGCGGGACTGGACCCCTTAGTTAAGTCGCTTAGGGTTCGACCCTGTATAAATAAAGAACGTCCAGTGCTTAGAACCTCACACCCAACTATATTTATAATTAAGTTAAAGTTTGTTTTATTCTTGTAATAAATTGTTTTAAATCGTTTAGTGTTTTTTTTTATTGTTCCCGCCGTAAGGCGAGGGTAACAACACAGTCAACAGCACGCCGCCACAGCCCACTGCCTCTTCGGTCACAGAAATCAGGCGCAACACGGCACCGACCGTCGAACGCCCCTCTCGGGATGCGAACGGGCCCCACCTCGCAGAGGTACCGTTCGATACATGCCTTTTCCTATATTTCAAACTATTTGCTGGCCTCGTCCAGCAGCACGATGGGCCTATAAGCCGCGACCAAATCGGTAGGGATGAGACCGCGGGTATAGTTTGCTAGTTACATATTATTTTAGACTGCTGCCCCACCCTGAGCCCATGGCTGGCTACGCCCATGTTGGGGCTAGATGGCGTTGTGTGTCAAAAGAAAGGAAAAAAAATACAAAAGTGACTGGTTTCCATTCCCGGTTCCAATACGTAGCCTTATCAGTGTCTAATTTTAGCTCAATTTGAGAAATACACCCGCGATTTTAGCTGTATTTGTGGAATACCTACAAAATGTACATGTAATATAATTTTTAATTAAAAGATAATGAATTATTCCTATTTTAAAACGATTAACGATGCTTCATTAATTATATTGATGATCGTTCATTCATTTGTAATCATAATCAACTATTCTCACTGCCATAAACTCACCCAAGCACTAAACGTCAACTGTTAAAATCACTATCAGGAAGATTAACAGTGGCGGAGACAGACAGAGCCTAAGACCAGCTGTGAGCTGTCATCTTCTCCAAAGCAATCCTTAATTGTCAATGAAGAATTTTCCCATTTAAAAAAGTACGTGTTTCTATCGATAAGTGGCCTTAACTTAGGGACTGCCACTTGAAGTTAAGTAAATTTAACGAGAATTATATATGGTTAAACTAACACACGTTATAGTAATAAATATTTTATGTACCTAATAGAAATATGTACTAGATTTTTCTAAAATAAAAAATGGCAAGAGACGAGGCACATTATTGCGAGCCACTATTGATCACGGAATTCGGATTTTATGTTACTGACGTTAGACATGTATTACGTGTCCAACCACAACATGGAAAGATTTAGAATGTTTATTTCCCGATTCTGTGTGAATGCACAATTAAATACTGTATAATCATCATCATCCTATCGCAGTCCACTGCTGGATATGGGCCTCTCCAATTGCACGTCACTTAGTTCGATCCGCGGCCTCAGCGTCACCGGTGCAACAAGCTACGCCCTGCGATCACCAACCCACCTCCCCAGCATGGTGATTATGGGCAAAACCCTCCAATGCAAAGGCATCAAAAGCCACTGAATAATACACAAAAAATATTATAAGGCTCGCTCAGTTCTTGTATTACTAATTCAAATTACCCAGTAAACATAGGCACACAGCATACACATTTATTGATAGATGATAATATTTTGACATTATAAACACACTTAGTTCGGATAACTTAAAAATCTTATTAACAATCACACATTTCAGTGTGGAATCACTGCCTTCTGAAGTCGTGAATGATAACATCGACAGTATCAATTTAAAATATCAATAATTTGTTTATTAACGTAGGTAAATCTAAAATGTATTCAAGGACATTTTGTTATCTTTAGGTATTAATTTATAAATCCGTTATACCTACTTACCTGGAATGGTGTCGTAATTTTAAAGATAATATAATTAAAATTTCACGTACTGCCTTTCTCGTCATTATTAATATGTAACCACAAACTCGTACGTCGTCCCCGCGTCGCTCGATATGCTCAACTCAAAGTTCAGATGTTTGAGTCTCAAACACATGCCCTTGCCAAATGGATTAACCTTGGTTGTCTCGATGTGTGATTGTGAAAAAACAAATTGTTCATACCATTAATCTATTATCCTTTTATCTAATGCCGGCGACTCCGTGCGCGTAAAGTGCGCATCTGGCGGGGCCTCTGCAGGGTGGCCGCGCTGAGTAGGCGCCAATCAATGATATTTTAAGCGCCATGGCAGTCTTTTCTTTCGATAATTTATCTATGATTTTCTAAGAAGACCTACGAATATGTATTTATACTAGCTGACCCGTGCCCACTTCGTTGGGCGGTAAACATTTTTTTCTCCGACTTTGCAAATCCGGCTACCTACCACAAAAGGGTCTTTCTACTTTTCGGGTTATTATAAATCCTATGTCACTCACAAATAACGTAGCCTTCTAGTGGTAAAAGAATTTTCAAAATCGGTTCAGTAGATCCAGAGATTACCCCCTACAACGTCACAACCGCAGAAACTTTACCTCTTTATATAATAGTGTAGATGTAGATATGTTTGGATTCCTGATAAGATTTCCTACAGATTAGTGTACAAATATTTTAGAGCTTTTTCAGGACATGGTCATCTTCAAAAGTAGTTGACCATGTCCAATTTTCTAAAACTGATACAACTTAGCGCACATAAATCTCTTACGAAGGCCAAGGGTAGCGCCAGAATTGAATGATCATCGTTAAAAGTCAAAATTAGCTGAACAACGCAATGCCTTGTAAGTTGTAACATAACAACATTAGTGCCAAAACTCACTGAACAAAGTACCTATTGCCAAAAGTAGCATAGTAAACATGTCAAATCTGGGGGCACTGTCGTGCCCCCGCCAAGACGAGCCATGCGGAGCGCAAGGGCACTACCTACCTTTTCTCGAAGTGCTTCGTCGTTTTTTTTTTAACACTCATAACTTTGGTTTCCTATATACCAGATAGTTCAAAATCTCAGGATATTATGTCAATAATAGACTTATAAAACATACAAAGTTTCAGTTGCATAACTGATACTTTAGATTTTATTGAAATCTAAAATACACCGATTTTGTCACTGACACACTGATGATCATCAAAACTATTAAGGACCTTCCTGAAGTGCTAGAAAGCTGAAATTATGTATGTAAACTAAGTTTTACAACAATAAAAACATAAACATATTACTTTTGGCTTCCAACCCCTATAATTGGGGGGTGGAATTTTGTATGAGACTGTGGCGACTTCCACATACAGCGTCAACAGAAATATACTACAGCGGCATCTACGGCATATACACTGAACTACAGAGTAATATATTTTTTATTTATTTATTTATCTTTATTGTACACACGTAACAGAAAGAGAAAGAAAAAGAGTTACAATATACAAAATGTGACAATTGGCGGTCTTATCGCTCATGGCGATCTCTTACAGACAACCTTTGTACGGATATTATCCTAAGTGACATTAATTAGGGTAACAGTAGTAGGGCGCACAAATTATAAATTTATTACGTAAATTATAAAAACAATCACCAAATTCAAAATATCAACTATTTGCATAAGTACTTAAACATCTACTTATATTACACTTATAAACATACATATACATATAAACAAACTAAAATATATACATACTATAAATAACAAGTAATTATAATGATAGATAATAATCCTTCACTAGCTTTTTAAATACAGTCAAGGTTTTGGCGCGACGGATTGTTTCAGGCAAATCGTTCCAGAGTCTTACTGCTTGCACAGTAAAGGATTTATCTGTAAACCGGGTGGAATGTTTTGGCATTTCAAGTTTAAAATTCTCTGATGATCTCAGGTCCCTGCAATGAGTGTTGTGTAAAAACTGAAAGCGTTTTTTAAGATAAGAGGGAGTGTGAGGATGAAACAGAATACTGTATAGAAGAGAAAGAATATGAACATTCCGGCGAAAGCGTATTGGGAGCCACTTGAGTTTAGAACGAAACTCTGAGATATGATCATATTTGCGTAATCCAAATATGAATCTAATGCAAAGGTTTTGGAGTCGCTCAAGTTTATTTAGTTGGTCTTCGGTAAGATCCAGATAGCTGACATCACCATAGTCAAGGATGGGAAGAAGAAGAGATTGTGCGAGCGCAATTTTAGTGTTTGTGGGAAGAAAGTTTCGTAACCTTCGCAGAGACCCCGCTGCCGCAAATAGTTTGCGACTAATTTCCCCAATCTGGGGGCCCCAGGATAGGTACCTATCCATAAGTATCCCCAAATTTTTTACTTTCTCACTGAAGGGAACAATCGAGCCGCTGCAAACAATGTCTGGTATCTGCTGGAAGTTTAATCTACAGTGCAGCCCGGGGCTACCCACTATGACGACCTGTGTTTTAGTCGGATTCACACTCAGTCCATACTCCCTACTCCAGTTACAAATTTTCATCAAATCTCTGTTAATTGTATTCACTACTTCTGTTAATTCATTTGGAGTTCCTTGTGAGTAAATTTGTAAATCGTCTGCATAAAGATGGTAGGAAGAAAGCAATTGATTTGTGATTGAGTTAATAAAAACTGAGAAAAGTAAAGGGGATAACACGCCGCCCTGAGGTACGCCCGCAGATGTAGTGCACCAAGAGGAGTAAACATTTGCAACACAAGCACGCTGCTGGCGACCATACAGGTAACTACGAAACCAGTCAACAGCTGATGGAGATATGTTAAGAGAGCGCAGTATCCCCAACAAGACATCGAAATCTACGGTATTGAACGCGTTGCTGAAGTCTAGCAAGGCAAATACCGTTAGCTTTCCCTCCTCCATGCCCGACCTAACATCATCAGTAATGTGGACTAGAGCCGTGGTAGTACTATGGCCTGGGCGGAAACCTGACTGGAGATGATTAAGGAGACAATTTCTTGAAAGGAATGAGCTTAGTTGTCTGTGAGTGAGACGCTCGAGGACTTTGGAGAGAAACGGGAGGATAGAAATGGGACGGTAATCAGTGAGGGCGGTAGGATTACTTTTCTTGGGGAGGGGAATAACATGAGCCAGTTTCCATGCGGATGGAAAGGTATTGATGGATATGGAATAGTTAAGGATATGGCTGATCACGGGTAGAATTTCGTCTAGGATGGGAAGAATCATGTTACGACTGATACAGTCGCTCCCTACAGCATTCGAAGTTATTGACACTACGCTCTTCCTAACATCACATGCAGCGAATTGACTGAAAATGAATGGGGAACAGTCGGGAGTCGGCAGAGATGAAAGATAGTTTAGCGTCGCAATCTTGGTAGCCCCGCCATAATTGGAGGAGGCAGAAAAATATGAATTCATGGAATCAATATCAATATCTTTCGAAGAACAGTCAGGACGTGATTTGCCGACTCCTAATGACCTAAGAAACTTCCAAACCTTGGCTGGGTCACCATCTTCAACAGATTTGTGGATATGTCGGCGCTGAGCATTCCTACACATCTTGTTGCAGTGATTTCTTATGAGTACAAATCTTTCCCAGTTTATTGCTGTGGGTTGACTTTTGTACCTGGACTGAGCTCTTGCTTTCTTCCTTTGTACCGCCCTTATTTCTTCCGTGAGCCAAGGTGCAGGCAGATGTCTTACCTTTTTCTGTTGTATTGGAGCATGCTTATCAAATAGGTACGTAAGGTTATTTGTGAAGTGGTTTATTTTGTCATCAATACAGTCAGAATTCAAAAGCAATCTCCAGTCGATGTTGTCGGCGTCTCTGCGAAGATCCGAGAGGTTCATGTCACGAAAATTACGGTATGATATAATTTTAGCTTTAGGTTTAGGAATACGAAGGAGATAGGAAAGAAAGAGAAGATCGTGATAGGAAAAAGAATCTGCAGAGCATTGGCCGTGTTTAGCAACATGCTCAACAGAGGACACAAAAACGAGGTCAAGAAGAGATGGATTGCGGTTTGGTAAATTGTGTGTAGGATTTAATGGGAGAATGGAAAGGTTACTGGATTCAATAACAGATCGAAGGATAGCAGAACGAGAATTGTTTTTGAGCAAACAGGTGTTAAAGTCACCCATGACTATGGTATGACTGTACGTAGGGGTTAAATTTTCTAACGGTACTTCAAGGGAAGAAAAGTAGTCTACCCTTAACGAAGGACTATAATATACACCGAGAAGTATTTTTGTGTTTTGGAGTAATATTTCGATGAATAAATGCTCACCAGCATTCGTGGGTTGGGGCTGTGATGAAATATTTACAACGGAGAAAGGAATGTGAGATCGGATGTACATGGCAACTCCACCGCCGCGTCCACAAGTACGATCGTTCCTTACTAATCGAAAGCCTGGTAGCGAATACGATACGGTGGATAGACATGGCTTCAGCCACGATTCCGATACAAGAATTGCATGAATGTTTGTACAGTCGAAGGTTGTCAGCATATCAGGGAAATGTGCCGGTATGCTTTGGGCATTTAGATGAACAACATTGAAGTTCCTGGGAACATCAGAGAAATGACCCGAGATGGTCTCTGCTAGTGAAGGTACACTAATGAAGCTGGCGTCATCACTGGATACCGAAAAATATTCTTCGGCATCACTATCAGTGCCAGGTGACAGCATCAATATAGAATAAGATAATAGTAATAATAAAAAATAATAATATATTATATAAATATGAAAAACAAAATAAAAATAATGAGTAAAAAATATTTCAATTAACTATCCGTCTGCCGGTTGTATGTTAATAAAGTAGTAATAATAAAATATAAATTAAAAATACAGTGTAAAGAAATAATTTCAAGATTGCGATCCATAAAAAAAAAGAAAGAAAAAAAAGAAATTAACAATAACAATAAACATTATAAATGAGTAAACACAAATAAAGAATTTAAAAAATGATGAAATATTTAAATACAAAAAGACTAGTACCCAAATCTGAGAATGAATAAACAACTGAAAAGAGATGAACTGGAACGCAATCTTGTTGTCACATGTGACAGCTAGCTAATCCAGACGGTTCAGTTATATAAAAAATAAGTTAAAAATAGGGTAAACAAAACAATACTTAGCGTAGACATAGCAAGCATTTAGTGCGAAGGTAAGGCATTGAGTATAATGTGAGACTAATGAAGCATACATACAACCAGGGATCGGAAAACCCATGCATAACGGTATTCGTTATAAACGGTTACCGAATCAATCTGTAACCGTTTCAAAGGGTTACTCATCGATTCGGTTAACAGATTATATTTGTTATTGTTTTAACCCAAACAATAAGGGTTAACCCAAATTAAAGGGTTTATGTTTTTGAAATTGTTAACCCAAATGATAGATGTTAACCCAAGATTTCGGTTATTTTACGACGTGACGCGATTCGAAAATTAATCAATTTTACTTGATCTCTTGTGAAAAAAAATTAACTTGTTATCCCCTTTTCCCATTCCACGCAAATAATGAACGTCACCGACGACTGTAACGAAAAATGAATCACGGACCTACAAATATCCAGAAACCTATATCAAATTCGGTTAAGGTTAACCGTAATTATCCTGTATTAGATTATTCCTGTTAACAGTTATAATTCGGTAACACATATTTAGGTTAATCCTAAATTTAGGTTAACCCATATCCAAAAGGGTTAATAACAGATTATTTCGGTTAGGTTAACCCTAACCGGAATATCCCTGCATACAACCATCTCTGTTAATTGCAAACATTGGCCATTTGGGTGTCAACGAACAGTAATTAATGCTATTACTTTTTGGCCGCACGCCTGGTTTTAATTACCGTTGCTTTGGTGGCTGCAACTGGCTTCACCACATCGTCGCTAATAGCGTTCAGTTCTTCAAGTGTAGTGATACAGTGCCGCTTGTTATTGGAACCCATGATATGGATACTTCCACCTCGGGTCCAACATTTGGTTATGCCAAATTTTTGACGTGCAGACATGAAGACATCGTGTCTTGCTTTCGTCAGGAACTCCGATATGGTCACCCCGGTGCCCTTTAAGTTAGTCTTGGCAAACCAAACAGTATCCCTGGTGGTGACCTGTTGAAACTTAACAAGGATGGGCCTAGGTTTATTAGGTGATGAAACCCGACCCCTCCTCTGACTTCTTTTTACATTAGCTGAAGAAAAACTGCTCACCTTACACTTCTCACTGATAATTTTGCTAACTACCAATGCCGTGTCTTCGTCCCTGTCCTCAGGTACACCATGAATTAACAATATTTTTCTTCTGCTCCGTGTCTCCACGTTGTCCGCAGACTGAGCCAAAAACTGAACCTGCTGTTGGATGTCGTTGAGCGCTTTTAGAACAAACTTTTTGAAAATTGTAAATTCTGTCTGGATATTAACGGAAGATGTGGATGAGCTGCCTTCCCTTGCTTCAAATTCTGCCATGCGTGTATTAAATTCAACATTCATGTTGGCAATGGTCTTCAAAAGGGACTCCATAGTGGTTGCAGTAATCTTGATAGGATAATGGAAATAACACTTTCACCGGCAGAGGACTACTTTAGTTTCTCAAATATTGCATTAAATATTTAAAATTAATGGTAAAACTATTTTTAATATCACTTAAAAGATAGAGCTAAAATTTTCAATGTGCACTCTCTCAGGTACCCACAAAAAAAAAAAAATATATACGACACGAAGAAACTACCAATCTTAAATCGCGCAATAGAAGTTCTCGCGCCGATTATCATAAAATACAACATCCCAACATCAACCGTTGGGCCGCGGCCCGCCAGGCATGATCACCTCGCCTGGTCGGAGGATCCTCCCTTTGTGTTGGAGGGACGTGACACCCGTTCCTCCACAAGACTTTCACTAATTGTTATGCTAGAGATTTTATATTTGATATACGGACTTTTTCGAAAGAAGAAAGAAGATATACAAGAAATACACCCCAAAAAGATAATAAAACAGTAACAAAAAACATCCAACGAAAACTCTCTGCCAAAAAAACACTTAAAAGCGTAAAATAAACTGGTTCTTCATAAATTACCTATACCTAATTCTTAATTCTGAATAGATGAATAGATGTTTCTGAATATGTGGTCAAGGTTTTATGACACCCAGCATCGTAGCGATAAGACCTATGTTTAAAATTAACAGGTTTTCCCTAAATACAGTTTAATCTCGTCACCAACCGATATGAAATACGCTCGATTACTACATAAATCCTGTTTTTGTGACTAATTACAAAGAATGAGTGAATGCTTTTGTTTTCAATAAAGGAAAAAAAGTAAGAACATCTCCAAGTTACTCCGAACAATCGGCAAGAAGTTTAAACAACGACGTGACTAATTTAAGTTCAACGTCTGTTGGCCTTCTTTAATGTCAAAGTACACCGGAACTCCCTTATTACAATAAGAGAACAGTGCGGCTAGTATAATAGTTTGATTTATTACTACAATATGCTAATAGCGGTAGTATTACACCTGATGATACATTTTGGCGTAACGAACATTGTAATAAATGGCAATTAAGGAAGAGTCAGTCAGTTTGATTGTTGCAACTTTCTTTTCTCGGGTGCTTTACTCATTGACGACAGAAAAATAATGTAGATGCGTATTTTTTTAAATTCAGATATCTCAGTTTGTGTAAATGACTTGGCCTTTAAAAACTTTTTATTGAAAACTATTTTAAGCTATTTTATAGTAATTATTAACGTAGTCTTTGAATTAACAAATTATTTAATACTTAATATTTTATAAATAAATTTTGCGTTAACGGCGGAAGAATTTACTCACTTATTTAAAATAGCAGGAAATCTTTCTAATTACCGCAATCGACGGCGGGAAGCACCGTCCTTGACACTGTAGTTAACTAAATCGTATACTTACGAACTACGCGATTTCTATTCTATTATTTACGGTAGCAATGGTAATAGAAAAGATGCTGTCACATAAATATTATGATTAAAGTGAGTGCCAGATGCAAAGTAAAACTGATTTCCGATTCTTCGGAGCCTGTTAATTTTAAACAAAGGTCTTATCGCTACGATACTGGGAGTCAATAAACCTTGACCACACATTCAAAAACATTTGGTAATCTCCATCCTAAGTGGGTGCATTTGCTTCGCAAGAACATTAATTACATATTGGACTTGGTATGTCGATAGAGAGTCTGCTGCTCGCAATTAGTACCGCAGGTAGTAGAGCCACGCTGATTTCAGCACGAATGGGCCGGCTCGACCGGGGCGGTACTACCCTCGCACAGAAAATCAACGTAAAATGACCACGTTCGTGCTGTCATGTTTCGTTGGTGAGTGCGAGACCGGAGGCCTAAATAGTCTAGTCAACAAGTTCCATACTTGTTGACTAGACTAAAAGATGCAGCAGCATCACTAGGCCGCCATGGTGTGGGTCGCCATACTGCATTGACTTCATTCGCGCAGTGAGTATGGCGACCAACACTCTTGGATTTTGCTTATGCTTTCCATCAGGCAGAGTAGAGTCATTTTGGCGGACATAAAAAAAAAATAAAAAAAATAGTAGTATTATAATGTGTGCTAGGTACCTAGAATCTGTTTGAAGTCGTACGTACGTACGTGTAATATTAAAATCATCCTCTAATCCTTGTTGAAGAGTTTAATCTTCTATCATCAGCTCACCTAAATAACTTGAAAGCATACGACTGAAGGTCTTTAGATACATATGAAATTGAAAGAATTATCCTCCAACTCCTCACCGTTGAGGAGTTGTACCTTCCACCTTCCATCATCAGCTTACCTAAATAATTTGAAAGAATACGACTTAAGGTAACATATGTACATATGATATTTCAAGATTTATCCTCCAACTCCTAACCGTTAAGGAGTTGTACCTTACATCATCAGCTCATCATCATAAAATGATGACGAGCTGATGATGAGACGCAAAAACCGGTGTAACTTCAGAAAATATACGAAAAACATAGTATGTGCCTATAAAAAGTGAGGGTTTCCCTCGATTTCCCTGGGATCCCATCATCAGATCCTGATATGCTGGCAGTGGGACCACCTCGAAAGCATACCCTATCGAATACAAAAAAAAATTTCAAAAACGGTCCACAACTGACGGAGTAATCGGTGAACATACAAAATTTCAGATCGCATGTAGAGCCAAGCTTATTCTATTCTATATAATAATATATTCTAAATATTTGATAAGAAAAGGAGTGTGAATGCAGGTTTTTTCCTTAGAACATATATTATCTATCTGAAGGGCCACCTGCACGGGTGGAAAGCGTGATCGAAGTAGAGAGAGAGAGAGACTGAGTTTGGTTAGCGTCTGTCGCTCTCACGCAAGATTCTGATTGGTGGGATTTGGCGGGAAATACAAGTATCGACAACTTGTACGATACTGATGAAAAGTAGCGTAGTTTATAGCATAGTTAGTGCGTGACGCGTGTGTTTACTTGGAACTACGCTACTTTTTTCTGCTTCAACAAGAACAAGGCGCTGCGTTATCTACCTTTTTTATTTGATCAGAGCATTAAAATGGTCAACTACTTTTGAGGTTGACTGTACCTGTTGTTATAATCGCTAGAAAATAAGGGATAGATTAAAAAAACGATTTTATACTTGTGTATATTTTATAAAAAAGCAATTTTTACTTTACTAACACTTTTTGTTTAATTCTATAATATATAAAAACAATTTATTTTGTGTTAGTGTGGGTGATCTAAAAAAAAACAAATAACACACGTAAAATATGGTATAGGCATACACAGAGAACACATCAAAATTAAACATATTGCATTGATTTTTTCCATAATACAATATTTTCCATTTTTCAATATTTTATTTACACACAATCAATCATATTACAACAAGAACACATTATGGCATGCGCAATTATCAGCTTTTCTCTAAATACATAATATTATGAAAGTATATATACGGTAGGTACTTACATCAAAAAACTTTTTTTTTAATTCTTGTTTGTCTGTCTGTTTGTCTGTCTGTCTGTCTGTTTGTTCCAGCTTATCTCTGGAATGGCTTTCCGAATTTGGCGGGACTTTCTCTGGCAGATAGCTGACGATACAAGGAGTAACTTAGCCCACTTTTTTAAACTAGCTTCACCCTGCGGCGTTGCCCGCGGTTGTTGTTTTACCGCAGATAGCACCGAGGGACTCAGTTAGTTTATTTACATAAAGAAAAGTTTGGTCATTAGACCAAACTTTTCTTTACAGGCTTTACAGGCCATTAGGCCTGTATTTAACGATGGAAAAGACAGATGAGTAATTCCTAACTATAGGTATAAACTATGCAATCAAACTTATTAACTATCTAGGATCTGTAGAATGACATAATCACAGATTAAGCCAGTGTTTAATTCGCATCGACGAAAATAATAATATAATAATCTAATCTCCTAGCTATTTAGCAGATTTAAATCTAAAGTTGTATGGTTTGCTAAAAGAGTTTAATAACTTATTTATAAGTTTGATCGGAGGACCTTCCCAAGTTACTATGAACTCGTCGATCAACTTCTTCATCAGTATCTCGATCTCCAGTTCAGCAATCCTTCTGCCAATACAGCTCCTGACTCCAAAGCCGAACGGCAATGTGACCATAGGGTGTGCATTCCCATAATACAACGGATCTGATTTATCTGCCAACCATCTCTCCGGTGTAAACTCCTTCGGTCGCGGATAATATTTTTCAAGGTTTGATAAATATTCATTCGGTGCTATGACATCAACCTGAACAATGAAATAAGTTTTATTTATGAGAAAATTGTTAAACAGCAAAACCAATATATTCATAAACAAATAAAAAGTACACAAATAAACATAGGCAAACAATAGAAAAGAAAAGAGCGAGATGTAATACAATATAGTGATGTCAATAAAAAGTAAGGCTTTGAGGGACAGATAATTTGTTCTATGCTGGTGGATATTCAATCCAGTAACTGCAATTAAGGAACAAAATTGTGACTGAAAAGGTAAAAATAGTTCGGATAAAGCTAATCGTATTGTTATTATGCCTTACCCCTGGTGGAATATGATAACCGCGAACGACAAGATCTCTGTCACTCCTTCTTAAGTTGGATGGAACAACATGCCAAATCCTCTGAGTTTCCTTCAGGCAAGCTCTCAAGTAACGTTTGTGAGGATCGTCAGATCGTATTTCTTGCCGCAACTTTTCTTGTTTCTCTGGGTTAATTGCCAAATGATAAAGTAAACTGGTTACAGTAAAAGCCACCTGCAAAATCCTTTTTATTTCATATCCTAAGAAATCGGAAGTGATTTAAAAGAGAAATTTAATTAATGAAAATAAAAAAACAACAGCGCAGTTTGCTACTAAATCTGATAACAAAATAGAAAATAAAAACTGTTTTCAAACGCAAAAGACTTTTCTTCTTCATCATCATCCTATCGCTGATTTTCCACCAACGGTTTCTCGCATACAGTTTCTGCTGCAAGCCATCTTGCGCAAATCCTCAAAAAGACTTGTTAACCAATATTTAAGTATCTCATTTTCGTGATTTTGATGATGATGGTGACAGAGTAAAGTACATTTGAAGATGAAGTCTTATATATATTTTCTGATTAGTCTCATTAACACTTACTGAAGAAAAATAAAATACACGTCTTAGACATTGCACTCACCGTGTCTATTCCAGCTAACAACATTTCATTACCCATCATTATAGCAACCCTCTCATCTATAGCCACGAGTTTTTCAATTATGCTTTTATCTTCTTCTGGAATGTCGTAGCCCCTCTCTGCTATTCGCTTTTTAGCCATCTCGATATACATTTCACTTACACTAAAAAATACAAATAGTTTTACATATATGTACGTTAAAACGTTCGTTTCTATGTTAAGATTTAATAAGGTTTTCAGTTAAAATCAAAAACTAGTGTCGTTCAATAGTTACAGTGATTTCTATGGTTTTTTATTTACAGAATACGGGGAATTAAAATTCAACAAACAAAATATTTACCTTTTATATTATTTGTTTTAAAGATTGTATTGCCTTGGCTGCACAATGCAATGATTGTTACGGGATTGTTATAGGTTGTATGTTGTACTATGTTGGAGCAAAAATAAATGGTTTCGTTTTTGATTTTTTTTCAAGTAAAATAATCACTTAGACAAAGAATATTCATAAAACTTGGCAGACACTTACCTCCATTGTGTATCTAGAGTATTCATAAGTTTTTTGAAAGTTGGTGTGGCAAAATACTTCCAAGGATTTGGCAAAAATTCCAGCTTAAAGGCTAGAAGCATAATATCCTTAGCAGATTGCATCAACTTACTCGCCGGGTGCTCAGGGGTCAATTCGTCAGTGAGACATCCCAACCGCGACCCCAAGCCCACAAGACCCACAGATTCTAAGGACCATTTAGTTAGTTCATAATCGAATTTGTTTGTCAAATATGTTGTATCGTCTTTGATCCGCTTTAGCCTTTAAAAATAAAAAAGACAATTAAATAAAAAAAGCTCCATGATTCACAGTTTTGCCCTTTTGTCACCCGAAACAACAGAAAAAAAGTTGCCAGTTGTCCCCTCTGAAATCGGAAGTGAAAATCTATCACCTGGGTGAAAACTTCTAGTTGCCAATTGACTACTGAGAATGTAGCATTTATTTGACGTTAAAAGTAAAATCATTCATGATAAGAAGCACAAATTTAAAATACAGTAGGTACGTGGTTTACACTGAAAGTTTTGCGATACTGGCCGCCCATGAATGAATATTTGAATCATGAACGTTTTTTTTAAACATGAAAACTCATTAGTTGATGAGAAAAATTTTGGCGGGAAGTCGTCAGTCAATAATTTTTATCTCAAGTTGGAGTTCTTTGTCCGTATGGAATATATAGCATAGCCATAGCAAAAATGGAATTACTTTATGAAAATATTTTAGGGCGATGATTATTACGACTTTAAAAGTTCACTCTCTCCACAAGAGTGTCTGCACTTCTTGTCTTCAAAATGCTTTTGGGAGGAAGGCATCACATTTGAACACTGTAGGTAAAGGGTTGGTGTGGCGACCTCCACATACAGCGGCAACTAAAACATATGACAGCGCCATCTACCGAAGATACACTGAACTACGAAGTAACGCACAACACGGAGTAACTACCAATCCAGAATCGCGCAATAGAAGTTCTCGCGCCAATTAAAATATATACAACATCCCGACATCAACCTTTGGGCCGTGGCCCGCCAGGCATGATCATCTCACCTAGTTAGAGGATCCCCCTTTGTGTTGGAGGGACATGACACCTGTTCCCCCACAGTTGGTATGTGAAATTTCAAAGTAATTTTTGACTTCTGAAAATATAGAACAATCCCGCACACAGTCCAGACCTAGCTCCATTCGATTTCATTATTTTCCTCAGACCAATGGTCCTCGTGTGTTCAAAAATGGTTTGAACGAATAAAAAAGTGTTTAAAATGAACCTAAAAGAGAATACGTTGAAAAGCAATATCATCTTCGTAGCCTTTATTATTCCCAAGATTACTTAGGGTTGGCTACTAGTTCAACCAGTTTCACCTGAATATTAGTTTTTCCACGGAGCGACTTGCATTGGACCTCCACAAAACTGATAGTGAACTGAATTCGAAGATTGTCATAGGTGTGACAACCGGGACCCGGGGACCGACTTACCGACCGCTTAACGTGCTCTCCGACTCCGAGGCACGGGCGGGAAACAGCGCCATATTCTATTATGTGTTTAATATACACAAATGTGAACCCGGATCTCGTTAGCATTAGATCGTATTAGAGCCAGCCCAGATAACTTATCATGTCCCATTAAGCCCGCAACCGAAATTTTCTAAATGGCACCAAAGTTTACATTTAATATGAATCAAATACCTACCTCTCTACAAAGTCTTGAGCTATTTCTTCAAGTGGTGGCGCGTAGACTCTAACTAGTTTAAGCTTTAATAATGGTGGGTTGACCTTCGTACGAAAATCACGCCATTGGGGTCCTTGTCTGTTAAAATGTTAATTTTGAGTTGAATATAAAAGCAATGTGTTTTATAAAGTTTCTCTGTGATCACGCCTATAGGTATGCTTAAATGAGACTCTTTGTGCACCTAAAACATCTAAAAGCCTAATGATATATTGGATCCTCGAAACATTAAAATAATATTAAGTAGGTACTATATTTCACTCAACTTTAACAAAACTACTTTCTGAGAGTTAATTTTAAAATACTTGTATGGAAATGAAATGTTATATGTACATCTCCATAAACATATATAATATGTGTAAGTATATGCAGTTTCAATGACAATACTATAGTTTCAAATCTTGGAGTTGATCTGATGGAAAATATGAAATTTTTAATGACATCTGTGTACTTACTATGTACCTCTTCATTTTTGACTCATCGAATAAATTTGGCTTAATAACGGTGGTTCTATGGATGGATCCTGGAGGAGGATTGTGGCTTTTTTTCTTATTCTATCAAAAGGGTTTTTACTTACGCGGTAGTTAATCCATAAACCCCATTAAATGTATCCTTCTTTAAAACTTCTCTAAAATACACTACAGTGTCAAAGCCGGGCCGTAAAGGATTCGTCTCCAAGGACCTGTAAACCTATAATTTGTGTTGAAAAGACTTAGCGCTAGGGTTGCCAGAAAAAATTTCAGAGGTAGTAGAGCCACGCTGATTTCAGCACGAACGGGCCGGCTCGACCGGGGCGGTACTACCCTCGCACAGAAAATCAACGTAAAATGACAGCGTTCGTGCTGTCGTGTTTCGTTGGTGCGTGCGAGACCGGGGGCCCAATTAGTCTAGTCAACAAGTTTCATACTTGTTGACTGGACTAAAAGATGCAGTAGCATCACTAGGCCGTCATAGTGTGGGTCCCCATACTGCACTGTCTGCATTCGCAATGAGTATGGTGACCACCACTCTTGGATTCTGCTTATGTTTTCATCAGGCAGAGCAGAGTCATTTTGGCGGGCCAAACATAAAAAAAAAAAAAAAAAAAAAAAAATAGAAACTTATCAAATCCGGGACAATTCTAAAAAAAAAAGACAACGATGTCGGGTCGCTCGGTCGTGACCATAGTAAAAATATCTTGTTTATCACTGAATTCTGAATTTTGCCATTTTTATTCGTTTTTTTTTGTCAAAGCTTTGCAAACTGATAAAATTTCTGAGCAGAACCACTAAAATTCATGGACATTCGGTTTCGCTCTTGAGTTCATAAATTATTCAGTTGGCTAAATACTTTTTCGCAAAAGATGTGGACGTCTTATTAGGGATGGCGATTCTTTCCAAAAAATATCGTTTTTTGAATCGATTTGAATCGAAACCTAAAAAATCGATTCACAAAAAAATCAAGGTTTAAAAGATCGATTTGCAATAAATCGATTTTTTCCCCAGTTTTCATTTATTATGTAATTTTATAAAATCTATTGTATAAAAAACAAGAAACATAGCATTATAAATGATCTCTTATCAGTAAAATCGTTTTTTTTAGTCCAGGGTTAAATTGAAATTGCAAACAGACACTTTAATTTTATTTATATATATATCAAAGTCAGATCAGGTTTAAAAGAAGACATTTATTTTCATAATCACAAATTTTAACAAAAAAAAACCGACTTCAAGAAGGGGACCAAATTGAAATGGGACATTTGAAGCGGTTCCGCTTAACACTTGCGATATTGGCAGCAAGCGGCAACTGAAAAAAGGCGCTCACAAGGAACAAAGAGAGACAAAGGAAACTAGGCATACCGCCAATTCGCAAATTTTTGACTACTCAACCCTTTAATCAGTAACACCGTATTATTACCAATCCATTTAACTAATTGTAAATAAAATGGTTTGTACCAAAACAAAAAAATCGAATGGCGATTTTCAAGGGTAAAATATCGATCCACTGAATCGACACAGTACTGAATATCGATTTAAAATATCGATCTTTAGGGCCTGAAAAATCGATTCTTCGATTAATCGATCTCAGATCGCCATCCCTACGTCTTATTTCGGAAGAGCCTTACATACAGTTTTCAGACATGCGAACCATATATTCAATATCGTAGCCAATCGTGGGAAACTCGGGAAACATTTTCGCCCTCGCTCACAGGCAGGCTAGCCATGTCATTCGTTTATGTTCTTACAAAGCTTGTAGGTTTTTGAAATCCGGGACAATAAGTTCTAATTACTGGACACGGGACAAGACGCAAAATTCCGGGACACTCCCGGATTTCCCGGCCATCTGGCAACCCTACATAGCGCGCGTGCGACGCGACGCACGCCTAGATGTCTTTGATATCTAACAATGTCATATACTTGACTTTTACCCACGAATCGTTATCTGAAGAAAAAATACGATTTGATTTTAATAAACAGATGTAGCTATGTGTAGATACATAACACGACTGCGAAGAATATATTAAATTGACTGCACGTTTGGCCTACGGGTTCAAGGGCGTCGCCAAGGGGGGGCAGGTAGGGGCAGCTGCCCCCCCCTAGAGGTTTGATTTGATGCATATTTTAATTTGTAGACCATTGTGTCCATGTCGGTCAGAATGTCAAAGGGTGGAGATCGCGCCAGGATCGTCACCGCCTCGTATGAGATCGTACGGTAGCTCCATCAACCGCTGCAGACTCGCGAGTTGAGCCTTATATCGGGAGGAACTCGACGGTGCCCCATAGACGACCATGGATCGCACGACGCCCATATAGAGGCAGCGAACTTCTACCCGCGGTCCCCCGAGATTGAAAGCAGACAATGTAGCGCCCCTGCTACCCCTCGTACTCGGGGGACTAGTCGCCCGAAATGCTCTTCGAAGCTCTACCGACTGTCCAGGATGAGGCCTAGGTACTAATGTAGTGGCTCACCTGGACTTCAGTGTCATTCACCCGGAGGCATGAGCTGGGTGGTTCTTGGCGCTTACGTAAGCCATGGAGGCGCCACCCTCAGGCCCAGCTCACGAATCTTATGCACGACACAAGCCAACACTTGCTCGGCGAGCAGAAGCACCTCTCCGAAGCGCGACCCTCTAGCCAGTATTGCGGTATCGTCTACATAGCAGGCGACACTGAGGCCAGAGGTAGACTAGTGCAAAGGCCCGCATCGTCTGCGAGGTTCCATAACAATGGGCCCAATACAGAGCCCTGGGGAACCCCACAACACACCTCCCTTTGATTTGCCACTCCGTTCCGATCGACATACTTCACTGCCCTGTCGCGCAGATAGGCCTCTATGACGGCACGCGTGATATTCAAGGGCCGCCCTAATCGCGCGCCAGGGAAAGATGCCGAAAGCGTTAACGATATCAAGGCTAACTATCAACAGTACCCCCCCTCAGGGCCCACTCGCGACAGGTGTCTGCTGATACGGTCATAGATAACTCTTTCAAAGAGTTTCCCGGACTCGTTCAGGTAGGTTGTAACGTAGAGTTAGAATCTGCAGCCTTTCCTTACTTTTTGAGGAGCACTAGTCTCGCTTCTTTCTAGCCAAGGGGTAAGATACCGAGGCCGAAATACTCAGTGAAAATCTGCCTCAGTTTGTCTCCCAGTACCGACAGAGGGATCACCAGCGCCCGACCTGGAAAACACCATCAGGTCCAGGAGCGCTATTGCGGGAAGCCAGCCGCCATACGGCTCGATCCAGTTCTCTCTTCGATACCTCACACTCGTCGGATCAGAATTGCCGATCCGATTGAGTGAGAGGGATCGGAGGGCTATCCTGGACCCTTGGACAGAGCGTGTCTGTCTAGCACTCTTCCTAGAAACTCCGGTCCAGACTAGTACCTAGTGTCATCTAAGTCTTTATAGCAGAGCAGGCCTGAATCACGACAGCCTTGGAGGGCAAAGTTTTGCTATCCAGATTATATTACAGTTTTAATTTATAGGTGTTAAACAATTCCTATCCTTTGATTTCTTATCTCGTTTGAACAATTACGAAAACAGGAGAGATAAATCAGGTTCTAGTAGCAGTTGGGAAAAATTGCATGTGTACGATTTTGGGGGAGGGGGGGTCATGTCCCCTGTGACTCCCTCCCTTGCAGTGAGGACCCATCAACTTGCCCCTACCTAGGCCAAGGGCTGGCGACGCCCTTGTACGGGTTTAAGGTGCGCCAAGTGTTGTGGGTTCAAATCCTACTTGGGACAACACTTTGTGTGATCCATAAATTGTTGTTCTAAGTCTGGGTGTACTTTGTGTCCATTTCATGTATGTTTGTAAAGTCCCCCGCGACACAGAATGTATATTCCCAATGCGGGAATTGTCTTATTTAAAAAAATCTTCTTAGAATTAAGTAACATAAGATTACCTGGTTAACAAAAAAATCATTGAAAATTCTATAAGAAGTGTGAATTATACTTTCAATTTTGTAAAATTTCTTATATGTTTGGACTAAGTTTCGTAGTTTTAATTTTCGTAGTAAGTTCAAAGGCTGTATTAAGTGACGGTAAAATCTTACAAGTTTCCTTATGGCACTGTTGTTTTGGGAAATCAATCCGTCTACAGTGGATATTAATGTAGCCATTCACTCCCGAATTTCCTCAATTATCTTAAATACCTGATCTATGTCGTCCGGCTCAAAGAGTATCACCATGTTAGCTCTCGCAAATAGGCCGTGCATTTTTACAACGGGTCCATGCTTTTCGTGTAGAGCCCCTACCATCTCAGAAAAAATTACATTCGGTCCAAATTGCCCTGAAAACAAAGATAGAAGAAGCAAATATTATATACATACTAGCTGACCCGACAAACTTCGTACCGCCATATTTATATATCTGGCTCGGCTTCCCACAGGCAGTGTGCAGTCGCGGACAAAAACAAATTTACTTTTCCCGTTATCTTTTAATTTTTCTTGTATACAAACCTTGTCCTAACGATAACGTACACATAAAAAAAGAATTATTTAATTTGGTGCAGTCGATCGGGAGTTATGCGCGTACATACATTTCGGCGATTCATTTATATATATAATGTCGTGGAAAACGATATCGTTAGGTATTAAGTTGCTCAATCTTCTATATATATATAAAAGCGAAATACCACTCACTTATTAATCACGAAATCTCAGAAACTATAACACCTACAAACTTGAAATTTAGCAGGTAGGTTCCTTAGAGGGTATAGACATCCGCTAAGAACTTTTTAGACATCCGCTAAGAGATTTTACGAAATTCCAAGCCTAAGGGGTTTTTTTTTGCACTCCAAAGCGAAAGAAAACTTAACACAAACTATTATACCAATACGTGTAGTCAGAGTCGTCAGTGTGATATAGCAGGGCGAAACCTTTTTTTTCTTGAGAGCTGTGAACTAACAAAATCGGTTGATGATGAAATCATTGATTTGACAAATTGTAATGTTATTAATTTACTCGTGTTGAAGTTTTTCGGACTTCTCAACTATTTTGCTAAGTGGACTTATTTACCCATACTTAACTTAATTGTAGTAAATTTTATAAGTACCTACGAGAAAATTTTCGAAATCTTTTTTTAGATTTGAACATTTAATAAGAGCTTTTTCTACTAGGCATTGTTTCTACACACCTACTACTGGCAAGAAATGGTGTAATGGTCCGATATAGGGCAAAGACGATAACCCTGGAATTGAGTTATAAGGTTTGGCATCTTGTAGAGACGTTGAATATTTACACGTGCCATTTCTGAAAAAGAAATAAATATACCAACAATAAATATATTATTAGTTTGTTGCGTTTAGCTGACCCTTAATTAATGATTAGTTCGAGATGACAGGTTCGAGTCCCACCCACGACAAGTAGGTGTGTAATGGGAACCATTGTTTGTTCTGTGTCTAGGCGTATTTAGTCTTGTATTTAGAAATATTCAATTGTATTTATTAAACTCTCTACTTGCCATACTTTAAGGCCCAACATAGTTTAGGTTTAGCCGCTCGTGTGTGAAAACGATTTTTTCTAATTAATTTCTTCAAATTTTATATAATGACTGGCTGATCCGGCAAACGTCGCTAGGAGCTGAGCTTCAACTCAAGACAAACCTACTTATATTTTATTCGCTATCATAAAAGTACACTGATTTTGTTTTTTTAACAACACACAAATTTAGAGATTCTTTAAATAACTATAGGTAGGTACCTAAATAAATAAGTGTGCAATACCTACTAATTTACTTACCGTAAAAAATATTGTGACCTAGCAGCATATAAAGTAAAGAACTCACTCAACGTTTTATGCCTCATATTAATATCTTAATACCAGAATACTAAAACACAAATAGAATACACGTGCTATACGGCACGTTTACCATTGACGACTGATGTTTCTGACCTTGCGTGCAAAGTTTAAAGTTATAATTGAATGGTCTCCCGAATTAAAGAGATCCGTAATCAGTCCAAACACACATAATCCGGACAATTTAAACCGCTATTGTTGAATACCTACAAACAAATATTAAATCTTTGTTTTGATTAGATAGTAGATAATAATAAGACAAAATAAACGTGACTCAATCCAGAGAGCGCCTGATTATTTTTTAAACCTATGTGTAGCAGTTCGACAAGAAATACATTTATTTATAAACGCACTATTACAATGTCAATACATATTAAATTTATTTTTCTCTTATTTTCCAATAAATTACTTAACTCTTCTTGTGAATCGTTTACCCAAATTAGGCATGGGTCGTCTTTAAATCTAGTATGATACGTCTGATCTTCGATTTTTTTTATTTTCATGAAACGTCTGTCTTGGTGTTAACCTAACCCTTCCTGAATACTGAAGAAACCGAAACAGTTTTTCTTATTTTTGGCCCTGCCAAAATGACTCTACTTTGCCTGATGGAAAGCATAAGCAGAATCCAAGAGTGGTGGTCACCATACTGCGAATGCAGACAATGCAAGAATGCAGCATTGTGACCCACACCATGGCGGGCTAGTGTTGCTTCTGCATCATTGGGCCTTCGGTCTCACACTCACCAACGAAACACGACAGCACGATCGCTGTCATTTATAGGCTTCTGGTATCCTCACTCACTTGGTGAGTGAGGATACCCACTCAGCAAGCGCTGTTTTACACCGGTTTTCTTTGAGGCGGTGGTATCACTCGGGTCGAGTCGGCCCATGCAGTGCGGAGCGTGGCACTAGGTGGCACTCCCACGGCAAGCAATTTAGTCAACAATGTTTCCTAACGAGTATTTTTTTATCACAGTCATGAAATTCTTTATTCAGAGACGGTAATTCTCTATATCATTGAATAAATTCGACGATAAACTCTCTTAAGTTTTTGATTAATAACTTTGGCCGCCATTTTTGCATCACTCGCATGTGTACTACGTCAAAACGAAGCAAAGACCAAAAAATATTGTGCAATATTGACCCTACACGATGCAATAAAAAATATTGTGCGATAAAAATTAAACTCGCTCAAACTTTTCTTCAATCATTGCACAATTGTAGTGCTCACGCAAGCTTCTGATTGGTTGATGTATTTCCCGCCAAATCAGTTATACAAATTGGTATGTGCATCCACCAATCAGAGCGTGAGAGAGACAGACGCTAACCACACTCAGTCTCTCTCTCTCCGTTCACACGTTCCGCCAGTTCGGTTACTTCAGTTGCCTGTCTATATGTACGTGCTCTAAGGTTTGTTAAGACTAACCTTCGATTTACAACATTTATAAAGTTTTAGTAAAAGCAAGAGAATATAATTATTTTATATGCGATATAGAATACATTAATTAAGTAGATATTTTTTTACTGAATTTGAACAAGTAATTGGCAAACTTTAAGAGGGATACTAGTATATTTAGTTACACAAAATCTTGATGTTGTTTATGTTGGTCTTGATTTCTTGAATAATAAGAACAGAAACAGTAAAATAAACAATAAAACCCGGTATTATCGACATATTTTGAACATTGTTAAACTGTCATGCACAACATTTTAGCGTTTGACAGTTGAGATGTTTAGGTGATGTGAGGTTAATGGTCGATACATACACAAATAGTTTAGATAAATATTTGAGGAAATATTTCATTTAAATATGTAAATGGTAAATAAATCAATTTAACCGTATAATACAAATAGTGCTAAAAGTTATACTGTAGAAGATTGTGTTACATCGTCTGAAATCATATTGTAATGAAGTTCCTTTGTCATTGGAATAGTTTCGTTTCTATCGATCGATTACGAAAGAGCTTTTAAGTTTACATTTCAGTGAAGATATTTGTGGTTTGAAGTATTAAGATTATAGTTGAAATAAATGTGTAGGCTAGTGTATAGTGAACGCGAGTGTTTGTACACGAGAGAGACTGATAGTGAAGCTGCAAACGTGTTGTTAAAATATGTGTTTACGCGTTCAATTTACTTAAAGAAGTCATTTAGTTAGTGTGTCACGGTGTGTAATGCTAAGTTAGAGTGTGCACTATCGCAATTTGTTCCTGTTGTCACGTCCATGTATTGTTGCTCCTTTCTGTAAGTAATATTTTATAGTTCCACTGGCACTGCTTTTAGCAGATATTATTTTATGTGCTCACTGCTCTACTGAGGATTGTAGCATAATATTAAGAAGTCTACTACTCTCTCTAACACTTAGTTTTTTTAATGAAAAATTAGTTATTCAAAGCCATATTTAGGATTAAGTACCTGGGTTAGTGATCAACCATGCAAACATTAAAAATTAGATTAAGATTGTTACTACATACCTCTAATGCATGTTTAGTCTTCTATAACAATACATAATTCATTATTTGCATAATGTTATGTTATAAATTAATGATGCACATTCTTTTAACTACATTCTAATGATACATACTGCTATAGAAACATTAGTCTGCTAATATATGTTTAAAAAAGAAACAAAAACAACTTTGTGTAAGTAATTGCACTGCATCTGTTGAATATTTATGTTGTGAAAGTCTAAGTGTATTATGGAAGGAAGATTATTACATTAAGTAACTTGTAGTCTAAGTTTAAATAACAAAAACATATAAATAAATAAGACAACCTTACAACAAACACTTACTTAATACTAACTTCAGAATTATATCACCTACAGTATTTACTAATGCACCACTGGATATATAAACCTCTCCCAAGAAAGGATTTTGTATTTTAATGTAACAATTTTTTACTGGTCCAATTTTTTCTTTTACTTATGCATTAGAAATAAATCCTGGTCACCGTAGATTCTACATACGCATGAAACAGACATAGAAACACCGGGACTCTGGATCACACAAAGTGTTGTCCCAGGTAGGGTTTGAACCCACAATACTCAGTGTAATAGGGAGTGGCGAGACAATCGCTTAAAACATTACGCTATCTGTGCAGTTAATTATCCACTACTGGAGAATCCTCTCCCTGGAAAGGAGATCGAACTTTTATATAAAACTTTTATACTGTTCTATAAATTGAAGCATTGAACCTTATTTTTAGAGATCCTCTGTAAACTTTTAAATACTTCAGAAAAAAAATTGTTTACAAAGGTTAATGACCTGTGTAATCTAAATATGTAGATGTTTCTTATTTCCTTATCAGCTTATCTCATTCTTAAGCACACGTTACATGATAGTAAGATAGCCCATTTTTATTCAACAATTCTGTTTAACTGTTTAAGTACATTGTATTTCTCAAAAGCAAACTGGTGTATCTGTGTCCTTAATATAGAGTTATACAGTGGGAGAGCCACGCTTCAGCATGAATGGGCCGGCTCGACCGGAGTGATACCATGGCCTCACAGAACGCGGGTGTGATATAGCGCTTGCACTGTGTTTCACCGAGTGAGTGAGGATACCGTAGGCCCATACCCCAACCATTCCCCACATCCCTCTCCCCATCCCCCAAAGCTCAGCAATGCACTTCTGACGCTCTGGTGTTGCAGGTGTCCATGAGTGGCGGTAATCGCTTACCATCAGGCGATACGTCTGCTCGTTTGCCACCTATTCCATAAAAAAAATACAAAAAAAAACAACTAAATCTCCACAGTGTTATAGTAATCTACATTATCAAAAGATTAGGTATGTGTATGAGATATTTATGCTCTGAACCAAAGAAAACCACACATTTGTCTCTACATGTAGGTATCGAACCCCAACAATAAAGCAGAGAATACATTATCTAACTCCATTCATATAATACTTTATTAAGTAAGTAATAAAAAAAAACATGTTTTCTTTTCAATTAAAGAATAATTTATTTATTTAATTAAATTAGGATCTCCAACAAAGGATATACACATATGTACAGTATACAATAAATTACTGGTATTATACCGGTGTACTCCTTCACTTACAGGAGACCACAGCAAGCAAAAACAATTATTAACAACCGAGCGAACAAAGTTATTAGGAACAAAAAATATTAAAACACATGTAAAACGAAAAGGGTGAAATATAAAAGATTAAGTAATTATGGCAAACTATAAATTTTACAGAATACTCATGACATGTTGATAATACTTGCTATTGTTAAGTCTATACATAACTTTTATCTACTGTGTTCATTTTCCCATCTGCAAGAATAAATGTACCAACTTTTACAAATACATTTAGAAATAAATCTTTAAAATTTTTTGTAATTGGGTTCCTTTTTTTTATAAAAAAATACACCTGACCATTACCACCGATTCCAACATTATTTTTAATTAAATATTATTAATATTAAGGTAAAAGCACTAATGCTAGACACATTAAGGCCAAATCAAACTTCATTCTCAAATATTAAATGTATTTATCAATAAATTACAGTTTTAATTTTTTTTACTGTTAGAGCAACTTCTAGAAATTAACTTTTTCATATTAAATATTTTATGACTGTTGTATTTTCAACAAAAAATTACAATCTCATCAAGTTTGCCACATACACTAATAGATGACAGCATCAAAAATCAAATCCACCAAAAATAGACACCTATTGGCACTAATAGTAGACATGACTATAACATGACTTTAAGTGCTAACTTCTTGGAACTAGTTATTTTTTGAGATGTTGGTACAGATGCTCTGGAGACTGTCAAGTTTTGAGATTGCCTTATTATAGGGTCCTTCCTTCCTAGCCTTTATTATTCCCAAGATTTGGGGGTGTTTACTAGTTCAACTGGTTTTACCTGAATATCAGTTTTTACACAGAGCGACTGGCATCGGAACTCCGCAACCCTGAGGGGTGAACTGTAATCGAAGGTTGAACTAGTTGTCAGTATATTTGAGGGCACTGACTTCCCAATAACGACTGCCATAGATAATCATGACAACCGGAACAGAAGGCTTAACGTGCTCTCTGAGGCACGGGCGGGAAAAACTGCCATTTTCCATACTCGGGGCTGCTATTAAGAATTTCTTGTAAGCAAAACCCAACAGCAATCCGACCTGGGCATCGAACCTGAGACCTCTTGATCTGCAGTCGCTGCTGTGCCTTGTTATAGGTTGATGCTTTAAAAAGCTGTTGTACCATCTCATCCCTGGTCTACCGTTTTTGTAGGGGGTTTCAATCTTAAGATCATCCACTATTTTCTTAACGCTATCTTGTAAATTATCTTTTCCTATTCCAAACCCTTGTTTGGCCATAGCTTTTGCCCATGTTACGAGTATTTTTTCGACATCGTCGGTCACATAACAGCTTCTTCCCATTTTACCTGTAAAAGGGGTCTTTCCCTTGACTTAGTTTAGTAAAGTTACTTATAGAAGTACAAATTTCTTCGATGCAGTAGCTGTCGGAACGCCCTGCTTGCATTCTTCTATGGCTGCTTTCAGTTTGACTTCAAAGTATCGAAATATCTGACCTATTCCTGGCGGCATCGTGCTGGAAACTTAATGGATGCTAATAGTTGACACCTAGTATACCCTAAAAGTTGACACTGTCTACCTTTAGTAAGGCTAGTGTAAAACGCACGAAACTCAGAGAGGAGCTTATCTTTACAATATAAAGACTAAATTTGCATTGAAATAAGCAGAAAAATTCATTTCGATGTAACCCTAGTAGAAGACACACATGTCATCTTTTAGGTATTGATTCATTTCTGGTACTAATAGTTGACACCACTTAAAATTTATACAAAAACAAGCCAAAATGACAAGGTAATGGTTCTAATAAATCAATAATCTATTATATTTATAATATTGAAACCAACAGTAGCCAATAATCATAAATATAAGACAAAATCACACCTGTTGAAAGTCAGATGGCTTAAGAAAAATGCTAAGAATTACGAGCAATATGTCAACCTGCTCTTATTGTTTGTTATCATCTGACGCCATTTAATAATTTTCTTCTAACAATGTACGCAAGCTTTTGAGCACGTATCATGGATGGTACTAGGTGTCTTTAACATCAGTAGCGATGTTATTTGAATGATTAGTTTTCTTATTAGAAAAGTTTTTTTTGAAAATGTCATCTTTTAGTTCAATGTCCAGCATTAGTGCTTTTACCTTATAACAAAAATACACCTAACTACATTAACATTAAAAATAATTTTTAACGGAAAAGTGTTGCATGAATGAATGAATACCTGCGTTTTGTGACTACAAAAGGTAGGTATTCTTAACATAAACCATGGTTAACAAGTGATTCACAGTTTCAATTTATTTCATATTCTAAATGAATGTCAAAACAATTACATTATTACTTAGTTCAATTGCACACAATGACACAAATCAGAAGCAATCTGCTTTGATTGGTGAATCAAGAATTTTGATGTTCTTTGGACATTGTCTTGTCTAAAATGCAATCGGCATTTAAATGTAATCAAACTTATTTATAAATATTCAATGAAATGATAAAACCTATTGCCGATACTTTAGACAATCATCATTAAGATCCTTTAAGTAATACTGCATTTCTGGGCTTAGAGCTTTTACTGTGGGAGAACCACCTTCTCCTTCTCTTTGCAGTGCTATTGTCCTGTGTAGGTTGCTCCTTTAGTTGGCTCTTCCGACACACACACACACAAACACAGAGAATGAATAGGGATGGTGACACTCCGAATTCTTAATCCATCACCACACTTACACTTTAGACAATGTTGTGTACAGTACACTATACATATACATGTATTAGAGTCTATAACCCACACCAAGCTAATTGTATTTTGCACTCCTATGATAATTAAATGCATGAGCAATGTGTTAAAGCAATTACATGTTAAAAACTAAAATTAGATTACACATTTTCACATGCATATTAATATTGCGGTACCAACAGTAATTAATCCCTGTTTACACTGTTATCATAAACACATGTAATCTGCTACTAAGTTTAAATAGGATTAAAAATATTGTTTTTTTTATTATTCTAAATGTCTCTGACATCAGACTTTTCCACACCTAAGTATTCTGGTGACCGCTTCTATGGAACCATTGCTTTGATGGAAAATAATACATAATCCTCCCATTTATAGAAAACTTGGACATTTTCTGTTGATTTAATATTAGTACTTTTTACCTGGTTATGGCTACGCCATAATCACAAATTTTAATAAAAAAAAAAGCGACTTCAAAAACTGAACCAAATTAAAATGGGACCACACGGAAAGCACCAGCTTTAAAAATAAAAAAATACCCATGAAATTGAGAACCTCCTTTTTTTGGAAGTCACTTAAAAAAAGAATAATCAAAATCGTTCACCTAGTCGAAAGTTATGACATGGTACCATACCATGTCATAACTTTTTTTAACAAACATTTAAAAAAACAGTCAAATTGATAACCTCCTCCTTTTTCGAAGTCGGTTAAAAAAGAAGGTTAATAGAATTCCACAGTATTTTTGTGCGAGGCAGAAAGTTTCTTTAAAAGCGCACAGTTGTGGACTGCCAACCATGTGGGTGATGGGGATGAAACTTCCGAACAATTCCTCGGAGCACTCCCCATGGTAAATGCGGGAGAAGATGCACCGCGAAGCCACATCTCTACGCAGCGCCAGAGAGTCTAGCCGAATTGAAAGTTCTTGGCAATCGACGATTCGAGTCGCTCTTCGTTGAATGCGATCCAGAGGGAGGAGCTGGTATTGGGGTGCCCCCGCCCAAAGATTGGGAGAGTATTCCATGTGAGGTCGAACCTGCGCTAAAGCAAAAGGCGGTGGGCCGGAGTGAAATACTGTCTCGATCTGTTGAACACACCAAGCTTCTTCGAGGTCAATTTGGCCTTACCCCCCAAATGGCCACGAAACTGGACTTAGCTCGATATGTCGTCACCAAGTATTCCAATATAGTCTGAGGCAAATAGGGGAGTGTCTTCAAAACCAGAACATACGACCCAAGGCAGTTTTTTAGCAGAGAACGCGCAAATTTGTGTCTTTGTGGGGTTAAATTGACTAAATTAAGTCTACCCCAATCTGAGACCTTTTTCAAAGAGGTCTCAACTTCGGACACAAGATTGTTTCGACTCTCAATTACGTTTTCCCGAGAAATATTAGCGCGGCCGGTGTACAGAGCATCGCCAGTGCTGTCGTCCACATAACAATGAATGCCGCTAATTTGCAGCATGTCATTGATATGGAGGAGTAATAAAGTGGGCTATAGCACACAGCCTTGCGGGACACCAGCATTCACAGATATGGAGTCAGAGCATTCACCGTCGTCCGTCGACTACGACTTTTGTGCTTCTATCTGCTAGAAAGCTAGTGACCCAATCGCATAATTACTCGGGAAGCCCATACGAAGGGAGCTTTGTGCAAGACCCGATCGAAGGCCTTCGCAATGTTCGAACTAACTGCCAAGGCTTCCCCCTTAGGCTCGAAGAATAACAAAAGCATAGCAATCTGATGAATAAATGAAACTTATTGATTTACAAAATAGTTTTACTCGAACACCTGACGTTTGTAAAGAAATGTTATCGGCGGCATGGGAGTTTACACATGTGTGACCTATTAGATAAAGTTGCCCATTGAATCTATTCTGTAGAAAAAGTTATGTCATATTATGACTTTTTAACCGACTTCAAAATAGGAGGAGGTTATCAATTCGACTGTTTTTTTTTATGTTTGTTACCTCATAACTTTCGACTGGGTGAACCGATTTTGATTATTCTTTTTTTATTTGAAAGCTTGTGCTTCCTGTGTAGTCCCATTTCAATTTGGTCCAGTTCTTGAAGCCGGTTCTTTTTTTGTTAAAATTTGTGATTATTTAATTCTAACAGTCTAACAGATTAATTTTATACAAGAATCAAATGCATTTTCTGTACTGTACCACCTATATTATGTAAATAATACTGCACTTGGTACCAATTAAAATTTATAACTACACATAAATTCCTTGTTGTACCTACTCCTCATTATTTTAATATCCTATTCTGTAAATTTTCCTCATATACTTTAAATTTAGTATATCCGCTTTATTGTTATTGTAATACGCGTAGGTACTCCTTATGTTTAATAGACAAACACGTGCAAAATTGTATCGGCTGCTTAATTCCCAAATGTTTCTACGTACAGAATTTGAACTTTTTTTTATCTTAAAGCAAAGTGTAGTGTTATTGTTCCGTAGCAGACGAAACATCGCTACTCTACAGTTCTATTTCAGCCCAGTAAAATCGTGTGGTGTTATGAATTGTGATTCAACATTTAGCGCATAGATATACAAATATTGTTTTATGTTTTATTTATGAACCAAAAGAGCCGTAAGCCATACAAATCCTTCCATCTTGTTCTATTCTGATGATAAGATTCTAATGATTTCTATATTAACAAATAGGCCAGTTTGTTGCTCCACTATAACTATTTCCGGAGCACCGTTTAAACATCGGCGTATGAAAAGTTCATGAAAAAAAGATAGTTTTCTCACCCTAACAAAACATTAATGAAATTAGTTAGCCGTTTTAGTGTGTAACGATAGGTACATAAAGATGTGTTCTTATGTGTCAGTTCACGGCTGGGCGTCGGGATGGCGAGCATGAGCTCAACGCTCGTCGAGACCGTCTCCATCAATTATGAAGATTTTAACGAGAGCTTCCTCACCTGCGGCACGTGTTTATGTTAGTACACTGCTCATGTCAAAGGGAAAACATTTACAGACTCCGTAAAAATCCACAAACCGTGATTTAAATCTTAAAATTTAGAGTCCAGCTGCAACAAAACACACACTCTGTGAATACAATTTACGGTAGTCTGTCAACGTTCTCTCTTAACACTATTAATCATAATTTCTGATAACCACTGTCTTGCACTGCTATGATTATGTTGATGCTAATGTATAAAAAAACAATAGGTAGATAGTATTTATTTTTACCAGGGGTCAAAGTATGATCGTACAGTTTTAGCGTTGTTGTGATCACTAAACTGCTATGGTGTAAATTGCCAAGACCTAATTAAGATAAATATATTTATTTCAAAAATACTAAAGGGGACGATCTAAGAGATACGATTACGACTAATGAACTGAGCGGTCTATTTGTTTATTTAGTCGCTCTCGAAATGGGAACTTGGACCTAAATCCCAAAGTTAAGAAAGATTACGTGATAAGGGGGCGTCCATAAATTACATGAAATGTTTAAGGTTGGGGGAGGGGGTCGGGTCAACTCTCATCTAATCTTACGTTGGAGAGAGGGGGGGTCTCGGCAAATATCACGAAATTTTATTTCTAATGGAAAAAAAAAACGATTTTTGTCCATTTAATCCTGATTGTACATGCTTAAGATTTAATCTATTGCCCAAGTGTACGTGATGATTTAGAGAAAAGATGCTGCAGTAAATGCGGTATTTACTTTGCATCTAGCACAAGAGCTGCAGAGCACAGGTGAGCAGCCTACATTGCACCAGCTAAGCAACGCGTACGTTCCGCAAAGTGCGACCCTCACGGATTGTCACAAGACGAGCTAATGAGTTACTGTGCGCAAGTGCCAACGGCTAGAGTGGTTAGATCAGAACGAAGTTGAAGGAGCAGATGATTTTACTGAAAATCATATGGACATGTTGGTTCCAATAGTCTCTACTGAGACTGCGCATGATTCTCCATGGACTGAATTAGAGTAGATATTCTTTTTTAAATCACAGTAGTTACGATTTAAGTATTCCATTGTTAAATTTTTATTACACTTATAATTAAACTCTCAGCAATATTGATTACTAGTCTTAACTAGTCACACTAATATATAAATGCGAAAGTTTGTTTGTTACTTCTTCACGCAAAAACTACTGGATGGATTTGGATGAAACTTTACAGGAATATAGCTTATACATCAGAATAACATATAGGCTACTATTTGCCGCGATAACCGACATACACGCGGGCGGAGCCGCGGGCTAGTCGTAAATAAAAGCACGAAGCATTTTTTTTCTTTTTACAATAACAATCCAACGCGTTTTGAAAAATCTCACGAGAGATTGGGGGATGGGGGAGGGGGTTGAATAAAATCTCACGACATCTCACCACCACAGCAAATTTAAAAAAACTCCTCACGTAATTTATGGATGCCCCCTAATGTAAATAACACGTAATTTGCCTTAAATTTTATAGATATCGTAGTATATCATAAGACAAATGGGTGTGTCCTTAACGCTTAATGTGTCTCTAGGGCGCGTCCGTAGCTTTTATTTTGGACAGGATTGTGACGCATAATAAAAAATAAATTCTCTACAATAACCACTGTTTATGTCCCTAAACCGAACCTAGGTTAAAAGCTGAATGATATCATGCAGTTCACTCATAGAAACGTTCTGATATTCGTAGACATTCGTATGTTTTAAGGTAATAGCTTTTATTCGCGACGTCACTCACCGTTACTTTTTCCAAACTATACCTACATAGGTAGGTACTAATATTAAAAAATCGATCAATAATGTAATTGATACGATTTTTTGACTTCAAAAAGTCATCACATACATTAACCCCTACTTTTAACTTTACATAGGTATATTACATTAATAATATATATGTAGTTTACATTTACAAATATAAATGTTAATATACATATTATATATTACCAGCAATCTGTATAATAAGTACGAAATAGTTATAATGTTTTTTCCTTGAAAAAAGATAAAATACCTAACTGGTAAAGTAACTGATAACTAATTAGGTGCGCTTAAAAATCATAATATATAGCAGTTTCATTTCAAAGTTATACTAATAGTATTGTAATTCAAAGTTATGATTTTTGTTTTCAGGCACTTACGATGGAGGGGAACACACTCCGAAACTGTTACCATGTTCACATACAGTGTGCTTACATTGCCTTACACGAATAGCTGCTTCACAAACCAGAGACGCAGGCAGTTTCAGATGTCCTATATGTCGCGAACTTATAACGATACCCCGAGGTGGGGTGCCCGCCTTACCTCCATCATTTCTTGTCAACCAACTTCTAGATTTAATGGCACGTCAACGGAGGGAAGTAATACCACAGTGTAGTTCACATCCGGGCAGAGAGTTGCTTTTCTGTGAAACGTGTGACTGCGTGTTTTGTAGACATTGCGCCGACGGACCTCACAGCGACACGCCTTGCGATCACACAGTCGTGCCATTTTCAATAGCTTTGAAAAGAATGTCGGAGATACTGTTGTACAGAGCGAACGAATGTCTGAGTAAACTAGGTTCAGCAAGAGATGCAGTAGCGAGCGAACTAAGACGTCTCGAAGCCGCTGCGACAGCGGCTGACGAAGCGATAGACAGACACTTTGCAGAGCTAAAAGCAGCAATTGATAAACGCCATAACGAACTGAAATCGGCTGCTGCAGCTGCCGCTACACATAAGCGAAAATTGCTTGAAGAACAGCTTAAATTAATCGACGCTGAAAAGGCTAAAGTAAGTTCGAGTAGCTCCACTACATTATAGATATACATAAGTGTGTGCTGATATAATGCTGTTACATTTTATCGCGAAATCAAATATAACTTGATAAACGTTATCTCAATTATTATAGCATCCTCAACATCTTATTAAATGCGCATCAATGATATTATATTTACTTGTTGACATTAGTTTACTATTTGAGAAATATCTTATGTATCAATTACAGGTTGAAGCCGAATGCTCCGGTCTCCAACAACAAGTAGAAGTCCGTGAAGTAAGCAGTCGAGCTGCAGCACTAGGGGCTCGGTTAGGTGACGCGGCCGCTCTGGCTGAACCAAGGGAGAACGCCTTCCTCGCAGTAGACTTCGCACACAATGATGCTCAACAGAGGTTTGGAGAAGCACTTGCAGAACTAGGAAGAGTTCGGACTAGTACTACGTTTCCTGGACTTTGTACGCTGTCGTTAGGTGAGTTATATTCCTTTCGTAGCTACATAATATGGTCTGAAATAAATTGCTTCCAGAAATATCTATCTTATGGTTTTATAAAATATACTTCTTGTATGTGAAGAGGAATCAGCGTAACAATTACTTTTTGTTTTATTTGTAGAATCTGGCTGTGTTTGCGGTTTGGAAGTAGAAGTGGTGTTGCGTACGGTGGATTATCATGGTGAAGCGCGATGTACCGGCGGAGATCCGGTCAGTGCCGCTGCGACTATAGACGATGCGCCTCTGCCTTGCTCCGTTACTGATCTCGATACTGGACTTTATAGGTAAATTAGCCTTTGTTTTTTTATATCTCTTTTTTTGGATAAGAACTCATCCCATATCACTTTCTACATTTCTTATATTATAATAAAATAAAGGCGCCTTGGTTGGAAATAATAACTCTAGTACCCCGAAGTACGCCAGGTCATCTACGGAAATTATGCCCTTAAATAATCCATTTCTCCTCTTTAAGATCTTGACGTGAAAGAAAGGAATTTGTAACAGTTTTTTTTTTTGCAACAATTTTCTTTCTTCCACTTTTCGGTCATTTCATTTTTCATTAATTCATTGAATTACGAAAATTTTAACTTTACTATCTATATTATTTGTGGACCGTAATCCGAAAATCGCCTTTAGAAGCGTGGTCGGAAATAAAACACACACCTAAGCGAACATTGACCGTGGGAGAGCCACGCTTCAGCATGAATGGGCCGGCTCGACCGGAGTGATACCACGGCCGGACAGAAAACCGGTGTGAAATAGTGCTTGCGCTGTGTTTCACCGAGTGAGTGAGGATACCGGAGGCCCATACCCCAACCCCTCCCCCTATCTCCCCCCCCCATCCCCAAAGGCCGGTAACGCACTTGTGACGCCTCTGGTGTTGCGGGTGTCCATGGGCGGCGGTAATCGCTTACCATCAGGCGATACGTCTGCTCGTTTGCCGGTCTATTCCATAAAAAAAAAAAAAAAACATAATTTTTATTGATTTTGACGGCATTTATACAACGGTCCGTGGTTTCTAATATCGCGATTAGAAAAAAATATAAAACACCATCTATCGGACGTAAACAAAACTAATTTACTTTGAACAATTTTTATAACCTAACGAAAACTAAAGGCGCGTCTCCACTGAAATTTGACAACACAAAAAAAGGTTGACAATACAAAAATTGCCAACTTTTCTTCGGTGCAGACCCGGCTTAAGAGAGCTTACGAAAAATATAGAATCTTTTTTAAACCTTTAAGAAACGATGGGATATTTCAGGATCACGATGCGTCCGTGGACGGCGGGTGCGCTGATGGTGCGCGTGCTGGTGTTCGCGCGCGGCGTGCGCGACTCGCCGCTGCGCGCGCTCGTGGCGCCCGGCGCCGCGCCGCTCGCCGTGTGGGGCGCGCGCGGCACCGGCAAGGAGCAGCTCAGCCAGCCCGTCGCACTCGCCAGGTACATCCACTACATTTTCTTAGCCTTCACTTGTCTCTAGATTATTGGGTGCGGCTACTAGTTTTTTTTGAAGTGAAAACTTCTTTAGCCGCTTTGAGCACTTTTTTAGTAGGGGAAAATTTTATGAATTCGCGTCACCGACGTGCTGACGTCACAAAACTTATTTGGCCGCGTTGAGCACTTTTTGGTAGGGTAAATCTTATGAGTTCGCGTCACCGCGTCACCGAAGTGCTGACGTCACAAAATTTATTTGGCCGCGTTAAGTACTTTTTGGTAGAGGGTAAATCTTTTCAGGTTCAGCACGAACGGGCCGGCTCGACCGGGCCGGTACTAACCTCGCACAGAAAATCAACGTCAAATGACAGCGTTCATGCTGTCGTGTTTCGTTGGTAAGTGCGAGACCGGAGGCCCAAATAGTCTAGTCAACAAGTTCCATACTTGTTGACTAGACTAAAAGATGCAGCAGCATCACTAGGCTGCCATGGTGTGGGTCGCCATACTTGTCTGCATTCGCAGTGAGTATGGTGACCGCCACTCTGGGATTCTGCTTATGCTTTCCATCAGGCAGAGTAGAGTCATTTTGGAGGGCCAAACATAAAAAAAAAAAAAAAGTTCGCGTCACCGACGTGCTGACGTCACAAAACTTCTTGGCCGCATTGAGCACTTTTTGGTAGGGGGAAAATCTTATGAGTTTGCGTCACCGCGTTGCGTACCGACATGATGATTTAATTTAAACATTATGAAATTTAAAATTTTACACATAAATTTTACAAATAACATTCTTAGTCATAAGTTTTCACTTCTATCGGCAGCCCTTATGATTGTTTGTGTATGATTGTGTGATTGGCATTTTTTTTATGTATGGCCCTGCCAAACGACTCTACTCTGCCTGATGGAAAGTATAAGCAGAATCCAAGAGTAGTGGCAGACAATGCAACAATGCAGCATGGTGACCCACACCATGGCGGCCTATTGAGATGCTTCTGCATCATTAGGCCTCCGGTTTCGCACTCACCAACGAAACTCGACAGCACGAACGCTGTAATTTTACGTTGATCTTCTGTGTGAAGTTCAACCGATTTCACCTGAATATCAGTTTTTCCACGGAGCGACTGTCGTCGGATCTCTTCAACCCTGAAAGCGAACTGAATTCGAAGGCTGAGCCAAGTACACTGATATAAATAACTGTTACTTTTGTGCATCTGACGGCTTCCACATATAGCTCAATAGAATCATACTACAGCGCCATCTACCGAAGACACACCGAGCTATGGAGTAACTACTAATTCTATACGCTAACTAACATATACACAACTTCCATACGGTCGTTGAACCCGCCAGACATGATTACCATTCCTGGTCTGTTGAACCTTCTTTCGTCAGAAGGACATGACACCCGTTTCTCTATAGTGAAAATGAGTAAAGTGTTACGCCTTAACATATTCGGACATTTGGCACACAACGCCATCTAGATTCAAACTAAGCAGAACTTGTACTATGCAAGCTTCATTACTAAGAAAATGCTTTTCTTGTGTACATAAATACATACATATTAGATATAGAAAACAACACGTAATCGCAAAATCCACAATACATTTTTTTAATGAACCTCCGCACTCGAAATCTAACCTGTAAATGAATAAACTTGAATTAACATTGATGATTGATTGAATATACCCTGTGTCACGGTGGACTCTACAGACACTCATGTAAAGGACACAAAGGACGCCCAAACTCAGTTATGTGCATCACATATTATAGTGTTGTTCCATGTGGGAACCGAACACATATTATGTTGTTCCAAGTGGGTTTTGTTGTGTTTGGTTGCTTCATTAAAAGATATATTCAGGATGAAGTTGATTTATTTTATAAGCGAAAATTACACAATGCGGATCACAACGAAAGACCGAACCAATCTCCTCGACCTTAAAAGGAAGTGGCCTTGCATGACACTCCTAGTGACGTGCTACATACTAATTACATTTAGTAACATAGGGATGCGACATCCTAACAGGTATAAGCGGCGAGATAACAGCTTAAATTAATACGTCTCGTGTAGTCAAGTCAATGTTAATTCAAGTTACTTAACGCTAGAATTGAAAGATGATCAATCAATTGACTTAAATATAAAAATTGCTTTGGATGCTAATTTAGTCCTTGGCGTTTTCTTAATTGCTTATATACCCACTATAGTTGTATATGTGATAATTTCAGGTGTCCAAAACGGCGGGAGATATACGTTCTCGATGCGGGCAACTCGCGAGTAAAGGTGCTGGACGATGAGACGTTCGCTTTTAAAACGGATATCATTAATGAAGGTATCATTATAAGCTATATCATTATTTTTGTTTAGAGACTAAAGCATTGTGTCTGCACTGCACTATGGCTAAGATTTTTTTTAAGTTCAAATAAATATGTTACCATGCCTGGTTTATTTGAGTAATACAAAAAATTATACAAATAACAAACATTCAAATACAACATTGGAACAAGCTCTTGTCGGTTAGTCTTTATACACATTATTACAAAACCAGCTCTGGGTAAATTAATCTTGTGTTTGGGTTCTGGGTTGTGTTTAAGTTTACATTTTATTTGTTATGTTTATTAAGATGACTTTCTAAACTGATTAATATATATGCTAAAGCTGTAAAACTTTGAAAAGTTTGAAAACATGAAGTAATTTAGCTTTCTAATAATGTTATAGGATTAGCAGGTCGGAGTTGTACAGGAATCGCAGTCACTGCAGACGGTATTATCGCAGTCAATTGGCGAACTCGAACACTAACAGAGGTGAGTTTGTTTTGAAAACACATAAACTTCTTTTTCTCGTCACGTGTTCATCAACACAGAAAAAGTAGTGGTCCAGCAATCCACAATAGTCTGCCCGTTCTTATAACACTATTTACAGAACATAATTATGTTAAATATTAACGGAGGCAGAATATGTCTTACAATGGAGGGGTTATGTTTTTTGTACGTTGTTTCAAGGGAGACCTAATTACTTCACTGCAAAATGTGTGGCGATGTGGTAAAAAAAGGGAATGTCACCGCCCCTATACATCCAGTGGGTGTCATAAGAGCCGAATAGTTTAGCAAAAACGTTCGACAACAGCACTACAAAGAGAAGGAACACTTAGAACAAATCTTATACTAACCTGTCCAGCCAGCGTGATATACTAGGCCAAACCGTCCTTTTCATAGTGTCATTTTGATCGTGCCGCCCCGGCGCGCGCGGTTCATTGTCAAAGGAACGCCGACACAATATCAAACAAGCCGGCTGCGCCGTCCGCCCACTAGTGAGTATAAAACATTTTTATACTTGTGGGCGTACGCCGCACGCGGCTCCTTTGACAATAAACCGCACGCGCCGGGGCGGCACGATCAAAATGACACTATGAAAATGAACAAACTATACAGCAGTGGAGGATTGGTGGGCCCGTTGATGATGATAATAGTAACTTCACACTTCACACAAGGCCCTCTAGTTCCAAACTAGGCAGATGTGGTAACCAGACTGATATATTTCTAAATAATCTTCTTTTTTTTTCCTTACTAGCCGTATCCCAAGATTATTTGGGGTCGGCTACTAGTTCCACCCGGTTTTACCTTAAGAATATCAGTTTTAACACGGAGCGACTGGCATCGGACCTCCGCAACCCTGAGGGTAGAAACCGAATTCTAAGGTTGAAACTAGTGTCAGTATATTTGAGGGCACTGACTTCTCAAATAACGATTGCCATAGATGTTCATGGCAACCGGGACCGACGGCTTAACGTGCTCTCCGAGGCACAGGCGTGTGTTGTGTTCACCGCCAAACTTCCATACTCCGGGCTGTCCTGACTCGGGAATCATACCCAAGACCTCTTGATTGGCAGTCGCTCTGATCAAAAAAAATCTAGTGGCAATCCCGCCATCTAGCCAAAGGGCGCCTTAGACTACATTTGCCAAGACGCGGTCTACACTCCAGAACACGCTTATTCCATCTGTTATTGGTTCTGCGACGTATATGACCAGCCCATTACACTTCACATATACTTCAACTTAGTAAATTTCATAGCTATGTCCGTCACCTTCACGTTTGTAGAATGTAAAGCTAAGCCTGCAGGATTGGTGAGCGCTAAGAGGATAGTTGACACCTTAGTCAAATTATTTACTTTTATCATCTGTCAAAACGATAAATTTGTATGAATGATGTACTAAATACAAACTTGTGACAGCACTGTTTTAGACTACTTGTTGGATTTCGAACGTCATTGTAATGGCAACATTTTTCGATTGTCATATTTTTTTGTGTTTGACGTTTTGACGTTTGAGGTTAATAAAGTACTGGAAAGACGCGCGTTGTGAAAGGTTGACGATTGTTTTGAGAACCGAAAATTAATTGATATTAAGCTAATTGTATTGTCCATCGACCCGCGGTCTCTTTAGTGATAACCCGTTTTGTGTTAGGTTTTGTAGGCGCGTTCCGCGATAGCTGAAGCGAGTGAGTTGTAATTCGAATATCCGTAATAGCTGATACGAGTTTGTTGTAATTCGAATATCTTGGAAGTTGTACAGCACTTTAGGAGTTTATGATTGTGTGAAGACGCAGAGAAGAACCTACCCAAGAGATCTCTTGGGGACGCCGAAAACAGGACGCCACACAACTCCAGTAAGTGCTTGATGAATTTAGTTTCGATTAAGAACACGGTGAATCGCCGTGGTTCATTCTTCTCGCCAATGAATTGGGTTAGTGATTGAATGTCCTATCTATGGGCCGTAAGACATCTCAAGTATCACAAAGTGATCGCTATCATTGGTGGGAGGACTGAACACTACTCAATTGAGCAATACTCGTATATTTCAATTATAGTTGATTAAAATTTGTAATAGAAGTGAAAAGCTGTAATAATTATATTTGCCGAGATGTTTAGTTTTATTCGTTTTAATGAAGGAAACGTTGGTATTTATTTACGATACAGTGAACTACCCTATTAATTTATACACATTCCAGATCCTGTCTCCTTTCTGTCTCGTTATTCAAATGGCAACTAAATAAAAGTTGACGCTGGCAAATGCACCGAAGTGCGAGCCAAGTTCTCTTGCGAACTAGGAGAAAAAAAATTGGTTGTCTGTAAAGTCGGTTCACGGACGATAGTTTAACGTGATATCGTCATATTAAAACATTGGTTAAATAATGAGAGATAGAGGCGCAAGGGCCGCATCTATCTCTCATACAACGGCGTCCTATGAGCGTAACGGGACTATGAACGCAACGGTACAATGGGCGTAACTGGACAATGAGTCATCCTTTTTTATTTTTTATTTTACAACTTCATGCACTTGTGTACATCGGCGAACTTAATGCCCAGGGCATTCTCTACCAGCCAACCTACAGAGGGTGTAGAGATCTAGTAAGGTAGGTGCAGCGAGGTAGTCAGAAATCGATTCAATTGATAGTATATAACAAATACACATATATTTTTCGTGCATGCAGCCCGCGTTCATCAATTTATTAGACGTTGTCACATCAAAACCTACCCTATTGTGTGTGTGCAGGTGTCGGTGGAGGGCGCGACGCTGCGCGTGCTGCGGCCGGCGCGGCTGGTGGAGCCGGTGTGCGTGGCGGCCGCCCGCACCTCGCGCCGCCTCGCCGTAGCTGACAATGGCGCGCGAGCCGTCTTCCTGCTCGACGAGCGCGGCGACATCCAGCGGGAGGTACGCGACCCTACGCCACTTCTGTGCGACCCCACGCCACTTCTGTGCGACCCCACGCAACTTCTGAGCAACCCCATGCCACTTTTATGCGACCCCACATCACTTTTAAGGCGCCACATGTATTTTGTTCTTTCTACCTCTTAGCCTCCTTTATACAGAGAGGCCTATGTCCAACAGTTGACTGTTAAAGGCTGTTCTGTTGACTAATTCTATTACGTTCTATAATTTTCATTATGATAATTTTAACAAAAATTTTAAAATCATTTTCAGTACCTGATTAGATGGTCTTACTGCATAGTCCTAATTTACAGTTAAAAAGTTTTATCCAATCAGTTGAACTATGGGCACGTATAATTGCAGTCCTACTGATACACACCTGTAATCCTAGTTGAATCGACAGGACTACGGACAAGTAACATTCATGTAGGAGCATGAATTTTCATTTAAAGTTTTGATATCACTGACAGGTAGGCAACGGCGAGTTGAGTTTGGTCGGCGGCCTGGCGCTGTCGGATGAGTTACTCATTATAGCCGACGTGGCGGTCAGAGTATACGATGTGGAGGGGAATCTCAAGAATGTGTTTGCACCGATACCTAAAGGTGAGAATAGAATTTATTTAAATAGAATTTCCCGGTAGCTTCGTTAATGCTCCTTTTTAAGATTTAGATTTTATTACTACACCTATTATTAAATTAGTAACATTTTTATACACTATAGATATTTGGTCTTATTTTGTGGTCATTAAAAAAGCAATATATAAGTGAGAGAGCTATCTTCGGCATGAATGGGCCGGCTCGACCGGAGTAACGAAGCAACTGTTAAAAATCAGCTAGTTAGTATCATTTTTGATGACCTCCTTATCGATACATGTTGGAAGGATCAAACCATATATTTTGTAGGACAAATAATTTTTCCAATAATGTTAGTTAATATCTATATAATTTAATAGCCACATTGTCCTACAAATTGCGTGAAACGTTATCCGGCTCCTACGCTCTAAAGTTTTTTGTCCCTGCTAGCCCTGTTAGCTACCATAATAGACAATTTTTGTAAGGTGAAAGGCAGGCCCCTCATTAAAATGAAGAGCCACCCACGAAAAATTATAGTAATAACTTGTAAAATTTGTTCCGGGGATCCCGGACTAATATTTTAAAGGATTTAAAACTGTGACATGTTTGGGTAGGTCGCGGAGGTTATGGTGGCGTAGCCCTAGAGGAGGAGGAGGGCGGCGCGCGGGTGGTGTGTGCGCGCTCGGTGCGCGGCCGGCCCGCGCTGCTCGTGCTGCAGGCCTCGGGCGCCGCGGCCGGGCACGTGCTGGCCGCCGCCGAGCTCGCCGACAAGAGACCTCGGAGGGTCGCCGGCATCACCCTGCTGCCCAAGAAAAGAGCCCTCTTAGCCGACCTGGCCGCTGATTGTTTACGCCTGCATACATATTGGTGAAATCCGGAAGAGCAAATTTACAGGTAGGTGCTGTGCAATATTAATCATAGCTGCTCCGCTCGACAGACTTCATTCTGTCAAAAGTTATTGACCTGTTTCAGTCCAATAGAAAAAATAAATACGTATTGTTATTACTTTTTTCCTCGCAATTTTTACGTTTTATCTATCCGTAAGAACCTTCCTTGTGCTTTAACGAAAATTTAAATAAAACCGAATTGGTCGAGCGGTTCCCGAGTTTTGCGCTAAGCTACTCATTTTGCGATTCATTTTTATTTATATAGGTAAATAAAAATATTACGCAAGCTCATTGCTCTAAATATATTCTAGGATGTGGCGACACATGCTGTGGCAACGCGTCGCCACGCCAACAACCTGTCTGACTAGATTAGATGTTTCACATAAAAAACCGACACAGGAACCACTTTGTAGATAAAATTAGTGACCTTACTAAATGAAAAATATGATATTATAATCGATTTTAATAAACTTTAAAAATAAGTGGTTGTTCTAAACATATTATAAATCTACCTCAGTCTTGTATCTATTTGAATCATAATATATTTTATAAGAAAATAAAAACCAATTCCAGGTAACACTTATGGAGAAAGAGAAGGGGATGCATCGGAGATTGCATCGGAAACGAATTTCATGCTAGTCCAATACTATAACGGAGGAATCGAATTGTTGGCCATATTCACGGACTGCGGGGGGAAATTGCACCAAAGTCTTTAGTCGCCACTGCGTTATTCAATACTATATTTAGTACTTACAGTATTTATTTCGTATTAAGTTGACTAAGTTATGTTCAAAACATTTTTATACTTTGTCGGTTTATTCCGACGTCTATTACGGAATTTGACAATATTATGACTGATTTTTATTACGTATTTTGTTTTACTTACTTTTTGCCAATCGGGCGTTACTACGAAAACGATTTTACTAATTTTGATATGTTTTGTTTTTTTCTGCGCATTCGACATGTCATAACATGTCCACCGTAAGACTCACTCACATTTGAATGCAATCAAAATTGTTGTTGGCGATTCTAACTTTTCGCTTTAACTAGTCGTAAGACAAGCGCATTTATTTATAAAATAATTCTAATATTATTGTTTGATATTACTTATCATCGTGGAAATAAATGCTCTAAATCTCACTCGATAATAGTGATAACGACAATATTTATGTAACTATATATATAATTATAGTCGTACGTATAATATAACAACTAACAAGTTAAAGGCTAGTTTACATTACGGTCCTTGATGCAGATCTAACGTTTTTGTATCTGTATGAGATGAAACGAAGATTCTAAAATGAACCTTATGACAAAGAACTGTATAAATATTTTTTAAGATATCGACAGCTTTCGCTTTACACATATCTAGCAGTAGCCTTATTTTTCACTAAGTACAATGCCTAGAAGCCTATAACAACCAAAAAATTAACATTATATATATATACATTGTACAAATAGAAGATTCTCAAATAGCGATGTACTTTGCCTTATCAAATTAATACAATTCACATTTGTTAAATACTATTCTCATAGTTTATCACCGTGAACTCCACACTGCTTTTACATTTCACTACGTATTCTAAATAGATCCAATAATTTTATTATTAATCTGATAGCTATGTATGTAGTACGTTATAAGTTAAGTAGAGTCTTTTAATTTATTACCTAGTTAATCTTGGAAACGAACGAAGGCTTATTTACACGAGAATATTCTCTTAAAGAATTTGTTACATTAGCAAGAAATTAAAACAGAGTAAATTCCACCATTTACCCGTGGTCCTACTGGTAATCATATGGACATTTTTTATCTGTAGTTCTGTTAGTTGGATTATAATAAGAACATCATAATTTTGTGTTTGAGCGACCTACCTGGTCCTACTAATCGAATAGTATAGTCAACGTCAATACTATATAATGTTAATTATTTTTTATTTATTTTTGTTAATAATAGTCCAGCTGATAGAACCATAGACAAGAAAGTGATACATAGTAACTACTAGTAAGACTGCCCATGGTTCAACTGACAGAACCACGGACAAAGCCTATTATACTACAAAAAGAACAACAGGCAAAGAATCGTAAATTAGTGTTAATGAAACGATCTTTTTTTTTATATACTAATAACTCATTACGTCTACTAGCTAAATAGATAAAAAATATTTTTTTTGTTACAAAAAACACGATAACCCGTTGCCATATTTTTGATTAATGGTGAATACGATATATATTATGTATAATATTTCATGTTGCATAATTGAATAACTATTTATTAAAATCCCAAGAACAAAATAATTTAAAGTCATTTTATATAACTATCGTAATTTGATTGCTCAATAAATTCACGTGATATCATATCATACGTTTGGAACTTTTGTTACTAGTTGCAGGTTCAAGTAAGTAGTTAAAATGTACCAAAGGCATAATAATTTATTCGATTTGATGAGAATGTCTTTTAGTGTCTATTGGTATGAATTCATAATATTTTACTATAATGTATTGTAATATAATATTTGTTATTTATTTAGAGTGAACATAAAGTCGTTATATATAAAACTATTATATATAAAGCCGTATAAGCAGCTACGACAGCAAATCCGTACAACAATTTTACATGAACCAGTTACACACGACATCAGTATGTATTTTAATCCAATCAGATAAATTTAGAATCCACCATATTTGATCTTTGCAATGCTATCAAACTATTGGTCCTTCGAGCCGGTTCTGCCTTAGACGCTTGTATGGACACCGTTCAGAACTTTTTGTTATTCTTATATGTTTGTCTTTTCACACTGGTAATAAACAAAAACTTCACGTTTTCCAATTTATGGAATTTACTTCATGACTCGGTAATAAATATAAATTAACATAAGTATATTTAATTGTCAAACCACGTCTTTTGTTATATACCGTTGAACTAACAACAGCCGATACCTAGGTCATCATGTATTTAAATACCAAATAACATTATTATCGCATACGAGTGACAAAAGAATTATTAAAATCGGTTTAACTTTACTTTTGGATATGAAGCACAGACATATTTGCCTATTGTATAAAATAACAGTTTAATGACTTGTGTTACGGCTGTAGAATCTCGTTAAAGATAAATATTTTTTTTATGAAAACTAATTTAGACCATATATTTATATCTATCCCTGAAATAATGTATTTTTTGGACAACTGTGTCATCAAATTGTCGTCTGTTTTGACATCGACAAGGATTTCAAAAGAAACTGACGTAAGAGGTTTTTTAAGGAAAGATTTTTCTAAAGAAAATAATAATGATTGTATAATATGTATAGATATTTTTTCGTTAGTAATATTGGCTTCTATCTTTTATGTTTTCGAATTATGCTGTTGTCTAGAAATGCTATTAGTAAGCGAAAGTGAGGTTTTTTATTGTTGATAATGTAAATAGGTTGAGTTTTCTAGTGATTGATCAAACCGAAATAAAATGGTATTTGACAGTAGGATTCGATCTAGTCTAATTTTATGGATAGGTATTTATGAATTATACAGCTCCAACTGTACAATAAGACGTACTTCTGCAGGTAAATAATTATGTAACATCTTCACAGATTCCACACTTAATTTGCTTTATGAAAATAGTGACGTCATCAATCAAGCCCCGCTGACAATTTCTGGGCACCTGATTGGTCAGGAGGCAGGGCTTAAACGATGCGTCACTATTGTCTAAGTGCGAATTAACTAAAGCTGCTAATAGTAATAAAACGTGTCTCTATTATGTCTGTATCATTTAGAAATACCTAGCGAATGATCTTAAAGTAGTAGTGTTGGCAAATACAATGAATCTACAAATATGTACACGTTAAATGTTGTACGGCGATATTATTTTGTTTATTTTCCTATGTATAATTCAGAACGCTTGTGCAGTATTTAGAATCCTTTATTCTCACTTGATTTTTGTCATTAATTACTATTTTGATAACAGTTGTCTCCTTTCCATCACCTTTTAAAAATTATTATGGCTAAATGTTGTACGACCATACACTGTATAAGATTTATTTATACGAATTATAAAACCAAGAAGTTATACGAATTATGTCCTCATTTATATTTATATTACATGACCTTTACAACTGCATCTCATTCTACTTGGTATGGAATGAATAGTTTTATTGCATTAATCTAATTGCTGTATTCATATCCACGCATTGTTTCTCCACTACTTATTTGAACAAGTGTTATTACGGTCACCAGCTTTATATATATTTTATCTCATTAATAGTTAACAGTACTTTTCAGTACGAATATGATTTTTATGTGTTATTATGTTTTATACTCGTATTGTCTTTTTGCTAGATCCTTCAGTAATTTAGCAACTAGGCGAAAATGTTATCCGAATTATTTTCTGTCTTTGTGTCGCAAGATGTAATGACGTCACAACTAGACCTCTATTATAGAAAATGTCACTTTGCTCCGAAATATAAGATTTTGGACTCATTATTTTTTTGTTTGTGATCAGTCATTACAAAACTGATGTTGTTCAAGACCTTTATTTTCCACACAAAACCGTTATACTATTTAAGGAGTATCACTATGTATATATGCTATTTGTCAACAGTGTATTTGGCAGTACAGTATGGTTGTAGAGAACAATAATTTAACTTATCAGTGCAACAGCAACATATTGGTACAAATTATTAATTAATACGAAATCTATCTTTTTCATTAAATGTAAATTATTTAAATCGGCCACAGAGAATGTGTTCTTTTGTTTCTAAAATAATAAATAAATGTATTTTGGCATCAGATCGACTATTTAATGACAAAATTTATGGAATTGACTAGAAGCTCATTATTTATTGTTGTGCGCCTAATAGCTGTACTGTATTTATTTATCAGAAGCTGTGAAACTGTACTTAAATTTAATCACAGAGTATCTCAGTGTAATGTCGATAACGTCACTTTTGTGCAAAACACAATAAAGTTACATTTAAAATATTACGCCTATGTTTATTTCTTGTACTCCTGGCAAAATTAACGTTATAGAGAAATCAATTACCCTTGCACAGAAAATCATTTTTCTGTGCAAGCATGGTGACCCATGCTGCATTGTCTGCATTCGCAATGAGTATGGTGACCACCACTCTTGCATTCTGCTTATGCTTTCCATCAGGCAAAGTAGAGTCATTTTGGAAGACTCTACGTAACATAAGAAAAAAGTTAAAACTCATTGCAGCGTCTTTACTACGTACAACAAATTAAGCTCCCTTGCCTAATTGCAATCTACAAACGTCAAAGTTAATAGAAAACTAACAAACGCATGGGAATGACGTGTCTCAAGCCTAAGTCACGTGGTCTAAACAAAATATTAGCCACTAATACAAGAGAATAAACGTAGCCATTTTAGAAAGAGAATCGACGCGAAACACTTGCAACTTGGCTAAGGGGGCAGTTCTCAAAAGTCTCGATCGATTTAAATGGTAAGTAAATTAATTGATACACGGAACTTTGAATTGTATGGCTAAAACTCAGTATCGCTTAATGATGTTGAAATATAAAATAGGTCTCGAAACTTTAAGCTAAAATTGTATTTTAGCTTTAAGCTATTAAGAACTATTTAAAAAAAAATCATTCCACCACGTTTCTTCTTTCACGGTCTTTCGATTAAACTCCAGTAATCGATGATTATTTTCAGACAGAGGTACGAACGATCCAATAAGAGTTCCTATATTTTGTTTTGGCTCCATCTATACAAAAAACAAAAATTTAGATAAACAGTTTTTCGTTCAATGCATATGAAATTATTTAAGGTAGGTACTATTATAAAAAAATCTATTTTTAATTTTTTTGTGTCTTTTCAGGTTAATCTTTGGACCGATGTTGACGGATATTTCACAGTCAGATAGCTGATGTTATAAGAACTGGTGATATCCGTGGGTTTAAAAAGAGCTGGATGTTCTGGTGCCCGACAGCTCGGCGGTTTCTCACTAGTCATGGTACGAGATTTAATTGTGCTTATAACTCGGATCATGAATCATGATATTTTGGACTGTCTCATCGGCATTTTTTTCTTGTAATATTTTGAAAAATATACCTACCTTACGAAAAAGCATGACGTGTTTAAATTTTATACATATAAAAATCCAGATGTGTTTAATGATGTAATTGTACATGTGATGATATAATCCATAATCTTATTTTAATATGTTGAAAACTCTTAATTACAATAAATTACAAAATTATGAGAAAGCGTGTACACCTTCAAGGTAGATTTTTGAGGAACTATTTCATTAATTATTAAGATCGCATGTAAAAATGTACCAAAAATCACACTAATAAATGAATTTTTGAAATTTTGAATTAAAGGCCCTGATTGACGGGCGAGTAAATAAAACCGCGGTTTTATGGCTCGTGGGTAAAGCTGTATCATTGCAATACCGCCGTTTTACGTACCGACGAGCCTGGCACGCGGCTCGTCATTCAAATTCAAAAATATTTTATTCATATAGGCACTTATGAATAGTCAATATTTAATATTAAAAAATCGAGTGATTCTAGTCGCCAGTTCCAAGTGCAGCCTACCCTTCATGGAGAAGAATCTGGCAAGAAACTCCATTGTTGCTCCTTTTAAAAAATAATAATACGGTTTACAATATTTTTTTCACTAAGAGACTTGAATGAGAACGAAGTCGACCAAAGAAAACAAAATAAAAGGTTTGGAGTCATTGCTGCACAGCCATGAGCTAACCATGTTTGTCTTATTTTACTCGGCGGGTCATACAAAGCCGCGTGTCGATCACGGACGGCGAGCCGAGCCGGCATTTTTAACCGACTTCCAAAAAGGAGGAGGTTCTATGTTCCACTGTATGTATTTTTTTTTTTTTATATATGTTCACCGATTACTCCGTCAGTTGTGGACCGATTTTGATTTTTTTTTTGTATTCGAAAGGGTATGCTTCCGAGGTGGTCCCATTGCCAGCATATCAGGATCTGATGATGAGATCCCAGGGAAATCGAGGGAAACCCTCATTTTTTATAGGCACATACTATGTTTTTCGTATATTTTCTGAAGTTACACCAGTATTTGCGTCTGGTAGTCATCATTTTATGATGATGTAAGGTACAACTCCTTAACGGGTAAGAGTTGGAGGATAATTCTTTCAATTTCATACGTATCTAAAGACCTTCATTCGTATACTTTCAAGTTATTTAGGTGAGCTGATGATAGAAGGTTAAACTCTTCAATAGTTAGGGATTAGAGGATGATTTTAATATCACACGTACGTATAGAGCTTAATTTGTATTCTTGATGATGAAATTTGATGAAATAGTTCAACTTACTACTTACCTACGATTGTTTGCACTAAAAACTGAAAAATAAAACTTTTTATAAAAAAAAATCCGACTTCCAAAAAACATTCAACGAAAACTCTGCCAAAAAAACACTTAAAAGCGTAAAATAAACTGGTTCTTCATAAATTGCCTATACGTTATTCTTTATCTCTTCAATAGTTAGGGATTAGAGGATGATTTTAATATCACACGTACGTATAGAGCTTAATTTGTATTCTTGATGATGAAATTTGATGAAATAGTTCAACTTACTACTTACCTACGATTGTTTGCACTAAAAACTGAAAAATAAAACTTTTTATAAAAAAAAATCCGACTTCCAAAAAACATTCAACGAAAACTCTGCCAAAAAAACACTTAAAAGCGTAAAATAAACTGGTTCTTCATAAATTGCCTATACGTTATTCTTTATTCATTGAAATAGTATAGTATTTAAATGTGTGCTAGGGGTACCTAAAATCTGTTTGAAGTCGGTGCTAAGCCAAAAAGAATACAAACGAACAAGTACAAAAGTCTAAGCGATAGTTACTTGGCACCGACTTCTAACAGATTCTAGGTACCCCTAGCACACATTATAATACTACTATTTCAATGAATAAAGAATAACGTATAGGCAGTTTATGAAGAACCAGTTTATTTTACGCTTTTAAGTGTTTTTTGGCAGAGTTTTCGTTGAAGGTTTTTTGGAAGTCGGTTTTTCGTTGACAGTTATAGCAGTTAAAAGTTCATGAGGAGAAATAGCCTCTCGCACTAAAACGTTTTGTTTTTGGATTATAGGTATCACTAAAGACAACAATGCGTTGCGTTGTATGGTTTCTCAGAAATTCTCAGATAATTTCTGTAATCAAGTGGTTCTACTGACAATTCTGGAATTAAACGGGTATGCGACAATTCTTGCCTATTTTCTATCTAACTTTTAATCCAAACTCTAGCGCGTTTTCGCTTTTTTTCATGAATTTGTGGTAGGTATGCTATAGCGATTTAACACAAAGCTCTATACTCCGAATCTCCGAACTCAGTTATCGCTCAGACACGACTGTTTTGCTCGCTAGTCTATCAGCACCAACGAGCCGCGAGTAAAACCGTCGTTCTTTAAAACCGCGGTATAGGCTCGTACGTCGAAAAATTAACGGTATTTTTATTGTATCACCGAAGAGTCTAGACGTAAGCAGCTGAAGTAGGCACGTAATAGTTAGGTATTAAGTTTCTTTATCACCTAAAGGTTATTATTATGCAAAACATCACCTGGATACATTAATAACACAGAACAAATATTAATATTATCAACAGAGACTTAAACCAACTGTTGGTTAGTCACATTAAGTATTGATTCCAGAGGGTTATCGAACCCGTAGCGGGTATTTGAAGATACAAACCGTGTTTTCAAAGTTAAAATTAAATCATTTTAAATTTCTACTTGTTTTTAAAGATAAACGAAATCATACTAACATATTACAAAAGAAAATAATGACTGAACTGGGCAAGGACATGAGCTCTTATTCAGTTCAGTATTTTATTTCTTTCGACTCGAATGAAATATTCAGTATCATGGGTTCCACAGACGGAATAAAAATGCTCGGAAATGGCCCTATGTTTTAGTTTCTGCGAGGACCAACGCAACGTCGCCAAACAACGTGAATAATTATGTATTTAATACTTCATACATACACTACACTACATAATGAAGTGAAATTTCCTTTTTCACACAGCACAAACACGTAAACACTCCTTGCTAGAACCGTGTTAACTTATATTATTTCAGTAAATATTGGCTTTATCTATCTTTTGTTCATTTTTAGTTTGTATACTTCCGTCAGGATATAAGTGTTCTTTGGTATTAACTTTTATTTATACTGTGTTCATAATACTATTACTTTTTCATATTGTTTTTTAATACATGCTGCCCACAGAACACGATAGAATGGGGAAAGAGGCGTGGCACGTGTGCCGAAAGCTTGCACTATAGTGCATAGTATTAATGTCGCCCGCTCATTACGCAGTGAGATTCACGGAACGGCGCGGCGTTCGCAGCGTAACAAAACAACAAAAACTTCATTACGATGCCGTATTATGCAATCACTAACTGTTAAAATAAGAGTAGTGAAGTTAGTCTGAAGAAAGGAGGCATTTCCTTTCATCAGTAAGTACTATTTTTTAGTAAAAGCAAAGATAAACAAGAATCAAAATGTTCTTTCAACCAGTATTATGTTGTCAACTAGAAGCAATTATCTATTTACTTTTTCATTAAGGTACTGGATCCATTACGTCCAATACACAATACTCGTACTTATTCCCGTGAAGTGACCGCGCAATGAATATCGAAATAAACAATCGTTCCGAACGCTCAAATGCTCAATTAAACTGTTTTGCACGAAGTACGGATGCCCGATGCGACTTGCGCTAGAGCTTGATACAATACGTAGGTGAATGTATCGATAAATTGTTATTATGCAGGCAACTTGACTATTTAATTCTGGTAGTGTTATTTCTATATTGTTCAATTACGAACTGTGAATGAGAATGTGAAACTTATTGTCTATTTGAAATAAAAATAAGTCTGGTAGGTATATTAGTCAAAATATTTACATTATAAATATATACATTTTGTAGTTACCAGGATCCTATTAAATAAAAAGGCTTTATTATCACATTTCAAAAACATCCAATATATACCAACCTAAATTACGTTTATGTTATTATAACCGATAAATATTATAAATTTGGAAAAAATGCTGTTCTAAAAGTTAATTATATTTTTTTATAAATAATATTTTTAAGTAGATGGTTTTTAGTTTTCGAACTTACTTTATATACACACATCAAAAGTGTCTAGGGATCAAGCATTTTTATGCGGATTTCTTGAGATTGAGATGTGGCTTTGGCCCTGGCCTGCTCAGTCGCCAGACTTGAACCCGATTGAGCATGCATGGGATATGCTACAGAGAAGAGCTCTGCCGAATATGGAGGGTATCCAGTCGCAAGAAGCGGCCATTCCACAGCGTGATTTGGATGAACTCATTTTGAGTATGCCAAACCGATGTTCTTGTGTTAGTGTTCGCGGTAGAAACACGGATTATTAATTGTTTAAGTTACCTAATAAAATTTTAAAGAAAACTGTTATTTCAGTCTTTTTTTCGAACTTTAATGTTAATGGTTCAAATGTCAAAAATCCCTTTATTAGGAAAATGGCAAATTTCTTTATTAACGCAAAGGTGACTTGGTTTATCGTTACTGTGACAAACGAAAACACTTTATTTGATGAATCCTTAAAGAAAATTTTAATTAATATCAATCAGGAGAAAAGTTATTGCAAAAATATATGTTGATCCCTAGACACTTTTGATGTGTGTATTTAATTGTCAAATTTTATCTTAAATATTAAGTTGCATTTCAGTTTTCCAATGATTCCATTCTTGGATAAATAGACATGAAAGTGTGACACTTCACTAGTCGACGCTCGCGCATTGACCAATCGGGTGCGTTTAGGGGGCGCGGCTTTGTGATTTGTTGCCACGCAGGATTAATATGGCAAATTACTTTCGTCACCAATCTATCTTAATCAATATCTGTGATGCTGCCTCTAAGTAATTGTTACATTATGTTCAACAATATTTAATGTTTAACATTTATTTATATCTATATTATATACAATCGCTAGCGAATCTTGATTTACAGCGAAATTTATGTTAACTTTAATTAAGCATAATATCATTAAAAAAAATATTGGTGTAATTATCTTTCCGGTTTCTTTCGCTCGTAAACAAAAACACAAGTAGGTAGAAAACACGGTATACTTTAAATAATACACTGAAGAAATAAACCAGATCATATGACCAACCGTTCTGCACATATATACAATTATGTATATGTAGAAAACTCTTTGTTGCGTTAAACTTTTTTACAGATGTAAAAACCATACTAAGTGTAAGACATTAAATATATTTGTGCATTAAAAATAAACCATCAAATTATAAAGGTATATTTTATTGAGAAATCCCCAATTACATAACTAAAACTGTAATTAAGAATTTCTGAGACCAACAATTAGAAAAATCAAACGTATAAAGTAATGTCATGAATAAAAATATAAGTAAGTAGGTACTTCACTGGATTGCGAGACTTATTTAAACAGGATCGCGTGCGAGAGTCACAACAATACGGCTACGATCAATAGGTCTTTATTTCGTCACAATTTGTACGGTGTTCACGTAGTCTTAGTTGGAGACCTTAATTGTTGCTACTTCAAGTTATTACAAATTTGTACTGTTAGGAAAACTATCAAACACATGATTAGTTCAGGTTATTTTGGTCAACAGTATGGCAGTGATTATTGAAAGACTTTATGGAAGCCCTTTAGATTTGATTAAAAGACAATTTACGAAGCCAATTTTATTGTATTTGAGCAGAAAACTCTAGGATGTTGCAACCATGACGGTGGAAAAGTTAAAATAATTGTGTTTCCCCTCGTGCAACGAATCTCGAAATAACTAAAATAAAAAATTGCAAGAAATAAGGCAGTAACCCCTCAAAAGAAAATCGACTCTTTTCGGTGTGCTCGTAAAATATACTATCATAACAAGCATTACATAAATTGTTTGATATTAAACGAAAACTAAAACAATCTCGGTCTACGCAAAATTACGGAAACAATAAAAGGAGTCGAGAGTCAAACATTTAAAAAAGTAGGAACCATTGCGTTACAAAATTACACAAGAACAAGTAAAATTATTCACGAAAGTGGTATCTCAGTCATTTTCAAGTTACATAAGTCCATTCATTTGCATTATGTATTAGTCTGTCAAGAGCATTTATAATTGCCATGTTACTGTTATTCAAACACACATTACTAACACATAATTTATGCCGCCGGTCATGCGACTAATTAATTAACAATTTGGGTTAATCGTAGCTAATCAGAACATTTAAAATTTGCGTCATTTTTTTGTGATCAATATAGTCCTCCTGATCTCTGTGACAGTTGCCACTAGTGTCATTTAGAACTTAAAAGGACGGTTTTTGGTGTGAATACTTATAAATCCGAGTCTCCACTCTCCACCGAACAAAAGTTGGCAACTTTTGTGTTGTCAACACGTGTTGGTGACAAAAGTTTTTGTAATTTCCTTGTATTGGCAACAAAAATTGTCAACAAATGTTGGGATCCGTGTTTCTGTTTTTGACGGTAAACATCAAAAGAATACGCTTGTTGCAGATATTTATTGGCTCTGTGGTACCACCCGCCAAAACCTGTATCACGACAGTTTTACCTGCGCAGTTAAAACTGTGGTGATGGTGATGCTTGCGCGTGTGGTAGGCACTTTAATGTATTGCACTTCATTTGTGATACAACTGGCACGTAAAGAATAAAAATATTGGTAGGCGATAAAAAAAAAAATATTTTCATTCTAAGTGGCATTGTCATTGTTCAATGTCAAGTGCGATGAAAATACGTGGGTTACGACGAATAAAAAGTTAAAATTTAAAAAATTTGCACTAGACGAAATGTGGCTTTTTTGTTGTGGTTAATACTTGTTCAAAGTTACCTTGTCGATTTCGTAGCTATCTGACACAGAGATCAGGCTATATTTTACAGACTATAGTAACATTATTCTATACTTAAAAATAGTTTCTTTATCGTCAAAGTTGCCAGATATTACTTTTAAATAATTAAACAATCGACTATAATAAAAAAAAAAATTAGTGACTCAAATTAGACTTGATATAGACCTAAAATATCTTTAAACATAGTTTGGGTTTTGAAATTTGAATGTTTAGAACAAAAATTAGCATTAATTAGTATACTGTTTTACATTAATGATACTAGTAATGGTTCTTTTGATAAAAATGTGCAAATTTAACATATAAGAGGAGAATTAAGCCTGTATTGGTTAAGAACCATTTATTTATTTATTTTAATGTAATTCGCCGATGCGCAAAACGAATCAGTAAAGATTAATCAAAGTCAAATTCATGGCGAAAAAACTAATAAAAGGCAGGAGATACAATCAAATTCTCATTTTTATTTACTCGATCTGAAGGATTTCGACGACTTGTGTTCTAGAGAATACAATTAATCAAGCAATATAGCAATTGTATAATTTACAAAATTAATTTTATTTTGTCTCGATATTTGACTTCCAATGTTTTTATCATTAAATAATTATTCACTATCAATATTTTAATAAAATGAATACTGATTTAGAATTTAGATAATCCACACAAAAATAACTTAAACATTATATCATTCTCGAAATATTTTAGATTTTGAAAATTCATGCACACCGACATCCTTCAAACTTTACTTACATAATCCAAACATATCCTTCTAAGAAGTAGTTAACTCTAGCAACATTGACAATAGAACAAGTGTATACGTAGTCATAAAAATATATCAAAATATATACGAATAATAAATGCAATTCGATAATTTTTAGTCTTTATCGTATTAATTGAAGTAGTGGTTCTATTTGCCGAACTTGGCGAGGGTTTCTTTGCACTCGTTGATGGTTTTCTTCAGTCGCTCGACAGTGGCCGATGTTTGCTTGGAGCTCAGAAGTCTTGTGCAACTATCTATAGTGGTTTGGTAACCGCACACATTGTGGAGGACTCTCACGGCGCGGTCACCACACACGAACAAATAGTTATTGCTTGCATCAAACTTCATGTAGTTGATAAGGCCTGTAACAGAAACAAAGGTACTACAATTTATGCAATATTTTTTTATTTATTCTAAATTCTAACTGCCTCTGTGGCGCAGTGGCAGAGTATGTATTGCTGTGCTTGAGATCTCGGGTTTTATTCCCGGGTCGGATCAAATGTTTGTATGATCTACAAATATTTGTTTCGGAGTTAAGGTGTTATCTATGTAAAAAAAGTATATAATTTATTTATTTATTTATTTATTAGGTACAGAAACAGACAACAAACCAAAAACAAACAAATACTATAAATTGCAGTTTACAATATGTAGGTCTGAAGTCCAATTACAACCGTACACAGCACTCAATGTTGTAATGCTTCATTGGAAAAGATACCACACATCAGATTACATATTCTGTTCTTCAGATGTTTTCCTTAATTATCAAGGTTTTAAATTCGCTAAATGAGTTGAAAAAAATATCAACCTTGGAGCATATTTGGTTGTAACTAGTGCACATTCTTGAGATTGGACTGTTCTGAGACACATTATTGTTAGAGTTGGGTATGGTAAAGAGTTGTGGTATACGCACAGATCGAGACGGTATCTTAAGGTTTATTTTCTCAACAAGTTCACAGTCCAAAGAACCGTTGATAATTTTGTGTAGATTGCACAAGTCGCTTATCCACCTCCTCTTTTCCAAGCTCATTATTTTAAATTCTCGTAGACGGTCACTATAGTCTGGCAATGTACGTCTTAAGCCGGTTTTTACACACAAAGCCCTGACAAATCGTCTCTGTATAGCCTCTATTCGATCGGTGTGATTTCCATATATTGGTGCCCACACAGGTGAACAGTACTCGAGTATGCTTCTTACTAGACAGTAGTATAATATCAGCAGAGTACTGGTTTGTCTAAATGGTTTTCCGTTTCGAAGAATAAATGACAGCATACGATGGGCTTTGTTACAAATATAATCATAATGAGGTCGGAACGACATGACACTATCAAATATGACCCCCAGATCACGAACCACAGTGACTCTGTTTATTGCAGTCCCCTGAATATGATATTTATAGTCGATTACTTTTTTGTTCTTAGTAAATGATATAACTTGACATTTTTTTATATTTAGAGACATTGAATTATCCTCACACCAATCCACTATTGTATCGATGTCACTTTGAAGAGTTTCGCAGTCAGTGTAATTAGAAATTCGTTTAAAAACTTTAATGTCATCTGCATAAGCCAGACATTCACTATTAATTTTGCCTAACAAGTCGTTAATGAATAATAGGAATAGTAAGGGTCCCAAGTTTGAACCCTGTGGAACACCTGATGACGCTATGAAGGGGACAGACTCATAGCCGCTAAGGGCAACTAGTTGAGTACGATTAAGCAGGTAGGACGTGAGCCATCTGTACAGATTTCCATGTATTCCGACATGCTGCAACTTTTGAAGCAGTAAAAAATGATCAACCCGATCGAATGCTTTCGAAAAGTCAGTGTATATCGAGTCCACCTGCTGCTTTGCGTTAAAAGATTCACATAAATAAGTTGTATAACACAAGAGATTGGTGTTAGTTGACCTGCCGGTTATAAAACCATGTTGTATTGGACTCAATATGTGCTTTATGTGGTTATACATGTGTCTATAGACGTAACCCTCAAATATCTTGGCAAACCAGTTGAGTACACAAACAGGACGATAGTTAGTTACTTCGCTCTTATTGCCGGATTTGTAAATAGGTGTAATTTTGGCAATTTTCCAGATCTCGGGGAATATACCTTCTTGCAATGACTTTTCAAAAATAATAGATACAGGCACGACCAATGCTGCTGCACAGAGCCGAATGAACACGGGTGGAATGCCATCAAAACCAGCACTTTTAGTTTGGTCAACACTTTTCAATCTCTTCAACAAATCCGTTTTACAAATTGATATATTACCTATGGTATAATTAGATGAAGGGAAGTTGAGGACGCTGTTTTTGGATGAAGTAGAAGAATAAACTGACGAGAAATAGCTCGCGAAAAGGTTGGCAATATCCTCACCAGAGTTACACGTTTTGTCTTTGTAATACATATTGCTAGGATAATTATTTGTAATACGTTTACCCTTTGTGTATCGCCAAAATGCTTTAATATTAAATTTAAGATCATTTTCTATTTGTTCGATATACGATCTAAAACACTGATCGATGACTACCTTCGCCCTGGCTCTGAGCATAGAAAACGTGTCGTAGTCCCTAGGATTATTATACTTTTTGAATTTAGAATGGGCTTTGTGTTTGTCTATTAATAACTTTATTAAATTTTTCGAGAACCATACAGGATAATTATTGCTGGTGAATTTAGTTTTTGGTGTATATTTTTCAATAATGGAGTATATACAGTTGTAAAAAAAATTCACAAAATCGTCACAGTTCAAATTCAGAGCGCTCCGCCCCCAGTCGATCCCAGCTATTTCTCTCCTACAGCCTTCGTAATCAGTTTTGTGATAACAGAGTTTTTTAATTGTCGAGTTAACCGAGAGCGCCGGTAGAGTAGTTCGCAATGTGAGTTCGAAAGGTGGATGATGTGAGTCGACTCGACTCATAGGTAACGTGGGTGTGATAGTGAATAAGTCCGGACAGTCAGTAATGGCAAGATCAAGAATTCTGCCGTTAAAGTTTACACTGTGATTAAGTTGTCGAATGGTCGTTAATTGGAACAGTTCCTGTAGAGATTTAGATTTTTCGCAATTGTAATTTAGAGGACAGCCACTTTCTTTCGACCAGTTAATGTCGCCCAGATTGAAGTCACCTAAAATACACGTCAAGTGTTGTGGCGACTCATTAAGTACTACGTTGCATCTTTTAAAAAAGTTGGTTACGACTTTCACAGGTAAGTAGTTGGGCAGGTAGGCTACACATAAATTTACTGTATAAATTCCGTTTACTTTAATTTGTAACCATAAATCTTCGAGATCAGCCGATTGCCAATCATCCCTAATTAATACTTGGAGTCTCTTTGCATAAGCGACCAGTACGCCCCCACCGTGGCTCTTCTTAAACTGAGAGCGAAATGCAGCGTCTCGATCTCTGCGTATAACACAATATCTATTATCGAACAGCTCCGATGACAATACAGAATCGTCAAGCCAAGTTTCACTTAAGCAAATTATATCAAAGTTGTTACATAAAACTGAATTGTAAACATCAATGACCTTGCTCTTAACACCTCTTATGTTTTGGTAGTACAGTGATAAATACATTTTAATTGGTTAGTATGTATCCAAATAAAATGATTCCGCACAAAAAAATAACAATACACAATTATTTTAAGTTATTAAGATCCTCGTTATTCCTGATTAAAATATATTTGGAATCGACAACCCTTCTCGCAAATATGTGTCCATTTTTCACCCATACAAATTGATATCCGAGCTCCTTCGCCTTCTTGCGCGTTGCAGCATGTAGAAGTTTATTCGCTGGTGAGAGATGCTCAGATACGTACACTGGTTTTCTATCGCCCGCGAAGCCTAGTAGTGCTGTATGTAGTTTTTCATCAGGGTTCGCCTTATTGTATCTATGCACTGCTGAATAAAATTCATCCCGGTTTCTTACACTTCGAAATTTGACCACTATACTGCGAGGAAGTTTACTTTCCTTGTTTAACTTTGCTACTCTTGTACACTTGACCACGTCACCCTCCCCGACAACGCAGCCTATGACTTGGGCACATTGCTGTAGGATAGTGGCTAGGTTCTCATTGCGGTACTCTGGCACACCCTGCATCTCTAAGTTGTTTTCACGCAGATGTTGTTCCAGATTGTTTAGGCGATCAGACAGTGCCGTCACTGTAGTTTTGAGTTGTTTATTCTCTTTCGATAGAAAAGTATTTTCCGTAACCAATGTGTCAATAGATCTCTTCATATCATCGTGTTTTTCACTTAAAAAATCTAGCGACTCACGGAAGTCCTGTAGGTCGCTTTTTACTGGAGCCAATTCCACCTGCAGAATCACAGATATTATGCCAGGCAGCTCAGTTTTAATTGCCGAAAGAACTCTCTCACTTATCGCCGATATAAAAGCTTCATCTTTGTAGTCCAATAAACTGCTCGATATGGGGCTACTACAGGGTGTTTTTCGTTGGGTACTCTGCTTCCTTCTAGTGGTAACATTTTCAGCAACCTCCTCAGGATCAGAACAGGACAACTCCACCTCACCCTCCCTGATATTACGCACTGGAGTATTGACATTTCCTATTTTTGGTTGTTTACTCTTACACTCCTGGCACGTCCATTTAACCCTCTGTTCTCGGCTCATGGAACTGTAATGCTTTTTGTTTTGTATATTAGCGCATGGCAAATCATAAATCATAGAACACTTATTGCATTTTAAAAATTCGCGGCCGTCCACCACGTTTCGACAGCCAGAACAAATATTTTTCGACGCCATCTATTATCCGAACGATGAACTACCCTGTTGTTTAAAACAGCGCAATATACTTATATTGCGTGTAGCTAGAAGATGTCGCTGTGACACACGCCACAAAGGTAACCCAAATTTCGTCAATCAGCGTAACTGACTTCTTGTCCAAGCGGTCGAGGCGCCAATCTCGAAACGACAAGTCGCAAGCTCCAAACCTGGCAGAGCACCAAAGCACTTTTTGAAGTTTGCTATGTTTCGAGTAGTTGTTGAATAGTAATAATTTCTCACCAGTTCCAGTCCCCCACCGAGGTCTTGAACCTTTGCCACGCCCGTGTATGTTGTATCTCACTCTCGCCGCCCACTAGGAGGAGCTATTCGTAAGAACCCGTCGGGAAGAAACGAGAGCCGCCGACTCACGCGCCTCAACCAATGACGAGTCAGGTTAAATAAACTTGCAATAAATTTGAAGAACAATCCGACAAGCGTCTGCTCTCAATGAAGCCCAGAGACGGAATTGAAAATTAATATGTATTTATATCAGTTGTCTAGTACCCATAACACAAGCTCTGCTTCGCTTGGGACTGTCGTTGTATATAGATGTCCGAAATATTTATTTATTTAATAACTAGTTGTTGCCCGCGGCTCTGCCCGCGTTTATGTCGGTTATCGCGGCAAATAGTAGCCTATGTGTTAATCTGGTGTATCCTACTAATATTATGAATGCGAAAGTTCGTAAGGATGGATGTTTGTTACTCTTTCACGCAAAAACTACTGAACGGATTTGGATGAAACTACAGTAATATAGCTCATATATCAGAATAACACATAGGCTACTTTTTGCCGCGATAACCGACATACAAGCGGGCGGAGCCGCGGTCAACAATTAGTAAGCTATATTACTGTAAAGTTTCATCCTAATCCGTTCAGTAGTTTTTGCGTGAAAGAGTAACAAACATCCATCCAGCCATACTTACAAACTTTCGCATTTATAATATTAGTAAGTAGGATAAGTGGTACAGTAGGCTTCTTCCTAAGGAGAGGCCTATGACCAGAAGTAGTCCACTTCAAGTATCATCATCATCGACAGTCTTTAACAGTCCACTGCTGGACAAAAGCCTCTCATTAGAAAGGAGGTTAACGTTAGTAGGTAATTCTTCTAGCAATGAGATGTCAGGTGATACCTGACAAGAATCAACTGCCAAGTTGGCGCGGTGGTGGCGTATGCGAATGTTGTGCTTTGAGGTCTCGGTTTCGATCCCGGGTCAGACTAAATGATTGTGTGATATGCACCTAACGCATCTTATTTTTACATCACGACTATGAGGTCGACTATGAGAGAATGCCTCATGGCATTAAGTCCGCCTTTGTACAACAAATGCAATAAGTTTTAAATAAATAAATTTGCGGATATTTATTTCGGTGTTTGGATGTTTTCCACGTGTACCAGATGTACCTACATATTTACAAATAAAATAATATACAAATATTCTAGCTGCCATAGTACAAGCTCTGCTTAGTTTGAAGCTAGATGGCGTTGTCTGTCAGATGTGCGAAATTTACTTTAGGAATGTATGTTGGTATAAATAGTTATAAGTTAATATAGGCAACTACACACATCAAAAATGTCTAGGGATCAAGCATTTTTATGCGGATTTCTTGAGATTGAGATGTGGCTTTGGCCCTGGCCTGCTCAGTCGCCAGACTTGAACCCGATTAAGCATGCATGGGATATGCTACAGAGAAGAGCTCTGCCGAATATGGAGGGTATCCAGTCGCAAGAAGACCTTTTTTTGTTGTTGCAACGAACATGGGCGGCCATTTCACAGCGTGATTTGGATGAACATTTTGAGTATGCCAAACCGATGTTCTTGTGTTGTTAGTGTTCGCGGTAGAAACACGGATTATTAATTGTTTAAGTTACCTAATAAAATTTTAAAGAAAACTGTTATTTCAGTCTTTTTTTCGAACTTTAATGTTAGTGGTTCAAATGTCAAAAATCCCTTTATTAGGAAAATGGCAAATTTCTTTATTAATGCAAAGGTGACTTGGTTTATCGTTACTGTGACAAACGAAAACACTTTATTTGATGAATCCTTAAAGAAAATTTTAATTAATATCAATCAGGAGAAAAGTTATTGCAAAAATATATGTTGATCCCTAGACACATATGTTGATCCCTAGACACTTTTGATGTGTGTATATTTCACCTAGTTGTAACTAAGCTTAATTGTAACTAAGCTTGTTGAAGAGTCTCTAAGTACAGGTGATCAATAACAACCGTCCAAGTCACGATATTTATAAAAAAACGTTCAAATAAAACGTTCATTAAAATTGTCTGACTAATCTAGTTCGTCATTTACTTAAATGGCGCGAATTTTTAAACAATTGTTTAGGTTCAATGTCGATTTTTTTGAAAACGCAGTTATATCTCCGATTTTAATAGGTACATACGAAAATTAATAGACACTAGTATTCGTGACTGGTCGACAAAAGATTAAGCCTTTGTTTAATCAAATGCCCTTAGTATTTTTTGCAATAGTATTAGAGTACTTACAGATAGCACAACACGGAACGTTCATTAAGTGACCTTCGTTCGTATCCAAGGATTATGTTTCAGTCTGTCCTAATCGTTTGTCGCCTTATACGTATAAACAAAGAAGATAAAAAGAGGACCGTCATATCAAAAACAGTGTAATAAAGTAGATTCAATTCGGGCACCAGTCTGCAAGGCTCTATTGCGGAAACGCTAAATTATCCATGGCGTTTAGATCGATATGGTGCCGCGCATTCGTAATTGCTTCGCAACCGTAGGTAAGACATGATGATTTCTTGACTTCCTTACCAAACGAATGGAATTTAAATGCAATATATTTTATTAATTACAATAACATAATATTACACAATTACAGATATCACGCGTTAATTAATAGTCAAATTGAACGATATGGTGGCTAGTCTTTTTTTTATTTTATTTTCAGTTTTTTAGTATCAACAGCGTTAGTCGATTCATTAGCAAGTATAATAATTCGCGTTAAATTTATTCATAAAATAACGATACGTGTTTTAACTTCTATAGTATGTGCGATAACTCCTACTATTACTTATGACTTAATTAAATTGCTAAACTATTTTAGAACACTAGAAACTGTTAAATCTCTTCCTCCATCCATGTGGAAGTTGTATTAATTAACTATGCTTAGTTCTATGAGATGGATATTACTTTTTATGTATAGCCCTACCAAAATGACTCTACTCTGCCAGATGGCAAGCATAAGCAGAATCCAAGAGTGGTGGTCACCATACTTCGGGCAAACAAGCAGACGTATCGCCTGATGGTAAGCGATTACCGCCGCCCATGGACACCCGCAACACTAGAGGCGTCACAAGTGCGTTTGCTTCGTGCAACTCATTGCGAATGCAGACAATGCAACAATGTACCATGGTGACCTACACAATGGCGGCCTAGTGATGCTTTTGCATCATTGGGCCTCCGGTCTCGCAATCACCAACGAAACACGACATCACGAATGCTGTCATTTTAAGTTGATCTTCTGTGCGAGGGTAGTATCGCCCTGGTCGAGCCGGCCCAACCGTGTTGAAATCAGCGTGGCTCTACTACCTTGAAAAGTCGCTGGGACGGAAAAAACGTTCGTAAAGGATCATTCATATTATCTGGTTGTAATGGTGTCCACAGCGAACAGTTGTGCTGTTAAATTCAGTTGCCTTCTTTTACTTTTTAATAACGCTCTTCTATTTTATTTTTTAAAAGACTTTAACTTAGAACAACAATTTGTGGATCACACAAAGTGTTGTCCCATGTACTCGTAAGATTTGAACTATTTTGAACCCACAACACTTGGCGCAGTAGAAATCGGCGTGGCGACCGCTTAAACCACTAGGCCAACTGTGCAGTCAATTATCAAGTCATTAGGAATATATACTGTGTCGCGGACTTACAAGAGAAACGGACTCACAGAACACCCAGACTCAGAACAAGAATTTGTGGATCACACAAAATGTGGGGTTTGAATCCCCAACACTATGGGTGCAGAGGTGAGTGAGAGCAGCGTGGCGACCGCTTAAACCACTACGCCATTCGTGCAGTCAAGTAGAAACATACACTACTGTATATAGCGAAGGTTTTTTCCTCTTTCTGTATGCCTGTATGCAAACAAGCAGACGTAGCACCTGATGGTAAGTGATTACCGCCGCCCATGGACATCCGCTACACCAGAGGCTTCGCAAGTGCGTTGCCGGCCTTTGGGGGATGGGGAGATGTTGGGGTATGGGCCTCCGGTATCCTCACTCACTCAGTGAAACACAGCGCAAGCACTATTTAACACCGGTTTTCTGTGAGGCCGTGGTATCTATCACTGATCACTCCGGTCGAGCCAGCCCATTCATACCAAAGCGTAGTTCTCCCACGGTATAAGATCTTTTAAATGATTTTTGAAAAGTTTTTATAATGAGGTATGGAACTATTGTGTGTACACATGTAGACAAACATTCGCTTTGATTATGACATCTTTGCAGCAAGCTTTAAGGTCAAATACAGTGAAAATACCTACAGTAACTTACGTAATTATGTAAATGGCTTACCTACATAATGGCTATATATATTTTAGGACGCAATTACATAGGTACTCCTATTAAGTTATCATATGGCGACAAGTCGGGATTTAAATAAGTACAAGCAACGTACTTCGGTATGAATGGGTTTTAAGACGAATGTTTTCATTATATTTATTTAACTGCCTCAGTGGCGTAGTGGTACCGTATGCGACTGCTGTGCTTAAGGTCTCAGGTTCGATTCCCGGGTCGGACCTAATGTTTGTATGATCTGCAAATATTTGTATATGTTTTCTATGTATAATATGTATGTATTAACAAAAAACACGCTCTGCTTAGCTTGGAACTAGATGGCGTTGTGTGGTAGATGTCCGAAATATTTAAAAATAAAAATATTTCAAAATTTAATGTTCGAGTTTAATACCAAATGATAAGAATAAACATAAGGGGTGATAACTTGAGAAGACCCTGTGATAAGTGATTATTTTGATAGCACGTAGACACGTACTGCTGCTAATAACGTACTATAATTACTTTTAGTAATAAAAATTAAAATAAATAAGATTTTACATAATATGCAAAACTTACGCAAGCATGATAAATAATATTTTTACGATATTTTTGTCATGACACAGACCTTATTGGTGAAGGTCTCGATGATTTTCATATGACATTACAACAACATAATCGTAAAAATTTTATATTAAAATTTACTGCTATAGAACCTAGTATTTCCGATTGTGTACATAACGTACTATGATTTAATAGTCACTTTATTCCTAAACGTAATATAAAAAAATGTAAAAAAAAATACTAATGGTCAAGGAAGATAGGTATACGAGTATATATACTCCTTACTCTCCTTAGTGTCCCCTTCTACAACGCCTATCTTTGCAATTTCAATGCAGAGTTTAGATAATAGGTCTTTACCTATGAAATTGCCGTTTTGTATGCAATAAGTGAAAGTACTTATTTTTTCAAACTTTTTTATTTCTGTTATTCGAAGTAATCACCCATGCAATCGACGCATCTTTGCCAACGCATTGGCAGTTTATTGATGCCCTTCTTGTAAAAATCAGCTGGACGGGAGGCAACAAACTCTTCAAAGGCATTTTGTACTGCCTCTCGGGAATTGGATTTTTTACCTTCTAAAAAGTTGTCAAAATTTTGGAGAAAGTAATAGTCGGTAGGTGCAAGGTCTGGTGAGTATGGCGGATGAGGGAGAGCTTCCAACCCCAGCTCTTGCAGCTTGGAGTCTGTCTGTTGCGCAGTATGGGGTGGCGCGTTGTCGTGAAGGAGCAGTGGGGACGACCGATTGACCAAAGCTGGTTGCAGATGTGCAAGCTTCTGCATCATTCTCTCCAGTTCTTCACAGTACACATCTGCATTAATGTTCATGCCGTTTTATAAAAGCTGTGGTGAATCACACCCGCACTAGACCACCAAACAGTGACCATCACCTTTTTAGGGGTCATTTTTGGTTTAGGGCATTGCTTTGGTGCTGAACCAGGGTCTAACCAACTTGCTGAGCGCTTTCGATTGTCGAACAGAATCCATTTTTCGTTGCACGTAACAATTCGTTTCAAAATTCCTTCATTTCTTTGCCTGTTGAGCAGCGCAAGGCAGGTCTCCACGCGTACGTTGCGCTGGCGATCGTTAAGGTCGTGGGGCACTCATCTATCAAGCTTTTTTACCTTGCCAATTTGTCGCAAATGGATCAATAGTTTTGATGCTTACATTAAAAGCTGCTGCTAGCTCAGCTGTAGATTGAGTTTCGTCAGCTTCCACAATCGCCTTTAATTCATTATTGTTAACCAAAGTCTCCAGACGCCCACGAGCTTCATTTTTCAAGTCAAAATTTCTAGAACGGAACCGGGAAAACCAATAACGGGTTGTGCGTTCGTTTGTACAGTTCTCTCCCTAAACGTTTTTGATGTTACGTGCCGTTTGTGTCGCGTTGGTGCCACGACGGAACTCATATTCCATAATTACACGAATTTTTAAAGTATCCATTATGACGAAAAATGTTCAAATGTAATGAAAATACAACGCTAATCAAAAAACAAGAGGCTGAGTTTGTAAATAGAATGTCATGGTTTTAAAACAAAATTAATTTGAATTTAGAATATAGAGCCATTACAAACTTTTTTTTATTTGAAATGACCAGTGCTGAAGAACGGCAATTTCATAGGTAAAGACCTAATATTTTGCAAAACCGAGCTTATCACGCAGTTTACGCACGTGTAGTCATAGCCCTAAAAACCTTAACCTATTAACCTCATAACAAAAAATTGAGTAAATAAGAACAGGAAAACTCAGTCAAAATTTGTTTGAAAACTGTATTTTTTTTTCTTTACAAGACAACTTCACTCCAGTGCATACTGTGTCGCGAAGGACTTTATAAACACACAGAGAAACAACACAAAGACCATCCAGACTCAGAACTACAATTTGTATATGACACACACACAACAGTGTCCTATGTGGAGGTGGAACTCACAACACTTAAACCACTATGCCATCTGAGTGTTATTTTTTCGAAACACATTGAGTTTAATTGACAATGATGACAAATTGTACCAAGACATAATATGTACTTTTATTAATACCTTATTCATCAATCTAAAACATACAATCGTAACAGACTAAGCCATTTTGCAGAATTTTATTGACCGTGACACTTCGGTACCGCGACTAACTAAAATTATAATTTCAACCTAAAAATTTAATCAAATTGTTTCATATTAGTATGACACTATCATTGGTAATTATCATTATATTTGCACGTAGCTAATCATCTGGCCTTGCACCAATGAACCTTGGCGTCAGTTGTTCCGTATTTGTTTAGCGTTTTTATGGACAAGCTCTCATCAACTAAATTTTTTATACTAGGTTTATGTAGTATAAACCAACAAGTACATGAAGGGCCATTAAGTACACTGTCTGATGGTAATGCTTAATAGCTTTAAGACCGCGAGTATTTTTTTTTATGTATGGCTCGCCAAAATGACTCTACTCTGACTGATGGAAAGCATAAGCAGAATCCAAGAGTGGCGGTCACCATACTCATTGCGTATGCAGACAAAGCAGCATGGCGACTCACACCATGGCGGCCTAGTGATGCTTCTGCATCTTTTAGTCTTGTCAACAAGTATGGAACTTGTTGACTAGACTATTTGGGCCTCCGGTCTCGCACCTGCTGCTGTCATTTTACGTTGATTTTCTGTGCGAGGGTAGTACCGCCCCGGTCGAGCCGGCTCGTTCGTGCTAAAATCAGCGTGGCTCTACTACCTGCGGTACTAATTGCGAGCTGCAGACTCTCTATCGACATACCAAGTCCAATATGTAATTAATGTTCTTGCGAAGCAAATGCACCCACTTAGGATGGAGATTACCAAATGTTTTTGAATGTGTAGTCAAGGTTTATTGACTCCCAGTATCGTAGCGATAAGACCTTTGTTTAAAATTAACAGGCTCCGAAGAATCGGAAATCAGTTTTACTTTGCATCTGGCACTCACTTTAATCATAATATTTATGTGACAGCATCTTTTCTATTACCATTGCTACCGTAAATAATAGAATAGAAATCGCGTAGTTCGTAAGTATACGATTTAGTTAACTACAGTGTCAAGGACGGTGCTTCCCGCCGTCGATTGCGGTAATTAGAAAGATTTCCTGCTATTTTAAATAAGTGAGTAAATTCTTCCGCCGTTAACGCAAAATTTATTTATAAAATATTAAGTATTAAATAATTTGTTAATTCAAAGACTACGTTAATAATTACTATAAAATAGCTTAAAATAGTTTTCAATAAAAAGTTTTTAAAGGCCAAGTCATTTACACAAACTGAGATATCTGAATTTAAAAAAATACGCATCTACATTATTTTTCTGTCGTCAATGAGTAAAGCACCCGAGAAAAGAAAGTTGCAACAATCAAACTGACTGACTCTTCCTTAATTGCCATTTATTACAATGTTCGTTACGCCAAAATGTATCATCAGGTGTAATACTACCGCTATTAGCATATTGTAGTAATAAATCAAACTATTATACTAGCCGCACTGTTCTCTTATTGTAATAAGGGAGTTCCGGTGTACTTTGACATTAAAGAAGGCCAACAGACGTTGAACTTAAATTAGTCACGTCGTTGTTTAAACTTCTTGCCGATTGTTCGGAGTAACTTGGAGATGTTCTTACTTTTTTTCCTTTATTGAAAACAAAAGCATTCACTCATTCTTTGTAATTAGTCACAAAAACAGGATTTATGTAGTAATCGAGCGTATTTCATATCGGTTGGTGACGAGATTAAACTGTATTTAGGAAAAACCTGTTAATTTTAAACATAGGTCTTATCGCTACGATGCTGGGTGTCATAAAACCTTGACCACATATTCAGAAACATCTATTCAAAAACACTCTTACGTGACCAAGTCTCGTATAGATCTTTCGACAATCAACTTGAAGTTGATCAAGTGCCGCGATTTTCAACTAAAGCAATAACAGCACTTACCAGAATAAACATTTTCAACAGTGTCGTACAGCTTCCCAGTATACGTATCGTAGAATTCTACAGAGGAATCGACGGATACAGCCAGGACTTCTGCGTTTGGTGAGAGAGCTATGTGCGGAGGATTTGCAGTTTGCGTGTATGTACCCGTTTCCAACACATGCGGAGATTCACCGCGTGTGTATTCAACTGAAATAGATATGAAAATGTTATAAAACTACACATTTAGGTTTATACTTATTTTAAAACTATTTAAATAGTAATCACATCTAAAGAGGCCTATTGTAAGGATTTATAGACATCTCTCCTGCTATAGCTTATAAACATTAAAATGACATCACATTTTCGTACAAAACTGTAAGCCCTTCGGACAATGAGGGTTTTCTGAAATGAGAGTCAGGTCCAGTCCAACCACCTGTCAAAATACATACACGATTTGTTCTATTTATTAAAGCACCAAAAGGAATATTGTTTTCTAAAATGCGACAGTGTTGTGCAGTGCCTATGTGTGCAAATAAAACAGGAGGACATAAGTTCCCTACAGTATCAGAGTGACTTTTACGCCTCTGTTTTTGAGCTCAAGCTTCAGTTCGGCGACCTTTCTCTGGCCGTAATCCATAATAAATTCAATAACACTTGCAAATACATACGTAGAATTTCACTAAAAAATTATACATTCGATAGGAATCTTTGCTATCTGACAGTTGTTTGGACCTCACGCATACGAAGCGCTATCTGGTGGCAGAAAAAGTATCGAAAACCCTCAATACACGCAGGTAATTAGACTTAATATATTGCATACACAAGTCTATACATATAGGAAGTAGACAGAGACACTTACAATGGGACGCAAAGCCGTAAAGTAAAAAAGCGGCCAAGTGCGAGTCTGACTCGCCCATGAAGGGTTCCGAAGCAGCAAGTAACATAATATAAAAGTTGTTGTAGTTTGTTGTAACTTAGATCGATATTTTAAGTGTTTTTTTTTGCGGTTTACGATTTATGACGTATTAAAAAAAACTACTTACTAGATCTCGTTCAAACCAATTTTCGGTGGAAGTTTGCATGGTAATGTACATCATATATTTTTTTTAGTTTTATCTTTCTCTTATTTTAGAAGTTACAGGGGGGGGGACACATTTTACCACTTTGGAAGTGTCTCTCGCGCAAACTATTTAGTTTAGAAAAAAATGATATTAGAAACCTCAATATCATTTTTAAAGACCTATCCATAGATAGATCCCACACGGTTGGGTTTGATGAAAAATTTTTTTTTATTTTCAGTTCCAAGTATGGGGACCCCCAAAATTTATTGTTTTTTTCTATTTTTGTATGAAAGTCATATTGCGGTTTACAGAATACTTCTACTTACCAAGTTTCAACATTATAGTCCTTATAGTTTCGGAGAAAAGTGGCTGTGACATACGGACGGACAGACAGACAGACGGACAGACAGACATGACGAATCTATAAGGGTTCCGTTTTTTGCCTTTGTCTCGGAACCCTAATAAAGGGATGTGAATGGTTAAAGGAATATCAGTTAATCAATTAAAATTCCTTTCCGTCTTTATTTAAGGATGTTACTTGCTTGTACGGATGGATTGGGGAATGAAACCAATACCTTGAGGCAAGTTAGGGTCGCCTATCCGTAACTCTATTCAATTCATGTTCATATATTAATGTTTAGAGACATGAAAATGTCAAATTAATGTCTATTTACTCGTATCGATTCTGCTGAAGTTTTAATTTTGTACGTAAAGTTTGTAGTCAAACATCTGTATTACATATGTATATATTTGTATTATAATTAGGTAATCGGAACACTCGCATTCGTTACGTATAACACGTATTTTTCATACATTCGACTTTTTTTTGCTTCTGCTTCGGTATATACGTGCCGCCACATTTTATTGTTAAATATCATTAGTTCATTACAGCTGCTAGTTAGAAACAAGTTCTGGCCAGCGCGTGGTATAGGCATAGGCCTATACCACGCGCTGGACATAGGTCCAGCAGTGGACTACTGGCTGGTGATGACAAATTGTTCATTACAGAAAACTCAGAACATTTACTACTAACAAATATTATTTAATTGTTTTGTTTAAACTAAACGCTATGAAAACGAGTCGTTAATTACGTCTTCTTAAATTGATAAGCATTGATGACTAGAAGACTATGACCTCATTAGCTAATTTTTTTTATCAATATATTGAACGTGTTCAAAATAAGTTTATAGCATTAGTAACGGAATGTTTTTGACGAAAAGACGTCATAAGGTGTTAAGTATCAATTTCTGAATAAATTATTGTTTGGTAATATCTAAAATACACTTTCAGCTTTTTAGTATTTTAAATTAACAAGTTTTCTAGCCTTTGAATTGTTTCAAGCCAATCACACATTTCGCCGATCTGACAGCCAACCTCCGGTATGAGCGGCACTTGTCAGAACACAGCAGCACAGCCAGCACAGAAGAAGAAGTCAATCAAGACGGGCACTGTTTTCTCAGATTTTTTTTTAAATATATTTTTTGGAATTGATATCAGGAGCTAGCTAGCTAAATTGATATTCTATGTCTGAGCTTTGATAACTTTTAGCTAGATCCATTCTGTCCTTTCGTTGTCAGCATCAAGTCAGCATCGAACATCTATCCTTCTATTTTTTTTCATATCTTTACAGGCTTTCTGTGTACGGTATCTAAATCTTAAAAAAAATCTTGCCTGAAATGATAGTATCTCATCTAGATAATATAATTTCAGGCAAGATTTTTTCATTGTGAGGATTGTGTGGGTCAATTATAATCACACCTAAAGGGTGTGTGTATTATATAGTTGTATTCGTATTTACTATAAAATGGAACTGATAATTAAAACCATAGAGGGCCACCGAAACTTTTCAACAATAATGAAATCACATTCAACTAGCGACCGGACCGTCGCAATTTATGTTCTTCACAATCACAGAAATCTAAATAAGTCACAATTCATATTTCGGATTGAACGAGGCGGATGGATACGAGTAGACCTCCTCACAATTACCATATCTGAATCGGCAAAGGCAACGTTTTATGAAATGTGATGCATTTTATGAAAAATTGCAATTGAAAACAATTTATGATAATGGAGGTATTATTTTCCTTCCTCCTTCGAGCCCTGCTCTTAAAATAAGTTGAGGTCGGTCGGCTTTAAGTCTACTATGCCTACGATACGGCTGAACTTCGAATTTTTAAGTGGAACGAAAGCAATTAGAACTCCACAACCCAAGTACCAGGCGAGATTTAACATCTGCGTAACGAGCTTTCCGAGGCACGGAGGGGCCTCAATGTTTTAAGAAATCATCACCTACCCATAGACTGATGTGGCCATGATTACTTAGCAATATCGGTTATTTTTGAAATTACCGATATTGCTATAAACTGCTCGTTAATCACGAGCTCCACTATTGAGGCACAATTTAAGGATAATAAAAGTATGTCGTATGCGATGGCACAATGAAACTTGAATTTTAAAGGCGAGACAAATACTAATATGTCAAAATATGAGTAATGCTGGAAATTAAAAATATACAAAAACTAAGTCATACTAGGAAAACTTTTTATTCAGTTTTACATGTTGTTTATTAAAGCCAATTATATATTTATCATAATTAGTCAGTAAGTGATTGACGTCAATAGGATTGTCCCCCTTTGCGTTGAAAATTATAGTTACCAAAATCGGTCTACCACTTCGGGGTATAGGCGTGAGTTTAGTTTATGTATGTATGTGAGTATATCGTTGGGAACTAAAAGCGTAGTTGGACACTATAGAGACCGCAACTGCTAGGTTATACAACGTCGGCACTAGGGTCGGCAGACGAACTCAATAATAACGTAGAATGTTTCATTTTTGACCAGCTTTTGGCTGCGGCTCCCCCTCGTCTTCTATTTGTCAATCAATTGAAATAAAAAAACACTAAATCTTGAGTGTAATTTAAAACAATACATAATACAAAATTGCATCTAAGTCAGATAAGCCACCCTTTAAGATTAGCGCGTATAAATTCGTCTGAATTCCCGGACCTTCACCGCACTAACAATGATTTCTTGTGAACGGCTTCTTGTAAGCGTAATAAGTGGCGAGTCCTATAAAGTGTGTCAATTATACTTATCACTTACATTTACAAATGTTAGATAAGAGCCAGTCAGTCTGGACTGTTATCAAACTAATATTACAAATTCGAAAATAACTATCTGTCTGTCACTCTGTTACGCTTTCAAGGTTAAACCGCTGCGCTGATTTTAATGCACGGATATATTATATACTTTGATTGTTGAGGAAGGACATGGGCTAATCCGACATAGCCGACATACGCACGGCGGAGCCACGGCCAAAAGCTAGTGAACTATAATCTATACTAATATTATAAAGCTGCAGAGTTTGTTTGTTTGTTTGTTTGAACGCGCTAATCTCAGGATCTACTGGTCCGATTTGAAAAATTCTTTCAGTGTTGGAAAGTCCATTTATCGAGGAAGGCTATAGGCTATATTTTATTTTCAAAAAAATTTGAGATCCGTAAGAAAATTGCTATTTTGTAACCCAAGGTGTGAACTCGAAAACCTATTTTTGCGTGCGCTGCAAAAAGTATTGACAATAGAACAAAATCATGTATTACGGGTTTGTAGGTCCCATTAATATCTACAAAAAAGTCCGAGAGAGCATATATCTAACTATCATGGTTTAGTCACAATAACCGATTTTGTGCTCTAAAATTATTAAATCGTCTGAAGAAAGAAACTACGTTAAATGTGTATCGTAATATTAATCCTTATCCAAATAAAGCATTATGTTATCAAGGGTATTTATCTAGAAGTAAAATACTTTTTGTTTCACCCCATTCGGACATTTCGTTTAGAAGTTATCACGAGTATAAGACGCTAAGAGTTGGTACCTATTATTGAGTTATTTGTCAAAGAGTTTTTACAAACATAATACCTAATATTAGTCTTTATCCAAATAAATGTGTTGTTGATTATGTGTATTAGATCTTAGAAGAGTATAATAAATACATCTATACTAATATATAAAGCTGAAGAGTTTTTGTTTGTTTGAACGCGCTAATCTCAGGAACTACTGGTCCAATTTGAAAAAGTTCTTTCAGTGTTAGATAGCCCGTTTATCGAGGAAGGCTATAGGCGTGATGATATATATATATATTTCATCACGCTATGACCAATAGGAGCTGAGTACCAATGAAGAATGTTTCAAAAACGGGGGAAATTATTACGCTACGGGCAATAGGAGACGCAAACGCCGTTGCGTGGGTCAGCTAATCGCGTTCATCTCAGGAACTACTGGTCCAATTTGAAAAATTCTTTCAATGTTAGATAGCCCATTTATCGAGGAAGGCTATAGGTTATATATCATCACGCTAAGACCAATAGGAGCGGAGCACCAATGAAGAATGTTTCAAAAACGGGGGAAAATTATCACGCTACGGGCAACAGGAGACGCAAACGACGTTGCGTGGGTCAGCTATACTAATATATAAAGCTGAAGAGTTTGTTTGTTTGTTTGAACGCGCTAATCTCAGGAACTACTGGTCTAATTTGAAAAATTTGATTATTATAAATGCGAAAGTAACTCTGTCTGTCTGTCTTGCTTTCACGGCCAAACCGCTGCACCGATTTGAATGAAATTTGGTACACAGATAGTCTAGAGCCTGAGAAAGGACATAGGTTACTTTTTAATGCGAAAAAGGGGTTGTAAGAGGTTTAAAAGGGGGATGAAAGGTTGTTCTGGGAGTTCACTCGCCACACGCCTGCGCGTTACCTACGTCGGGCGTCTTGACAACGAATAAACAAGGCTGTCACAATCATAAAAAATATTTCACTTTTTCAATGAAGACTTATCAATGATAGCAATGATATTATATATATAAAAATTAAATATTAAGGTATTAAGTATATATTCGTCAATCTGATTTGTATGTTCATTATATTAATAGAAATAAATAAGGCAAATTAATATAATTAATTAACAGCGTTTCTTAACTTCAAAATTCTCTACAGAAGTATCGTCATTATAAGCTAGCTGTTGGTTAGATATCAATAAAAATGTAAATAATATCGATCCTGATCAGCTGGCTAATGAGATAGTTATCAATTAAACGAACGGATCATGTCAGGCGTGGAGGGAGATGTTGTCGAATACTTAGTCTTTAGAAATATCAGGAGTGCCTACTCATAAGTTGAGGCTGCAAGTTAATGTTCCAGTACTATTAAATGAGGTATCTTGAGCGCCAAAGCAATGTAATAGTACATGGCTAAATATTACACAACTGGGGTACAACATTGTAAAAGCTACAATCATGACGCATGGAATGGCAAAAGAAGATAATGTTTTAATTCTCCGTATTCCAATAATTCCAACTTATTTGACATTTTAATTTAAAAGAATGCAGTTTCCGCTGAAAACAGCATTTTCAATAACAATATTATCAAAACCCAAGGACAGATGCTTAAAGATACAGTTTTTATTTTCTCATGGGCAGCATACTCACGTATATCAAATCCACAAAATCTCCATATTTTGGCAAAATATGGCAAAAGAAAAAACGTAGTTATTAAAATTGTACTTTTTTTATTTGAAGCTGCCAAAGTGACTATGGTCAGCCTGATGGAAAACAAGCAGAATCCAACAGTGGGGGCAACCATACTCACTGGGAAAGCAGACAATGCAGTATTGCGTCCCACACTATGAGGGCTTAGTGAGATGCTTTTTCACGCCCCTCTTAAAGGCCCCGGGATCATAGTGGGAGAGAAACACGTGCGCTGGTAGTGAGTTCCAGGTTTTAGCTGCTCGGCACAGGAAGGATGAACCAAACCGTTTGGTTTGAGAGTAAACAACATGTTTACTCTCTTCTGCAGAGGAAGGGAGAAGGGGGACCAGTTGGAAGAGCTCCTCAAAATATTTCCAATGATACAGATGGTAGTGGACTGCTATAGAGGCGATACCTCTATGCAGCTGCAAAGGTTCAAGGAACTCGGTGGCTTCGGGACTGTTGATAAAGCGGACTGTTCGCCATTGCAACCGATCGAAAGCATCAAGCAAATACTGCGCGGATCCATCACAAAGATGAGAACAGTACTCGAGGTCCCGGCAAATATCCATGCCCAGGACACCGAGCTTACCCCGTAGTGGCAGTTGAGTGCTCTGAAAAGTGGGGAGGGAAAGAAATGGAGACTTTTTGGTAGAGAACGCGCACAACTGTGTTTTCGTAGCGTTGAACTCGACCAGATTCTTATCACCCCATTGTAAAATGCGGTTCAAAACCCGGTCGAGCTCAGCGATAAGCTTCTGTCGATTTTCCTCAACGTCTGCCAGCTTGGCTGAACGGTGTCAAAAATATCGCCCATAAACTGTGCTATCGTCTGCATAGCAATGTATGTTGCCAAGAGCTAACATGTCATTGATATGCAGAAGAAATAGTGTGGGCCACAGGACTGAACCCTGAGGTACGCCAGCGTTTACATCCAGAACATCAGAGGCCGTGCCGTCGCAAAGGCCCATAATGCGGCGCTGATGAAGAAAAGCGTCAATCCAGTGACAGGGTCTAGGAGGCGGACCGAATGCCGAGAGCTTGGAGAGAAGCGAGCGGTGCCAGACCCGGTCGATGTCAAATGTCGAAATAAGCTCATATAAACACTTTATATTTTATGAACATATATAAATACTGAAATAAGTTTTTAATAGTAAAACGTGTGTGTATTATTTGTAAAAAAATCGGGTGGTGTCGTGGGACATCAGATAGGAATGAGTTCCAAATCAAAAATACAGATGGCGCTATACTAAATTTTTCGTTCACGATTAAATAAATCATTACAGATGGCGCTATACAAAATTTTTAGTTTTCACAAAATTGTCTTAACCCCTTTATTTTATTTAAACTGATTTATAAAAATATATAAAAGTTCTATGCGAGGTAAAGAAAATAAAACTATTCAGGTACCAATACATTTTGCATCATGATTTTATATCGATAAAAATCCGACCTATATTAATAACGCGAAAGTTTGTTAGTATGGATGGATGCATGTTTGTTACTTTTTCACGCAAAAACTACGGAACGGATTTGGATAAAACTTTACAGTAATATAGCTTATACATCAGAATAACACATAAGCTACTATTTGCAGCGATAACCGACATGCACGCGGGCGAAGCCGCGGGCAACAGCTAGTTTACCATAATTTTAAAATAAAATAAAAAATAATTAAAATTCACTTTCTGCTTATATAACTTGCTTAGGTACACATTTTATGGGAGTTTTATTTAGATTATTATACCTACAACATCATGCTCTTTTGCTCTTATTTGACATGCGTTTATATGCATCTATTCATTTTCCTTACCAATTAAAGAAAAACAGTTTGACTTAGGGTTGTCCGATGCTATGCGCTATATAGAATTTATTTTGATATTATTTATATATGTATTGTATGTTTGCCGTGGCCAAATGTGATTCATTACAAAAAAATAGATACAGGCTAAAATAGCAACACATCGTATCTAACTATTAGCATTAGATTATTTGCTGATAATTTTGATATTTATTTTACAACAAAAGAATGATAAATACTGTTAATAATCTTATAATTTTTCCTAATAAAGTGAAACTATTGATAATGTTATTTATATATTGGAGGACTTCTTGTGTTTAGATTGGCAAATTAAACATTTAGATTATTTTAGATATTGAGTATTTAAATTTTTAATTAACCCATATTTATTTCATATCCATTTTAACGCAAACGGACGCACTACTCTGACACCAAATACCTGTCGCGATAACAACGCTTATCGACACAAATGCCCAATATACGATGAAGTATGAATGTATCGATACAATATTTTTTAGCATCCTTAGGCTTAAAATACAGATTAAAGTACGATGAAACTTTAGGAGGATGTAAATAATTCTGTGCGCTTATCATCCTGTTCGGTTTCAATTAGAAACATCACGGCTAATTCGGTAGACATCGTAATGCCTATTTAACAAAGCGACTATTAACATTTGTGCGTAATGAGCTCTAAGTAATGTCACTATTTATCGAGCGAATTATGCTTAGCGTCATCATTTAGTTGAACTTAACGCTAACTGCTTGAATTTAAACCATTTCTTAATAATATAGCGTATTGGTCAATTAAATTAACATTAAAGGAACATTATACATGTTTAAAATGCAAATGAGTCTAATGACACATCGATGCTTTAACACGAAACAAACTTCGACAACGAATGGGACTTGCCCGCTGTGACGTAACACTTTATAAGAGATTCCCACAAATGTTGTTGTTATTGCATGGACGGGAAATTTAAAAAACATTATGCACTACGTGTTACTCGATACCCCGTTCGCAAATGAGTAAAATTATCATACCTCGAGAACTGTGCAAAACTCCTGGATTAATTAAAGACTCCTTCTCTGTAGTCAGAATTTATGCCAATATGTTTGCAAAATTTATATTAAACGTTCTGACAGCATCGGTAGCGCATAGAACACGATCAAATATTACATTGATTTTTACACATTAGATTTTGATTGAACGGTACAGAACAAATGCTATAAACACGAGTTTTCAAGTTTGCAAATTATATATGTATTCTTATGCAACTGTATTCCCAACAAGCTCAATAGACCTTCGACATGTCCGAGGCGATTATACTATCTGTTCAACGAGGTTGCTATAACTTCAGGAAGGCTGAAAAATATGTTGTAAATGAATAAATTTTATAAGCAGGAAATTACCTAACACTATAGTAGTATTGACGAACTATTGACAACAGAAAATTTATGTATCGCGGTTGTAAGCAAGGTGAGGTTTGTGCAACGTTAAGGATCAAGGTCCAGGGGCGATCTTCCTTTGTTTGGTAAAGACAGAAATAATATACTAGTAAACTTGATACATATTTCTAGGTATTTACACCTATATCTACAAACAAGCGGTGTTACTTTACACTATTGTGATCTGCATTAATGTTGTTTAATTTTCTAATGATATCCTACTTAATATTATAAACGCGAAAGTTTGTAAGTATGGATGGATGGATGTTTGTTACTCTTTTACGCAGAAAGTACTTGACGGATTTGGTTGAAACTTTACAGTAATATAGCTTATACATCAGAATAACACATAGGCTACTATTTGCCGCGATAACCGACATACAAGCGGGCGGAGCCGCGGGCAACAACTAGTAAACCATATTTATATTGAGGATAATTCAATATAATATTGTTATATAATAATGTAACGTAGGAAGACAGGGAGGCTGAAAAGTATTTTTTTTATTTTTTTTACATTTTTAGTTATATAAACTAAATAGATAGACGAGTAGGCAAAAGGGCACATTCAGATACGATGTTTCCTATAACCTACAAAGGAAATGGAACTCAAACAAACCCATGGCTTTATGTCTAGCTGGTTTATATAAAATCTTAGAGACAAAATTATTATCTTATATTGCTATAGTATTATCCTATTAATATTATAAACGTGAAAGTTTGTAAGTATGGATGGATGGATGTTTGTTACTCTTTCACGCATAAACTACTAAACGGATTTGGATGAAACTTTACTGTAATGTAGCTTGTACATCGACTAAGGGAGAAAACTACGCAGGACATCACTGCAAAGAGAAGGAAAACTAGAAACAATCACTTTTTTACTACACCTGATCGGAACAGTAGTCATTATTCCCTGAAAATGAAAAGATAACGTTAGTCTTTTCCTTGACCTGAATAAGCGGGAGGAAAAAATGTATGAAAATCCATTTCTAACGTGTTTTAGCGGGAGAGAAAGTAGTATGAATTTTCATTTCTCATGTGTTATCTTATCTATGGCGCGCGCCTGCCCAAGGAGTTTTCATATAATTTAAATATGGAATCTCCGTGCCACTGACATCCTTTTGTGAAGAATAAAAAAAAAACAAAAGAAGTGCAAAATATCGGTCAAATTCTAAGCTAAATTGTGTCTTACATGGTGTATTACGTTTTGATTTAAATACTTTATACAATACAAGTCTTTAAATGTTCCTCACAGGTGTAGTATGTATAAAGCACTGTGTAGCACTCGGGTGAAACTCCCATTCCTACCTCGGGAGTATTGTGGCCCTAGGCTGCGCCTTCGGGCCACAAACTGCTCCCTCGCTAGTAATCGGTCCCTTTCCTCCCTCGGTGAACAATGTACTATTTTTTGTAACGTTTGGAAACCCCCTCGGGCCGTCACCCCACCGGGGTTTGCGGCGGGGCGGTGTGTCGGAATCGAACCGACTAAAACCACACTGTGTTCCACTCTGCGCCAGAGACGGGAGGGATCCGGGAACTGCTGTTATTAACACATCTATACCAACCCGTCAGGCCAGCGTGGTGTATAGTAGGGCAAAATCTTATTTCTAAGAAGAGGCCTATGTCCAGCAGTGGACTGTTAAAGGCTTTTGATGATGAAGATGATAATTATTATTTTATTTTAAACTGAGAGTGACATCGCTTTTTTACTTTATTAGAGTAAAAATGTAACTCCTGCATGCTGAGAAAACTATGTATGAAGTGAAAAACCAAGTTTTTCAAATGAGTAGTTAAGGAAATAAAAATGTTATCTATTTTCGACACTACTGAACCAGGTATTATTACTTTGGAAAAAATACACGTACTAACATTGTTAACTAATATATTACAAGAAAACCTGTAAAAAGTGAAGGCTCTCAAAATATTAAGAAATCGTAATTGCATCGTAAATCTCAAAGCGATAACTATTATTTTAAAAATTTAGATCTTTGAATCGAAATTGGAAACCCAGGCTAAATCAGATGGAAGAACATGGTCTTCAAGGAGGTTCATGTATAATTTGTTTTTGATCGTTTGCAACTCTTTCTACGCGATTTACTTAAACCCGTTCGTTTCGTTTTAGTTGACGATATTATGTATGTAATCAAAAGAACAATCTGCGCAACTAGTATTGTAATTTAACACGATGTGTAACAGGCATGATCAATAAATAAGTAAGTGCAAATATACGGGTAAATATTACATATTAAATAGTGTGTATGCAGTATGACTGTATGTGTGTAAGCACGTGGTAGATACTCGTCAAAGTAGGATGCTAAATAGGTAAGACCTTAATGTTGCATTGTGTCAAATGCAAATGTTAAAGAACATATATTGACATAGTTAAATCGTAGTGAAATGAACATTTCTCAAGCAAATACGTATACATTTGAAAATAGTTGACATATTCAACGTCACATCCACGCCGCTGTATACTCCTTTCCAGTCACGTCTCAATTCTACTTATTCCTACGTAAAATGCAAGTGATAATACGGAAGCGCAGCGCATTAAACATTATGTGCATACTTACTCTTTGTGTGATACAGCTTCCACGTGCCATCCTTCGATATTGTGGCGATGTGTGACGTATCGACATCGAAGGCTACGTCGTACACACCCGAAGAGTGACCGGTCAACTCGTACGCCTTTGTTATTTGTTTAAATTCCCCGCTCTTTGTGAAACACACCTCCATCACTTTGACGTCGGGTGCAAAGCCTGTAGCCACAACAAAGCGGCCACAGGGTGATATTTTTGCCGTGTGTGTCGTCATCAGATATGTATCAAGCCTGTTTAGCTGTTGACCTTTGAGATCCCATATAACCATGTCGTTATTTGACGAACACGACATTATAAATTTGCCATTGCTGGAGATGTCAAAGCCTATTACGTCGTCTTCATGTACCTGTAAATGAATTACATTAATTAATAATTAATAACATATAGATTTATAAAACTCCTCCTTAAAATACTAAAAGGCAAAGGGCCCTCCGTTTCTGCGTCACAAAACCAGGAATTGAATAGACACCAATGTATGTGTGAATTTCTAATAAATATTTCCTAACCTGCGTTATCATTGTGTGGCGACTTTCATATACAAACATACACCTTAGCCCACTATACTACATTTAGTTAATGTAGTATAGTATAAGTATACAATACTTATACTATACTACATTAACTAAATGTTAAGTTTATTGTACTGTAAGTATATAGGATTGTATAAATAAAAATAACAGATATTTCACAAATGCCAATATAATCCCAAACTTAGTAGGTATAAGTGCGATATAAATAGAAATAATTTACGTTCCTATCCCAAAATACTCACCGGGAGATCAGGGAAAGATAATAATTATATTAATGATGAATGAAGCAGATGACACTACTATATAGGTCAAGCAAATCGTCGACTTAGATTTCTATTACGTGGCATCCTACTAAGATATCGATGTTATTCTTAAGCAAACCGCAGACGATAAGTACTAACACCAAGCATAGATGGTATGGTAAATCTAATATTTAACTAAGAGATTACAATAGATAAGTATACAGTTCTAAGGTCGTTGTAATGGTTATAAACACATAGCCAAGCTAAATACGGAACTAGAATATTCTTAAATGTTCAGTAGAGTCCTGTCGTGTTGAGCATCATGTTTTATAGATATGCGTGCGGAAAACCGACCAAAGAACCTTCCTGCGGCTAAAAATAATATTATTCGAGGCTGCGCGTGCGACGATCCGAACATTATAGTGCCTATACTTAAGCAATACAGTCAACTACACAATAAGTCAACCATAAATGTCGAAATAATTACGCCATTATAGCCGTTATTCCCTTTTACTTAAAGACAACGAAAAACGTTTACCAGATGGCGTAAATACACTGTGCATATTATGTACTGTCTACGTCAAAGCGTCATTGTTCCGGTGGAAGGTCTTTTTTAATCGTCAGCCCGCATTCGGTGCTACACCTACGTCCTACATGATATACTAATATATACATATTTAGACTGCCATCCATGGATTTATGAGTAAAAAGTGAACGAACTTGAATCTTGTCCCGTGTTGTGACCCGGATGACGCAACTGCTTGTTATATTACAAACAGTAACATTTTGTGCTTATAATTCAGTTTTAAAATTTGACATGATACCAACTTATCCAAAGTGTATTCTATGTATCTTAGTTATGACTATTCAAAGATTCACGGTTGCTGAAAAGAAAACGTTAATGCAGCAAATGCAATTTCATATGAATGTTATTTTCATCGTTCGGTTGACTCATATACTAAATACAAAAGCTTAGTCTGTCATAATTATGTTTAAGTGAATACTATGCTTTATCCTTATTGTTTATATTGTCAATATAAATAGGTAATAAATAATGTAAATGCAGCTTTTCCGACTTATCTAGGTAAATATTATATGACGACGGCAGAGCATTCAAATGCAAAGTAGTAGGGCTCCAGGTTCAATTTGAAAAGGCGTCAAAAAGGGAATATCGAGGTGCCCAAATAGGAGTGGACTATCTACAAGTCGTAAATAGCCCAAGGTATTTTCTTCCATTCCAGGTATTTCTTTTCTTCGGTATGCCTGGTTCCTCGGCTACTGGTACCCGAAACTGCATGCGGTTTTTACTCGGTTCGAGGCCGACATAACCACCAAAGTGGTAAAAAAAAAACAGAAAAATATTTATATATTTATTTATAAGATTGTAAAAACCGTTATAGTATAATCTACCTAGCGAGATTGCAAACTATCGATAGATTGTCACTGCTTACAGGCGTCATTTTGTCAACTGTCCCTGATTGGTCCGTTTTACAGTAGGCCGTTCAATGGCCATAGAGTTAGGTTAGAACTTCTTTCATTAATCCCAAATTAATTTTATTGTCACAACAATTTTATATAACTTATTCTAAAGCTGTGAGGTATTTTCAACATGAAATTAATTTACAATCACTAAAATCTATACTTATTATATAAAGCTGAAGAGTTAGTTTGTTTGAACGCGCTAATCTCAGGAACCGCTGGTCCGATTTGAAAAAATCTTACAGTGTTGGATATATCATCACGCTACGACCAATAGGAATGGAGCACCAATGAAAAATGTTTCAAAAACGGGGGAAAATTATAACGCTACGGGCAATAGGAGAGGCAAACGAGGTTGCGTGGGTCGGCTAGACTTCATATTCGGCAACAAAGACGAATTAACAAACAAATATGGCGGCGCGGGACATATTCTGTTCAACCAATCAGCGCGCGACTTGCGATTCGTCGATACCATTTCACAATATTTCGACTGTTTACAATCTCGCGAGATAGATTACAATCTAACGGTTTTGACAATCTTACGGTAACATATATAAGACGAAGGATAAGTATTTTAATATATACAAATTTTATATTTCATTGACCCTTATTTTGACGTAAGTATCTGAACATCAAGAAACCATCAATTACAAATGTTCCCTATAAATCAGGGTGATGTAAATATAATACATACTTTGAAACGGATTATCCTTTAATTTGGGTTAGTTTCGTATAGAAAAGTAAAGAATTGCTAAAATAAACCACAAATACATTTTTTATTACTTTATCATTTGATACTATAATCAGTCGTGTACTTAATTTAGTATTGCTAGATCACATCACATCATTTCTAAGTGTTATATCTATGTACTTTGAAATGCAAAAAAATATCTTACAACAAAACTTTTCCTGTTTATAATATTTAAACTTTGTTATTATTTTTTTCTATTATATTATTTTTATGAGAATTATTAGGTTGGTCCTAGTAGTCATTGCTGACTGCATACTTATGACTAAGCAATAGATGCGATAAACAAAGAAGAGGCGGAGCGGCTCGACGCCACACATAGCATTTCTCATTTAGACCCAGTTTTACCAGTCACCGATAAAGTTGCAGATAGTTTTCTTGCATTTAATACTATTTGACAGATAAGTTGATGTTAGTCAATCAGACACTTTATCAAGTGGTAAACCCGGCCCTTAAACTATCCAAAATGCGATATTTTCCTATTGTTTTGAGCTCCATAATGTCCCTGTTAAAATATATTCTGAAGCACGATAACCGTGACCTACATAAATAAGAAATGTACCTTTTTGTTTATTTAAGCAGTTTGAAATGTTGTATTATTTAGCCGCCTCAGCCCACAGTTGACTTTCAACAAGATTTTGCACTAGCCGAAATTAACATCTGTCAATTATTAGCTACTGACCTAGTTCGATAATTGAAAGTTAAATGATGTATTTCCACGTTTAGAAATTTTTTATCGTGATATGAAGTTAATCTTATATATAAAATTATCGTGTCACAATGTTAGTTACCATACTCGTCTGAAACGGCTGGACCGATTTTTATGAAATTTGGTGTGCATATCGGGTAGGTCTGAGAATCGACCAACATCTATTTTTTATACCCAAATTGTTTTTTTTTTTTATGGCAAAACAACGTTTGCCGGTTCAGCTAGGACTCATATAAAAAGAAGTTCATACATGCATACTAAAATGTTTTCTTAACTATGGGAATTATCACAGCATTGAGACAGTGATCATTCGAGAGCAGTTTCGTGTTACTAAGTTACTACAGTCTACAATTAGCGAAATTTTGCGTTCATATAACGGCAACAATAGCAAAAAAAATAACGATCTAACATAGGTATATGCATAAACAAATGGACTTTATTGAGAATCATATATCTGACGATACAATGGCTTTTTTTCCAAGTTTATATCTTTTTGCGAAGATCCATTGCCGAGAACACAAGGTTGTTAAATTTTAAATATAAAATGTCGAAATAACTACGTTCGTGACTGACATTGTCTGTTTTATGAATTTTAGATTTTTATAAACAAGCGGAAGATAAACTGAACCTTTTGTTCAGAAAAAGTTAATTATGTTCATTTGTATGTCATGCCTTATATTTCCGTTACTGTTAAATCTGTAGTTGTTACGTGTTTGTAAATATATGGAAGGTTAGCGTTCCTAATATAGCACTCTGGGTGGTGTTTTGGTGTAGATGTTACTTTACACTTACTTAAAATGTTTGTATATAATAAATTATCTGACATCATCTTTAAAAGATTGCATCACAAGTAAACAAAGAAGTGCATCAAATAAATCTTTGTTCTTATTACAATGAACATCACAAGAATCACTACTGATAACTAGTACGTGGTTTTTACAATCAATTATTATTCATAGCGTACGTAATATTCAATCCTACCTCAAGCACACAATATTTACGTCTTAGATTATACTACGTTAAATCGTCGACGATAACAATATTCGAGTTATTTCATCATCAACAATGAATTCTATTCCGAACCGAACGGTTTCAGCCTGTTTTAAGGGGCGCGTCCCTAAAAACGCGCGAAAAGGCACTTGCAGTTTTGCAAAACACAAACAACTCAATTCATATTTGACACAAAAAAAAAAATCTCAGTAGTTTAATAAATCAGTCTACCAATCTACCGAGTGACATTTATAAAATAATTCTTTATTTTTGTGAAAAAAAGCCTAAACAAAGATCAAAATCATCGAAATCGACCTTTTTAATTAGCACACTCTGTCCTATTTCGTGCTCTATTATAAATGTTTTTTTCTTATTTCGCTAGAAAAAAGTATGGAGAAAAGATTTACCGTTTTAGTTTTTTATTAATTCTCACCAAAAAGCCATAATCTAAGGCTAAACATCATTAATTTTAGCGACAAAAGTTCCATACATTTTAGTACGTAGATATCGTCTCCCGTAAATTGCAATAAATAAGTTTTATCGCGCTCAAAAAATTCAGTGCCCGCCGAATATTCAAGGTGACACCACGTCCGTTTGTAGTTCGCACTGAGCTCCATAATACGTAAATGACAAGTTTTAGGGTGGGTTGCCAGTGAGTGTCGAACTGTAACTGTTAATTTGTATTCTTGAATTTAATTTAATTTTTTTTAAAGAATAATTAAATAAGTATTTTTTATTAACACAGAACTTATTTTTATGTTTTTTTTTAACTTGCTATGTATGTATATATCTAACTATATTTGTTAAGACGGAATCTTGCAACTCAATTTTGCAAATATCTTCAACCGATTGTGTTGAATTTTTGTAGGCATATGTATATAGCGTGACAATGCTATATTATGATGACATGGAGCTGATCTGATGTTGAAGCTGGAAGGTGGTCATAGGAACTTTGTAACGACGGAACCTATCGAGTTTGGAGTCGTTTGATTTGTCTTGACGATGAGTACTTTGAATACACTTTGACAGACCGAGACACTTTGAGAAATTGTTTTTAAAACAGTAAAAAAAATTTTTTTTAATGATTTCTGTTAGAATTGAATAACTACTACTGAAATAATGAAAGACCTTAAAATCACAGTTTTATTTTTGACTGCATGGTTGGTCTAGTGGTTTAAGCGGTTGCCTCGCCGCTTCCTACTGTATCAGGTGTTGTGGGTTCAAATCCCACATGGGACAACACTGTGTGATCCACAAATTGTTGTTCTGAGTCTGGGTGTCCATTGTGTCCGTTTCATGTATATTTGTAAAGTCCCCCGCGACACAGGCTTTATTGGATATATACTACGGAAGTTGTCTTTTTTAAAAAAAAAACTAGCTGAGCCCCACGGTCTTACCCGCGATACTACACCAACCGCGGTTACTCCTTATATCATCAGCTACCTATCAGTAAAAATCCCGTCAAAATCGCTCCAGCCGTTCCAGAGATTAGCCGGCACAAACAAACAGACAGACAGACAAAAATTGTAAAAAAGGGCCCCATCTACACTTTACGTCATTTGCATTATTATTCATCCCTTAAGTTCGAATTTATTCAATTGGTGAATTGTAAAACAATAGATGCCCTATCTGATATCTGTAATCTATATAAATAAAAGAGGACGGTGACTAACTGACTCACTGACATACCCAGAGATCAACGCACAGCCCAAACCGCTGAAGTTAGAATCCTGAAATTTTGCATGTAGGTTCTATAAATAACGTAAGTGAGCACTAAGAAAGGAATTTTTGAAATTCCACCCCTAGGGGATGAAAATCTGTGTGGGCGAAGCCCCGTGTAAAAGCTAGTATTATATATTTAAGGAAGTTTCCATTTCAAAGTTTTACACTCTTAATATTAATTTTGAGACAAATAGTTTGTTTTTTAATCGTCTTAAAAAAGTAGGAGTTTATAAATTAACTGTATTTTTTATTTTTTTACCCGATCACGGCAAAGCCAAAGGAGGGTTATGATTTTGACAGGCTATGTATGTATGTTCATCTGTTCCCTCATAGCTCATTTGAGCTATACGTTTCTATTTTAATTTAAGTTTTTACTTTTTTTTATTTAAAATGTTTTGGTGTAGTGATAATAATAATTTATATGCAAAGTATACTTTAAATACCTAACATAGAAATATAAAAAAAATTAAATAAATACGAACAAAGTCACCAGAAAATGCTAATAATACCTATATATATATTTGAGATGTCCAAGTAGGGCTTTTCAAAACTTGTTTCATACTTCTTCAGCGTCGTTTTTTGTCAAAAAGTGAAAAAAGTACGTAAGTAAGTAAGATCTATGTAGTAAAATTTAATCAATATGAGCAATAAAAGCGATCAAAAATTATATTTTTAAGAAACATTATGTTCCATTAATATAACATATATCATACAACTTTTATTTCTTATCATAGCATTAAAATCCGTTGATTACTGTAAAAGATCTAAGCTGACAGATAGCGCGAGCGACTTAATTTTATACTGTGTAAAAATATATTATTTGTCCATGAAATGAATTAAAAATGAATAGGTACACTTGAACCCCATTCTCGGCCGTTGACGAGCTACTTAAAGCCCGCGGGCTTTCCGATATGATTAAGATACATTGCGTGCTTTGATGTTTAGAATGTCCTACACATTCTAAACATTCTTCAAAGGCGAACAGTTAATGAATATGTAACTAGAAGAAAAAACCGAAAGTAAATTTATTAGTTGCCAGGGTTAGTATGCAACAGTGCCCGATGCGTTTGTGTGCATGTAAAATATGAATGTGGGTGTTCAATCACAAATTCCCACGCTTAAGGACTACAGTCTTAAGGGGAACGCAGTACCGGTCCCGTCAAGCAGGCCAGAAGAAGTCGCTAACGACTTAATTGGCCTGTAAAATACTGTGTGCCGAAATAAAAAATATTTTCTGCTTTATTCCCCTTACAAAAAAAGCAATGAAAGACGAAACAGTTAACGACAATTTTAAACGTAGGTTCTTTGCACTGACATATATAGCTAATGGTTTAATTTATTTGAAAATCTTTGGAATATAAGTAAGGAATAGTGAGATTCCATCAGGATATAAAGCCCATGGTAAGACATTCTCAAAGGATGGAATGTTAACATGATTCCAGAATATTTTTGGATTTTACATAGGGAGACTGAGGGGACTGAACGTAGACGAAAATCTTTAAAAAGAAGCTTCAATTACAAGCGGATAAGGTACTAAAAGGATTTATGGTACTTTATTATGTACGTTAGTTAAGTAACCTCGTTTTACAACAACAATAAAAAAACTAGGAAACGGGCACACCGTTTTACCATTTGAACTAATATTAGCGACTATACTAAGAATTTAATAAGAAGATGACGCTAGCTTTAGGTTTACTTTTTAATCCCCTACGTAAAAAGAGGGGTGTTATAAGTTTGACGTCGATGTCCGTCTCTCTCTGTGTGTGTCTGTGGCATCGTAGCTCTCAAACGGATGGACCGATTTCGATGCGGTTTTTTTTTCATTTGATAGCCAGTTTCGTTGCGGTGGTTCTTAGCTATATTTGGTTAATATCGGTCCAGTAGTGTAAGACTATCAGCTCTTTTCGAAAATTATGTAAGGCATTTTTGGCGTACAATTACTCAATAAGTGCTTGCGTAGTGGTTTTTTATTTTAGCTTGGTATTTATAGAAATGCATAGTTTATACCTATCCCTAAAATTTACAAAATTTCAAAGTCCGCCAAAAAAGGATATTTGAAAAATTTTTGAACAAAATTAATTAAATTTATCGTTATTATTTATTATTACTTATTATATTATACATTATAAGTAAAAAAATATTAATCGTGTTAAACCAAGAGAAAGTATAGATATTTAAAATTCGCAAACACTGTTTTAGTTACGTGTAATTACGAGAGACGGAATATTTCAAAGTTCAACGTCAAAACAAAGCAACAGGTATTCAGTTCAACTTTTAGTCTTTTGTAACCCATGAATTCTATCTATTCTATGTACCTATGTATTCTTCAATACAGAGTATTTCTCTTACAGATGTTCATATAATGTTACAATAAATTAAATTAGAAAGCTTTTTAAAAACAAGCTTTTACTGGAATGCCTGGAGAGAATCAAACGGGTCCAAACTCGATGATGTTGCGACGTTTCTTTACAGAGTTCCTATGGTCACCTTCCAGCTCCAGCATCAGATCAGCTTCATGTCATTATAATATTGTATTGTCATGCTGTATATACATGCTTGCAAAATTTCAGCAAAATCGGTTACAGATATCTGGCGATTTTTTGAAGTGTTGCAAACAGTTGGAAACACTGAAATTGCCAACAATTTTGGTGGGACGCGCCTTTGGATACAAGGTATGAGATATTGAAGTGTTTTATCTTAAACACTACCTGTGCTATCTCTTTCAGTTTTATAGTTTTAATGTCTAAACATTTTTTGCATTGTTAGTTTGAGTTTAAAGCAAAGCCAAAGAAATTACCTTGCAAATAAAAAAAAATGCTGTTCGCTAGTGGTACCGATACTCCTGAATGTTTAGACTAGATAATTTGTCTAATTTTTGTCTTCAAACCGAGGGTGGAGAATGGAGGAAATATGGATAAACATGCAAGGAAAATCGTAAAAACCATACTTTTATTTTCTCATGCAAAATGTATCTTCACGTCAAAGATTTGACGTAGTCTTTGCCCGGTACGATAATCTTTGATATTTTCAATGAAAAGAACATAATTAAATAACATGTTTATAATTTAAACTCAAAGTTTTCACTGTAAAGTGTGTAGCATCAAAAACTGAACTAAATTCTAAATAGCTGACATTTCTTCATAGTACCGCTTTTGAAGGGGCGGCTCCGCCCACGTGTATATCAGTTAACGATAGTTATAAAGAGGTTATCGGCAATAAAAAGTAGCCTATATTCTTCCTGTCCATACCAAATTTCATCGAAATCGGTGCAGTGGTATAGCCGTGAAAGCGAAACAGAAGGACAGGCACACAGACAGACAGAGTTACTATCTTTGTAATATTAGTATGGATTTATCGTATTTTGCAGCCGCCAAAGCTAATTCCTTATTATCACAACAGATAATGTAATAATCACAAAACTATATTGCTTAAATTATTGGCTTTGTAAGGTTAATGTGTGTAGGATATTGTTGTAATGTAAAACACAATAGTAAACGACATAGTATGACAAAAATATCAATTAGAAAGTTATGCTTGTGTTGTGACATACCTCTGTACGCCTATGTTGCAAACATCTAAGTATACGCAGAATATTAAGAATCACCACCAGTAAACCATAACATTGTCTAGCATTTTTGTGAGAAAAAAGAAGTATATATTTACTGGCCAGTATGGGATAGAAGGCCAAAGCTTCTTGCCAAAGCCGTGGTGGACTGTTAAAGGCCGTTGATGATGATGACTTAATGAGTAAAAGATTAGAATTTTCCAAGATCGAAAAGAAAAATCTATTTTAAGCATTCGGATCTTAACGAAAGTTACAAGTTATACATATTTTTAACCGACTTCAAAAAAGGAAGAGGTTCTCAATTCGACCGTATATATGTTCTTTTTTGGGTGTTCGCGGATAACTTCCGTCGTTTATGAACCGATTTTGATGATTCTTTTTTTATTGGAAAGGAGATATCCCAACGGTGGTATCATGATAAGGATATTAAGATCTGATGGTGGCATCCAAGAGAAATCGAGTTGAACATTGAAGTCGGTTTTGTTAAAATTGTACTTGTTGATATCTTTCACTGTTACCAACCTCTTTAATATATCAAAATAGAATTAATAACAGCGAGCGTCTGTTACTTTTCGTAGGACCTTTACTGTAATACACTTTTGTGGGCGGACTAGACACCCACGAATTAAAAGAAATGCTAAAAATAACATACATTTCATTCAAATAAAGAATTGTGAGAGTTTTCAGTAAGAAGTACCTGGGTGTTTTCTCAGTACCTATCTTGCAACTAAGAAATAATTGAAATAATACACACATCAAAAGTGTCTAGGGATCAAGCATTTTTATGCGGATTTCTTGAGATTGAGATGTGGCTTTGTAATAAATTTTATAAATTTATATGGATCCTTTTTGGTGCATTTCATAATTTGAATCAGGAACTGTCAATCAAATTCGAGTAAAGGATGAAAATCAGCTGTCAATATTTTCCCTATAAAAACATACAACGCATTGAAGACATTATTAGTGCTACTGTTTCCCTACTACTGATTAAAACCAACGTTATTATGGAGCGGCGACGTCATTTAAGCAGGGAAGAAATGCTCAGAGCCGTGGGAATGATAGAAGCTGGTTCCCGGCAACGTACTGTGGCTTTAGCTCTGAATACAAGTCAGAGTGTTATCAGTCGACTTTGGACACGTTACCGAAGCACTGGTACCGTGGCTGAGCGCCATGGAGGACGGTATCGCTGCACCACACGGAGACAAGACCGATACATTCAAATCTTAACTCGAACAGCTCCAACAATAACCGCCATGATGTTAGCCGTGAGGCTTCATCACTCTTCAGGGAACTTAATTAGCGACCAAACAGTCAGAAACCGCTTGCATGAAGTGAACCTTCATTCCCGAAGACCGCTACGGGTACCACCTATAGCAATGCACAATCGTAGGATTCGATATCAATGGGCTCTTGAACACAGAAATTGGGCAGAAGAACAATGGCGTTTCGTGTACTTTTCTGATGAGTCTCGTTTTGGTATGAGACCGGATACAAGACGTATACGACACTGGAGAACCCCTGGTCGCCAACAGCGATTAAAATCCTGCCAGGAAGTCCATCCTTATAGTGGTGGAACCATCATGGTATGGGCGGGTATTTGGATCGGCGGAAGAACTGAGTTGATTTGGATCAGAGGCAACCTCAACGCTCAAATTTATGCTGAGACGATTGTATCAGACGTCATCGTTCCTCTACAAGTGCAAATCGGTCCCTTATTTCAGTTAATGCATGATAATGCACGACCGCACACCGCAAGAGTTGTAAGACAGACTCTCGCCGCAGCTAACATCAATGTCCTGCCCTGGCCTGCTCAGTCGCCAGACTTGAACCCGATTGAGCATGCATGGGATATGCTACAGAGAAGAGCTCTGCCGAATATGGAGGGTATCCAGTCGCAAGAAGACCTTTTTTTGTTGTTGCAACGAACATGGGCGGCCATTCCACAGCGTGATTTGGATGAACTCATTTTGAGTATGCCAAACCGATGTTCTTGTGTTGTTAGTGTTCGCGGTAGAAACACGGATTATTAATTGTTTAAGTTACCTAATAAAATTTTAAAGAAAACTGTTATTTCAGTCTTTTTTTCGAACTTTAATGTTAGTGGTTCAAATGTCAAAAATCCCTTTATTAGGAAAATGGCAAATTTCTTTATTAATGCAAAGGTGACTTGGTTTATCGTTACTGTGACAAACGAAAACACTTTATTTGATGAATCCTTAAAGAAAATTTTAATTAATATCAATCAGGAGAAAAGTTATTGCAAAAATATATGTTGATCCCTAGACACTTTTGATGTGTGTATTTGCTTAATGAAGTAGCTACGTAGATACCAAGTCCACGTACTCATTCAGTCATAAGGTTAATCTGATGGTCAAAATTTGGTTATCAGATTATCACTAACCGTGTGACTAATGTAAGTCACTAATGTAAATAATAATAAAACTTGGGAAGTATCCGTTATGATTGCACTCATAATAAGGAACTACATCCCAGGTAGAATACACGAAAACACATTCAGTTATTGTTTAGACTTTATTTGTTGTAGCTCACAACAAACTACTACTACAACTAATATAGAATGTTAAAACACATGTTTTAAAATTAGTTGCAAGGAGGAAATAGAAGATTTTAATATTTTAGATCGTGTTTTCAACTGTTATTCCTTCAAAGAAATTTTTTAACTATTGAATATAATTGTTTTGTTGAGAAAGGAATATTTCTCATCCAGAACATCCACAGAAATCCTTGTGAAAAGAATACTGTGGTGCTAATACAGATTTTCATTTCCGATGAATAGGACGTTATTTCTGGTTTTACAGTCATTATAACTAGTTATTAAAGCACTATTTCAAAGATGTTTACAATAGATCTTGCTGATAACGCTGACCTTTTGTATGGTCCATTCGCTTAGATACGGTCACTTTGATCGCGCTGACGTCCCACGTGCGGCTTTTTGCCAAAGGGAAATCAAACGAGCCGCCTGCGGCGTACACCCACAAGTAAAAAATGATTTGTCAGCTTACGCAGAAGCAGTGTAATGTGAATGGTTGTGTTTGTTGACTCTTCTAATGTGTAAACTGAAAATGTTTTAATAAAGGCTAGGAAGATGAGATGTTTTTATTTTTCTTGTAATTTGTCTTTACTACCTAGGCAAGCACCTAACTTGTATGAATTAATATATTCGTATTCCACAACAATAACCACAATTGCGAGCGGGTGTACCTACACTATCTAAATGAATGGACTATACATACTAATATTTGGGTTCTACTGAATGCATGAAATAATTAAGTTTTTTAAAAGTATTCTCTTTATTTCATTAAAATATGTACGTAGAAATTACATTTTTAAATACATTTTATCATTATTTATTATTTATATTTATTTATATATTATCTACAACAAGACAACAGTCTTGTTGTAGATAATATATATATATATATATATATATATATATATATATATATATATATATATATATAATAGATAATTGTAAGATAATAATTTTGTATTTTACACTTTACGCAGGTTTCATGACTCTGGTGTTTCACTCTTTACCTTTACCGGATAATAGAACAGCCTGGCTGAACCAGGTAATGCGTTTTTGTTTCAGTTATTTTTTTAAAAACAGTTGGATCCTAGCCGGAACTTAAACAATGGATCAGATCGGCACTTTGCAACATTGTATTGATAATATTATGAAATAGTAGGTTGCAGCTCTGCAGGTGCCTCTGCCTTGGCAACTGAAAATGACCACGCTTCGTCTACACGTGTTTTTTATATGTGTTGATACTTTGATTTAATCTAACATGACATGCTTAAACTAGCCACTAACTCACTATCATCACTTACTTTACTTTTTACTAAACGACTTACAGAAATATACATTCAATTGTACATTTATGTGTGCAAATTTTCAAAAATATTAGTTCAAAAATCAAAACATAGTAGGTGGTATATAATTTATTCCCTGTTTAAGTATCTACCCTATACATTTCTTTTTAATTTAAGGGAACCAAACCTGAAAAAATACAATCTTCGATAAATTTGACTTCCCGTAAGAAGTTATGCGTCATACATATAAAAAATAAAGGTATAATACAGTACTGGTTGATTTTAGAACTTCCTCTGTTTTTTCTTCGGCTACAGACACTAGATAACGTCGGTTTCGTTAATAAAGCAAATGATGTGAGTCATTCATCCTACTATATTATCTATCTAAAAAAAAATGACTTACTAGTTGTTGCCCGCGGCCCCGCCCGCGTGTATGTCGGTTATCGCTGCAAATAGTAGCCTATGTGTTATTCTGATGTATAAGCTATATTACTGTAAAGTTTCATCCAAATCCGTTCAGTAGTTTTTGCATGAAAGAGTAACAAACATCCATCCATCCATCCATAGTATCCATACTTACAAACTTTCGCGTTTATAATATTAGTATAGATGAAATCGCACGTGAATTAAAATAATACATCTGCATCCTAATACGAGTATAGATGCATATAATATTTTAAATACATATTTATATGACACATATTAAACAAATGATTACTGTGTATTAGTTTTATCAAATTTCAAATTTTAGATTTTCCACTAATTAGTATTTATACTTATATATTATATAATAACAAAAGTATTACAACTTTTGTTTTTACTACTTTGTGCCCTAGTTAAACAAATACGAATATTACCATAGTAGTAGTACTCTTAACATTTTCTGATAACATTCCCAAGCAAAAACAAAAACCCTTTGCAATGTTACACATCGCGCCGATCTAAAGTAAAATGAGGACAGTTGCAAGATGAGTTTTCTTTTCGCATACATACACATCCTGCGTCGCAGGGGACTCTACAAACATACATGAAATCGACACAAAGAACACCAAGACTCAGAACAACAATTTGTGGATCACACAAAGTGTTGTCCCATGTGGGAATTGAACCCACAACACTTAGCGCTGTAGAAAGTGGCATGGCCTTCGGGCGTGGTACTTAAATCACTAGGTCAACCGTGCAGTCAAATGATGATCAGGATAAAATAATAAATACAATTGTTATACTATTGTTTTAACAACTGGCCGGGGCTTTGAAACTTTTTTTTTGAGCCGTTACCCTCCGTTTTACTACAGCGTGTTCACTGCCCGGCTTCCTTAACAAACTGTTAGCATGACGTTAATTAGCTAGGTACTCTTGTTCTCAAAATAATATGAGCGTTAGCACATACAACCAACAAATAAACATCAACGTCATTATATTATTATAAATGTTTGGCACTCGACAAGGATGAAAGTCGAGCCCGGAACACATCACAGCAGCTCTACAGCGTCTGCATACAATGCAGCAATGTAATGAGTCTTGGCAATGTCGCGAATATTCACATAATTTTTGACGTTTGCATTCATAGTATCAAGAAACGATTCCGAATGTACTTGGCAAACAAGAAAGGAATTGTGTAAGGATACGGAATAATAGTACAACTGATACTAAAGCTTGATTTCATCATCATCATCAAAGCTAAATTTTAAATACATACTTTATTGTTTTTGTTTGTTTAATTAAAATGAAAAACTTTTGTTGTAAACTAAATTCGGAATTCAAAATACCATATTAATCGCTTTAAGCGTTTAATCACAAAGCGTCTTCTCCTTCAATTAATACGTTTAGCTAATGCATATTCATATTTTTTAAGTCAAAACAAACAGAATTTTGACTTTCGTTTTCTAATTCACCCAAGCTTTCACTAGAATCCATAATAATATTTAGATTATCCCATAAAGAAACAAATGTCTGTGAATGACCGGCACTATAGCATTGGGACTGAAGAACTCGATTTGAACAAGAAGGATTAGAACAAGGACAGCCCTATGTCCAGCAGTGGACTGTTTAAGGCTGTTGATAATGAGGATGGTTAGAATAACTACATAATCATTCCCACAAAAAAAATATTCAAATATTTTTAATGGTTACAATTTTTGCGATCAGAAAAAAATCAATTCGTAATTTGGTTCTAAAAAAAACTATCACAAAATAGATTTCAAAGATTTAGCTCAGGCTTATTTAAAAGTCAAATAAAAATTGGTATTCATATTTGCGAATCTGAAGAATTCAACATCCTTATTTCAGTGCTACGTACAATAAAAGTATTGCATAAATAAATACAGAAGAAATACGGTAAAGAGGGTTACGTACGGATCTTAAAAATATTTCAATCGCATTAAGTTCATAATAAAATTCATTTATATTAAGGTGACTTTTAAAATATTGCATAATAACATAACGATAGTGTCAAAAACGGTTTTATAGCTTTCGATTACATCAGTAGTTCATGTGACGCCAACACTGTTACGTTTCCCGTCGTTTCGTGTTATTTGTATTGTTATTAATGTTTTCCATATATAGAATTAATAGTTGAAACAAGTTGTGTATAGTTTTTTATTACTTCATGAAACTTGTTTAAACAAGTAAATTATTCTTGTATTATATAAGCATCGGTCGCATTAACAACGCAACTATAGTACCAATTGCTACAGACTTAGGACAGAGACGCGCGTATCCAGAATCCCGTTAACACTTTCCGGGCAATCCCTACAATCCATAAATATAAGGTATCTGGTAGTTTTGTTGAAGAAATGATAAAACGATTTGAGGTAAACAGAATTGAATTTTAAGCGATGCTGTCAAGCTCCTCGGCCGAATTCAAGATAAGACATTAAAATAATAAAATTCAAAATTTAAAAAACCCCCTACTCAAGCACTTAATCGAATAATCATACGCCAATGATAATTTTGCAGACATTCGGTTATTCTTCCCCACTTTCACCCCCATAACTTTTAAACGACTCAATCGATTTTCATGAAACATGTCTAAGAACACTCGCACGTAACTCACCTTTCATACAAAAAAAAACTAAATTGAAATTGCTTCATCCGTTCCCAAGCTACGGTGCCACAGACAGACAGACAGACAGACACGTCAAACTTATAACACCCCACTTTTTGCGTCGGGGGTTAATAAAACAACTGACTTCAAGATGACCAAATTTAAACACAAAGTAATTTACCCATTAAGAAATTGCTTTACGCATTTCCCTTATTTTTATGATCACTTATTAATAGTGTTTATTTTCAATAATGAGACGTATTAAATATAAATTAAGTTATATTAAGCATATTTGCTTAATTAAAATAAGCTATATAATAATTATAAGCATTGTATATTACGAACGAAAGTTACATCATCATCTAGGCAATTTGATGCAGATAAACTTTGCCCTATAAGCATGTTATTTCAACGCATAATTTAGGCGACAATGGAAAATTAAAAGTATTCGGCGCACGGCTCGGGTCTATGACTGTAGAATTAGTGCGCGAATCAACCGTGTGACGAATAACCCAAACCCAGGCGTCGCGTCGGCGAGAAACACTTCATTCATTTAAAAATAATACAATTTCCAGTGAATATGTCTTTTATATCATTCGAGCCTTTTTTCAAACTAGGTTAAGGTCGGCTATCAGCCACACGACACGGCTGAAGTTCGATTTTTTACGTGTGAAATCCTCCACAACCCAAACATATATCTTTAGTAGAATATATCTCATACAATCAAATCTATGGCTATAGATTTGAGGAAATATTGTATTTCAAAAGGGGCTATTGTACATTTATCTAGAACAAGGCGGGGTAAAAACCAATATACATAATTTTATTTATCAAACCAGTATCAACGCACACGAGCCTATAAACATAGTAAAAAAAACGGGTTGCACACACGGGAGTGCCATCAGAAGTGAAAACTTGAACATTAACGTTGTGCATATTTGATTTATTAAATTTCATTTATTAAATCTATATATATAAAAACGAATCGCCGAAATGTATGTACGCGCATAAGTTTCGTTCGGCTGCACTAAAATAAATAATTGTTTTTTTTTTATGTGTTCGTTATTGTTAGGACAAGGCCGCTTAAACGAATCAGCAGGAGCAGGCATACATTTTCGTCGCGCGGTAGAAAGAGAGTGGGATATTACTTCCTCTCCTACGCCACGCTTCCGTCCTACGAATATTCGATCAGGTCACGTGTCCTGACGCGAGTATAACATTTTTTACACGTTCCAAAAAAGTGCACAACGTCGCTAAAGATGTTTTCACTTCAAAAACGGACAAGCGCGAGCCTGACTCACTTGACGTGGGTTTACTTAAAACCAGCAGAGTAGTATTTTGATCTTTGTCTATCTAGGAAATGGAATCTTGATTTTTCTGCATTGATTTCTGTGAGCGGCAAAGTTGTTTTACAAAACTTTGCCGACGAAATTAACGGCTTACCTACTGATTTTTATCTGCCGTGATTTTTGATCGACCGAAAAAACAAGGGGATTCTTATGATATCTTCAAACGAACTACGCAACGGCTGACAGAAACCCTCCAATAATCTACTTATAAAATTTTTAATCTTATAAAAGTTTTTTTTTCTAAATCCGTGGTGAACGACATCTTCATAGTAAACAGCCAAATCAAATCGATACTTAGAATAAAATCGTTCAGAGTGGCATGCAATCGGTGAGGCCTGTGTGAACTGCAATAGGCTGATGATGATAGAATTTGAAACCGAATTAAAAGCTTAATTTATATTAAGTATAATGGCTGGCTCAATAGCCAGCAGAGGCCCAATGAAGCAGAAGCACCTTTGTGTGGGTCACCATGTTGCATTGTCTGCATTCGCAATGAGTATGGTGACCACCACTCTTGGATTCTGCTTATGCTTTCCATCAGGCAGAGTAGAGTCATTTTGGCAGGGCCATACATAAAAAAAAAGCTATTTGCTTATTCTGTCACTGATAATTTAGTAAACATGGTTAGATCTTCTAGTTTGTTATAGCAAATAATGCCGTGTAAAATAAGTGGGGTTTTCAGGTTAGACCGGTTACCTTGATGTTAATAGACCTTTACTACGAAATATGTTGTTGTCACTAATAAATATAATGTATTCTCTGCGGTCACCAAATTATAAAAGAACGAATATACAACAGGTATACAAGCAAACATTATCCAACCAAAGTCATATGAAAAAGTAACTACTTTTTTATGGTGTCTGGTTATAACTGTTTTATGGAGTGTGTATGTATTGTGGAACTGACTTAAAAAGTAAGCTTATGAAGAAAAACCGGCTAAATGTTAGTAGATAAATTATTAAAAAATTGAAAACATCACATCACGTATTCTTAGAATGTTAGAAATATGTCACCTAACAAAATCTTCTTGCAGATCAATAAATTTCTAGCATATAGTTTTTTCATGCTTTTATTATTGTACGAAAGGAAGCCAGCAGACAGAAAACAACAGCACGTGGTACTTTTTTGGTGAGACAAACTTTTGCAGTAATTTTTTGCTTGAAGCTGCATTTAGATGCGGATTATATCTATGTGTGTATAAACACATAAATTACAGTAAGCGGCAGCGGCACATTCTTTACAATTCTGGTTCACATCCGAATCGACGCCGGCGGCGTGTTCATTAATGAGTAATTCTTTACAGCGATATTTAAAAGGTTCTATAGTGTAAACCAACATCATACTGTTACTCTATGAGTGACTAATGCATAGTACATATGCTATAACCATGACACACAAAGAACTTTGCCTTACGTAACACACAATCTCGGGATATTGAATAGTCGTCGGACTTTGGCTTCACGTCCATCACGATGTACAAAGGTGACTTTGACAGAACTTTCAGAGATACACAATATATATGACCGTTATTTGAAAGTATAATCGCAATCAACTCTAGAATCTGGGAGTTAAGGGAATCAAGCACAATTTAAAATCAATAATGTCTAGGTATACACACTCGATGTATGCATGTAGGTCATCCTGAAATAGCTGCAGTACCTTTATGTATGTTTAAATAGTGGCTTCAGGTGTAGGGTTGGCTGATGTCTGTGAAGATTAATCTCACGACATTTTGTATTTTAATAATATGTTATCTGTATATGTACCTACTGAATTAAATAAAATATTAATCTTCGGTTCCGAATAAGTGTAACTGTAAAGACAAATATAAAAAAAAACGCCTCAAAAATGTTTAAATTTTTGCATATTCTTCGCATCTACAGTGATTCGTGTACAATATTTAAACGTGAAGATACCCCTTATTCAACATCAAGATTTGGCAGCCCTAGTGAGAGACGGCGACCACTATTTGTCAACTATTACAGAAATGAATGAAGCTTCCTTGTTGCACTATACCATTGATATGTATGGCACTAGTTGACTAACAATTTATTTGGACAGGCGCCCTTAATGCACTACCACTAACGACTTTAGTAAATGTTTTAATATACTCGTACTTAATAGTAAATGGTTACTACTATCTATAATATAATTTGTGTGAGAGTAATGGCTTTATGCGGTATGTATAATTCCAATACAGTTCAATTAGTGTTCACTTATTTACAAATGCTTTATTTACACTGAATTGAGAGTTGGCAACACGTGGATCGTGCCTTCGGTATGACTCACTTAGCTTTCTATTTCCTTTTCAAGGAATTAAATATCTTGCACAGCAAGTATTGTGATAAGTAATCAAATTTATAAACCAATAGTAGATACTTACTATTCCGTGTCCAGTTTATAATACTTTAACGAGAAACGAATTCCTCTACAAATAAAGATACTAAAAATGTTATTAATTTTGCTCAATTCAAAAGCAAGTGGAACCTTAAGTTTAGACAAGGACATCAAGTAACTTGGGAGTTGTGTATTCTAGCTAACGAATATTATAAATGCGAAGTGAGTTACTTTGTTAAGCTTTCAGGCCTAAAATACTAATCCTAATCCTATTTTAAAAATTACCACCACTAATGGAAAGCTACATTATCAGCGAGCAGCATATAGGCTACATTTTACCGCGATAACCGACATATATGCAGACGGAACCATGGGCAAAAGCTAGTATTTAACTGCACAAAAACATCACTGAGTTCTTCTTGTTAAACGTTGGCAGAAAGTATTGCCTTATTGACAATTAGTTTTAGAACCAATTCATCCAGATTCTTGTTTAAAGCTAATTAAATTAAAGGTGTTGTGATGTCAGACATTTTTTTTTTATTAATTTACGCAATAACATTGTTAGTAAAATTTTAACAATTCAAATGTACTTAATACAAAATTGATTAAGTATATATTAGTCGTAGCGCAGTAACCCAGTTTACGCAGTAAACAAAGACTGTTTTATTGGCATTGTCTGAGCAATTATTTGTTTAAGTAAAACATTTCCTTTCCGGGTTGAAGAACTTGTACTTTACATAGGAAATGGTATGTTTAATTTTTACAATACACATGATATCAGCTGAAAACGGATTTCTTTTATACCCCAGTGGTGAGGATTCATTTTTATTGTAACAGTGCGAATGAGTAACACAGACATTTAGTAATCCATGAGCGATAAGCGCAAAACTGACCAAGTTCACAGTAAGAGAACAAAGCGGACGTTATCTGCAGCCGATGAAAGTATATAGACGAATAGGATACTTGAGATAATGGTATTCATGTTATAGTTTCCACTGATAATATAATCACGTAAGGTATTTACTTTGTCTCTCAGATTTTAACATAAAACTATTTCCTTCAAAACAAAGTTGCCTCGTTGGTCTCGCGGTTGGCGTGTGCGACTGATCTGCTGTGTGCTGATCATAAGGTTCCTGGTTCGATTCCTGGGTCGGACCAAATGTATGCATGATCTACAAATATTTATTTCGGAGTTTGGGTGTTTTCTATGTATAATATGTATGTATTTACAAAAAAAAGTATATATGTATTTATATCAGTTGTCTAGTACCCATAACACAAGCTCTGCTTAGCTTGGGACTAGATGGCGTTGTGAGTTAGATGTCCGAAATATTTATTTATTTATAAAGGTTGTCAGTCAGATATTTACTTAATATATACTTAGATGTACTATGTGTAGGTAATAACAAAAACATTTGATTCAGTGGTTCTAATAATACTGTCGGAATAATATCAGAATATTTAGTATGTACTTGGTTATTGAAACTTTTACCGTGACGAATCTAGTGAAATGATAATCGTTTGTTATCAATTCAACATTTATTCAGTTGAAGTCTCTTTCCGGACAAAGTTCAGTTTAAATGTATAAAATAGTAAATTACTGGTTACTAGTGGCAACACATTCAAAGTTTCAGTTTTAGGCTATAAATTCTTATATTATTTCATTATATTTAAAAAATAGAGGTAGTAAAAATAGGTAGACCATTTTAGATGTAGCTAATGGACTATATCATCTTTTAATTTTACATTCTTATATATCTACATAATAACTGTTTATGAAATGATTTTCATCATAATTTTATATGGATCAAATTTAAAGATCTAATAACACTGATCACCCGTAGCCCGTAGGTATTTAACGTTACATAACTTAACGAACAAAGCGCTAGAATAGTAAATACAAAAATTAAATATATATTTCAGCTAGAATATTTATGAAGAAGTTCTTTTTACCTATATAAAATGAGGAATACCAAAACATGAGAAATATCAATGAGAAAATATGATATTGCAAAGATTTCAGATCATCAGTCAGATGTTTTAAAAACACGAAAAATGTGTTGTGACGTAAAATATTTTCGGCACTGACCTAATCTGAACCGATTGCAATGTCAACATACGTCACAACAATATACGAGTTATTGTGTAGTATGCGAATGACTCACCGTCTTCGCTAGGTTTACAACGCAACGTCGATAATATGATAAACTATAATGCATTTACTAAACTGACATTGATTAAAACAAATTACTTATAGCCCGCAAGGCGCTACGATAACGTAACAGTAGTAACCCAAATTGTGGTATTTATTTTATCAATTACTAGCCGACCCGTGCCCGTGGGCGTTAGCCGCCCGCGTATCTTCGACTTGATTTACAAATACTATTATTTTTAACAATTTTTTTTGTTCATCATAATAATTCTCATGACCCTCCTGAATAGTGTTGCTTTCTGTTAGTGAAAGAATTTTCGAGCCACAACCATACAAAAAAAGTTTAAAACTTTACCTCTTCATAATATATTTAAATTACTAATTCATAAACAGTAAGGTGTCTATATTTTTTTCCTTTTTATTTTTAAAGATAACTTTCGCCACGAATATATACTGTGTTGTAGGGGATATTACACACACACATAAAACAAAGAACACCCAAACTCAGAATAACAATCAAACCATAAAGTGTTAGTGTCCATATATTTGGATCAAATCCACAACACTCAGCGCAGTAGAAAGTGGCGTGGTGACCGCTTAAACAATCAATTCAACTGCGTTCTTTGTTTGTGTACATTGTTTAACAACAATAATTTGAAATTTGTGAATATATCTATATATATCAAGAGTTTTTTTTTTAGTTATTGTAAAGACTTTCTTCCTCACCTCTATGACTCGGCAATTTGAATTATATATACATGAATGAATCATTGTTGATTTTATAACGATACAAATTGCATGTTGTTTACATATCCATTATAATTGTAAAAAATAAACATAATGAGTTTTTTTTCTGTAATAAAATTATCAAAAATACTTTCATCTTTATTTTTAGACGAGAAAGCACCCAAAAGTTTGTTGTATCGTATCGTAAGCACAACACACGCGTATAAATATATAAATTTGATTAAACAAGTTTATCTTAAATGCTCTGAGATATTTTTTAATAAAGTTATGGTATTGTACTGTTTCTTTTGATTTTTAGTGAGAGTGCGTGTTTTTCTTGTTAAGAACTTATGCCCACTAAAAAGGCCCCAGAAAGGAAAACGGGAGAAAACCAGCACTCTCCCGTTCCGGAAAAGTGCAGGGCGCTGGTTAGCACCTGGCCTAGGGGTAACGGGTGACGTTTCGTTACCTATTGTTGTAGCAAAAGGCGAAAGATGCTCGCGCAACGTGTTCGCGTCCCCCTCTAAATAGGAAATTGGCAAGACCCTCTCGCATGAATAAATCTGGCTCCATAGGGCGACCTAGGTCTGCTTGGGTTTCCGGAGATTTTCTTCCTAACGTATCCACGATTCTTACAATATATTCATATGTGATGCAACACCCCATAAGCACTGAAGAGGTTATGACCCTTTCAGGGACCGGGACAATAAAATAAACTGCCCTGGTAGTTATAATTAACATTTCTTTCATCCGAAAATCAATTATTGAGACTTAGTGATTGGTAACAAAACTCAGGAGTACATATTACCAAATTTCATAATTTTTTACTAGGCATAATATAAATGAGGCTAATAAATCATCTAGAATGTGCCCAATTGATGAAAATATTTCTATAAATCTTAGAATAGCTGAAAGAAAGTAAAGCAAACAATAGTTATATATATGGAGCATAGGTTAGTTTGAATAAATGTATGGTCTACCATAAATTCCTCAGTCGTCATACATATAATGTATATTGAACTCTAATTTGAATTTTCAACAGACGCGGCCGTTGCTCCGTAAATGCTTTTACACTATGACGCCCACCTATTTTCAGCTACAAAACGCTTATGTATATTCTACAATGTTGCGTCAAAACAAATACATCTATTTTTCGGGGTAAAGTCAAAATACTCCTAAATGTGACATTGAGGATTTTATGCAAATAAACGTGTCTATAAGGTGTACTAAATACACGACACATGTCACGAGTTCACGACAGATCATTTCTAGGTATTCAAGATTAATAGACTAGTGTCGATAAGTTTTATTAAAACCAAAAAAAATAATAGTAGAATGAAACCCATTAGAAAAGGAGGGGAATATCATAAAAATGAAAGGAAAAATAATTTACGGGCGATCTGAGGTCGGGAAGGGGATGGGGTGGAGGTTTTAAGGGTAAAAAACGGTTTTTCTCGATTTCCGGCAAAACTAAACTATGGAACTAAGTCAAATGGCAAAGTTGTAGGTAATATAAAGATGTAAACTTTTGTACTTACACTTTTATCACATAACCTCAAAATTTATGTGAAAAATTCAAAAAACCAAGTTTTTGGCTTTTTATTTTTATCTTTTACAATTTTCTTTTTTTTTTCACGAAATTTAGTGAAAACTTACCTTTTTATGTCCCAAATACGCTGTAATTTATTTGATTAGAAATATTTATTTTTTCACCTTATATTGAACTAATACCGAAAAAGCATCCTAATTTTCAATCGAAAATTCACCCGTCAAAATATCAGCTTTTTTCAAAAAGTTGGTATGTTTTCTGTTCGTTGAAATCTCTACTTTCCGATGGTGAAAAAAAAAATGTTACCATAGTAAATCTTCTCAGAAAATGCAAAAAATCAAAAAAAATCCAATTCGAAAATTTGTTTTAATTATTATATACAATTTTGAGCTATTTATGAAAATGTACACTTTAATTACTCGAAAAACGTAAGATTACATGTTAATTGATAAAAAAAAAATAAGTTAATAAAATTAATATTTAATAAGACATCTACAATATTTGGAGAAAGTTGTCGAAACTTCTTTAAATTATATGCGTAGATGCCTATTTATAACTATTTTAAGGTAACGTATATACCTGAGTGACCTACAAAAAATTTTAGCCCATCAAAAGGTATTTCATAGAGAAGTGGGGAAGGGGCTAAGCGGGTCTTGCTACATACACACCTACTATTTCGTAGCAGCTGTAACAACCGTTAGCCTAGCCAGTATTCGAAATACAGTACAGTATACAACATCTATCTATATATATAAAAGAGTAAGGTGACTGACTGACAGACTGACTGATATACCCAGAGATCAACGCACAGCCCAAACCGCTAAAGCTAGAATCCTGAAATTTGGCAAGTAGGTTCTTTGTATAACGTAAGTGAGCACTAAGAAAGGAATTTTTGAAATTCCACCCCTAAGGGGGTAAATCAGGGGATGAAAGTCTGCGTGAGCGAAGCCGCGTGTAAAAGCTAGTCGTTTGTAAAAATACACGTGCACGCTGAGTTTCTTTAAGATAATTGTGACAAGTTTACTTAAAAAAAAACTATTCGAATCTGAATTGACTTCGAATTGAAAATTGGGATGCTTTTTCGATATTAATTCAATATAAGGTGAAAAAATCAATATTTCTAATCAAATAAATTACAGCGTATTTGGTACATAAAAAGGTAAGTTTTCACCAAATTTCGTGAAAAAAAAAGAAAATTGTAAAAGATAAAAATAAAAAACCAAAAACTTGGTTTTTTGAATTTTTCACATAAATTTTGAGGTTATGTGATAAAAATGTAAATACAAAAGTTTACATCTTTTTATTACCTACAACTTTGCCATTTGACTTTTTTCCATAGGACTTTTAGTTTTGCCGGAAATCGAGAAAAACGTAAATTATTTTTCCTTTCATTTTTATAATATTCTCCTCCTTTTCTAATGGGTTTCATCCTACAATTTTTTTTTTCACTTTTTATGATTTTTAAAGGCTTCTGCACTGGTCTATAATGCCACTATACTTTTTTAAATTTCATAACGAATATCATTATACTTATTTTCAATTGTGTACAATTAAGCGTGTTGGTTTTACTACTCAAAATTTAAATGATTTAATTCCGTAATATACGTACAATCAAAATAAATAAATATAATGTAAAAATAACTATACAGATGCCTACACAGAACGTGAAATAGCAAGATACTTTTTCATTTAATGCCTGATATTAATCCTTCACAGATATTCAACATCAGAACAATAGTTTCACAGCTTTAACTACATTTTTTATGTAACTATTATGACATGAATGGGTACGTAACCTAATGACCCACTTACGGAGTAGGTATTAATACACTGTATGTATGAGCAGATAATTCCATGTACACACTATTGTAACAAAATCCCAGTTCACCGGGCATGTATTAAGATTCTATGATGCATTTACGAACATGATAATGAAAGATAAGACTCTTACATAACTCATAGTTGCGTGATAAAACGACAACAAACTGAGAAATAATAGACAATTATATTTAGTGAAACTCCAAGTAAAAGTATACCAAGAAGATATAGGTGCGTAAACGGCATGATACTATGTAGAATCTAGGACGCCGTCTTTGACTGAGATGATATAAATCTAAAGTATTATACAACAATAGATAAAACAACAGGTAATGAACTCTACTACTTTAATAATACTATTCATACGATGAGTAAGTTGGTGTACATATCGGGAAGTCTCGTTTCAGGCTGTGAACAGCGCATCGTCGGTCAAGCGACGATGAGAGAGAAATATTCACTAACCTTGTCGAACGTGATGACCGGTGTTGCTGACGCTATCCCGCCGTCCTTTTTCTTCTCTATCTTGTAGACTACGACATGATTCTCATGTACAGTATGCACAATAAATGCCTTTGAGTCTGGGCTCCAGGCAACGTGCGATGCATGGTCGAACTCGATGTTCACACGCAACGTTTTGTGCTCCTTCTGATTTAGATCCCTCACGTCCCAGAGAATCACGGAACCATCTGAATACAATACCTCTCAGTTATTAAATGCTCATTACATTAAGCCAGAGTTCGTGATATTCGGCACGTTTGTTATAAGTTTCTCCAAAAAATCAATAAGAGGTCATAGACACTCTTGGAGTTTGACCTTTTGGAACGCGCCGAAGTCACCCTCAAAATATTTTAAATTCCATTGTTAATTAAGATCAATGAAATTATCTTAAAGGCTACCAATAATTTTATTCAGTTACCTATAGATGACTTATTTTTGGCGTTGACAGACTGCCTTTCCAGTTAATGCTTTCCTTACTTACTATATGTACGTGAATCTATACACTATAATTATATTTTCATGAAAATAATACTTTCTATTACTTTTCAGGCGTTATATATAAATAAATAAATAATAAATAAACGGTTGTTACGATTACGGAAACTCTAAAATATAGGTCGAATGAAAATCAAGCGTTATTTTTTTCAAATTAAGCTAAGTGCCAGCACTTTTTGAACGATTCTTCTTCTTCAGATTCTTGTTTAACTTATTTATTTTTAAAGAATCAATATTTATGAAGTTGTTTTTAATTAGAATAATTTTAACTGCACAGATGGTGTAGTGCTTTAAGCGGTCGCCACGCCGCTCTCTACTACACTTCAAACCCCACATGAGGCAACACTGTGTGATCCACATATTGATATTCTAAGTATGGGTGTTCTTTATGTTCGTTTCTTATACTCTTCTAAAGTCCCCTAAAGATACAGGATATTATTATGTTCTTATTCTTAATGCGGGCGTTGTCTCATTAAAAAATATTATTAATCACCAATTTATATTTCCTTTAAGTTGTTGTGTTTCTATTTCGGGGTGTCTAGGTTCTCAAGCGCGACAGATAAATAAATAATAATATAATTACTGTATTCAAAGTAGGTAAAGTGCATTACATGCAACAATAAGCGAACCGGTAAAAGGTCAACGGACCACTTTTGATATAAACTGAGTCAGTGTATCAAGGCCTCGTGATTTCAGGTAGCAAGAACATTTGTTTCATACCTTACCAGTTAACAGCAACCTAGCGATTTCATGGTTATCTATACAAAACTAAATTGCTTAAAATATTAGATTTAGCGGTGCGCCTCGGTGGCGCAGTGGTAGCGTTGCGACTGCTGTGTTCAAGCACAGAACCCGAGACCTCAAGGTCTGGGTCGATACCCAGGTCGGACCAAATGTTTGTATGGCATTTGGTCCGACCTAAAATCTGCAAATATTTCTTTCGGAGTTTGGGTGTGTTATATGTATAATAGGCATAATATGTATGTATTTACAAAAGAAAAAGTATACATGTATTTATATCAGTGGTCTAGTACCCTTAATACAAGCTCTGCTTAGTTTGGAACTGGATGTGTTTTAGATGTCTGAAATATTTATGTATTATTATTTATTTATTTATTTCTTTATTTTAGACAACATGATCATTGTCATAATAATAACTTTGGTTAATACTAATACATTGTTTAGTATTATGCACATCAATGTAAACTCGGAAAATAATTTCATAATTTGAAAAACGTATGTGAATAATAGTATTATCATAAGAGATATACATTGATCTGCAACCGACGCGACGTCCTAAAAACTACATATTTTTAATCAGAAGTAAATGATTTTAATTTTACTACGAGTAGAAAAGGTCGTGAAGCCGTTGGATGCGGGAAGCCCAGGACCGGTTGTTGTGGAGACCCTTGGAGGATGCCTACGTTCAGCGGTGGACATCTTTTGGCTGAGATGATGATGAAAAAAAATTAATTTGAATATTGCGCTTAACCCACCAGTCGAGTAATATGAACTTCTGTAACTACGATAATTTTTAGCACTTAGAACATAGCAAATACCGTTTTTTCACATATTTGCTATGTAAGAATTACGTAAAACCGAGTCAGTTCTGTCTTAAAGACTTTTCTATAACTCCCTAAAAACAGGTAATGTAGTTACATGATTATACGATATTGAATTACTTTTATATTAGACTAGCTGAGCCCCGCGGTGTAAAAAAGTAGCCTAAGTTACTCTTTATATCATCAGCTATCTGCCAGTGAAAGTTCAAAAACAGTCCAGCCTTTCCAGAGATTAGCAGAAACAGAACAGACAGACAAAAATCGTAAAAATTATATTTTGGTATATGTACCGTGTTACATACATATGCATTTAGTAAAAAGCGGTTATTTTAATATTACAAACAGACACTCCAATTTTATTTATTTGTATAGAATAGATGTATTGAAGAAAAATTAGAGTACAAGGAATAAAGGTTTAACTTCTATCATTTGTGATCGCGCTCTAGTTCCCACGTAGTTCAAATTAATGGAAAAAATGCGAAAGCATGTATCAACGTTATTTTATTGCAAAAAGACTGCATGAAAAAATATTAATAATAATAGACGAAAGATTTCTTAAACTGATTTGGAAAAAAAAAATTTCACTTACACACTAACACACGCACACATGCCATTAGTCGTTATTTTGTTTAACCGACTTCAAAAAAGGAGGAGGTTCTCAATTCGACTGTATTTTTTTTTTTTTTTTTATGTTTGTTACCTACCTCATAACTTTCGACTGGGTGAACCGATTTTAATTTGGTCCAGTTCTGACATGTCATCCATGAGAAAATCATATAAATCTTCAATTTGCATTAAGTATGTGCGCGACAAATTGACGAATAACTCAATATCACGCCTACTGATTTCGATGTTTCTTTTTTTTATTTGAAAACTGGTGCTTCCAGTGTGGACCCAATTAAATTTGGTCGTTCTTGAAGTCGGTTTTTTTTTTGCTAAAATTTTGTATAATTTTCTTTAAAACTGTATATGATTAATTGAATTGGCAGTGGTCAAATGTTATAGACACGTGCTGTGGCCTGATATACCCATAACACAAGTTAGATCTTACCATGGGTATCAGTGTTCCAAAACCATTTGTTTCATATATCTTGTAAAATTACTTTAGTGTATGGTTCTTGTAATTCTTTGGATAAATAAATATTTATTAATATTATTATAGAAATATTGGAAAACAAATGAATATAGGAAAAGAATAATAAAGAAACCGATTATGTTATTATAATGAGATTAGAATGAGAGAGAGAAAAAAAAAGAAAAAAGGATTTCATTAGTTACTTTTAAGGTCTTTAATGAATAACCACATAAATAAAATTACTACTAATGTTTTTATTGAAAAACTTTCTCTTGTCTACTCTACGACACCGTGAAGCGATTCATCCAATACTATTGCTTTACATTTCCCTCTCAAAATACTCAGACGAATTGAAGAATAAATATTAATAGACACTTCTGACCTATGTTTCATTTAGGACAAGTTTAGTGATTCTAACAAGTCTAATACTCAAATAAATAAATTATTTAATTAACATTAAATTGTTAATACAGTAAAAAAGTATGAAAGTGAAACTAATTAACTTTATAATTATTTACTTACTTATTTTAACAAGCCAAAGAACCTCTTTCGATGCGTTACGTCTCATGAACATAATAATGTATCGTGTTATGTTCGGCTAAACTTTTTCGTTAACTCTAGGAAGTCAAATGTGATTGTAGTCCTAATAAATTGAATTGAAGACATTGAGGCTTCGTACCTGTCTTAATGTATTCTGGAAACTATTTAGTCTCTCTTCACTGCCTCGATTTGTACAATTACTGTAGGTGCGCCTGATGGAAATTCTGACTGAACTATTTAGCAAAAGAGTCTGCTTATCAGGTGATAAGTTTGAATTTTCTGCGGTCTTTTTCCTCTGTTCGGAAATCTTCTCCACCTCCTCCTCTCCAGCACCACCCGCCGGTACTTAAGTATGTCAGACTCGAACCGACTAAAAGCGCACGCTCTCTCAGCTATCAATAGCCTGGGAACTAGGTGTGCAATAGAAAGGAAATCCCTGGAATCCTCGATGTACCTAATAGTGCCATCTACGGTTTGTAAATAACCCCATCCCGTGTGGGAGCCGCGAATTTCCCTTTCTAACCTAAAAAGGGCTGTATATCTTGCTTTTTTTTATATAAGACAACTGCCGCACTAGGAATTAATACTGTGTCGCGGGGGACTTTACAAACATACATGAAAGTGTGCACATAATGGAGTTCAACAACTCGTAATGAAGAAGTAATTGGGATCATTCATAAACTGTCACAAATCATAAAAAATATTTTATCGATTGAAATATGTTCTCCCTACGGATTAGTAAGTTCTTATTACTATGGATAATAATCCATATATATAATACTTCCGATACAATCTTAAAATATTATTATGAAATGAGTTTAAAGGATACTATCAAGAGTGGTGTAGGTATGTACTCATTTGTTTTATTTTGGGTCCAAAAATACGATATATACTCTCATAATATTTACATTCGCGTTAGGCTGATAGAACCAGAGTTTAGTGTGTAAACATTTACAATATGGATATAGACATATTAATTTTTATTGATCCCATGACCGACATGGTCATGGGATCAATTTAAACCTTGATACATATTCTTGATATTCTTGCACTAAAATAATGCAATATTGATGCATATCCTTGTACCTTGTTTAAATAGGTCGTGACACGAAGATCCGTGTAACCATATCCTAGCAATTAAAAGATTGTATCAACAACAGTCACTGTAAATTGAATATTTAATACATACTAGGGATTAATAAAAAATGACGTATAATACCCTTTAAATTTTACAGCCACTTTATATACTAGGAAGTTTGGTCGCTCAGCAAGATTAAATATATATGTAATATACAACACAGCCATCATCTATAATAATTGTTCCATATTTACCGCCACATATAATTTCGTGTATATTTAAAATCATTATGACTGCTGGTTAATACATACATAATAAGCCCAGCGATTCTTATCCGAGACAAAAACTCGTCTGTGTCAGTAATACTCGTACCAAATTCAAGGTCCAATGGCATTGTCAGTCTGGTTGAGGCCAGCCACCATCGCAATTCTTTATATGTAAGGCTTGAAGTAGATGGTTACGTGTGCACATAATACCTTTGTGAAAACCATCGTGTAGTAGGTGGTATATTTATATAGCTAAAGAGTAGATAACCGATTAAACAGTCGGGTAAATGGTTTGAGTACACTCTGCATCTAGCCGTAATTATTCTGTAGTATGTATATATGTATATACAATAATTTGCCTCTACAATAGACTATTGTATCAGGTACATATGTATATATTTGCATTTATATGTTAAGTTCATTAGTAAGATAAAACTCTACTAAATTCCAATAACCTAATTATTTTCTACGTTACATGTACTAAGTGTGAACACCATATACCTATCTATATTTAGGATACAAATAAAGTATTGCATGGTGAGGTCCACGTAGGCGTGTCGAAGTGTAGTCAATGACGAAACAACGCCTCAATTTGTGCAAGTATTATTGTGAAATAGGTACCTATTGAGGTGGAGGCGATCGACGCCGAGGAGGCAAAGATGGTGAACTCTGAATCGTTCAGTAGACAACTCACCCTTGTATAGATCATTAACCCTGTCTTAATGTTTGATGTCTGTAAATAAGCTTCTGGACTCAGCTCCGCCCGCGTGTACGTGGGTTATCGGGCAAAGTATGCTAAATTTCATTGAAATCGGTACTGCGGTGTAGCCGTGAAAACAGTAATAGACAAAGTTGCTTTAGAATTTATAATATATGATATATTCCTAATATAATATTTATAATATTATATGGATATGGGATGTAATTTTTTTCTGTAGTATTTTTAAGTTTCGATATTGATAAGTCAGACTGACTTTACTCTGCAGATCGTCATTGTCCTGAAAAAATACCAAAGTAAAAGTACCTGGAACCGGTGACTGTGTATCGATGACAAGGCTTTCAAAGAAGGAATTGGCGCGAGTAGTAATGGCGATCTGTCGTCTATCCCGTGAAATGTTTTCAATAATACAAAAAAATAATTTAAAACAAATTTAGAATTACACATAGCGAAAAAAGTAATTTTTATCGTACTCTCAGGAATCTATATATATAAAAGAGCAAGGTGACTGACTGACTGACTGACATACCCAGAGATCAATGCACAGCTAAAACCGCTGATACTAGAATCCTGAAAATTTGCATATAGGTTCTTTATATAACGTAAGTGAGCACTAAGAAAGGAATTTTTGAAATTCCACCCCTAAGGGGGTAAATCAGAGGATGAAAGTCTGCGTGAGCGAAGCCGCGTGTAAAAGCTAGTAATATTATATAATCATGAAGCTGAAATATTCTTGAAAATACATCCAATTTCTAGAAAATATTCTAGATCCTACTTCTTTCCTGAACCGGAAAGTTTTCGTAAAAGTAAATTACATTTCCCAAGTTTTGTGGAGATTACTTACAATGTTATTTATAACATTTAATGTTGTAAAGTCCTCCATAACGGCCGTGACACAATACATATTCTTAACGCGGAAATTGTTTTTAAAAAGTAGAATTTTACTACTGAAGGTGTTTTTGAATTTTATTTTATTCTACTTGTTTTTTCTATACAAAGTAGAAAAACTACCACAGAGTGTTTTATTCTGATTCAGATTGTATTATACGCTATATATGTTGATAAGTGTATGTATCATATCATTGTACTGTTATCATTAATCAGTTTCATACAATATATAAATACTTATTTAGGTGTCTGCTAATCTATTTCGGGTACGATTATTCGATCGATGCTGACGTGGCGTGCTCTGTCGTCTGCTCTCATTCGTAGAACTATGGAGCTCTCTTATCGATAAGAGCTCAATGCTGCTGCTTAATAAAGCTATGTGTCCAACATTACTTTTTCATTGATATGACTGGTGATAACACGTCACAAGTTGGTGTATCACAACAAATAAGTGTTGTTTACACAAATATGTTTACACAAATATATTAACACAGTTATATGAAATTCTATCTACTTTATTTAATTGGATAACACATATCACCTCAGGAAATCGCGAAGTCTCACTAGATTACGATTAGATTAGACGTTTTTGTTCTAGATTTTGAAATGCCTGTAGTCTATTCAGCTTCAGTTTATGATTATCTATTATGCCGTAATATGATCTTTTTAGTTAAACGAATATTTTAAGCGTTATTTAAATGTAACGAAACGTAAACAAACCGCTCATTCAGATGACCGGGCGGGAGGGCGTTGCTCTCAGCTGATATACGCAGTATCTTGTGTATTTTACATGTTTTGAATACTTTGTTAGATGCTCTAAATAGGTAGATAACCTTACAAATATACCTACAATCTACATAAATTTACAATTTTGTTCAGTTTTAATTAACACAAGGTACTACACTATAGAAACCAATACCCTTATATTCTCTACAGACCCTATATTGAGTTAAACCAGTAAATATATACGATTCGCAGTGACTATCATTAGATATATCCAAGTAGAGGTATGGCACATAATTCTTAATTACAAAAAAATCAATTCCAACTAAATTATTTTGTAATTTATCAGGATTTACTAATTTTGTCCGGTTAATCCTGTCAATCCGAGCAGGCTCTGGCATAACTAGTTTGACCTAGAGAAAACTAGTTTGAACTAAAATAAAACCCTACCAATAAATGTAATAATTATACCAGCATGCATAATGGACGATATTATATTTACAACTGCGAATGAAATATAAATATTCATCGTTATTATTATTAATTTAAATGATTTTTCAAAGCCAAACCAGCTAGTAGAAATCATTTTATCATCTTATACCAGTTTCGTCATATTTATGTAAGCGAATTATGTAAACTGACTTCGAGTGCACAGCCACTAAATTGTTTCTGATTAAAATGAGCACTGTTAAACAATTTGAAGCAAACTTTCATATGCATTAACCATCTTATATTCTCCGAAGCGTACAAAAACGAAGTGAAAAAATTAATTACTTTCTTATGCATCATCATATAGGTCACGAGATCATTGAAAATGTTTACCGGGAAGCCCATGTATCGTAATGCTGACTCAGTTCATATGAAAAAGCAAAAACAAACTACGAAATTCAAGAGCTTAGTCATTTGGTACTTATATCATCATTATAATATTATAAACATTGGTCAATATGAATTATTCGTGTGTATTTTCCTGGGTGTAGTAAAATACGCGTGTAATTTTTCCTTCCCTAACTTCCGTTATAAAGTACTGGGTGAATCATTTCTTGCGAGACAATGTTATCATCAGTGAGAAGGGAATTCCTTACGTCAGAAAATGATTACGTATGTAACAACCCGTAACTTTGTGATTTTAACGAAACAAAAAATCTTATGTTGTTTTGAAAAAATCACACGGTATATTTTCCTATTTCTATTCTATTAACTTTTTCAACCCTAAATTACTCATTAACGTCAGTGGAATTTCAACAGTGCTTTTTAATGAATGAATTTCAGACAGTAGGTATTATGACAATAACTTACGATTGTATAAAATGTGAAATTTAATACATAAAAGTAGTCTGTTATATTTTATACAAACGCTTTGCATTGCTACACTACCAACTACTTGTTACGTAGCAGAGAAACCTAACAGTGAAAGTTTTATGGCTCTACTCAGAGTGACACACAAAATAGCAGAACAGTTTAATGTAACGGGTTGAAATACACAATGGTGTCACTACTAATATTTGTTTGACTTTAAAACTATCTAGTAAATGTTTACATACGTATTTAGATTAAGATAGCATATAACCTGTGTATTAACCATATAATAGTTGTTTGTAAAATTGTATATTACATACCCAGGTTGTGTTGCGGGAGTAAAGAACAAAGTAAACACATGTTTTTTTTAAAAATATCACGTTTATTGCCATAATTGCAATTCGAAGGCACATACTACACAGCACGCGCACCCCGTCAACGTGACGAACTAGTCACTTAAAATAATCAGTCATCATTATTCATGTGTGTGAACAATCGTCTTAAAACTAATAATTAGGCGGCACAGAGTAATGGATCATAAGGCTGCAACATTGGCAGCTGCTTCGAAATACGACCACGAGTTGCCTGCTCTTTACAAACTTTTAATATCACAAGGTCCATAGCAACACGAGCGTCTTCCACTGGCGAATGCCCGCTCCCTCTACGCTGCACAACGCGTCCGAGGAACTCCTCCGAGAGTACTCGCAAGGACCTCCGCATTGGGAAGCCTCGGGCGTGAGGGTACAACGCGCAAGTGTCAATCACAGCACCATGTAACAATTTTAGTGCTCGTAAATCGTTGTCCAACGCATGTCCAATAAGGATCGTGTCCGTTCCCACAAATCCAAGTATATCATTTTGTACGTCTCTCAGCGTCTTGGTCGCGCGCGCCAGGTCGCGCGGCCTGATGCCCGAGAATCTGGTATTGTGGTCGACTACAGGAGAAGTTGGCTTCACTATTGATTTGTATACAAGTCGGCCATCAACGCCAATGACCGCAATACTGGCTAGTTCCAACCCTGCCGTTGTAAAACACATTTCGGTGTCTATTGCAAAGACACCACCGCGAGGAGAGCGAGCACGTACGTAGCCATCGAGTGGTCCATTCATGCCTGGACGAGTGCCGCTCCATACGTGAAAACGAGCCATACTGCATCCTTTGGAACCCCAAAGTGACTTGCAACACTCGTAATGACTGTCCTTACTCACACGTCCCCAATGATATAGACATGGTTCGTTATTTTGAAACTCGCCATCGCGAGTCATTCGAAACTTCTTCTCGCACCGCGCACATGTATGTTCCACTGCATCCACTTCTTCATCACTGTCAGAACGCGGAGTCGAACCCCACGACCCACGACCACTGTCACATTGAGAGCCAGGCACAAATTCTGGAGCGTTCACATCCCACGTAGTAACCGGCAACGGTCTAGCTCGCGGCGGAGGATTTATGTATACCACTGCTTTCGATGACGTCGGTTCCATTTCAAGGGGATATCCTAATGTCCACATATCCTTTGGTGACAGAAGATGAGGACGGAGAGCTTCCGATAGTTCCTCAGATGAGTAGATATTCAGCGGCTTCGACGGCGTCGGTGGCGGCGACGGCGGTCGGCGTCGATCACGAGGCTTGCGCCGGCATGCTGCAGCGCTGGGAGATGCCACCGTTGCGATGCTCTCTTCATAAAACCAATTGAGCGATTTAATATAAAAAGGCATTGTTGTTGTTTGACTTGTGTACACATAGAGTCGTGATAGTTAGCGCGGAGCTGGAGCCGAGAGATACGTGCGGACGCGCGCGCTCTCGCTAGACGAATGACGCGATGGTGGGGGCAGACCATGTTTTATACTTTTTACGCAGGTAGAGCTCATTCATTAACGGGACTTGCCGGTCGACCGGCCTATTGTAGTGATTGTAATTCGTAATTAGTTATTAATTAATTTAATACAATAATAATAAATACAACTGAGAGTTTAAGTAGGTTCATACATATTCCCTAATTTGTGGATGAAAAATTAGAACATCGTGAGAATCCCTTCGGCTTTGTTTACTCACATCAGCTGATGATCCACGTGGTATTTACACACAATTACAAATACGATACCTATGTGGAATTTAAATAATATTTTTAATTATGCTCTTGCTACAATTTCGTGCATCTTTTGTTGTTTTAAATAATCATTAATATTATATTATTTTTAATTTTTGTGCTATTTGGAGAAATGGAACAATTAATCAATGAAGGCCATCCAATGTAAACTTAAATAATTTAAATATATATGTAAATGTTTTTATTGGAAATTATTGAAAGTAAAATCAGTTTTTAAAATATTACAAGTAGAGACATCGATGCATACCAAGGAAGTTTAATATTTTGAGGGAGAACGAACGGCAACGGAAGGAAGGACGGCCATTGACCTACCCTGACTTCGCCATGTGAAGAACACAATTTAAAAATAATCTCTCGGTGCTTGCTTTACGGTTTATTTACACACTTGTAAGGACATTTCTGTATTGATTATATTATCTGTAAAAATTCTTTGTGAAGCATTACTCTACGAGTCATCATTATCAATACAAATTCAAAGTGAACCTAGACTTACGGATTTCAGACAAAATAGACAGTTTAAATTTATTTATGAATTATTTAATGTTAAAATGAATACACAAGCTTATTAATTACTATTAATTAGACATATCTCACTAAGAAATTTGTGTCCCAAGGACTTATTTTGGCAGTAGGTATCTACTTACTATTATTTAAATATTTATATATATACTAGCTGACCCGACAGACGTTGTCCTGTCTACACTTCTTTAATTTGAAAATTTCAAAAATTAATTAAAAAAACATTGTCCAGCGGACAAAATTGTGAATCTAAACCATTCCCAGATCCCCTTGAACACACACAAAAAATTTCATCAAAATCGGTCCAGTCGTTTGAGAGAAGTTCAGTGACATACACACTCACAGAAGAATTATATATATAAAGATTTGTACTATTATATAAATTGGAGCCGATTCAGTCTTTAAATTATTTAATTTTGCATAAAGTCTAAAATGATAACAGGGTTACTATATAGGTATTATTATTTGGAACTATACGATATAATGTAGATAATAGAGTTTATATACACAGACGCGCTTATTGTTTTTGTTGATAAACAAATCAAAGTTATTATTTTTATTTGGATCAATAATCTGTAATGAACTTCACTATCAAGCACATGTGACATGTGCGTTTGAAGGATACGACAAAAGCAAGTCTAACCGAGGCGTTGTTGTACTTTAAATGCGTACTATATACTATGTAGGTCTATATAGCCACATAATAATAACATAAGACGACAGTGTAAACGTGTGTGCTGAGCTGTTGTTTGTATACAGAAGCGCGTGTGGGCGCGACGGCCGCTGGTCGCTGACACCGACGATAACCTTCGATGTCAACGCGCGTCGAGGAACGGTATCGTACATGATGCTTGAATTGGCCCGTGCTAATACTACTTCTTTTTTGACTCACAAATAAATCGAAGCTATTTGAGTTCAAAACAAACTTGAGAAATATATTCTCGGTTACATACATCTTGAAGCTAATACATAGACGTGTTTATTGAGTTCCAGACTGTAGAGACAGTAGATTCCTTGAATCATCTCAATCATGAGTTGACTAACAACAGCAAAGTTAACTCTCGAATTGTCTATACTTAATATTATAAAGAGGTAAAGTGTGTGAGTTTGTATGGGATAATATATGGATCACCGATTTTTAAAATATTTTACCAATAGAAATACCATTTACTTGTGAGTGTCAGAGGCTATAATATTAAATCGAAAAATGATTACCGCTAGATGGAATATAAAACTACTGTCTACATTAAATCTTATACCGTTTTATAAAAAAATATATTATAGACCCATTGATATTACCTATTCAACGCCTTCTTTTTAAAATGTAGGTCGACCTACGGTGAATGCTTGTGGTTGTTCGGCTTAAAGTATAAATCCAATAAAATAAAACTTAAATATGACCAGTGGCAATATAACCTTTATTACGCACACAGTGGTAGCGTTAGATGTTTAATTAATAATATACTTTCTACTTTACATAACCTATTTACTTACTAAGCTTATACAAGTCTGTATTTTGTTATGTACCTAACATAAAAGAATACAGAAATCTTACGGAGAGATAATGTCCAACAGCAGAATGTTTAAGGCTGATGATGATGATAACCCACTAAAGCAACAGAGAATGCAGCTAAAAGCTGCATATGTAATTAATACAGAAAACTAGCTCTGCCAGTGATAATTGGATCCTCGTACCTATATCTATTGCCTAGCCTATGTCTAGCCTAAAAATACTCATAAATACCACAGGCGCACCGTATGGGTTGCCGACTCTTATAACGCTATAGTCTAGCAGTAAGTACTGTGCAGTTATTTTCTTTGCTAGACACGTTTTTATCGAGTAAAGTTATTTATTCAACAACTGCTTAGTACATTTTAATTTTACTAACGTTAATAATAAAAATGTTTTATAAATGTGTTAAATAATAAAAAAGACTATGACCATTTTTTATATAGGATACATTTTATCCACGCTATTACTAAAAGGAGCTGGTCAGCAAGGCTTTGAAGTTTGCATTAACAAGTCCGTATCCGATGTCAATGTGCCTTAGAACAAAATCTTCTTCTAAAAATGATGTTTTGTACCAGAACAAAACTAGGAAAAAAGTTTCCTGTCTTATAATTCAACAAGCCAGGTTGCAACTGTGTTTATAGAACTACTGGGTATTTATTAAATTTCATTTCAAAGAAATATTTCCAGTAGTTTCATAATATGGACATCCTGACATCTATTAAACCTAACTGCCATCTGGAAGTGGCTTCATGGAGCTGGGATTAAACCCCACGATAAAGGTAAATTAGCCCATACTACATGCTTTAAAAACACCACATGGCTGGCGTTGTAGTAAGGACTATTCATCCAATGTCCTGGTCCACTGCTGGACCTAGGCCTAGTTAACGTATAGTTTAACCTGAAACTAACTAAACACATATGCACGAGGTCCGGATGTGTTAATAACAGCAGTTCCCGGATCCCTCCCATCTCAGGCACAAAGTGGCACACCGTGTGGATTTAGTTGGTTGGACTCCGAGATACCGCCCCGCCGCAAAGCCGGTGGGGTATATCAACAGGTTAAAAAAAAGAATTAAAAGAAAGGCACAACACGAGAGCGATCTTTAAGATTTTCTTTTGCAGTTATAAAGGTTTAAAAACACCATGCGGCTGCCGTTGAATGACGGTAGGTAACAATGACCTTTGAAGCCAGATAGGCTAGATAGCCAACTACTATCAAATTATAAGACACGTTCAGTAGCAGTTTTTGTAGGATAATTTGCTCGTGTTAAAATCGTGGTAAAACTACCGGCCCTTAAGGACCTCTAAGACTTAAATTTGATTTAAAACCGAGCTTATGCTTGAAACAGCCTGTCACAAAATGTAGTATGTAAGCTAGGTTGAACGTCAAATAGCACGTGAAAGGTTAAAAAACACCACACGGGCAGCTTTCCTCTTAATAACAATTAATAATGGTCAGTGTAAAACATGATTCAAATTAAATACTTAATACAAAAGATGACAAATATTTTGTTTCATTTTTTTCGTGTAAAATATTTTTTGCACATTCCTAACAACTTATCCATTATACGATGCTTTACTCATTTGGTTCAGACTATCATTATGTAAGGATACCATTATAATACAATCTCTATCAAAATTAACAAAAGTATTTATACATCGTTGCTTAATAGGGTCATTAAATAAAATGAACTATGCTTTTTCAATAAGATAGTGGTATTTACTTATGAATGGTGATTTTCCTGTATTGAGATCATTGAATAAACTACTCCATATCATCCTCAGGTTTACTTTATCGTTAGCGTGATATGTCCGTTATGAGAGTTCAGCTTAAATAGGATAAGTGGCTTACCACGACATCTCCCTACTGCCTATATTAAATGTAAACGCCTACATCTGTTTGTTCTACTAGCAATCGCGGTCAGTGGGCCAGGGTAACCGATGAGTATATCACCGGAACTTTTAATTTTAGTTATCTATGTTAAGGCATATGTAGAGACATCGGCAATCCAATCGTATGTGGTATTTTCTTATCCTCCTGTGACGGTTAAATATCGATTGTTGGTTATAGGACGTACATACAAACGATTTTAACTATGGAAATCCGAAGAAAAGAAATTAATTATAATCTCACAATTCACAGATGGCCGTTTGGTCCCAAACTAAGCATGCTCCGAGAGCTGGTACCATTTTTTGAGTAGGTATTTGAGGCAAGCTGAAAACTTGTCACAGACCTCTCCTATTATACCCCAACACGGAACTGCAGACCTGGCTGGTGAGTAGCGGGGCTAAATCAACCCCCCCCCCCCTCTGGCGAGGTCACGTGACTTACAATAGCCATGGTATAACGATATACTTCGCAAGTTATAGCACTCTTAGAAACAGTGCTCACGTGGGAGACAAGCCTACGTCATCATCACTATCGCTGGTTGTCAAAAATTTGCCCCGCTACTCACCAGCCAGGTCTGCAGTTTCGTGTTGGGGTATATTAAGAGTGGTGTGTGACAAGTTTTCAGCTTGCCTCAAATACCTACCCAAAAAATGGTACCAGCTCTCCTACTAGCAGAGCCGGCATTATCGTAACCAAATTGCTGATAAACATAATTACAAATTTCTAAATACATATATCATAGATAAACTACACCCAGACACAGAACAAAGGATCGTGCTCACCACACAAACATTCGTCCTGGGTGGGGATCGAACGCAAGACCGCTAGCATAGCATTTAGGAGCATTAACCTTAATTTAAAACTAAACCTGTTACATCACAAACACTTTCAATATACCTCTTTGTAACGTCTAAAATACATTTATAATCTCAAGCAAAACATTCGGTTCGCTTACAATATTTAGAGACTACATTATATTTCTAAGCAAATATATTTTGTGTTCATTTCTATAAATCACGGTTTACCTTCAAAATACGTATGTAAAACAGTGCACAGTTTATTAAAAACGAGATAATTATACATTAATCTGCCTGAAATTTGACGTGTGGTGTGTGGTGTGTGACGCAACAATGTGATGCTAAAAAACGCTAAACGTAGCTTGTCAGTCTAATCGATCAGTGAGTGGTGATCTAGGTATGAACAACTTTGCGGTTACTATTTCAGTAACTTGACAGTTTGTGTTGAACTAATACTGTTGCTAACATATTTAAATGATTTTGACATACATTTCCTTAATGTTATATTAAAATAAATACTGTTATCCCATGTAATATTTTAGTCATTGTTTTTAACAATCAAAACAATTTTGTCGGTGTATGCGTATTCAAAACAATGATGATCGGTTTGTAGGTCACAATCTGACTACAAAAGCAACGGAGAGGCGATAGTATCGCCGCACAATGTTTTGGTGAAAGTTGGGCATCATCAACAGCTGACCACTGTCACGCAACTGCAAGTTTTCAAGTAGGTCAAGGAGTTTGCGTAGTCAGTGGCTTACTTAGCTACACGAATGGTTCATGGCGAAGAGATGTGTGAATCGGCTTATCATATTACCTTTATGAATCGACAAATAATTATTGTTATTAATGACTAATGCCCATTAAGTGAATTGTCAGTTAAATAATGACAATAATGTGAGTAATTGATTTACACTAAACTAGAACTCTTAAACGGATGCCGTAATACTATCCTATATTTTTGCAGTTCATAACAACAAGCACATGAAATTCACACAAAATGTTTATGTAATACTCGTAGGTACACACAACCGATCCTTAAGCTATTTATCTGCAATTAAGACTTATGTTCGTGCTTAAAACAGCTTTTTTCACTTCATAACAAGTAAGCTACGATTGAGAGCGTAAAATGGCACGTGAAAGCTTTGAAAACACCACATGGCTAGCTGGCAATGATATCTGGTAATAAGGACTGTTGGCCGGCAAGTGGCGGTTCCCGTATAAACGCATCATCATCATCCTGTCACAGTCCACAGTTGGACATAGGTCTCTCATTGATCCCATTTTACTTTTGATTTGTCTTAACATCATTATGGGCATAAACTCCCAATTATTTAACCGATGAACTAAGCATACGTGAGACTATTATATTTACAATTAAGACGCTTTAATTTAAAATCAAAATAGAGGTTCTGTTCCTGGGTAGAGTCAATAAGTGTTTCACTCCAGTACCTGGTGCCTGCAAGAACAAGTTCGGTCGGTCCTAGTTGTCATGAACATCTATGATGTCAGTAACCTACAATATACTAGCAACTAGTTCACCATTCGAATTTAGTTCGATCGTGGAAAAGCTGATATTCAGGTAAAATCGTTTGAACTAGTAGAACTCAGTTCTAAAATAACAATAGGACTCATATTAATATTTCTAAGAGAATTACTATCTAAATGGTTATATTTCTTGAAAAGAAAAAATCAATAATCAATACAACCCATTCTAACAAATTATTTAACAAGATGCCAAAGAACATAGATTTTAGTGATAACGCCGCCTTTCTGAACGAACAAATTTTTACTTATTTTATTTGTATCTAAGGCATGAGAGATTTAAAGTTCTTTTATCATAAATACTATGTACCTGTGCAAATTTCTTTTTTTAGTTTTAATGTCTATAGATTTTTTGCATAGTTAAAATTTAAATAAAAGCTAAAGATAAGATATCTTTGGTAATATAAAAAATTATTGCTGTTCGGTAGTGTTACTAAAACTTCCGAATGGTTTAGACTTCATAATTCCCTGACAGTTACCTATTTATTACAGAATTTTTCCAGCAAATAATTAAATATGAAAATTAGAGCAAATGGACGTTATATAAAAACAACATGAAATAAACTTTATATTTAGTGAACGGTATTTCAAGTGATATTTATTATACCTACTATCTATTGCTACTCTCTTAAGACATGGCAGAACGATTAGTAGTCGTTTTTGCACGCTACTTCGTTGAAAAGGGTAAAAGGACCCGTGAACTTAAGATTTTTATTTGGTTTAGGGTTCTTAACTTCGAAGCTTGTTTTACTTTATAATACGTAAGCTACTACTGAGAGCGTAAAATGGCACGTGAAAGGTTTGAAAACACCACATGGTTAGCTGGCAATGCTATCTGGTAATAAGGACTGTTGGCCGGCAAGTGGCGGTTCCCGTAAAAACGTATCATCATCCTGTCACAGTCTATAGCTGGACATAGGTCTCACATTGATGCCATTTTGATTTGTCTTAACATCATTATGGGCATAAACTCCCAATTATTTAACTGATGAACTAAGCATACATAAGACTAATCCTTAAGATTTATATTTGCATTTAAGACTCTATAATCTAAAACCAAAATAAAGGTTCGATTCCTGGGTAGAGCCAATAAGTGTTTCACTCCAGTACCTGGTGCCTGCAAGAACAAGTTTAGCAGCACATAGCAAGTTAAGCGATCGGTCCTGGTTGTCATGGACATCTATGGCAATCGATATCTGGATATCCGTTACCTACAATATACTGACAACTAGTTCAACATTCGAATTTAGTTCGATCGTGGAAAAGCTGATATTCAGCTAAAATCGTTTGAACTAGAAGAACTCTGTTCTAAAATAACAATACGACTCAAATTAATAATTCCAGAAAAAAATACTATCTAAATGGTTATATATCTTGAAAAAAAAAAAACAATAATCAATACAACCCATTCTAACAAATTAATTATTTAACAAGATGCCAAAGAACATAGATCTTCCGCCTTTCTGATCGAACGATTTTTTTACTAATTTGTATCTAAGGCATGAGACATATTAAAGTTCTTTCATCATAAATACTACCTGTGCAAATTTCTTTTTATTGTTTGCTTTTAATGTCTAAATATTTTTTGCATAGTTAAAATTGAAATAAAAGCTAAAGAAACATCTTTGGTAATATAAAAATTAATTGCTGTTTGGTAGTGTTACTAAAACTTCCGAATGGTTAGACTATATAATTTCCTGACAGTTACCCATTTATTACAGAATTTTGCCAGCAAATATTTAAATATGAAAATTAAAGCAAATGGACGTTATATATAAAAACTACATGAAATGAACTTTCTATTTATGGTTATTACAGCAACTGAAGATTTTATGAAATATAACATTTGGTCATACGATATTAAGTAATATATTTTATATCCAATGAAAATTATATCGAGTGAACGGTATTTCAAGTGATATTATACCTACTATCATTTTATTTTTTTTGCTATGCTATTTATCGCACACCCTCTTAAGACATGGCAGAACGATTAGTAGTAGTTTTTGGACGCTACTTCGTTGAAAAAGGAAAAGGGACCGTGAACTTAAGATTTTTATTTGCGTTTAGGATTCTTAACTTCTAAGCCTGTTTTACTTTAAAGTACAAGGTATCTCTGGTATAAGACTATTTAGGCAATGTCTCCTCAGGTGACACGATTTGATGAGGGGCAATAAAATAATAATAAATAATGGGCAAATAATAAATAGGCAAAAAAAATGAACCTGTTGTTTTAATGAAAAAAAAAACTAACACGCCTCACTGTACTGTATGTAGTAAATAAAATAGAAAATGTGCAGATGATTCAGACAGGAATAAAATGAAACATAATTTGCTTAAAGAACTGAAAGTAAATTCATGCGATGTAGGTTTAATACAAATCATATTTATTGAGCTGTCCGAGAGAAGCAGCTTAAACTTTATGTAACCTGATTACAGTAGTTCAGAAAAGCAACAATGTACTAAACTATTATAACTATAATTTAGTTGTATTAAGTATGTATCAAAGTACGATGAGGTTAATATATTTTTACTGAACAACCCTATATCTATACAAAATTATAGACAAGCCAAAGGTACCTATAGTTTCACTAAAAAACTAACCACATTTACAAGCGATCTATCCTTAATTTTAATATGCATTTAAGATTCTTTAGTTCCTGCTCAAATAGCTTTTCGCAAATTTATAGAACGTAAAATGTCACTTGAAAGGTTTAAAACACCACATCGCTAGCTTTGCCGGTAATAAGGACTATTGAAGTAACGGTCGTTTGAACAAGACGAAACTAGTTTACAACAAACCGGAAAAATAACGTTTTCGAGGCACGTCCAACTTTGGCGTCAATCTGTGGTTCATATGTATGTCCTCATACGCGACACGAATACAATTATTCTTCGATTCCGTATTTGCATGAAAACAATAATATGGCTTTGTGTGTGTCAACTCGTTAAAATACTTATACATTTTCAAGGTAGTAGAGCCACGCTGGTTTCAGCAGGAACGGGCCGGCTCGACCGGGGCGGTACTACCCTCGCACAGAAGATCAACCTAAAATGGCAGCATTCGTGCTGTCGTGTTTCGTTGGTGAGTGCGAGATCGGAGGCCCAATGATGCAAAAGCATCACTAGGCCACCATGGTGTGGGTAACCATGCTGCAGTATTGCATTGTCTGCATTCGCAATGAGTATGGTGACCACCACTCTTGGATTCTGCTTATGCTTTCCATCAGGCTGTGTAGAGTCATTTTAGCAGGCCCATACATAAAAAACTAAAACATAACGATGTATTCATACCACTCTTTTAAATATAATATATGTTACCTTTGCATTTCGAATAATATGCCAACGTATACCATGGTACAATGCTTGCTATAAAATTGTTGACGACACAGGTAAAGTTTTCACAAATAACTAGTTTCATCGCAAAATTTATGTTTACTGAAAAATATTATGAATGACGCATTAATTAAATTTCATGTACAGTATGGGCATGCTAATTTGTAAAAAATTATGACACATGTAGTACTTCGTTAAAATACTTGTGAGTTCATAAAAAAAAAAAAAAACATACAGTGGAACATAGAACCTCCTCCTTTTTGGAAGTCGGTTAAAAACTTGCTACAGAAGATATGAGACGCATAGGTGTTTAGACGGAAATCTGGCCCATCTTGAGGCCGGATAGTCGGATATCCTGGATATCAAAACTATCGTGAATTTCGTGAAGCAGTACTTTTTTTTCCAGGCTACTTTGTTTTGTAATATTAATAAGTCCAGTTGTTTTCTTAAACAGAATAATATTATAAAATGTATCTACCTAGCAAAATAATTTGGTAGATATTCAACCATTAAACAGCGTACTAACTTATAATACACGTGTCTTTTAATAAAATACAAAAATTCTATAAAATAGTCGTGGTTTTCTTTTGTGTTATAAAATGCTTAAACCTTTTATATTCTTTGATTTTTTTGAGAAACATTTGTTTGTTATCTATAAGACCAATGAAACGTACAGTACAACGAAGCAAGTAAGCAATGAAGAGAACTGAAAAATAATTAATGTTTTGTGTGATTGTAGAATTTTCGGTGGATTCTAAGAAAGGATTTAATATCGTAACGAGTAATGCACAGGTATTTTTTTGGTAATTATGTGTAATAATTACGTGATCTTTATACGAGTCATTGCAAAAAAGTTTTAACTCGGTATTTTTAAAATGTTAATGAATGAGCTAATTTTTAAAGACGGGTCACTGTCAGCAGTCATATAAATTAATGTTGTGGAACCCATTTCCTACACTGACCGCTTATCTGTACAACTGCGCAGTATGAAAGAAGGAAACTTAAAATATATTATCACAAACGTTTACGTCTGTTAAGAACCTCTTAATCAAATTTTCTAAACTTAATTAATAAAACCGCTTTCATTAAGGAATTAGTAATGTACAATTCAGGATAATTAACGTTTAGAGACTGAATAATAAGTAAATACCTAGTGGTTGAGTAGTGAAATAATGTTTCAAGGATAAGATTGTCTTGTCTTGATCTTCTCAAAGTCATTGAGCGTGTCAAATACATTTTGGTATTAATTAACAGTCCGACACAATTATAGCCTACCTACCAATTTATTATCAAAAAAGTAAGTATAATATAATTTCTAATATATCTACTAACAATATGAATCACTATCCAAAAACAAAATGTCTTTTAGACTTAAGATCGAAAGGTTGTGGAATTAAAAGTAAGTACAGTAATGTAAACTTTTGGAAGAGAATAAAGGCAAAAAAGAACCTGATAAAGAATTCACGTTTTTAAGTCTTTCATATACCTATATTATGAAGTAAAACCAAAACCTGATTTGAAAATGTAAAAACCACTGGTGACGTAGTTTCATTGAGAAATTCCGCAAAATGTGTTGCCCACAAAATGTACACTCGTGTCAGTCGTTTTCTTATTTTTAGTTATGATCAATAAAATTTCAAGGTAGAGGACAAACGAGGCGGCGGCGACACGCGCCATCGTGTTGACCGAGTCGGGGCGGGCGGAGTCTTTGGTCGGCTTAGTGCCAACGTACGAGAGACGCGAAGTTTGTCTGACGTGATGCGTCACTCTACGTATGATAGTTCAACTAAGTTATTGATGAGCAAGAATAATACTTGTCAAGACAATTTATTATTAACTTAAGTATGACCCGACCTTAATGCGCCACCTATGTGTTGAATTGTTTTAAACTCTTTCATTCTCAATTTTTGCTCTAAGGGGTGGAATAGTTTTCTTCAAATTAAATGGGACTAACTATGAAAGGATTCATGAATGACGAAGTATTAAAGAAATAAACGTAAAAATTGGTTGTCTGTAAAGTCGGTTTACGGACGATAGTTTAACGTGACAAAGTCATAACAAAACATTGATGAAATGATTAGAGATAGAAGCGCCGCATCTTTCTCTCATACAACGGGCGTAACGGGACAATGAGTTATCATTTTTCGTGCATGCAGCCGGTGTTTATCAATTCATTAGACGTTGTCACGTCAAAAACACAGTCGAATCAAATATTTTTACTTTCTTTGACAAATTAATAGGACCTATTAAAAATTCCTACATCAGCAACAAACTGTTGAATGAAAATATAATACGGTAACAATATTATGTTGACTGCATCATCAGCTTACAAAACCCTTTCCATTACTACAGAGTCGGTTTTTATTATTTCATAACACGCTAGTTTTCCTTCCAATTCAAGACCTTCGTAGCTACGCGAAGGGAAACAGTATTTATCGATTTATATTTTTTCCCGCGCTGTTTCAACAGTAAAAAATCTAGTTAATATTCCGTAAAGCCGAAAAACCGCCTAATCAGTTTTTGTTACTGAATAAAAACAGTGTACTTTCAATTCTTAATTTTATAATTGATTGCACACCATTCTCATACAATGACTTCCTGGTGGCGAGTTAAAGGTGTTTTATGTTAGTTCATAGACTATTAACTAGGAGGGTTTAAACTAGGTTGCGAGGGACAAACGTTATCAGGAATAAGATGGTGGTACTGGAGCACACGTACACTTACGTTTATATTATCTATCATAAAATTATCTTACTAACAAAAATATGCGAGTTGTTTTTCAACTTCAATGACATAAAAAACCCAAGTAACACTACAAGTATGGAACACGACTTAAAATACACTGTAATTGCTAAATACCCCACCATTCAAAAACCTCTTTTAGGGCGGTCATCCCTTCAAGAACTTTTTTTTTTTAACTTACGTTTCATGTAATTTTAAACTAGTCACTGTGATAACAGGTTATATTAGCAAGTGTGTATCAACGGTCAAAAATTTTATGCTAGTTGGTTAGAGTCGTAGTAACGTTTGTTATGGCGGTCATCGGCCTTGTTATACCATGATGCGATGCCGATGTTGTCGTCATATGTAAATTAGTTTGAACTGATTCATAAAAGAGTACAAAGCCGTTCACTTGATACTACCGAATACCGGAGAATTTGAATTTACCGATTGCCTAGACAAGTTCCTAACTAGAGAAATCACTGACAACCTATGAATGTTATTAACATTTAAGTTTAATTAAAACATTTAATGTAAGTAAACATGTAACGTTTTATTAAGTGTTTTTGAAACATATTCATGTGCTAATGACACAAATAGTTATTTTTGTATTATTGGAGTACCAGGGAAATTGCTACACTATCCTATTTCGTTAATAATAATAATTCGCTTAATTGTACACCAGATTACTTATAAAGGTAGCAACATAAAGCTAAGAGGTACAATTGGCGGCCTTATCGCCCGAAGGCAATCTCTTACAGGCAACCATGGTAGTTAAATATTTATAAATATAAATAAAGAAAAAGTCATCAAATAATAAAAGTAAAAAAATATCAGGTAACTCATTCTGTTTTTAGCCGACCTTAAAAAAGGAGGTGGTTATCAATTCGACTGTTTTTTTATTTATTTTTTTATGTTTTAATTACCTCATAACTTTTGACTGGGTGAACCGATTTTTATAATTTTTTTTTCATTTGAAAGCTGGTGCTTCCCATTTAAAAATTTTAAAATTTTTTTTTTGTTAAAATTTGTGATAATTTATTATCAGATGAAATCCTAATCTATTAATATAAATATATTATTATAAATGTGAATGTAAGTTTGTTTGTTACGCTTTAAAACTACTTAACCGATCATCATGAAATTTTGTACTATGTACATATTCTTGGATGTATTAGAAGTAACATAGGATACTTTTTATTAAATGCGAGAGAAGCCTCGGGCGAAAACTGGCCTATACAAATAAATAAAATTGAAGTGTCTTTGTAATATTAAAAAAACCGCTTTTTACTAAATGAATATGTATGTATACACTGATATATAGCTTATATAGCTGATGATCTAAGGAGTAACTTAGGCTACTTTTTTTAGACTAGCTTTGTCCCGCGGCGTTACCCGCGGTAGGACAATAACCGCGCATAATACCGCGGGGTTCTGCTAGTATATAATAAATGTGTAGCACCAGTCCTTGGGAATCTTGTTTTACATCACCATTAAAATATTCAGTTTATGGTGATTAAAGTATAACGTTTGGAAAATCCTTGGCTATGTACCTACGTAGGATGCTAAGGAAAACCATAAGACAGACAGACACAATAGAATCTCTAATCATATGGGCCGCCAAGTGTTTGGTAAAGAACGTCCATAGTACTACTATGACTGTATTTTATTAAAAACTAGCTGTTGCCCGCGGCTCCGCCCGCGTTTTTATCGGATTTCGCTCCATTTTTTTTTAAAGTAGCCTATATGTTAATCCAGGGTTGCAGCTTCCTGCATACCCAATTTAACCCAAATTGGTCCAGCCGTTTGCGCGTGAAGAAGTAACAAACATACACACAAACTTTGCCTTTATATATTAGTGTGATGTGATGTGATAGGGAGAGTCGTCAGAATAGGCTTCATCATTATGTGTATAAATCAGTATGCCTAAATGACTCTTCTTATATATTTTACACAAACAGCGGGTGAAATATTATAGTTTAAGAGGATAGTGAATGAATGATAAACTTTTGATTTTTAACTCATTAGCCTTGAAATATAAATAACTTTATAATTCACTCAACCACAAACTAATTATATACTCAGAGATGGCACGTTGGCGAACTAAGAATAACAAACCAATCGCTTATTTAGTTCCGATAAATTGTTTCTATTGGTTACACTTAGCTTTAGTTCTTGAGGTATTGTGTCGATAGTCAGATCCATAGCATAATCAAATGGTTTATAATTTATTAAGCTTTAATAGTAGCGTCGATGATATACATTAAAATATAATTACTAAATGCTTAACTATAAAAAGAAAACAACTAAGAAGTTACTTATTGTCGAGAAACGTTAGTCAAATGCGAAATAGCGTAATCAAACGTTTTTTGTGTGCCAAAAAACTGTATCGATTATATAATATGTCGGTGACAAAACGAAATTAACACGTTGCTACTGTAATTTAGAACGTGTTCGTGGTTTCCTTCTAATTTGAACTTTAATATTTTTAACTTTGGCGAGTTTTATTCACAGTTATTATCTTATTTCACCTAGTTAAGTCAAACTGGTAACTTCAACATGCGAGATGCTAGCTATTATGTATGTTGTATGTAAGAGTATAGTCAACCAATGATAATGAGTTTATCATTGCGATATTTTTTTAATTTTCGTTTTAAGTACATTTCGTTTCGGTTTTCGTTCTAACTACTTGTAATGCTAGTGCTGGGTACAGAACTTAAACGGGAATTTGTAATTCCATGGTGAGGTCTGATACAGAGTTCCCAGATGCTTTGTCAGTATAAGACACCGACGTTGGTAGACCACTTTATGTTCTAGTATGTTAGCCGCTACCGGTAACTCAGTTAAAATCTTACTGACCTTAATAAAGTACATTTACGAATTGTACCGAACAAATAGGGAAAAATATAATGTTTCGTAGTACGTAGTATGTCTCAACTTTTGAAGTTATTACGTGCTACGCCATTAAGTGATTTTCCTAGTATTAAAATAATATAGTAAATAAGTTTACGTACGTAAAATGTGTCAAATGTACAGGTGGACTATTTGAATTAATTCCATGTAGTGATGGCTAATTTAACTGGAGTATTACTATCGTTATTCATCCCGTGAGGATGGATGAGCCACAAGGGGATTAAGCTACACGAGAGAACATCGCTGCAAAGAGAAGGCTGAAGAAGCTGAAACATACCAACGTGGTATATTATGGAACAAAAACATATTTTCTAAGAAGAGGCCTATTTCCAACAGTTTATTGCAATGGGCTTTTGAATAAGTACATATTAAGTGATTAATTTTGATACCTGAGGTAAGGGTATTATTAAATTTTCATTACTTAACATAAAATATTGTATGTTTCTTGAGGGTAAATAGTTTAACACATTAGTGCAAAAAAGACCTCTTTATAATGTTATTAGAAATCACAAATAACGAAATAATGTTAATCAAGTTAGTTAAAATGCAAACTTAGCAACTCCAAATGAACCTGATACTGTTATTCTTAATGATGACGATCATCTTTGGATGTAAAATCGTATACAGGGAATATCAGTAATTTCATACTCTTTATAATATCGTTAGATACCATAATTAATAAAATAATGGTAAATAAATTAGTTAATGAAAACTTAGCAACCCCAAACGATTCTGGTATTGTTATTCTTGATGATGACGATCATCTTTGGAAGTAATTAGGTAAAATCGGTAATTTCATACTCTGTATAATATCGTTAGATAGCGTAATTAATGAAACAATGGTAATTAGTTAATGCAAACTTAGCAACTCCAAACGATCCTGGTATTATTATTCTTAATGATGACGATAAGCTTTGTATGTAGTTAAGTAAAATCAGTAATTTCATACTCTTTATAATATCGTTAGATACCATAATAAAATTAATGAAACAATGGTAATCAAATTCGTTAATGCAAACTTTGCAACTCCAAACGATCCTGGTATTGTTATTTTGAATGATGACGATCAGCTTTGGATGTAAAATTGTTTCCGATATCTTATACAAGTAATACTGGTAACTTCTTATAATTGCAAAAATAAAGAAATAAAAAAACTAGTTTAAAACGGACTTGAGTGGGAATACATTAAAAACAACGAAATAACAAAACTAACCGGTACGATATTAAATTACTATAGGTTTGGGTATTACATAAGTGCCCAATTGGAGTCTTCTGTAGACAGATAATGTGAAACTGTAACATCAGGAACGCAAGAAGTCTAGAGATATCCCGGGGAAGTTAGAGCGCATAATCAGTCAAGATTAGGCTCATAGGCTACATAGGTTTTTTCATCAAGGCTTAATTTCCAAGCATTGCATAAGAAGTGCTGTTTAATGTCTATAAACGACTGGACTAGTGCCTCTTTAGAGGCAGTAACCTATTACGCGCTTCTATGTTTCAATGATTTCTATGATAAAATATTGTTTTGGCTGGACCAACGAATTTTGCGTTGTCAAGTATTCCGGTTGTACACAAGACATAAATGTACTGCTCGCGTTAGATGCTTTTGCCAAAAAATCTTATTCAGGTACAGCGGAGCGTTCCTCAAAAATTACGAGTAGTAAATTTGTTGAATTATTTCTTGTTGAAAATGTTTTAATATCTATAGAGTAACTTATTTAACGTATACTCATTTTATAAAGCCAAAGAGATTGATTTTCATTTATCGAGCTACATGTCTATAAGGCCATGTAAAATCGCTACGACCAATAATAGTGCGGAGCATCAATGAAAATTATTGGAAAAACGGGGAACATTGACTCCCTTTGCGACACGCAGACGAAGTTGCGCGGGTCAGTTAGGACCTGATTTGCGAACACGGATCCGTTTACACATGCTCCAATGTTCCCTGTTATGTAAGTATGGTCCTCACATCGTAACCATAAAAACTCGATCTTTATACATTAAGATCATTAATGCAAGGAGTGGTAATGTTCATACTGAATGCGTCGCCATCGTTACATTTTGGAAAGGATGTGTGGCCGGGATTATACTGTATGACGTCATCACAAGTTCTTGCTCACGAGTGTCATGGGATATTCGTTGGAAAATTGTGTTTTGTTTTAACGTATGTATCTAAGGAATAACCGGATCTTGGCTCAAGGAAAATAGCTTAGGAATTGTATGACATAATAATAGACGTCACCCGCTTTACAGAAATTATAAAATTTGATATTACGTTTACTATTTTAATAATTTACTTACTATGCATGCAATGCCAAAGACACTACTACAGTAACTCCCCCAGCTCAAAGGGTTCCTAACTTTAAGTTAGAGCATTGAGAATGCATGCACTTCTCAATTGTGAGTTGTTGTACAAGCAGTAGCTTGATAAAAATATTTATGTATACTACCTTTTGCCTGGCGGCTCCGCGGGTGCATGTCGGTTATCGCGGTAAAGAGTAGCCTATGTTCTTCCTTAAGAATCAAGGCATCTCTTTGCCAATTTTAAATGAAATTGGTGCAGCGGTTTAGCTGTTTAAGCGGAACAGACAGGCAGACAGAGTTAATGAAAGAGAAATGTTACTTCACAACAAAACAATTATACTCAATTGTTTAAATATTTCTTTAAAGGATTAGTTCTAAAGAGCAAACTTATTTGTTAGCCTAAAATTTCATCTGCCTCCAGCAATACTTGATGAATACTACGTGATGACAACAAGAGAATCACTACCATGGTGTAAGTAGGTACATATATAGTTAATATAATTATTATACCCTTGCAGACCAGACCCATAAGAAGAGTACGTGGCTATATCATTAATTCCTAATATTAATTCAGTTGGTTTCCAAACGGAAATACTTGGCTACGGCGTCATTACAAGAGTGTTATGCAAACCGTTACCTAAGTAATGATGAAGGCTCGCTCGTCAACATTAGGAAAATGAGATTGCTAGTTTTGTCATTCGCATTGCATTTAGAAATAGAGTATTTTACTACTCAATGAAACAATATTTTCACACTTATCACAACATATTGATATACTTATACAAATATCAATCTACTACTAGCTGAGCCCCACGGTGTTACCCGCATTGTTTTTGAAGCTTTACAACAATAACCGTTGGTAACCACGGCCACGGGGTGAAGTTAGTCTAAAAAAGGTAAGTTATTCCTTATATCATCAGCTATCTGCCCGTGAAAGTCCCGTCAAAACCGGTCCAGCCATTCCAGAGATTATTTATTTAAAAAGAAAAATGATTTTTGTACCTTGTATACATACATAATATGCATTTAGTAAAAAGCAGTTATTTTTACACTTATATACGATTGAGAACTAAGGAAAGTATGCCTTTTTTAAGTTCCTTGTGGTTAAAAACTAAATAAATTAAAATGTATTTAACTCATGTGTATATTGTGCCCATTATCGTCTTATAGGTATCGTACAGATATCGTGACCGTTGTATGAAACCCATTATGTTTTGTTTACATGACACGTTTTTTCTGGCATCTGATACACATTTCTCGATAATGATAATTCTCTTAAGATAAGACTGACATAATCACACTTTATTTATATACTAAATCAATAACTATAATCAAAGGCTACTCATCAAATATATATAATGGTAAATCTATAGCGGATGCACGCCCTTGCCAATTGGCAGCAAAATTGGGTTGGAGTATGATTATGGCTTTCTCTGTTTATTCAGCATCCGAATGGATTGCAGCATGACGTTAGCGGAAGTAACGGAACAGACGAAGTTCTTTTGTTCTCCGTTTTTAATTTTTGTGTCATGAATGGTGATGAGAGTCAAATTTTACACCAACGTCATCACGTTTATAACTATTACTGTTGTTTTGACAATGTTACTGGAACATATCACTGGCATTAAAATAACGGGACACAGTAGGCTCTAAATTATACATTTAATAATTTATTTATAAACGAGATCACGCAAACTTTGATTTCAATTTACAGTTACAAAAAAGATTTCGAATTCGCACTAAAATATGCCTGTGAATCTGATAATGGAACATATCTGTCAGCAATTAAAACATGTTGCATGGTGGTAAATATGGAATCAACAGAATTTGTTCTGAAAGTATTAATATGATTATACTTTCAATGTTAACTGGTTGCTAAGATGTCATTATTGCCTATTGAAATCGACGATGACGCGATTTTGGTGGCCCTGGCCTTATGCAAACTTAGTGATTACGACAAGCTATTTCGAGCAATTTCTAAAAATTTTGCAAAGATAAATCAGTTATAGTGAAATCGTAGACTAGACATCATGTTTCGACAAATACACGAAAATGTTTTTTAATGTAATCTTCTTCAACATTAATGCTATTAAACCAAACGGATATTAAAACAAGACTCATAATAACCGCTCACTTACCCCATATTGAGGCTTGCAAATATTGATCTCATTAATTAACAAAATTATTTAAAAAGTTGAAATTAGCGATGCTTGAGGTCAAAAGGAAACAAATACGGTTTTTGGAGACCATTCATCTTATAATTTAAGTTGTTGTCCTACGTTACCTCACCTCAACTTGGACATACATTATAAAAAGTTGTTCTTCTAAATTCATAAATATCGTAACGAATTCGCTAGGAAAACAGCTAACAATAGGTTACACAATATGCTTCGACTTTTAAATATGCTTTGCTACATAACCCCACATTTGTATTTGTGAATGTGTATTTGCTGTCATTTGCTAGGACAATGCGATTGCAATATGTTTGTTTTGTTGTAGACACATAAGAATACACTCTAAATGTCACGAATAAAGATAATAAAGTAATTGAATATCTAGAAAAATAACCACAATTATTTCATCAGATCATCTTAAAACTGTTACAAAAAACGAAAGCCAAATTATTGAATGTATCTATCAGCAAACTAGTTTTAATAAGAAGTTTTTAGTAGGTTCTCTAGATGAACTAAACAATTAGACTGTTAAAAGAATAAAAAATAGATTATTGATCATCATCAAACCATATCGGCAAAAGAACTATTAATACAGTTTATCGCGAAGTGAGAGATAACTTCTTTCTTGCGTGATTTCGCAATAAAATAATATTACCTAAAATATTCAATAGTAATGCCTTCAATTATGTAACAATTCACAATATCCCTAAATAATGTGAAATATTATGAGGAAGTCGCATAAATAAACAAGAAAAACGAGAACACGTAATCATATTCTGTAAATTAAAATAAGAATCCAGTCGTATGTTAGTATTTAAATGACGTCGGCATGGTGGTAAACAGTAACGTTATATCAACGAATTGTTATTATTTTCAAGAATTTATGTTTTAATGTCTACATAAGTAGTCACAACGAAGAAAAACTTCGAATCAATCGGACAGGTCTGTGAAAAAAAAAAGTTTTCTAAACTAATGCTATTATATAACTGCTATATTTTTATTGTTTATGAGTCTGCCAAAGCGATTCTACTCGGGCTATAATTATGTAGAATCCAAGAGTAGTGGTCATCATTCCCATTGTAGCATGGTATTCCCGCAGTATGAAGGCCTATTTAATTGAGATGCTTCTAGATCATTGGGCATCCGGTCTTGCACTCATCAACGAAACACAACGGCACGAATGCCGTCATTTTAGGTTGGTTTTCTGCGAGAGGGTAGTAAAAATATAATTTAACTTTTTACTTCTTAGACATGACATGAGTAAAACTATGGGCAGAATATAACTTGCTTAAGAAAAGATATTCTTAAAACAAATATTGAAAGAATTTAGTGATACATTTCTTGTTGTTTGTTTGCTTTATCCCGTGATTTACAATTACATGGATGGTATAATTATGTGATTATAATTGTAAAATATATATGGTAGATTGAAAAACAAGAACCTATAGTACATATTAACATTATTAGAAAACTACATCGCAACTTTACAACTTTGAGTTTCCATAGCAATAACCTAATCTCAATATCTTTTTATTAGCATTAAAGTTTCATAACTATTTGGGTTCGTTAATCTTTTTTTTTACTCCTACTTCTGTTTCAAAATATAACTGACTGAGGTCCTTCGAAAGATGCCTTGATATCCTTTGATTTAACAAATAAATATTTAATTCCACCAACAACATTTTCATGTAAAATGTTGCCAAGACGACTGCATATGGCTTACCCTGTGAAAAAGATATCAGATCTCATGTAGAGCCAAGCTTCTGAATCTACACGCCCTAACTCTACCAACCCTAACTTCACAAACTCTACATCTCAGGCTTCACCGTTTCGCTATAGTCACGAAGGCGAAACGAACGCCTTTTGTGTTTGCAAATATATAGTTTCTGAAGTAATTTGTTATGTCAACATTTAGTTTCAGAAGTAACGAAACAGCCAAGCCATACATTTTTACTGAGATGTAGAGTGTGTGAAGTTAGGTTTGGTAGAGTTAGGGCGTGTAGATTCAGAAGCTTGGCTCTACATGAGATCTGATATCTTTTTCACAGGGTAAGCCATATGCAGTCGCCTTGGCAACATTTTACATGGATTTCATTTCTTTTTGAAGTTGCTTAAGGCAGTATTTTTTATTGTTTTTAAAATATATTTTTGGGGTGTATTTCTTGTACATCTTTCTTCTTTCGAAAAAGTCCGTATACCAAAAATATAACCTCTAACATAAAAAGTATAAAAACTAGTGAAAGTCTCATACAAACTTCCACCCCCCAATTTAAGGGGTTGGGGAGCAAAAGTAATAGGTTTATGAATTTTTTTGTTGTTTGAGTTTGTATACTAAACGTAGTTTACATACCAAATTGACGAAATCGGTGTTTTTTAGATATCAATAAAATCTAAAGTATCAGAGCTATGCAATTGAAACTTTGTATGTTTAATTAGTCTATTATTGACATCATATCCCGAGAATTTGAACGATCTGGTATATCGGAAACCAAAGTCATGAGGGTTCAAAAAAACGAAACATTTCGAGAAAAGGTAGGTAGTGCCCTTGCGCTTCGCTTGACTCGTCTTGACGGGGGCACGACCGTGCCCCCAGATAAAACTAGGTATTGCAAATAGAACTAATCATACTAAGTTGGCTCGTTAACGTTTAGAATTGAATACACAAGGACTAGGTATTTTTACCTCCGATTGTCCTAATTTGAATAGTGTTAATCTAACTAGCACGACGGTACATTTATTTATGTTTTTAACATTCGGCACTATATACGCAATTGCCTGATTCAGTTTATCAGCACGCCAATTTATAACAATTTAGACCAATGAGATCGGCAAGTTGTGCTAAATTTTAATCTACATTTAAAGGTTTAGCAAACTTTAATAGTTCTTTTTTTTGTAAAAAGTGAATTATAACATTATAATGTTATTATTACGATATTGTCAATTATATGATAAGATTCAAGTCAAACGAACTGAGGCGGGAAGCTATATTTTAGCATAAAAAAGTAATATTCAATTATTGTCAAAATAAAATATTATGGTTGAATTTACCAAACAACGTTAGTTGCGACTGTTTAGATATTCTCGTAGGTGTATAAAAAATATTTAAGTATGTAATAATTGCATTAGAACATAAAGCTACAGATATGTATACGCTTTTGTAAATTGTGTAAATTTTGGATCAGTATTTCTTGAATCTTTACGCTAAACATTAAATTAAAATTAAATGTATATTTAAAAAATAATTATTTCAGAAGTTAAGCTAGAAATTATATTGTTATTTTGAAACGCTTTCGTGAAACTTGGCCTGACGTAGTATTATTTTAATGAAATACAGCAAAAAAAATCAATAATTGCACAACAACTATATTTTTAATTGATTAAAATTAAAGTAAAGTTCTTTATTATAATGTCAGTTCAGTGCTAAATACCACGTGAAAAAAACTGTCTGTAACTGTATTCCTCATCATATTATAAACATAGGCATATAAATATAAACTACATTAAACCATATTAGGCTTTTCTATCCTACTAATATTATAAACGCGAAAATTTGTAAGTATGGATGGATGGATGTTTGTTACTCTTTCACGCAAAAAATACTGAATGGATTTGGATGAAAGTTTACAGTGAAAGAGTAACAAACATCCATCCATCCATACTTACAAACTTTGGCGTTAATAATATTAGTATAGAAGTATAGATATCTTGATGAGAGATTGGTGACATTCATAAATTATTCTTGTAATAAATATAACTCACGAAAACAAAACACATTATGTTACAATATTTCAGAGTCCCTTTCTACTGACAATTTGCATCGATCTTATTAAAGATTGTATCAAATATTGGAATAAATTATGCAATGTTGTTTTTATTTTAATTCTGTTCTATAATGTAAACGTAAAGAATAATAAATGAACCAGTGAACGTAACCGGAGGTCAAGCTCATGGTAAAAACCTTTTTTAGGACAAATTACATTGACAATCAAACTTTTAATATAATTTTAGGTACAGTTTCAACATTTTTTTCCTAACGGAACCTAAAACACGTACTCCGTATCCAGCTCAACACAATTGGTTTTGCGAATATAAAATTGTGTACAAACTCTCTGTGTATACAAGTTAATCATAACGTATATAAAATAAAAATACAATCTTAATTTATGCCAACACCAATGTTAATAAAATAAAGCGCAGCGGTTTAATTTTTATGTTACACAAAAATCTGTCATGTGCATTTTCGATGGTCCATATGGTCGTTTGTATGTGTGTCATATTGTTTGTGTGATTTTGAAAGTACAAAATAAATCTTAACTATCAAAAATAGTAAAAACTAGATAAGATTATACATGTAAGTTATTTAGTAAATGTTGCCCAGGCTTATCTATTTAATAATAAATAAATATTGAATAATTAATATAGGTATAACAAAAAGTTTGAGTTTTAGTGTAGGTATTCCCCCTGATAAGATTAACGCAGAAAAAACATGGATTTTTTAAATGCTACAATTGGATTTCGAGTTTGATAATCTCAACAAGTAATACAAGTAATAAATAAATAATATTTAGTCTTTTCTGTCAAACTTTGAAGAGAGCAGATGACACAGATAAGAATTAGTACCTATATTAATAAAACCAGTTTCTAGAATAAATACATAGGTACATTTTAGCTAGAGTTCAAAAACCTAAGGTATTAATGAAATGTCAATGAATTTGTTTAAATAAGAAACAATTTAATGCGACACATATATAACTGTACTGACTTCGCACTTCGATATTTGTTTGGTACATTATATAGTTTCATATCATACTTGATTCGGTTCACAAGCAATGCGTAATAATAACTTTATAGACAAACAAGTTAAATTAGAAATATTCTCACAAGATGTAGGGACGTACGTAGGAGATTACAGCAAATTATTGATATAGCTATACAAACATTTTGACCCTTGTACACCCCCTGAGGGATAAACAAACTTGTAATACATACTAATGACAACGAATTGTTTTTTTTTTCAAATTTGAAAAATCTTAAAAAAAATTGGTGTTCATACCACCATTAGTTCAAAAATAGTAATAAATTATTGTAATAAAGTTTGTTCAATAATAAATTATTCATAATTATGTATTAAATTAACCTAACAGTAAAGTTATCACAACAAATATATTTATAGTAAACTAGCTGATCCGGCAAACGTTGTTTTGCCATAAAAAAAAAAATTGGGCAATAAAAAATAGATGTTGGACGATTCTCATACCTACCCGATATGTACACCAAATTTCATAAAAATCGGTCCAGCCGTTTCAGAGGAGTATGGTAACTATCATTGTGACACGAGAATTTTATATATAAGAAGATGATTAATACAAAACAGCATTATTAATCTTTATGCAAAAAAAAAAAAAACTAGCTGACCCGGCGAACTTCGTAACGACATACACACATCAAAAGTGTCTAGGGATCAACATATCGCACCTTTAAAGTAAAACCGCTACTAAACGAAATTTCAAAATTTTACAGGAGAGCCAAAATTAGAAAAAAATCACTTTTTTCTCAATAAAATCTGAGTTCAGGATTCTTTAAGATAGTTAATGAGTTTCTATGATAGATCTCTGTATACATTATGAGATGTGATTTAAAAATGTAATATTTTTTAAATACAGCTTTACTTATTTTGATTTATATTATTATAGTAACACTTTACAATTAATTTTGATTGTTCTTTATGGCATATTACTAAGAAATTACAGTGCAACTAATGTCACTAAATAGAAAACCATTGAAATTTATTAATTCAATAATACTATTATCATTAAAGTAAAAAATCTTAAAGTTGGCCTTGTTGTGGATACTTTTAAGAGTGAGTACGGGCTTTTTTTGAAGGTTTGAAGGTCGTATTGGTCCGGGAATACCGCAGGCGACAGTTCATTCCACAGTTTTGTTGTGCGAGGCAGAAAGTTTCAGGAGAAGCGTACAGTTGTAGACTGCCAACCATCTAGATGACGGGGATAAAACTCCTGTCTCGTAGATCGATAGCGGAAAGAGGCGGCAGGGATCAGTCCAAAAAATTCCTCGGAGCACTCCCTAGAGTAGATGCGGTAGAAGATGCACAGCGAGGCCACATCTCTACGCAGCGCCAGAGGATCCAGCCGATTAGAAACATCTTGGCAATCGACAATTCGAGTCGCTCACCGTTGGGTGCGGTCTAGAGGGAGGACCTGGTACTGGGATGCTCCTGCCCAAAGATGAGAACAGTATTCCACATGTGGCCGATCCTGCGCATTAAAAAGTGGAAGGCGGTAAGCCGGAGTGAAATACCGTCTCGATCTATTGAACAAGCCAAGGTTCTTCAAGGCCACCTTGGCCTTACCCTCTAAATGGCTACGAAACTAGACTTCACTCGATATGTCGACACCAAACTGGCTGAGACAGGCAGGGGAGTGTCTTCAAAACGAGGAAATACATCTTCAAACGAGCAAATTTGTGTCTCTGTGGGGTTAAATTGGCTTTATTAAGTCTATCCCAATCCGATACCTTTTCCAAACTGGTCTCAATTTCAGACACAAGTTTGTTTCGACTCTCAATGACGTTTTCCTGAGAAATATTATTGGTGCCGGCGTAGAGAGCAGCGCCCATACTGTGTACTGTATCCGCATAGCAATGAATGCTGTTAATTTTCAACATGTCATTGATATGGAGGAGGAACAAAGTAGGCGATAGCACACAGCCTTGCGGGACACCAGCACAGATAAAGAGTTAGAGCACTCACCGTCGACTACGACCTTTATGCTTCTATCTGCTAAAAAGCTAGTGACCCATTCGCATAGTTTCTCAGGACCATAGGAAGGGAGCTTCGAAAGAAGCACTTTGTGCCAGACCCGATCGAAGGCCTTCGCAATGTCCAAACTAACTGCCAAGGCTGAGACGTACTGCTGGTCACTAAGCAGATGATTACCCTCTAGGTACCGCAGGAGTTGATACTTAATAATGGATTTTCTCCATTATTTTCGAGAAGAGGGAAGTTATGGTTATCGGCCTGTAGTTGAACGGATTTCAGCAATTGCCTATTTTAGGTATCGGGTGGACCAATGTTGTTTTCAATGATGTGGGGATCACGCCAGAGGAGTAGGGGAGCCGGAAAAGATGCGTTACAACCGGTGCCAACTTTGGAGCACACATCTTCAACACATTAGAAGGGATTCCTGATGGGCCTCTCGACTTATGGATAAAAAGGTATAGAAGTGCTAAACGCACTGAGCGTTGGTGGAACTGGATATCCAGCATATGGCTCTCGCACCGCAATATGGTAGGCGGCTCCTGTTCCCCGTCATCCAAGGTCGAGTTGGACGCAAAATGCTTGGTCAAAAGATCGGCTTTCCCTTAGCGTCGTAGGCCAACGAATTTTTCTTTTCTTTTAAAAACACAACTCCCGCCTTAGAAATTTACATCCTGTGTCGCGGGGACTTTACAAACATACACGAAACGGTCACAGAGAACACCCAGACTTAAAACAACTATTGTTGACCACACAAAGTGATGTCCCATGTGGGATTTGAACCCTCAACACTTGGCGTAGTAGAATGTGCGGGGCGACCGCTTAAACCACCAGGCCAACCGTGCAATTATTTTCTATAAGTAGAGGTGGATTTATGTACCTCTACTCATAGGAATATACATGCAGAAATTCCCTTCGATGGCCTTGGCGAGAGACCAGAACGCCCGAATGAACTTTTACTTCTAAATTTTTTATGAAAAATGTACGTTGCCTAAAAAAATAAACTGTGACTAACATAAATGTCCCACTATTGTAATTAAGCACATGATTTCATTTACTATTTACTTATCGAAAAACTGTAACTAAATTAATGGTTACTCTTTCGAGATAAACGTCATAGGATTAATCTCTAAAAAATAAAGGTAAACTGTTACTATACAAACTGTAACATTTTATCAATAAAATTGAATTATGAATTGCGTAATTACTTAACATGAAAGCTGTGTCTATACAAATTGAAACACTATACCTATTGAAAAAAATCAAAAACTTGCTTTATTTGTGCCTTACAGCCGTGTTTATCCAAATAATAACATTTTTGTTTTAAGCTTCCGTCATCACTCTTCTACGATCATGTTCTTATTGGTATAGACACTATATTGTATTAAGTGAGTCAATCATAACTCGGTTTAGTAACGCTTTAATTTACCGCTAAATGGCGTTATATACGACATTTGACAAAAAGGACCAGTTTATTTTACAGTTTACGTGTATTTTAGATAGATGGCATTGATAACTCAATTCGTGAAATTTTTCGTTTAGTAACGGTTTTACTTTAAAGGTGCGATATGTGTCTAGGGATCAACATATATTTTTGCAATAACTTTTCTCCTGATTGATATTAATTAAAATTTTCTTTAAGGATTCATCAAATAAAGTGTTTTCGTTTGTCACAGTAACGATAAACCAAGTCACCTTTGCATTAATAAAGAAATTTGCCGTTTTCCTAATAAAAGGATTTTTGACATTTGAACCACTAACATTAAAGTTCGAAAAAAAGACTGAAATAACAGTTTTCTTTAAAATTTTATTAGGTAACTAATTAATAATAATCCGTGTAATTAATTAATAATCCGTGTTTCTACCGCGAACACTAACACAAGAACATCGGTTTGGCATACTCAAAATGAGTTCATCCAAATCACGCTGTGGAATGGCCGCCCATGTTCGTTGCAACAACAAAAAAAGGTCTTCTTGCGACTGGATACCCTCCATATTCGGCAGAGCTCTTCTCTGTAGCATATCCCATGCATGCTCAATCGGGTTCAAGTCTGGCGACTGAGCAGGCCAGGGTCAAAGCCACATCTCAATCTCAAGAAATCCGCATAAAAATGCTTGATCCCTAGACACTTTTGATGTGTGTATTTACATATCTGTCTCAGCTTCCCACAGGCAGTGTACAGTCGCGGACAAAAAAATTGACTTTACCCGTTATCTTTTAATTTTTCTTGTACACAAACCTTGTCCTAACAATAACGAATACATAAAATATATTTAATTTGGTGCAGCCGATCGGAAGTTATGCGCGTACATACATTTCGGTGATGTATTCGGTGGTGTGAAGATGTAAATATATGATACATAAATACCACTACAAATATAGTCAAAACTGTTTACAACGAAGGCACTGGCTAAACTTGGCTTCACTAAAATATCATTTTCACGAAGACAGCGTAAAATGGAAAACACTCGTAAAATGTAAGTGTCTTGTGTAAATGTGCATGACGCGGACGTCAAGGTAACAATCGGGGACCTTCCGCACTCTAAGGGCGACGTCGCACCACTATTTGGAGACATAAGACCTCGACTTGACGTTTACTCTTTTCCTAGGTTTTGTAAAATCTATCTGCCCTTGAATTCAACGATTAGTTGAAATTTTAAATTATACTTTACTTTATAGAGATCTCTTCCTTACTTAAACCGTTTATTAGCTTTCATTTTTAAATATCTTTTTGTTACAGTATGTTAGATGTTACATAGTAGTGCATAGTTGTAGCAGTTTTAATATAATCGAATTGGAGCCGCCAGTTATCACTGAGTAAATGATTTTAGTCAGCTCTACTAGAATGGTTCTAAAAGTTTTACTGTGTACAGATTTAACGTTTTTTCATGGACTGCTACCTACCATTTTGCAACATTGTGCGACATTCTAAAAATCTAAGCTTTATGAAATCGAAAGTATAATTCGCAAATTAACTAGTTACGGCAGCGCCATCTACTGGTAGCGCTACAAAGTGTACTAACCAAGAGAGTAAAGTGTTTGATTCTACAGTCTGCCACTAGAGGGCGGTAATGTTATGCAAGAAATATTAATTGAGAAAATATACTTATATATTTATCTATTTAAAGCAACGGTTCTGTGTTATTTTCAACTTTAAGGCTGTAAAATTAGTGTTGAAAATAGCACAGAACCGTTGATTAAAACTAAGTAACGTTTATGAATAAGGGGCATGTTAACTTCTATATGAATTTATTGGAGGTAAATATACGACATTTTACATACATAACGGTGGAAGTTTGCATGGTGGTAATGTACATCATATATATTTTTAGTTTTATCATTCTCTTATTTTAGAAGTTACAGGGGGGGGGGGGACACTTTTTACCACTTTGGAAGTGTCTCTCGCTCGCGCAAACTACTCAGTTTACAAAAAAAATTTTGAAACCTCAATATCATTTTTGAAGACCCCACACGTATGGGTTTGATGAAAAAAATTTGGCCTTTTTAAAAGTCTATTCGAATTTCTACAAGTGTGAAAATAGTATGAACTTTTGAAAATAGTAATTCGCTTTTCCAGTTATGTGTACTAGAGAAAAAAGTTAAAATGAAGTTGAAAATATTACGATGGTTTATTACTTTTGTATGTATTATTTTTTACATTTAAATAGTAGTACGTAATGTAAATAGAAGGAAAAAAACATTGTACTGACTTAATACAGTCGCAAAAGTAAAAGGTAAGAAGTAAAAGGTGGCCAATTGAATAGTGTAGATGGAGATTCGGGACTCCATCGCTCACAAAGCTTAAACTCATACCATGCGTGTTTGCGCTAGCGATAAATATATGTTCAAGACTATTATAATTGATTTAATATGAAATATTAATCGATGCTACAATGTACAGATTCATCGCTTGATCAGCAATTGTTGTTGGAAAAGCATTGATTTCTTATTAAGTATTTTATCTAGTTTAAAATGCATCTCAAAAAATGAAAAAAAAATCATCTAACAAGCATACTCTCTCGTTTTGGATAGTTATATAATATTATTTATTAATATTAGCCATTCGATGCAACGAGGGTGAAAGTGGATCTACCAGTTTAGTTCAACTCGCTCTGCACTTATCCGACAAGGAATTTCTCCTAACTTTCCAACATCAGTACCGTTAACCATTGTCAACAATAAGAAGATGTTTATTTATAACGGAGATAATCAATAAATTTTAACGAAAGTAGATATTGAACTCAGTGTGTCGGTATGTGCCTGTTACCTAGTTGAATGACATTCATTACATCGTGTGTGTGCAAATAATAAATATTTAACATATTTATCGTACGAAGAATTATCTTTACTACGGATTATCCGTAGTAAAGATAATAAAATTTACTACGGCGTAAACAATTGCAGTTAAATCATCGACTTTATCATTACGTAGTACTACGATACTAATTTACGAATTATGAATCAGCCTACCCTCATATTATTTGTAAAACATAGTACTTAGTATGTATTAATAAAAACATTTGCTTCTACTTCAGAGCATAGACCTCAATTATTCAAAATGTATCTAGGTAATATTATCTAACATACTCAAAATCATTGAAGATATCATTTTAGGAGCACAACACACATACTGAGCTATAGAAAGTGCGCCGTGAGACAACTTTCGCGGCCGAATTCAAGAGAAAGTAGTCCGGAGTGCCGCGCGCATGCATTATATCACCTTATCCGACTTCAGTATTATATCACAGACAATGTTTATAAATAAATACACATCAACATATGCTTTATGTACCACACGGTTTTATAGGGCTCATACTGGCGTATTCATGCTCGTAGCTAAACTTTCATACTTCCATTATTTATAAGACTTACGCATTGTTTCCACTAAGCGGAACTATGCATTGGAGTCCTCTTCGTTAGCAAAACTTTTGTTCAAAAGTATCACCTTTCGCTTTCGATTTGCGCTGGCGCAGCATCCATGGATACATTGTACGTGCGAGTCAAATTAACATGTCCGCGTACTAAACACCTCCTATTTACAGAAACTAACAATGGAAGGCCACAGTCTGGTAATACATACAAATGAAAGAGCTCGTATTTGCTTTAATAGTAACTATAAAATCTTTACTAAACAAACTTCGTCTTCCTGGTAACTGTAATCTTATAAACTTGAAGATTACAGCACAAAGTATTTCATTATCTTTAGCACAATGCCCTTATTCTTTTATTTATATGAAACATGTTTGTATGTCTATCGATAAGTAAGTTATTTCACTGATTATAATATAAACTGCGTATTTTTAATACGATAGCAGTCTGCAATGTTAAACTTATATCAGTCATTCAATGCGCATTTATGACAATTGACAAATATGACATTCATACTTATATCTCACTTATTTCTTTTCTTAAAAAGTTAAAGTAGTGAAAACAATTTTGTTTAGTGTTACCACACCTATTGAAAAGGTATCTAGTAGAGCCACGCTGATTTCAGCACGAACGGGCCGGCTCGACCGGGGCGATTCTAACCTCGCACAGAAAATCAACGTAAAATGACAGCGTTCGTGCTGTCGTGTTTCGTTGGTGAGTGCGAGACCGGAGGCCTAAATAGTCTAGTCAACAAGTTCCATACTTGCTGACTAGACTAAAAGATGCAGAAGCATCACTAGGCCGCCATGGTGTGGGTCACCATACTACATTCGCAATGAGTATGGTGACCACCACTCTTGGATTCTGCTTATGCTTTCCATCAGGCAGAGTAGAGTCATTTTGGCGAGCCATAAATAAAAAAAAAAAAAAACCATGGGCATCGAAGCTGAGGAGTTTGAATTAATTTATTATGTATTTTTAATTATTCTTGTGCAGGCCTATGTTCAACAGTAGACTGCAATAGCCTGATGATCATTATGATGCAGGTGGTCTCGAGAATAAAATACTGACAAATTTACGAGATGCTGAAAATAGCAAAGAAATACAAAAAAGTATTCTTAGGTCTCGTTTAAGAAAATTATACCACGTAAAACTAAGGACCTTTCATTTTAATTATGAGAGTGTTTATGCTTAATTAGTCAAGCCTCGACGCACAGTTTTTTTTAACTGACATATCCTACCTATAGTTAGCCTACAAACTTTAACTTGATGAATTCTACCTATAAGAAAACCTCTGAATAAATTTCAGGTCTCTATCTAGTACAAAAACAGATTGCGAGAACCATTCGAGCACCTTAATTCGCCCCTAACGGAATTCTGTAAGGAGCATCAGCTAATAAGGAGAGCTGATCTCTCTCCTCCTCCTCGGCCAGTTATCTCTCAGGCGAGCTGTTTATAAATCAGAGCTGTGATGTCTCCTACTCATTCATGAAGTATATCTCTGAAATATACATTAAAGAACACGCCAAGTACAGTAAATACTTATTTGTATACTAGCTGACCCGGCGAACTTCGTACCGCCATATTTACATATCTGTCTCAGCTTCCCACAGGCAGTGTACAGTCGCGGACAAAAAAAAACACTTTTCTTGTTATCTTTTATTTTTTTTCTTTCTAGCAAAAAAAGAATGAATGAAATCGGACTATGTGTTATTGAATTATAACCAAGTACATATTTTGACTTTCATCCCCTCTCTCCAGGATATCGTGCTGAATTTCGGGATAAAAAGTATCCTATGTCCTACCTCATAGTATGAACTCAAATCGTGCCAAGTTTCATTTCGATCCTTTCAGTAGTTTCGACGTGATGCGCGGCCAAGATACAGACAGACAGACAGACAGACAGACAGACAGACAGACAGACAGACAGACAGACGGACAGACAGACAGACAGACAAAAATGAAAAAAATTACAGTTTCGGGTTCAGTATCGATTATAGAGAGCCCTCCAAAAAAAAAATTCAAAATATCTTCAATGTACAGAATTTGACCTGTTACATTTTTATTATAAGTATAGATGTCTATACTTATATATAAAATTAATGTATGTCTGTATGTTGCTTATTTATGTATGTGTAATGTATATTTCAGATCCGTAGTTGTATAACCTGTGCGCCTACCTCACAAGATTTTTACACTACCCTAAGGTTGACTGGTAGAGAATGCCTTGGGCATTAATTCCGGTCGATGTACAAAAGCGTATAAAGTTATAAATAAATAACCTCTTCTAAGATAATATCCTGGTTCTTTTCAATTACTTTTCATATCTGATTTTTACGATATCTAAGTGAAACTATTAATAAAGAGCATTTATTACCCTCTCCTGAGAGGAGACCCGAGCCCAGCATTGGGACGTTATGGGTTGTTGATGATTACGGCAGATTATGAATGAAAACAAGAGTGATACACTACATAACGTCAGCGAAGCCTACATTTATACGATGACCTTAGAGGCACCGTCATCGCTGATCTCATAAAGACAATGCTTGTAACCATACAGATTCACAAACCTGTATTTATTCCACTCACTAACTGACGTCCGCTTACAATCAAACAAGCAACAAATGAGACAATTCACATGTAACAACTGATGAACATATTTTTTTAAACAAACATAAAAGCAAGGTCTTTTTTGAGATATTAAACGAACGAGGTTATTAAGATATAACTTTTTAATTATCTGATCTAAAAACTTTTTTTTTTTTTTTTTTATGTTTGGCCCGCCAAAATGACTCTACTCTGCCTGATGGAAAGCATAAGCAGAATCCAAGAGTGGTGGTCACCATACTCATTGTGAATGCAGACAATGCAGTATGGAGACCCACACTATGGCGGCCTAGTGATGCTGCTGCATCTTTTAATCTAGTCAACAAGTATGGTACTTGTTGACTAGACTAATTAATTTATAGTTAACATCAAGAAACAAAAAATCTACTAAAAGTTCAAGAAGAGGCACACATATGCATATTACACATGTAAGCTCTCCAGTTGGTACGTATGTATATATGTATTTGCATCAGTAAATTACATATTATTAGTATAAACAGTTTTTTATTAAACAAATATGATAATATTTTTTTAGAATAGAATAAGACAAATATAGGTACATACGATCTATCCGATGACTACCGTATACGAATCAATCACGACTCTAGTAGACCCAATAGACATCTATATAAATAAAAATGAATCACAAAAATGTATGTACGTACGCCCATAACTTTCCCGCCCGTAACGATCGACTGCATCAAATTTAATTATTCTTTTTTTATGTATTTGTTATTGTCAGGACAAAGTATGTATGGAAGAAAAAAAATACGATGTTATATTATCTTAATCCGCTTAGTTCTATACACTGAAGCGCCGTGAGAAGTTGACATGGGCTTACTAAAAGATGTTTTTCGATAATTTTGAAAATATTAACAAAAATAAATAGGGCGATAGAAGTACGCCAGGTCAGATAGTATTTTTGTAAAAATTTCGTTTCCCCCACATCTACTAGAGGCGACAAACGAAATATCGAGCTTTGTTACTGTGCTTACTACTATAAATCATCGAGCACCATTGGTATAATAAAAACTCAGTCATCGAAGCCTCCTAATTACTGAATATTTAAGTCGGTTTCTTGTTTAACAAGTTTTGTTTAAGATCTATTTTTCCACACAGAGTGATCTGCCATCTGACCTAAACAACCTTTTATTGCCATTTGACAGACTCGTTAAACTTGCTTTTTCAGGATTTTTAAGCTAATGACTTCCTACTTCTGTCATACATGTTGGTTAAAAATAAGCCGAGTGTTGGGTATGAACAGACGAGACTTCGGAATTTGTTATCTTCTGAAGACCAAAATAGTATGAATTTTATTAGTGTATGCAATTGGAGAGGTCTATGTCCAGCAGTGGACTGTGATAGGCTGGACGATCTTTTAGATGGGTGTCTCCGATTATTGTATAAAAGTGTAGATAAATCTTCGACATGGTCAGAAATTAAAACAGGACTGTATAGTGTATACCGCACTGTACAATGTACATGTATAGTGGGCGCCAAAACTTTGGGGTGTCTACGGAAAGATGACGAGTGTAGGCCGCGTGTGGAACGCGTTTGATTTTTGTACGCAAGTCAAACCATAGGAGTTAGCGCCGCTCCAAACACGAGTCGCTTGTGAACAACTAAAACCAATGCTATTCATGTGGACCCACGTTGGCAAAACGTATATTCAGCAACCGTTTCGAACTCGGTTGATTAGGTATTCAGCGAATCGCGTCTTCCAATACATATTGGTTGTATTGGAAGTTGCTATTAATTAAGTAATTTTAAGTAATGGACAATTACTCCCGGTGGATCAATGTTACAATGTAATGTTGTTTATACTTAAATGAAATTAGAAGAAAATACTTTACTGTATTTTTCATTTTAACCTTGTATGAAGTCACATTTAATACACTTTACACAGTGACAAATATTAGCAAATAGCAGAATTCCTTTCATAGCTGCACAGACAATACAAATAATAGGAAAAATATATTTAAGGAAAATCTGCAATATAATTCGTAGTAGAATTACTATGAGAAATATTTATTTTTATAAAATAAATCCAAATCTACGCATTAACAAATAAATGGCTTAGGAGTCTTTGGATATTTTAGCAATTTAAAAAAAGATGTGCCATTGAAGTTTACTAAGATTGTTTTGTTTTTGTGTTTCTTACTTTCAAAATGACAAACTTTTATACAACCGTTCATCACCTAATTACCCTATCATCATTATCACATCAACCAAAAGACTTCCACTACTGGACATAGACCTCGCTAAAGGTTTTCCACAATAACCGATTCTCTGCTACCCCAATCGAACAACTTCAATAATTATGTTATACCCTTAGTTGGAAAATATTTGTTCAGAAAATACTTTCTAAGTGGGTTCTTACGCACAAAAAGCATCAGCTGTAAACATTTCAAATTTTTAGCCCCAGCTGCTAAGACTGTGTTGTCTAAATCAGACTGTTAAATCAGTCAGTCAGGTAAAGGTAAATGAGGTAAGTCAGGCAGGTAATTTGAATGTCAAGATGGATAGGGTTCAAAACTAGCAGCAGAACATGTTGTATTTGTGATGTATGTAAGATCTTTACTGAATCTCAATACTAAAGAAGCATAAACAGTGTAACAGGAAATACTAGAGGTAAATGTAGCGGATGTCATTGTGATTCGTGACTTGAATTCAACTGTATCGACATAGTCATAGTTGTGGCTAAGCTCCTTAAATAAAGATATTAAAAAAAAAACTGTATCAACAGACGCAATTTTTTACAAACCAATATCAGTGTATCCAAATAATTGGTTTAATGTTAATATTTAAATCTTAATAGTGTTCAAACATTCGGAATCCTATTCGGTATTCTCTTGCTTTGCTGTAAATAAAATCTATTTGGTACTAAAATAAAAATATAAGAAATAGATTGATATACAAAAATATTTGTTTCTTTTTAATGTAGTAAGAAGCCGAGGATAGCTCCAAGTGGCGTGCAATTGGAGAGGTTTATATCCAGCAGTGGACTGCGGTAGGCTGATGATGATGATGATACATAATTACACTTATTTTTACCCGACTACGGCAAAGCCAAAGGAGGGTTATGATTTTGACAGACTATGTGTGTCCATTTGTTTCCTCATAGCTCCACAACTACTTATTAGAACTGGACAAATGAGGTATCGTTAGAAGCGTCTTATATCGTTAGAAATAAATTTGAAATAAATATGCTGTGTTTGAGTGACTTCCTTTCCAATGATACGGAAAGGAAGTCACTTTACATTTCAAATATATATATAGTATTAGCATTTGCTCGTGACTTTGTCCGTATTTACTTTCCACGGTACTTATTTAAAATACACTTTGCAAATAAAATAATATTTTATAGGCACCAAAACGTTTTAAATAAAAAATTACAGTAAAAAGTACATAGAAACTTACCATAACACTTTAACAACGTGTGACTACGGCTTTTCAAACTTGTTTCATACTTTTTCAGCGTCGTTTCTTGTCGTACTTGGGTTTTAGTTTTTACTTTTTTATTAAAGTAGAATTTGAGTTACTACTTTGTAGTTAACATTGTGTACAATCAATCAGAGTGGGGTGCAATGGTAGAGGTCTATGACCAGCAATTGATTACGACAGTGATTGTGAAAATAATTATTTTAATACTTAATCACTTGTTTCCTTTCCACATAACAGTACAAGTTCTTATTGTTAGATTACATCACAATTAACTTGTGTTATCAATATCTGACATCACGACGTACGTTTTACGTTCAGGAAGCACGTTCGTAATCTTTTATCGTCCTTATATTATTTAGCGATGTATGATCACAAACTTATCGGAAACACACCTAATAGTGAGGCAATTTTAGTTATTTAGATAATAATGATTAATTACTCAACATATTACTTTGTGGAACTTAAGTTTATTTTGTAGATTTTAATGTTAAATAATTACAAAAGTTGCTGATTTGATCACTTGGTTGAAAAACAAGAAAGTTATCGTAGCTGTGAACGTCGGAAGTTCAACTCTTCAGGAGAAATTGTTAAAGTGAATGGAGAGAAAGACTATCACCCATATGCACCGATTTGATAGTCTAATCCTAGTTAGCTAATCGCACTTAACTTATCTTTGTCCCAGTGTTATGCACCGTAAGCGAATCTGATTGGATCAGGTAATCTCGATCGACAGCTTTCGAAAATCTGGCAACATTGCTAAAATCACAGGGATTTTGACATTTGCCGGCATTTATGCGCTTTTGTAGATTATCATATCGATCATTGTATGTTTTGATTTTTAAAACTTTCGGCGTCACATTAAAAAAGAATAACAATTAACACCATGAGTGAGAAAAGGATTCCCACTTTCGCAGAAAAAGAAATACTTATGGAGATAATCCTCTTAAAATATGCAGGTGTTTTCGAAGATAAGAAGAACTTTTTAAACTTACAAATCATTTTGAAATTCCAACTCATCTTCTATATTTTCCAAAAAATTAAGAACTGTAGGTTTCGTCAAACCAAACCTTCAGAAAAACGATATATTATCCATGGTGTCGAAATATTTTATACGAAGATAATTCTGTCTGGGAAAACCAAAATTGATGATGTCAAGAATGTCCTGGTCATCATCAATGAACATTTCATCTTTAATATCCATTATTTTTTAAAAACAGGTTAGTAAATATACTAGCAAAACAAACTTTAGAGGTTATCGAATTCTAATCCACGGATTAATCGACCCCAACTTGACCGATTAACTTAAACCTAATTTGACAAAGCTTAAGCGCTGTTTTTCAACGGTGCATAACAAAATATGAAGTTTAAGCCTAATTTCTCAACTAAACGCGATTAAACCCTACGGTGCAATAGGTGTACAAGCGCGAAATAAGCCTTTGCTTATTTCGCGCTTAAAGACAGCTGAGAACAGTTTTTGACAGCTAGTGCTTTTTATGTTGTAAGCACCCTTTAAGTAAGAATCTTTGAAAATATTATTTATTCCTAATGTAGTCAAATAAAGGCTAATATGGATTACATAGGAAGTTGTTATCGAAGTTATAAACCCCAAGTGAAAATGGTTTTAAGGTGACCGTATAGGTAGTGTATTAGCTTTAAACGTGAATCATCTGCATATATTACATATTTTTGACATGCATGCATAACAGAACGTAATAAATAATTTATTGTTAACTGACACGGTGGAAATTGCACAGTCGTGACGATTTAATCTACCTATTGTTCATGATATTATGTATTTTGTAGCGAAAAGGATTTTTGCTCGAATTATGGTGGTCTTGTTGAAAAAGCACTTCTAAGATACGAAAGAACGGGGCTAATCCGGACTACTAAAGTAGTAAGTATTGATTATATTATTGGTATGGTTCTGTTACTGGGAAAGTATCATTCTGTGAGTTGGTAATCTATTAAATTCTAATTGAGAGATTTGCACTTTCAGATGTTATCTATAATTTTATGTGAGTTGAAGATCAAACATAGGTAAAGTGAAATTACATTACCTATACTAACTTATTCCATCAGAACAAGCACATAGGAGAGTTGATGAAAAAACCTATTAATAAATGGCAAAGAGGGAAAACTTGACAACTAATGATACCACCGATGTTTTATGTTCATACATGGCGGTATCCTAAAATTTTAAAGGTAATAAAAACTCCCTTTATCGAAGTAGTGAAGATAAACTCTAGTTCATACTTATCGTTTTTGAAACACGTAACAGCAATTCTCAAAAATCAACAATTAAAATTTTAATGAACTATTGAATTTCAGCTATCGATTTGTTTAGGGTATTTGATTTAATTTAAATAATGGATAAAAGAATAAAACCAGATAGTAAACAATCTACTCCTCACACCGCGTGACACTCGTAACAGTATCTAATTCTTAAATTATAATTAATCAATTATAATACATGAGCAGTGCGTATGCTAATTCTTTTGTACTCGTTACTGGTATCTTTAAATTCAACAGATTTGAAATTATCTCATTATTTTCATAATTTTAACGCGATAAACTGTTTTGCGATATCCCAGACCAAGGTTTTTACAATATGTTGTAGTTTAGATGATTTTTGCTTTAAAAACTAGTAACGTTATTATTGCCAGTTGAACACAATCTCCACTCACACATTCTGTATGAGGTTTCGTTATTAAGATTTTTGAATATTTTAGTTACCACTAGCTTCGCCCCGCGGTTGTTGTTGTAAGCCTTTGAAGTTAGTCTAAAATAAAAGTAGCCTAAGTTACTCCTTATATCATAGGCTATCTGTCAGTGAAAGTCCCGTCAAAATCGGTCCAATCTTTCCAGAGATTAGACGGATTAAACAGACAGAAAAAATATTTAAGGCCCGTATACACTTCCATACGCATTTAATATAAAGCTGATAATACGAAATTACAAACAGACAATCAATTTTATTTATTTGTATAGAGAAAATAAGTTCCAAGTTCATAAATATATTTAATAAAAAGTAGGTGTACCGCAACTGCTAATTAAATTTATTTAATTACATTTAATATTCAAACAAACTATAAAAGATATTAGTTGCTTTTTTACGTATGTGCCTGCATCGTCAACGTATATTGTCAACGTTATATTCACGTGCTGTAGGTACAATAAAAACATAATTCCGAAATGAAAAAAAAAAAAAATTCAGATAAGATGAAGAAATAAATACAAAATCGCGTTATTTCCAAACTTGATGTAAACATAATAACAGCACGAAAACTTTATAAAACACTTAATTAAAATTCCCTAAGTACCAACGGCGCTATTAGAAGACACAAAGCTATGTCAAGGCAATCATCCATTTCTGAATTCAATGAATGTACATTCCTATAATTAGAAGAAGAAAATTCCCATGTAATTACACCTAGAAGTAAAAAAAGTAATCATTGGGTAACATACCTTATATTGCTAAGGATGTGCTAAGTAGAATGATGTGTGTATTTATTTACGCATAAAACGTCGTTGATTCGCATACGAACCACGAAGCCTACGCATGAAGGTACATACTACATCGCGATAGCTTTAAACAAGTATGTTTCAGAGGTCGACGGTGCTTGGCGTGTCTGACAACTCGGTCATGCAGCCTGTCGTATAATTTAATGGGCTATTGTATTCTCTAGTACTAAAGTAGCTAGACTACAAACGAGTATAAGATTTCTTAAGTCTAAGTTGAACCAGTCTTATTTATCAGATTTCTTCATTTACATTCACACCTTATTTTCCTCCAATTTCCCAGTACTTAAAGAAGGTGGAAAGTAATAGCGTGTATACGAACCGCGAGAAAGAAAAAATGAGTACCTCCATAGTTCATTACGAAACTTGAATAACACAAATGCATAACACGGTCACGCAAAGAACGAAGTATTTTATGAAATTTTAGAAGTACAATAGTTACTGATGGCTAATGTATTTTCTGTTGTGTAATATTTATTTTTAACACACTACTTCTGCCTGAACAAACAATTAACGACCCGTTATATGGACACACATACGTCTCGTAAGTGAGACATGATCATATTATTTTGTGTACCATTATCCTACTGATATTTTAACAGACGCAAGAGTTATGTAAAAATAATTTACGAAATCTCAGTTTAAAGTACCAATATGAATTTGGTAATTATGTGAATCCAAAGGTAAATTAACAGTTTAACGGTTATTATTACTCGCAGATTAACTATTGACAAATGTTTAGGCGATTGCTACGGCAACTACAACTTCAGACTCACGAAAAATGTCATATTACAAGAATCAAATGTCATATAATACTTAAATGGCAGTGGATAGGATAGGAAAACACCTCAAAGGTAATATTTGTACACTTGTATCATAACTACTAAGTTATAAATTATATTCACCTCTTAAACCACTGCCCCGTTCCCGAATTACTTAACATACATAACATATTGTATAATCATATCATCTCTTATTGAACTTATGCAACTAATTAGTTATAATAAATGTTATTAATTAATAAAGATTTAAGAATAAGGCAATACATCTTATATACAATCCTAACTTATATTATGAATGCGTATACGAACTTCAAACTCTTTATTCGTTCGTTATGTTTTCAAGGTAGCAGAGACACGCTGATTTCAGCACGAACGAGTCGGGTCGACGAGGCGCGGTACTACCCTCTCACAGAAAATCAACGTAAAATGACAGCGGTTGTGTTTCGTTGGTGAGTGCGAGACCGGAGGCCCAATGATGCGGAAGCATCACAAGGCCACCATGGTGTGGGTCACCATGCTGCATTGTTGCATTGTCTGCATTCGCAGTGAGTATGGTGACCATCACTCTTGGATTCTGCTTATGCTTTCCATCAGGCAGAGTCACTTTGGCAGACTCATAAAAAGAAGAAAAACGGTTTCCCACTTCAACTTCTTAAAAAACGATTGCTTTTTCATAGTTAGGGGTTCAGGAAAGTGAATAGCTTTTTATTATCAAGAAAAAAATACTGTTCATGATGGATTCAAAAATAAATTTTACATAATAGACTTGATAAAAACTATAATAAGGCGAGTGATGCTGCAGGCAAAGATAATTTAAGTAGGTATTTTAACCTCATGTTGGTTAAAAAAATCAATCTTATCTAAGAGGTATTTCTAGTTTTTTGTGTGGGGAAAAGCCGCACGAAACAATTATGTTGATAAGACAAACAATTGTATTTTTTTATGTACACAATACATTTAAGTATACAGACATAACAACGCTGATTATTTTTGTTTTCTTTCCGTCTTTGAACTTTTTGAACTGTAGAAATACTAGCCGGAATTCAATAGAGCAATTCTTGAGAAAAGTTATGTTCATAAAAGCTTTGAAACATCTCGTTGCAAAAAGATATGAAACATTAAATAGAAATGCAAATGAAATTACTAGGAACAGTTAGTGTTACGATTATTCAATGTAATATTTTGGTTAATATTTGATTGTAACGCGGAAATGAAAATAGAACCAAGGCCGATAGCAGAAGTGCCCGACCAAGAGATAATTCTTATCGTCTATTACGTTTTTACGTTATAATACGCAAAAAAACAGAGATCAAGTTGTTATCATAATAAAATTATGACCTACTCGTTATATCGTTCTAAAGTAGTAAACTATTTTAAACAGACGTTCTGCGTGTTAATATACAAGTATGTTAGTGTGAACAACGAAACGGGACAAATGCGACAAGAATTTCCTTCTGATAGGAGGAAATTTCACTATTAAAGCATCCAAATGAATAACCATACACATAAGAACGGATTTACAATAAAAACAGCTTCATGGATAAATGATATAAATATATATATCAGATAAATTATATAATCATCAAACATATTTTTACAAAAACCCTATATCTGTTTACAAATCCAACAAATCACCGCTACGAAGCATAAAACCAATCAAATAAAGTGACTAACGTGTTCTGTATCGGGGGACTATGACCGGGGATGCCATACCATTGCGTCATAGCTTAAGCATTTGTGATATTTGAATTTCGTCGTTTTCATGTAAGTCTTTCAAACTAAATGTTTTTTAACAATTGCAGTACCAAGGCATTATTTTCAGGACATTTATTACCCGTAAAACCCCTAAAAACTAAATTCTGAAGATTAACAAAACATGTATTTATTTCTTCACAAAAATAGTTAAAGTTCAATAGTTCAGTTATTTTTTTTTAAATGCAAAGAATCGCTTCCTCTACGACCTTAATGAATACAAATCGGCCTGAAAATTGCTTGTTTGAATTTATCATAAAAGCTATACATGCTTGTTAACAAGTGGTTGCAAGTTTGAATCCCAGTAGCTGGTCTAGCTAACTTATCCGGAGGACCTAACAAGAACAAATTATTTACACTGTCTTGACTTAAGCATAATGTACTATTCTCAAGACCACTTTTTGTCTCCATAATAGATGATATGTTAGAGATTTTTTTGTTTCCTGAACAACCATTAACTACTAAGTAAAGATTTTATAAATATTTATAAGTTACCATAGTCTGGTAGAGCATACTCCTTTAAATATATGTCGACAAGAATATTAACATATTTAATGCTACTCGCATAAATTACAGATATTTGATAACTATATTTGCATAACAAATGTATATTCACTATCTTCTTTTGACTTTAATCGTTACTTAATTCCTAAATGAATCCACCCTACTTTATTTTGGAAAAAAATAAGGTTTAGATAAGGATTCTAGACGCGTTCGTTTACAAAGATATCGGGTAGTCACGGGTGTGCAGCTTATACAAGGTGCGATGACGCGTGAAGCGTGGCCATGGAGCGACCTAGGGCGTACGTCCTCGTCGCCACATCCACGGACCATAACGATATTTATTACTCGTAAAACATTATCTATTGTACCGTTACAAATAATAGACTATCAAAAGCTTATCGGCAAGCGATTGATTACGTAAATCGATCTTCGTGATTTGTCTCTATCAATTTAAAAAATGGAGAGCAGAGATATATATTATATATAGTCTGTTGATCCGCCATATACATATACAGTAGTAGTCATGACGTAATAACCGATTCATAAATTATAGAAACACATTATATTATGAGCGAAAATTCAGATTATACTGAAAATCTAATAGAAGTTTGTTTGCAAATAAGACGCTAGTTTCAGAACAATGAGAGTTTACAGTTTTACTTTTAAACATTTGTACTTAATTCGTACTTAATTTGTACTAATACTATAACCAGATTAAAAATAAGACAAATGAGAATGCAAATTAGATCATATTGACGTTCCATATTTACAAGAGTTTAAGTGATGATAAAAAACCTACAATATCTTACTACCAAATCAAGTATGTCCCAAATAGGTGTGTAGACAACTTGATACGAGTATAACCTTCCAAAGGCTTCCGCACCACGACTAGGCCGCCCCGTTGTTTGGCACTATTATTCAGCATTTTGTCATTGCGTGTCTCAATTATGTAATTCATGGCTTGCAAACATGTGACCAACATGTATGAGCGACAACTCATAGCCAACTAGTTCTCTACATTTGTTAACTAGTTACTACATACATGGTTCAAATACAGTATTAAAATCTGTAGTCGTGTTAACTACAAGAGATTTGAAGTAATCGTTTTATATTGTCATTGTTGCTGAAGTACATGATAAGAGAACAAAATGATAATAAAAATAAGTATGTTAAGTAAAGCGTAAAAAAAATTAACGAAATACGGATGCGGAATATTATAATGGAGATATTCTATCGCCTCGTATGATGTACACTTGTTTTAATATTATTAATGCGTGTATTCAATATTTCGGCCTAGTTATAGTTGTAGAGCCATCAGAACAGGGTCGCAGACGTTTTGATCAGGTTAGCGACCCCCTATTACGATTACTATTACGGTTAGCGCTGGCTTATCGCGCAGTTACCGATGCCCTGCTCAGCTCATGCCTGGTTGCCGACCGTTCGACATACAAACGCCGTAACACAATACATATTTGTATATTTCATACATTTATTTAAGTTAATACATGTATATTATTTATACTTGTCTTCTGTTAATATTAAGTGGCATATGGAACCGACTACCATTCCATTTTTATTTTAAAATTCTACTGTAAATAGAATTCTGAATATTTATTTAGAATACTACGTGTTCTTTCATCAAAAAAATTGTAAGGTTATTTACAGCAAATGAGAAATCATTAAAAGCTTTCTAATCCTTACATAAATTGCTCAGGTACATATGAATGTCATGCAATTCCGGTAAGTAAGCTCTTATTATATCACTTCCCGGGGATTATGACTGAGAACGTAATAGAGCGACCAATGCGGTTTAGTATTTCAGCTGCTGCTATCGAATAACTGAACCTTCTTAATGGAAATTAGCGCAATTAATCAATGTTATTATCTCACAACCTCATCTTAAAATTATATATAACCGGAAATATTGTAAAAAATTAACACTAAATATTTACGTAAATAGTCCTGTCTATTACGTTATTCGTTTGTTTTTGTATATACATATTTTATTTATACGTATATTTTTAATAGTTTAACTAGAATTTGAAAATTACCTAAATATCCCTAAAATATAAATCTTCATTCTTCTTTGGTGTAGTTTTGTTTTTAGTTTAGTATAATAAATAAGTTCGGAATCCTCTAAACAAAAATCACATAATAGATATTAAGGCTCAACACGTTCACGCACTTTAAAATTAATCAATCAATGTTATTGGCGAGAACAACTTATGTAAATTCCAAATGTTTATAAAAATACAAAGATGTTCAGGTGTGTATGATAATTTTCTTGAGTGTAGATATTCACCTAATAATCACGACTTGTTTGTTATAAAAGTATTTCCTTAATAATATATAACAACGTAATTAATTGTCTGTCGACGGAAATAAATAAAATAAATGTAATTGATTAGATCTTATTACTTAACACTAAAACTCCGTAAAACATAAATTATTTTTTTATTATCTACTAGCTGACCCACGCAACCTCGTTTGCGTCTCCCATTACCTGTAGCATTTTCCCCCGTTTTTGAAACATTCTTCATTGGTGCTCCGCTCCTATTAGTCTTAGCGTGATAATATATAGCCTATAGCCTTCCTCGATAAACGGGCTATCTAACACTGAAAGTATTTTTCAAATCGGACCAGCTGAACCTGAGATTAGCGCGTTCAAACAAACAAACTCTTCAGCTTTATATATTAGTATTAGTATATATATGGATATAGTAATTAAAAACTTACTAGACCACTCCTAATCAATTTGTGTACTGTTAACTAGTTTTGATTACTTCTACCTTATTTATACCTACTTCAAACATCTAACTACAACTTGAGAACTGCAAGCCGCAATAAATTTTATTATGTTAACGCCTATCACCGATTGAGAAATTTGATATCGGTGAACATTACGCAACATTTTAAATGAGATTTTATTGAAGATTTTTCTGGATAGTTTCAACGTGTTTACAGCCTTGGGAGTGACTTCGACCGGCGGACCTCCAAATTACACATAACAGTGGCGTAGCGAAGTGGGACAAAAACTCCCGAGGTTTTCGGCGGAACCACGAGCTCGCCTCTTCCTCGTCCAGCCATTAAAAAGTACCTTCAAATTATTTACTACTTACTCTCATCTTGGATGTCTAAATTTATTTAAATATTGAAAATCTGGTATAAATATCAGAACTCTTGATCTAATGGCTGCACGATAAGCTACGATTGATGAAGGTACAGACTGTTCTCTTTTTATTGTGTCATGACATAGTCGATACAAAATTTAATTTTAAGTTAAAGAATAGTATGAAATTGAAATTTTAAACATATTTGAGAACAGTTTGACCAAGTGTATAAACTTTTACGTTGCAGTCACTATATTCCAACAAATTGATTACATTTGGTGAAATTTAGATTTATTAATAACGATATTTGTACAGTACAAAATCTATTGAAATAACAGTACATATATGAATATATAAAAAGCAATATTAATTCCTTGTTTATGCAAAATAAGATTTATTATTCACTTTATTTATTCAATAGATTTAGTATTGTATATCATTGATATTATTAAAAATAGTTTGCAATAATCGTCGGTATTATTTACAGATTTTTTCTATATTTTGAATGTATATAAATATGTATAACAAAATAATACATGGCATATATTAATATTGATATACAGTTTTACTTTCTTGCTACACGTCTTCATAATAATGGCCTCTATATTAACATTGAATTTATTTAATCAGTATTCAAATATTTAAAATAGGCTAACACACGTACGGTTCGCTAGACTAACGTTACCGTTGTGTTAACATAATTTGCTGTTCAAACCTTTTTTTATGCACCTACACACATTAAAATTATCAGTATTATAATTACTATAATTTATACACATTCAGAATATGGAATAGGTGTTAGTTAAGTAGAAATGATGTAAGGAAACTTACCATCACAAGTAGCGGCCATGAACTTGCCATTGGCAGAGAAGTCTACCAAAAGCACATTCCCAGGGTGTCCCTTGAGATTCTTGAGTAGCCATGGGTGAGTGAAGTCGGACTTTCCTTTCCAGGGACCGCGTTTCTTTGATTTTCCCACAGTACGGTTTTCAGTTACGGGTGCATCGGAATTTGTCTCTTCGATGGGAGCTCCTAAAATAAAGTATGTATTAGACATTATGTTTAATACATAAAGCGGTGATTCGCACGGTTGAGAAAGGGTAATGAACTTAAGATCCTTGCACTCAGTATAAGTATTTAATAATAAAAAAAACGAATATATTAGCAGCTTCGTAGCATTAGATATTCTTTAGATTCTGGTCAATCACATCTTGTTTATTGCAGTGATGATAATAATACATAATTATGTATATATATTTCGCAAAATTATAATTTAATTAAAGCATATAAATGCCGTAACACGGACATTTTGTTATAATGTAAAAAATTTGCCTGTCTAAATCACAAAACTGGCAATTTGATTACGAACTAATCTTATTACTTTGGATATTTTGTTGTTTTGACCTACCAAAAAATTATAAAAAAATACTTTAAAGAAGTATTTTTACAGCAATGATACCAGGATGTTTAAATAACGGCTAATGATTGAAAAAAATTATACCTAACATGTGCGACAGTGAAGCCGATTCTTTATTTAATTTAACGTGATAGCTTAAAATGAGGTGGGCTCATGTTATGCTTATAAAAATACCGTTATACAGTCATGAGTAACGGGCAAAACAATTCAGACTAATATACAGTTTCTGACGAAGACACACTTAGACAGCGTAATGTAGACATGGATAAATCTTAACATGAGATGCCTCTATGAAACGTACAGCGTTTTACTGAGGTACATAGAGAATTTCGACTTATTTAATGCAAAGAACAAGGTTACACATAGGATCACGTTCCTAAATACCTAGTTTGTAGTTTTAGGACTTCACTGACCTATATTTTCCACTAGTAAAACTTTACAAGACTCTTTACAAAGAATTTTTACAAGTAGATAATATAGGTCAACTGAGCCCCAAAACTATAAATAAAGCTTCTTGGAAACATGATCATATTCATATGTAACTTTGTTCTTTGCATATGTCGATTGTTGTCTGTCGTATGAGTCGTATCCATTGTAGTGCAGGGATGATTATGTGATTACATACCGTTTTACATACCGTAAGATATATAACACTCACTTACAGGAAATTATGTTAAAATTTTAAATTGGATTCTCCATGTTTTTTTCGATGATACATTTTCTCCTCCTTGACGTAGGTGTATCATTAATTTCAAGGAAAACGAAACGTTATCATTTATATATATGTATGTATACTGTATGTGTAAAGGATATCTAACCGATCATTTATAGATGTATACATAGATGTATATATATACATCCATACACACGTTGATTCACGGTTAGTCATTATAAAGAATACATTCGTGGAATAAAAACACGTCATGAACTCATTTGGGCCCGCTTAAAGTTTCTTAGCCACGTTTTTGTGTAGTATTTTTTTCATCCATAATATGTAAAGCAACAGTGTTGTGTTGTTTAATGAGATTATTGTTTCACTAAAAAAATAATTAAACGCCGTGAGAATATGTGATTTCGAAAGACGGTAACAGCCATTGTTGAACACTATTAACTTGAGTTTGAAGCCTATGTTATAAGTTATAACTGAATAATACAACGGAAAGAGGAAAGATCTCGTAGATTATGTGAAAGCTAGTTTCTTTATCTATAGTATTGCTTGTTTTTTTTAAGCAGACCTCGCTGCGCATTGTGAAGCAGCTGGCGCCAGATGGTGTTTTGTATTACGATAGCACGACTTACACCCAGTAAAACTGTTTGAAGTATTTTCACCTACATTGTATTCTAAGTGTTACGGTTTAGATAATAATAATAATAAAATAATAATAATAATAATATATTTTTAAATGTATTTGTTTTTATATTTATATTTAAAAATGTAATTAATATGTATATAGAAATGAAATAAAGAGAATAATTTATTGTTTCTCTCACACACAGTTTACAATTAAAAACAAATTCATACAGCAAATAGCAAATACAGTTCACATAAATATAATCTGTGTGGGAGACTGGTATCTGTACTAGGATGACCTGTATTATAATGACAATATGACGCTAATGAATGATGCTAAAATTCACATCTTTACTATTAGTAGTCCCAGGGAAGATTTAATTTCTTGGTGTAAAATATGTACTATTCTAGAAGGATTTTTGTTAAGTATTTTACAAACCCTTCCAGCTTACATAAAATTTAAATACATACTAGGCATAACACAGAAACTTCCAGTATAAAAACGGGCAAATCTTTATAAACGCAAGTAAATACGCATTCGAATCTGCGAAATATTATTTGATAGTCTGAAAATTTACATGATCTGTTAGAATTATGAAAAGGATTTCAGTTAAGTAAAATGTACAAAAAAAAGTAGGTATTTAAAAGATGCCTAATATATTTTTAGACTGGAAAGTAACCTTACTGCTTCTGATGCAATGATTATAATAAAGGCTGTTTTGATTTTAACTGGTAAGAGAAAGTGACTACACTGAAATGCAATTTTTACCGTTGCAAACAAAATTGTATTTGTAAAAGGAAACAAAATTTACTGTACATACCGTTTGTTAAGTCTAAAATATACCATAAAAACAGCAAAATCCTATTTTAATTTTATATATCCTTTCATTGATGTTTCATTTTTGAAATCTTGGAACACTAACATCATTTCTATATAAGTCTTGTCCAAGATTTATGTAAAGTAACAAAATATGGTAAATGCATTTTTTTTAAAGAAGTTAAGTACCTATTTTGAAAAAAAAAGTAGGTAACATTAACAGTTCTTTCAAGTTATAATAAAATTAGCATAAATGATTCATATTATAAATAAATTCAGTCTCATTATTTAACTTATAAACCAAGTGCTGTGTAATTATGTTTCATTCAACAATATTTGTTCAGATGCCAGGTGGTATGTTATGGTGGATTATAACATAATGAAGTAACACATTAGCATAGTAAATGTTAAAATTATATTGCAAAACAACAACAAACTTGGTTTTAGCAAGTACCTACAAAAAAAATGTGGTCAAAATAATACTTAAAGCACAAATAAGTTAAAACTTCTGGAAGTTTCTTGATTTTTAAAATACCCTCTAGTCAATTGATAATATCTTATAAATATATTAGGTATCAATTGATTAATAACAATCCAGTTTTCACAACACCATGCATATACCCACATGGTGTCTTTAGGTTAGAATATGAATAACTCATGTTTCTCTTGAGAATACTATTCCAAATGTGAATACAACAGGAAAATACATTTTCATAAATTTACCAAGAAACATCGATAATATGAACTAATATTTTTGGCGGCAAATGCGTTATACGCGATCAATTATTAAATTTTATTATTTCTGAATCACTTTTGGTTTTAATTGAATTAAAGTAATAACAAATACTTCTTTGCTCTATTTTAAAAAGGAAATTTATGAAAATTTAAAGCACATGGTATGCAAGAATAATAAAATTTAAAAATACCTATGTATCTATCTTTTACCTAATATATAAAATGTGAAGAATTCATAAACTGCATATTAGCAAATAAAAATTTAAATTAAAAAAGAAAGATGTACATTAGAAAATGATAAATGAACTTTGTCAGCTGCATTCTTCGAGTACAGTTAAAGAATTTTTACAATCACATTGAACCCACCGCAATTATGTGCAATCAGTTTTTAAGAGAAGCATTAGGTATATACACATTTAAAAAAATATATTTAAACAAAATTTAGTCTGAATAAAAAAGATTGCAAGTAATTTATTTCTCTTATTTCCAAAAATTAAGCCATATACATTGATGTACCTGTATCAGGCTCAACTTCATGTTTTAGTGCTTCCTTTTTCTTGTTACTGAATACGATCTTGTAGACAAAATGTAATGCTACACAGAGAATTATTGTAATTCCAGAAATGAAGAATACATTTAAGTTTTGACCGGCTTGAATATCGCCCATTTTCACTCAATATTATTTACGAAAACGTAAGAACAGACACAGACTCAAAAATTCACGTTCACCACAACTACGATCACGCGGTCACAAAGTCACAATAAACTAACCACAGATTCGTAATACGTAACCATGTTACTTGACTGAACTGATTGACTTCACTGAATGAATTAAATATTCATTCAACCAGTCATTCCTTACGAACATTTACGCCCCGGCCGACGACACCTCGTAGCTCAGAGACTGTGACGTAAACGTAAGTAAATAGGTAAGTAATTTTTAGATACATTTAGATGCGGCATGTTTAGATTTTGTCGTAGAGATTTTGTCTCACGAGAAGTCGAGAAGTATCGCCACGGCACGACGCGGCGACGGAATGTTGCCAGCCAGCTACTATGGGATTCCCCAAAAACTCTTAAAAGGTGATTCCTGGTAGCATGTTTATCATTGAACACTTCCTTGTTGTGTGTTTTATAAAACTAACTGACCCGGCGAACTTAATACCGCCATATTGTTTTCGTGTTCTTTTTTATATTTCCGAAAATCTTGTTTTAAAACTCCAACATTTTCTTATAATTTTTTTCGGTACAAACCTTGTCCTGACATTAACAAACACATTAAAAAATTATTATCAATTTTGGTGCAGTCAATGAGAAGTTATGCGCGTACATACATTTTGGTGATTTATTTCTACTTATATAAATACCAGCAACCCGCCCCGGCTTCGCATGGGTGGATTTCAGATGTACCCACCGACGACACGATTCGTGCATTTTAAATCTGTAATATCTTCGAATAAATTAATTTAAATTACATAGGTACTGTAAAGGGTCATATTGATCTATATTAAATGCATAATGTATTTAAGGTACTTAATTGGATAAGAATTAATACTGTATTGCTTATAATCGCTTCGTAAATAAGCCATTATTTCTCGTAAAAAGAAAGGATTAAAAATGGTTAATGTGGGTTATCCGAGATAGACATTTACCATCGCAGACTTTTTTGTATACCTTTTTTAGTGTTCAACTCTACTGCTCTACTTAGGCACTTTTCAATAGTGTCGATTAACTTTAAAATGTCATAATCTTAAACGAGAATTAGATTTAATATTGAAGAACTACAATATTGACATAAACTTGCAATTTAATGCATAAATTAAGTGTTTGGGCTGTTAATTTCTACGCTCGTACATATTATATTATCTATAATATTCTACATGTGAATGTAAGTTTGTTTGTTACGCTATCACTACTTTTTACTAAATTCAAGCGAGGCCTCGGGCGAAAGCTAGTAAATTATAATTGTTCTAGTCTAAGTTTTATGTTTTTAATAAAATTAAAAAGCAGATAATTACAAAAATAGGCTAACACAAAATAACAAGGCGTTTACTATGAAAATTACAATGAAGTTAAAATAATCAAAGTCACTTATTAATAATGAAATTTTATTTAACAACATGTACGCAATAAAGCGTATTCTCATACATGAGTTTCATTAATTTGTTTATTTATTCTGGCCTTTTAAAATAGGGTGAGGTAATGATATCACAACCATGGAGTATAGAGGTAAGGAGCACGATCTTTGATGGGCTCTTAAGGGGCGCGTCCCTAAAAACGCGCGAAAAGGCACTTGCAGTTTTCCAAAACACAAACTCAGTTCATATTTGACACTAAAAAAATAAAATCTCAGTAAAATTGTACGTCAAATATGACTAAATAATAGTTCGAGAACCGACCACATAGGCGCTGGAGTGAGAAGAGAGTATGATATCGTTTTATTAAATTGTGGTTTAAAAATTTAAAACTTTGCGTAGTACCTAAGTGTCCGACAAACATAATCAAATAATTTAATTGTGGTTTAAATATTAAAACCTTTTCGTAGTTTCCTATCCGACAAACATAAACAAATAATAGTTCATTTGATTATCTTTTCTAATTCTTTAAATTTACACTCTTTGCACAGTGGCGTCACTTTCCCATGACATCCGCGTGACATCCCCAAATCTGTCTGCCATGGCGGCTACTTTTTAAAAAATATTTGAACTGCCAGAATGACTCTGCCCCGCCTGATGGAAAGCACAAGCAGAATCGAAGAGTGGTGGTCACCATCCTCAATGCGAACAATGACCGTGCAGCATGGTGACCAGCACTATGGCGGCCTAGTGAGATACTTTTTCACACCCCGCTTAAAGGAACCGGGATCATAGTGGGACGGAAACACATGCGCTGGAAGCGAGTTCCAGGTTTTAACCGCTCGGCGCAGGAAGAAAGAACCGAATCGATGAGTGCGAGAGTGTATGTTCTCCACTCTGAGGCGGTGACTTCTAAGGCTGGCACGTGTTGTCCTGTAGAGGAAGGGAGAAGGGGAGACTAGTTGGAAGAGCTCTTCAGAACACTTTCCATGATAAAGGCGATAGAGGACTGCCATGGAGGCCATATCTCTACGCATCTGCAGAGACTCAATGACTCGGTGGCCTCAGGACTGCTGACAATGTGGATTGCTCGCCGCTGCAACCGGTTGAGAGCGTCAAACAGATACTGCGCGGCACCATCTCAAAGATGAGAACAGTACTCCACGCACGAGTGAACCTGGGTCTTATAAAAAGACAAAGGTGCTCAGGCGAGAAGAACCGTCTCACCTTGTTTAGAATACCTAATACCTCATTTCATTTCAAATATCATTTCATTTCATTTCATTTCCGCGAGGCCGCCTTAGTGACGCTCTCAACGTACTCGTGCGGGTTGCCCCAGGCAAAAAAAAAAGGCGGAAGTGCTCGCCGAAGTTTATCGACGGGTGGCTGAATATCGGGCGGAGAGTGGCATTCGTCTTCCGCCCGAAGAGGTACGCGAGTGGCGTGAAGCCGCCCGTCGAGCCACGATGGCTAGATGGTCGTACCGGCTGGAGACTCCACGCGCTGGCTTTGCCGCCGTGGAGGCTCTCCAGCTGGTCATCCTAGAGTGGGCAGGGCGGCAGCACGGGACCCTTTCCTTCCGACTGACGCAGGTACTTTCCGGGCACGGTTGCTTCGGGAAGTATCTGCACTCGGTCGCCAGGAGGGAATTGAGTCCCGCCTGCCACCACTGCGACTGCAGTGAGGACTCGGCCCAGCACACGCTGGCGGTTTGCCCCGCTTGGGCGCCGCAGCGTCGGGCCCTCACTGCAGTCATTGGAGGAGATCTCTCGCTACCGGCCGTTGTACGCTCCATGGCCGGTAGCGATAGCAGTTTTACCGCGGTCGCAACCTTCTGCGAAGATGTAATCTCGCAGACGGAGGTGGCGGAGAAGGCCCGGGAGGACGACCTCCACTCGGACCCAATCCGCCGCCGGCGAACCGGGCGGCGGAGGCGCGCCTATGAGCGCCTCATGCCGCCCTGAGTGTGGCCGCGGATGGTCGGGACGGGCTTTCCCTTCCATCCGCTCTAGTGGTCGCCCGCGAGGAGGCGATGTTACGCGTGTGCCGTACGTCGCCTAAATTGAGATTTTAACAGCTGACGGTGCCCGCTTCTGTGCGGGCAAGCGCTGGGAGGGGTCCGGACGTGTTAATAACTGCAGTTCCCGGATTCCTCCCTTCACAGGCGCAGAGTGGCACACCGTGTGGTTTTAGTCGGTTCGAGTCCGACACACCGCCCCGCCACAAGCCCCGGTGGGGTGACGGTCCGAGGGGATTTCCACACGATAAAAAAAAGGCAATCCGCGGTCGCAACCTTCTGCGAAGATGTAAGCTCGCAGAAGGAGGCGGTGGAGAAAGCCCGGGAGGACGACCTCCACTCGGACCCAATCCGCCGCCGGCGAACCAGGCAGCGGAGGCGCGCTCACCTGCGCCTCATGCCGCCCTGAGTGTGGCCGCGGATGGTCGGGACGGGCTTTCCCTTCCATCCGCTCTAGTGGCCGCCCGCGAGGAGGTGACGTTACGCGTGTGCCGTACGTCGCCTAAAATAAGAGGTAACATCAGAGGGTGCCCGCTTCTGTGCGGGCAAGCGCTGGGAGGGGTCCGGATGTCTTAATAAAAGCAGTTCCCGGAACCCTCCCTCCTCAGGCGCAGAGTGGCACACCGTGTGGTTTTAGTCGGTTCGAGTCCGACACACCGCCCCGCCGCAAGCCCCGGCGCGGGTAACGGTCCGAGGGGATTTCCACACGTAAAAAAAAAAAAAAGTCAAGGCAGGCAGGCAGGATATCGAGCCTGCCTTGTAATGGCAGTTGAGTGCTCTGAAAAGTCGGCAGGGGAAGGAATGGAGACTTTTTGGCCGGAAACGCGCACACCTGCGTTTTCTTGGCGATGAACTCGACCAGATTCTCGCAGCCCCATTGAGAAATGCGGCCCAGAACATGGTCGAGTTGAGCGACAAGCTCCTGTCGTTTTTCCTCAATATCTGCTGTCCTAAGAACACTGTTTATGGTATTAAAACGCTCCGATTCTACTGTTCTACTTCACAAAACTCCTCTACAGTCAATATTACTCCTCGACCATCACTTTTATAACTTTAGGTATTGTAAATACAGCAAATGACTAAAAAGGCAGTGTTCTTCTTCTTCTTTTGATGAAATGGCAACCAGCCGGATCTCTCGGATCAGCTATTTCTGCCAATGTCAAGTGTTTATTTATAGTCTTCATTGTCATTATCATAAGTTTTCGTTGTGATGAAATTAATGATTGAATTGATGACGATAAGCTCAGCGGCTTTAGCTGTAAAAAAGATTCGACATTTAACTGATGTTGATACAGCTAGAATAGTTTACTTCAGTTACTTTCATAGCATAATGAGTTACGGTATCCTACTCTGGGGTAACTGTGCAGATATTAATGCCATATTTGTTTTACAAAAACGCGCCGTGCGAGCCATTTATAAATTAGGCCCTCGAGTTTCTCTCCGTTCCAAATTTAAAGAGATAAATATTCTGACTGTATCTTCTCAATATATATACGAAAATTTAATCTATGTTCAAAGAATTATATCAAAGTTTCCTAAAATTAGTGATGTTCATTCGGTTAATACTAGAAACAAACATAATCTTAGTGTTCACGTCACTCGTCTCCACAGAGTAAGCAACTCGTTTATCGGACAATGTATACGTTTTTACAATAAACTCCCTATTGATAGTAGGAATTTGCCATAAGGAAATTTAAGAATACCATTAAATCTAAGTTATCCGCAAAGGGGTATTATACCATAGCAGAATATCTTGATGATAAAACCGCCTGAGATTGAGCTGCCCATTCTGCACATGCTGTTTATTTTGAATGTTTAAATTTATTTTGATGTGACGATAACTTGTAGTTTGAAACAAACTCATCTTAAATTATTGCTGTTGTTGACATTTTTTTTTTTTTTAATTATTATCTTTATTGATTATTGTAATTGTGTCTAAAATTGTACTTATCGCTTTTTTTATTGAAATGTCTTTTGCATTTGGTAATATTGTCTGGACTTTATAAGAGAGGATGATCCCTGAGTTTGATTCGTCCTTTCTTCTCAGGGCTAGTCCAGTTATGAAAGGCCGAACTCATCTGCTCAAAAAATTTTTAACTTGCAAAAGTGTTCATGTAACCTAATTGCAGAATAAATGATTTCATTTCATTTCATTTCATTAAAAATATAAAAAATGTGGATGAGATGAAATTGGGACCGTCTTCCGAAAAAAACGATCTCCAAGGCAGAGTCGATTTGACAGCATCAAAAATTGCCTGTCACATTCACAAGATTCATGTCACAATGACTTCTTTCGTGAGACAGAATAATTATGTTTCTTTTCCAAATAATGTCTTAATAGTCTCATAATATCAATAATTCAGATTAATCACAATAGCTTTGAGAACAATTATTATTTACAACTAACATTAAAATTTTGCAATAATAATGTTACTGGCTGGTTACAGTCACAAAATTCAATGTTAGACACATAAAAAAAGGCAACCGTAAATAAACCGACTTAATTTACAAACTATAAAAGTCACTTTTAAGCAATCCATTTTTTTTTAATAAAATGCCGTTCGGAAGAAGTAAGAGCCGTGGGTAAATATCCTATTCTATCACACTTTTACTATATTTTCTTGTTAATAGTCTAATAGTGAATACCGGTATGTATTGTAATAATAATAATACTAAAGCCTTTTTATTTCCATGCACCTTACATTTAACTTAAAACTAACAAATACTGCAAATTATATTGTGTGATTAGGGCATGGCTCCTCTCCGGATATAGGCCTCCTCCAACTGTTTCCATAGTTTTCGATTGGTCGCCTTAGTCATGATGTATTGTAAAGGTTCTCCTAAATTGGTATTGGTATTACATCAATCTTATCAATATCCACCGCGTGTTTTTCTCTAGAATCGAAATAGTCTATGTGAAGATATTCTTCTCATGTTAAATTATTTATTAATAAATTAATATAGTTCAATTCTACCACTTTTACTTCTTATTTGTTAAAAATGAACGCATCCAAAATTTCAACAATTTTAAGTGGCAGCTTTGGAAATACGTTGTCTCTGTCTCTCAATCTACTTTTACGAGTAACAGAGTGAGCCAATTATAGTGTTCTAAATTTAAACTTTCTGGAACATGATTGTTCATAACTTTTTGTTAAATTGACAACCATGTGTCAGTCAGTTTTGCGAGAAGTGTAGTACTAACAGTGTCGTGTAAATTATCGGAATTATAAAATAAATACAAAAGATGCCTCGACGTGGACGATCTAATCCTCCGCCGCCACCGCCGCGACGGTAAGTATTTTATTTATTTTATTGAGTAATACTCGATTTTACATGCGGAGGTAACGTTCGTAACAAATTGTTTTTAGAGCTGCTCCTCCACCGAGCAATGTCCCGGCTCATGCTCCACCATCTACCCCAGCGCCGGCAATGGCACAACCTCAGCAGCCATCAATGTTCGGTCAGATGGCAGCCACAGCAGGCGGTGTTGCCGTCGGTTCAGCAGTGGTACGTAATTGTATTACGTAATTTAAACGTAAAGTGACTTGACCCTAACCTCAAACTTCATTGAAATTTTACGATTTTAACGTATATTACTTCTCTTTACAGTTGCAAAAAAATTGGCATGATTCCAATCGATGTGTGAATCGGTGGTCACATGTTAATAGTGACGTTATCATGATTCATTAGTTTTTGTTTACAGCAAATTTATATTTTGCATAATAAATATTGTAATTGCGTATTTCATTATTCATTTGACTTGAAATTTTTTATTGAAACTTTTTAACAAAACTTACAAAAGTCTAATAAGAATAGTGTATAATGTTTGTGTATGCTATTGTTACAGGGTCATATGGCTGGTAGTGCTTTAACTGGAATGTTCAGTGGTGGCAGTAATAGTGAACCTGCACAGCAACAGGCTGCTCAGCCTGCTGCTCAGACATATAATCAGCATCAGAACCAGCAGCCCCAGGGACCTTGTGCTTGGGAGATCAAGCAGTTTATTGAGTGTGCCCAACAGCAACACGACCTTACTCTCTGCGAAGGCTTCAATGAGGCACTGCGTCAGTGCAAAATTAACAACCACATCTAAAGTTTAGTGCAATTATTTGAAGGTGCCATACTAAATTATATATCATGTTGTATAAATTCTTTAAATATTCTTTAACTGAATTTTACAGTCTGTATTGCTTGTCTGTGAGCTCTTTTAATATAAAGGTAATTTATTTTGAACCAAAAAGCCGGCACCTTCCTAGTAGTTATTATATTTAGTTTCAAGTAAATATAATTTTCTTGAAGATGTATGTAGTAAATTTTTAGTATTTTCTTTGAAATATATATTGTTATGTGAAATCTATAGCCTGATATGTTTTATAAATGTTACTTTTAGAAAAATATCAATATACTTTAATAAAACAACAAACCCATACTGTTGTTTTTTTTTTGCCATGATTGTAAAGTAGCTGCTGTAGAGCAGTAAATGTAATATTATTTTGTGCATCAGTTGCCAGTATGTATAAAATTTTGCCATTAAATAATAACATGCATCCCAGCCTGGGTTTGCACGGAAGTCTTTGTAATGCTCAGAGTTCCTGCACTATAATATGCATGTATTACACATATAAAGCTTCTTCTTGAATCACTCTTTCTATCGATAAAAACTGAATTAAATGAGTAGTTTATAAGATCTGAGCAAACAGCAAAAAATCATTCCTTTTAGAAACTCTTAGAAATCTTTGCTTTTGTTACTGTTAGTCATTTTTTTAAATCCTGAACAGTTGTCATTTTTGATACTTTTGTGTATAATTGTAAACTAAACAATAGCGTTAAGATGAATTTTTAAAAGTTATCATCGTCTCAGCCGAAAGTAGTCAACTGATAGACATGCCTTCCCCAAGGCTCTTCTCAACGAATGGTTCTGTGGTGTGGTGCCTGCATACATCGGCTTTCCGCGACCCACCAACTCGTTTTTGTAGAGTGCCTACCCACACTCTGTCCGACTTCAGACAATCGCCACTCTATAAATTTTTGGCCCCATCCGTCATCTGATCTACGCGCAAAGGGGCCCGCCCACTGCCACTTAAATTTGGCAATTCTCCGGGCAAAGTTGGCAACCTAGGTTCTTCTGCGGATTTTGTCATTATCATTATTAGTAAAGGGTTCGTAATTTTACTGCGAGAGTCATATTGTTCGATGAATGGAAAGTCGACTGAACGTTACTTCGAATTGAGTTTGTCGCGAAAGACCCCTACATGGAGATCGTACCTACAATATGTTGAAAGTGTTTCATTTTCTCGATTATAGAAATAATACACCACACATGGTTGCTTTATATTTAACTCATTCAAAAAAGCATTCATTCGGTTCAAAAATGTTCGATGAATCGTTCTGTCGAAGAAGCGTTTATCGGTGAAAAGTTCTTTCGCGATAAACTCAATTCGAAATAACGTTCAGTCGACTTTCTTCGCAGTAAAATTACGGACCCATTTGTAAGTGTCCAAAAGATAAATGTAGGTATAGCAAAAATAAAAATTGTACACAAACACTTCTGTATTTCTTGATTTAATAGAAATAATAATAAAGTAAAAATTAAAAAAACCTTTAAAAGCGATTGTAGAATCGCTTATAACAAAGTAGTACCTAGATGACCAAGATGTTTTTTTTTATAAACGCCACCTTTTTGTTATTTTTCTTAAGTTTAGTGGCGGCCTCTCTTAGTACGCCCCGATACTGTTTATTCTACACCTTATTCCAGTTTAGTTTAATGTAGTTCGCTCGAGTTGCGATAGATGGCGCTAGATGTACATTCATTTTATATATTTGATTGTTAAACACACGAATAAAACGACATTTTCTAAAAATTAATCCTAGCTAGATCGATTTATCGCCCCCGAAAACCCCTGCATACAAAATTTCATGAAAATCGTTGGAGCCGTTTTCGAGATTCAGATTATTAATATAGGTATATACAAGAATTGCTCGTTTAAAGGTATTATATTAGATAAGCGGTTCTTCCATGGCTTTTCTTGATGATGATGAAGAGAGATTTTCACAAGGGGATCAAAACTGTGTTTAGGTAAGGTACGTAGCACGACCAGGCTTTTCGGCTATGTTTCGGAACCGTATGTTCCCCTGTAAACCGTACAGGGTAACCCGTATGGTTCCAAAACATAGCCATAACCATGAATGCCAATGTTTGTTTGCCATTGCAAGTCATGAGCGAGAGACCGAGTTTGCGTGTAGTGTGTCGAAATCGAACAGAGTAAAGCTATGCGGTGTTTGAGGGGGCGAGGTGTCTCAATTTTGGCTCAGTCACCGTTATCGGCCTAGTTGCACGGATTTACAATTATCGTCAACCGCGCAACCAAAGACTATATTCCCACCATTACTAGTGGTTATATTCTCTATCTCTCTCGCAACCCTTATTTGCGAACTCCTCTTGTAAGTTCGCCTTCGACCAGTTTCTGCAGGGGCGGAAAATAGTTAAAGGCTTTTCCGTACAACACAAGTGGAACACATGTCCCCGTGTATGGCCTCGATGGCCGGAATCGTTGAGAAGAACATGGATGACGTTCCACCCGTCACGGATGCGGCGATAGGGGCAGCTGGCCTTTGAATCCGTTGCAAGACCACTGCCCCCAGGACAAAAGGCCCTTTGTTTGTTTGAGCGCCCACGTGCAATGCCAACAAAGCTGGTGTTTTTCTTCTATGTTGTTTTTTCTGTTTTTTATTTGTTTTTCGTTTTAAAGACAACTCCCGCACTAGGAATAAATCCTGTGTCGCGGGGGACTGTACAAACATACATGAAACGGACACAAAGAACACCCAGACTCAGAACTACAATTTGTGGACCACACAAAGTGTTGTCCTACGTGGGATTTGAACCCACGACACTTGGCGAAGTATGGGACTAATCCCGCCCACACGCCCACCACTGTAACTCCTGTACACCAGGATCAACAGCGGTGACCCACGAAAACACCGAGTTATGACACTCGGGAAGTCCCAGGAAAAATTTAACTGTCTTGGAACCCGCAACGAAATTAATCAGAAGAAAACTGGAGAAGTTGGAAATATAATAAGTCCACTTCCCTCCTTAGCAAAGCGGGAGACAAAATGGAGTCAAAATAGGCAGACGCCTTTTTCAAACCGGGAAGCACCACGGATAAAAATATTATGGGTCCTAAGTGAGCTATATTTGATTTCTATAGTATGTATGGCAGAATCGCTTAAACGCACGGAAATTCACCGCAGTTGACACAAGATCCCCATAATATACTACCCCAGACGTCATTTGTAAGCTATTTAGCATCATGTTACGTTCATTGTACCAAAGACTACATTCCCAGAGGATATGATGAGCCGACTGTTCACAGCTAGAATCAGGTGTTGAGCATTGACACAATGGTGAATCGACTAATTTAAATGAGTATAGTTTGCTCTTAAAGTTACCGTGGCCTGTAAGAAATTGAGCGACACAGTGATCTACCTCGAGCCATGTCCTTGACAACCTTTCGCGAACAGATGGAAAGAACTGGTAAAGGTGGCGCCCCTTAGATGATTCGTCCCATCGTTTCTGCCATTCATCCAAGAGGTCGTTATAGACATTGGTTTTTTGTTGAAACAATCTTATGATTTTACCGCGGTCTCGTATGCCCAAAAAATCGCATTCCATGTTTTGTAGTGTGGAATAGTACATGGCTGCACGTCTTTGCACCTCGAGATCGACCGGAAGAACACCTGCCAACACCGGTAAAGCCTCAGTGCTAACCGTCCTATATGCCTTGCACAAGAAAATCAATGCAGGTCGTTGGCCTTGTAACAGTTTGCGACGGACAGCACCTACAGTCGCCCTATCTGCCCATACAGGAGCACCATAGCAAATAGAACCCAAATAAGTAGCTCCATATATGATCTTTAGTGTATTATATGACAGACCCCATGTCGCAGTTGATATCCTCGTCAGTGCAAAGAAACTCTTTTTAGACTTTTCATTAACTGTTCTAATATGTTCAATAAATGAAAAATTTCTTTCTAAAACCAATCCTAAATAACAAACCGAGGTTTTATTTTTAATAGTAATATTTTCAAATTTAATACAAGGCGGTGATTTGAGGTTACCTTTCAGAAGTAGCTGGAAGGTTTTGTTTGGTGCAAACGTCAACCGATTACGCCCACCCCACCGAGATATTAAGTCCAAACATTCACTGGCCAGCCTCTCAAGCCCCGTTCTAGTATCCGACTCTATCAATAACAAACCGTCGTCCGCGTACGCATTCAGGGTACATCCGGACGGCACAGGCATTGCCAGAAAATCGTCGAAGCCTATGTTCCACAAGTATGGTCCTAGCACTGACCCTTGAGGACACCCCATCGTAAGCGCCTTCGACACAGAATGATGCCCAAGTCTCAATTTAGTAGTACCTTGTAAGAAGTACGAGGAGATAAGGGAATAAATTGGCGAAGTAGGAAACGGCGTGGTGACCGTTAAACCACTAGGCCAAACGTGTCATGTCATAATGTGATGTTGAATTGAAATACATTCAGATATACCCACCCCCACATTACTGGACGACCGGTTATATAGTTATGTCATATTGAAACCGATCAAAACCACACTCTGTCTCAGTTTTAACCTCAACCACAGTAGGTATTTAATGGAATAACCAGTCTAGTACATAAGCATATTTCACGTTACGGAATTGTCATATGGGGAAATTCTGTAGATATGGTGAGATTATTAAGAGATTGTCTAGACCTAAGATTAGTTCATAAGATTTAAAATTTGTACACCAGAAGCAGATTCAATTCTAACCGGAAAACCTAATTATTGGTACCACGAGAGTCGTGAGATTAACTGTACTGACCCAACCCTGAAGTAGCCATTAGTCATAGTAAATACGCGATAATGTGAATATTTTTAAACATTTTTTCTTGGTAAATAGGATATAAATACACGTGACAAGTCAGCTAATATACATACCTATATGTACCTATACTATTTCCCCTCAAGTGCTCATTAGAATGATTGTCTTTTCTCGGCGATATTCTTGGACCATTAAAGGGGTCTGCTAGGAACATATACTTATTTCGCAATGTTTTATTTGTGAATGCAGGGGGGGGTCACCATCGTACTCTCCACGGAGATATCAACATGCTCCTGCGCATCCCCCCCCTATGGTTGTTGCTCCTAGACGGTCCGTGTTCAGAGATGCAGCTGCAGTTGCGGGAGGCGTCACTGTGGGGACCACTATGGTATGAAGTTTTATTGTTCGTTAACTTATCATTGTCGGCCCGATTATCAAAACAATGTACAAAAAATGAAGCTGTATTAGTAAATATGTATGACATAGTACCTACTTTTATACATTTTAATTACATCAAATTATTTGTGGTTTAAAAATTAACTAATTTTAATAATTGGGGTTCTTCACTTCACTTCACTAGCAGTTACTGTCAACTCTTTTCATTTTTTTAGGGACATTTGGCCGGTGAAGCTATAACGAGTTTATTCGGTAGTGGTAGAAGACATCAAGTTGAACAAGCACTACCTCCTAATTATAATTATGAACAAGAGCCAAGTGGCCCCTGCGCCTACGAAATATCGCAATTCTTGAGTTGTGCTACAAATAAACCAAATATGGAGGAATGTGAAGCTTTCAAACAAGCACTTCTAGAATGTAAACGACGCAACCGTACGTTGTATTAATTATTTCTCTTTTTCTTCCTCTGTACCTAGTAATTATCTCAAATGCATAACTATTTACGATATCATGAACTGTCTCGTTGGTCTAGCGGTTAGCGTATGCAACTGCGTATGAGGTCTCGGGTTCTATTTCCAGGTCAGACCAAAAAATAAATCAGCTAGGAAGTACATCATCAGTAGCATCAGTAACAGTAACAGCCAAAAGCACTATCCAACGATGGCCTTAAACTTTTTTTTTTCTACGTTCTGTCGAATTCACAAAGACCTTCATTCGTTCTTATTCATGCTGATACTGTTATACCTACCACGGTTATACCAAATTAAAGTTAATAAAACCCCCTTTACTTATAGGTAACCATGTCTTTCTTAAGAACGTTTGATTTATGTCCGTAATTAAATAAAACAAGGATCATAGACTTACGAAACTTTTACCATTATATTTTCATTATTGTTTATCTGTTTCGCTCCTTAGATCTTACACTTTTGTTTCAGGCATACCCTAAATCGCCATGACTGATCTTCTGAACTTAAGCAAAAGCCGACGTAACTTTTATACCTACAACAAATACTTATATGCAAAATTCTGAAATTCATAAATACCTAACACACAAAACAACTTTAAGTATTTTATTTCTATTATAATAACCGACTACCCTAGTCAATTATCTAATTTGAAGCCCTACCTATATCTGGATAACACGATTATCTACTGTTTGATATCTGAAATATCTTTTATACTAAGCGATGCTTAGGACTCATCATGCTTAAAATAATAATTATCTATTATTTAGAATCTTTTTGACTACATTATAGATAGGTGTAGGTACATACGTTGCATTGTTGACCGCCAATATACATATTTAACTACTTAAATAATAATAATAACTAAATCAATAATTAGTTTTTCTTTTTACAGACAGTTTGCCCACATACTTTTTTTAGTTCGATAAATATTTGAGACACGCTTGTCTTTGAACGTGTTGACTGTGTATGTGTAGTCTATAAAATTCGTTTTTTTTACAATGACGGGATAAATGCCCAAGGCAATATTGCAAGCTTATAACTAATTATAAAACGAATAAAAGTAATGAATAAGGAAGTATCCTTAACTTTGTCTTTCAGTAATTATGCAACTTTTCGTCATTTCTGTGAATTTCGGTAAGCTACTTAAGTCTATTTTTGTATCAATTACCTACGTTAATAATCCATATGGCTGGCGACAACAAAGGTCCTCGCCAGTGGCGTAGCAAGGCGTGGGCGAAGTGGGCCCTCGCCCACGGCCTCGCACTTAGAGGGGCCTCGCGAGGCCTCTTTGAATGCGATGCCACCAGACTTAAAATTTCCATTTATTTTTTAATTAAATAAAAACCTAAGATTATTGGCCACACTCGTCACAGACTAGCAATACAACTTGGATTTGTAAAACCTTTCTTTACTCACAAACTTCATTCAAAACAGCATAGATGATAATAATTTTGGAAAAAAGGGAGGGTTTCTAAAATTCATAATTCGGCGGGGTATTACATGTGGTTGTAAATGTACAACAATAACCCCATGTAGCACCGCAGGACTCAGCTAGTACCTATTTATGTAACTATGTTTGTTCGGGTGGAATCTTGCAACTCAATTTTGAAGCAGATATAGGAACTCAGGAACGGCGTAACACCATCGAGTTTGGAATCTTTTGATTCCTCTTGACGAATACTTTATGTTTTGATAGTATCCAGGGTCTGATGATGAAACCGGAAGGTGGTTATAGGAGTTCTATTATGAAACGACGCAACACCATCGAGTTTGCATTCATTTGATTCGACTTGACGAGTACTTTATGTTTTGATAGTATCCAGGGTCTGATGGTAGAACCGGAAGGTGGTTATAGGAACTCTATAATGAAACGACGCAACACCATCGAGTTTGCATTCATTTGATTCGTCTTTACGTTTTGATAGTATCCAGGGTCTGATGATGGAACCGAAAGGTGGTTATGGGATCTTGGTAATGAAACGACGCAACTCATTAAGCTTGGAATCGTTTGATTCATCTTGACGAGTATTTTAGGTTTTGATAGTATCGAGGGTCTGATGGTAGAACCGGAAGGTGGTTATAGGAACTCTATTATGAAACGACGCAACACCATCGAGTTTGCATTCATTTGATTCGTCTTGATGAGTACTTTATGTTTTGATAGTATCCAGGTTCTGATGGAGGATTTTGTATTATAGAAATTTTGTAATAACCTAATGAGATTATAAGTTGATAGTAAAAGTTTTTAAAGAATACTATATATTATTCTATTTGGAGCATTTCAGTGAAAGCTTGTACTTAAGAAGTATTTTGTGTTAATTTATTTATTGACATGGTAAATTACTGTATTTATTTTATACTAGCTGACCCGGCGAACTTCGTACAGCCATATTTACATATCTGTCTCAGCTATAAAAAGTATCCTATGTCCTACCTCGTAGTATGAACTCAAATCATGCCAAGTTTCATTTGAATCCATTCAGTAGTTTCAAGATACAGACAGACAGACAAAAATTTAAAAAAAATACAGTTTTGGCTTCAGTATCGATAATAGAGAGCCCTCCAAAAAAAAATTTCAAAATATCGTTACAGAATTGGACCTGTTACATTTTTATTATAAGTATAGATATATAGATATCATGTCCGTCCGAGCAAGAACAGATATGCGCACCTAAAATGGGAATCCGGTGCATCGAAGCGAAAAAGAAAAACTGAGATGACCGTAGCTAATGAAGCCCTTGGTGCTAGTATGCGATTTTTTTTCAATCAAAACAAAAATTTATTGACCCATAAATCTGTAGATTTGGATATGATTATCGAGTCTCAAATGATTGAAGCGAAAATGTCGTATAATTTATGAAAAACTACCTAAGAAATAATATGGATCGACAAGCGGCTCAATCGAAGCAGATTTAGCTGCAAAAATATATTACAAATCCTTATTAGAAGCCTTAAAGTAAAGCAAAAAGCCGAAGAACATTACTTTTGTAAGAAAAATTAATCACTCAAGTTATTTTGATTTTTTTTTTGATAAATCTGTATGCTTTTTAATATTCTTCCACTACTCATTTATATATATTTTTTTACTATCATGAGTAGGCATGTCGTATCGAAGGATATTTGGTAAAATAAATTTATTAGGTAGATCTTGGGAACGAAAGAAAAGGGGCCTCGCTGATGTGTCCTTGCCCACGTCTATGTAAGTCCACGCTACGCCACTGGTCCTCGCCATCTTACAACAAACTAGTGCTTACCCTGTATGTAATTTAATTTTTGACCTTCGATCTTACAGTGGGGGGCGAGCACCATCGCCGCCGCAATACAATCCAAGAAGCAGTTACCATTCACCGCCGGCGCATGCTCCCCCTATGGCTAGTACTCCTACCCACGGGCGATCCATGTTTAAAGATGCCGCTGCAGTAGCTGGAGGCGTCGCTGTTGGCAGTACAGTGGTATGAATTTATCAACATAATATATGTTATTCTACTTTTTTTACCTGATGCCATTTGTACTTATAACTATGCCCTCAGAGCTACTATTAAATATCGAAATCCGTGGTGTTCTTAAGGTTTAATAAGCACACCATGACGATTTTGAGTTCAAAAACACCTTGACGTTAGTAATTGATTCTGAAACAGAAATTTGTGAGCGACTTCGTCGTTGATCAGTTATTATTCAAATCATCATTATATTTTAAATTAAAATCTTTACCAATATCTATAACAATATTTTTATTACTGTCGAAACTAGGGTCATATGGCGGGCAGTGCAATATCAGGGTTATTTGGTGGTCATCATCGACAAGAAGTTGAACAAGCGCTACCTAAGAACTACAATTATAGTCAAGAGCCAAGCGGACCTTGTGCTTATGAAATATCACAGTTCTTGGCTTGTGCTACGAACCATGAAACTTTGGAAGAGTGCACAGAATTCAATGAGGCCCTGAAAGAATGCAAGCGACGTAACCGTAAGTATGATAAACCGAACGTAATCTCAATATATCTTTTCGAGTAGGTACCTACCTACCTTATATAATATGGGACAAAGCGATGTTCTGTCTCTGAAAGATTCTAACACATAATATTAGAATAACATCGGTAGCAACAATAAGTTTAGTAATATGGAGTTCATTGTTTATTGTTATTCAAATCTATGTTACATCTTATGTTAATCTAAAAAGTGGCTCTGTAGGGAACAAAAGAATCACTTGCTTTGACCCAGGGTTCAAGTTTGATAATAACAAAGATTCTTACTGGATGGTAAGAAACTTAGATAATTAATCGCATTAGCACCTGTAAAACTCATGCAATCGTTGATAAGTACAATGCCTTGCTTGGCATTGTCATATTTATTATACTTATTCTTTGCAGGGCTTCCATAACTAACCACAACAGTACACAGAAAATCTCTCCGAAACAAGAACCAGACATGACATCAACAAATTTTTAATAAAATATTTTATAGAAACTTGTCTTTTATTTATGTAGAAAATAAAAAGTACCTACTACCTTTTTAGTACTTATATAAAAGGACCATAGTTCTTTTTTTTAACTCTAAGCCCAAACGTTCTTTTATTTTCTGTAAAAAAAATACAACTCCGGTATTAGGAAAGGAATATGTGGACAAACTCAGTCGCATGGGACTATACATACATGAAAGAACACCCAGACCACTCACAATTTGTGAATTACACAGTGTTGTCCCATGTGGTATTTGAACTCACAACACTTGGCGCAGTGTAAAGTAGCGTGGCGACCGCTTAAACTACTAGGCTAACCGTGCAGTTAAACCGACCGGCGCGTTTCAGTGTGTCGGAATCGAATCGGCTTAAATGGGCCAAAAACACTTTTACGCCTAAAGTAGAAGAGCTCCGACGTAAATTATGTTAAAGGTCTACCGCTTGTCAGCTTTGCATTTTTTTTGAAGAAAGCTTAAATACTAATAAACCCAATTATTGAAAGGAATCCCTAACCAGCTTTGAAGCGAGCTGCTAGAAATTATAGATGAAGCACCTCCTGTCCGTTGAAGATCAGGCTCAGGTAGTTAACGTGAGTCCTATTGTAGGCGGTCGGAGAAGCTACCCACACCGGTGCACCATACAGCGCCATCGACTGGAAAACCCTTATGTGCCGTCTTGTTGCGACGCTGGCTCCACCCAAATTGCGCAAAAGTCGCCCATGGGCAGAGGCAGCGTTGACCAGCTTCGGAGCAAGCTGTCGGAAGTACTCGTCAAAGAGCCACCTACCGCCGACGATCAGGCCCAGATACATCATCTGGGCCTGAACCGGTACGAGGACCGAGTTGACTACGATAGAGGCGCTGGAGGGCGGATCACCACGGGGCCCGTAGGACATCAGGGCCTCAGTTAGGGTTGCCAGATAAAAACTTATCAAATCCGGGACAATTCTAAAAAAAAGGACAACGATGTCGGTCGTGACCATGGTAAAAATAACTTGTTTAACACTGAATTTTGACATTTTTATTAGTTCATTTAGTCAAAGTTTTGCAAAACTGATAAAATTTCTGAGCAAGACACGCCAAAATTGATAGGAGTCTGCAGTTCGAACTGACTGACAGACGACTTCGAAGGACCCAGTCGTACCCCACGTTCCACAGGTGTTCTAAGGACAGACCCCTGCGGAACACCGCACGACATGGGTCGCCGTCTCAAGACGGCCTCTCGGTCCTCCTACCTCGTAGGTATGATGGTAAGCTCTTCTAAATAGTCTGCCACTATCCTTCCAAACAATTGTTTGGAAGGATAGTGGCAGACTATTTAGAAGAGCTACCAAATTTGCTAGCCTCGTCCAGCAACACGAGGGGCCTATAGGCCGCGACCGAATCGGTAGGGCTAAGACCGCAGGTATAGTTTACAAGTTAAATATTATTTTAGATTGCTGCCCCACCCTGGGCCCATGGCTGGCTACGCCCATGGCCACAATGACGGCATAATAATGACATGGCCCGTTTCTGCGCTATCAGTAGGTACTGTGAAATAATAACTCTCCAACCACCATTACAACCTGGGTGAATTCGATAGAACAATAAGGTTTTAACTAACAATTATGTTATCATGTATGTATGTAACCTTTATACGTGGGATAAATAAATAAAAGATATATTATTGTAACACTTAATATATTTTAATAAAAGAAAGAAATGCTCCGGTAGCTTAATTCACAGGGTCGCGGGTATTTCGTCTCAGGGTTTTAAAGAATCGGGGTCGCACACTGTTTATCACGTGCCTGTGGTGGCCCCTTCGTCGGTGACGCGGCACAGTGGAGTCACCCGACGCTCTGGCCGCAGACTGGCCGCTGGCCGTAAGGTGGCTTCGTACCCGTGGGGTGAACTTGTAACCCGTTGGATGGATTCGAATCCGAAAGGTAGATGCTAACCCGTAGGGTGGATGCGAATCCGTAGGGTGGACCCGAAATATATTCGGGTCACGTATAGGTCAACAATTAACAATTTCACAATTAACAGTTGCACCAAGCTCAGTACAACAACGACGGCAGTTCGGTAGTTTAAAATTTATGTAAATTCTCAAAATTTAAAAAACCCCCGATATAATAACCTGAGTTCCCTTTAAAACGTAAAAAACACGTTATGCGCTTTCATTTGAGACCCCACTAGATGATATTTTTGCAGACATTCGGTTACACTTCCCCACTTTCACCCCCATAACTTTTAAACGGCTCAACCGATTTTCATGAAACATGTCTAAGAACACTCGCACGTAACTCACTTTTTATACAAAAAAAACTAAATTGAAATCGCTTCATCCGTTCAAAAGCTACGGTGCCACAGACAGACAGACACGTGAAACTTATAACACCCCTCTTTTTGGTCGGGGGTTAAAAATATTTTGTTTGCTTTGACTTACACAAAACGACAATTTAAATGCATTTTAATGGAATGGTGACTGAAAACGTTTCCCTCATTTCGTGGTTTGTTGCAATAAAGTGGCAACTGCATAGTGACGTAAGCATGTGTCACTCTCGGAATGCAAGACCTTGTTTTGGTCCCATCAACGACCATAAAATTGGTAATAAATAGTGTAGTGCCCAATCGACGAGGGCACTCTTAGAGCAGACCCCTGTGGAACACCGCATAACATGGCTGACGTCTCAATCTGTCCCTGTATCTTTTAACATTATAGCGCAATGTTTTATATTTCTCGTCGTGATAATTTACGTTTATTGTTAATATTGTGATTTATTATTTGCACTTTATAGTGCGAAATGCTTGCGAAGATACGGAAGACGTCATATCAATCTGACTAACAATAACATATTTTATTTATTGCTATTGGACTAGCGAAAACTGTAATATGCTAAAGAAAAAATTTAAAAGCTTATTCGTTCCTGGTACGTAGGTATTTTTAAGTGTATTATTTTCATTATCTTATGCGCTCACACATTTGAAAAATATCTCGGAGTAACTGTTTAAAAAGCAGTTGGATACTGTTCGTCCACACCATTCATAGCAATAGGAATAACTGAAAATGAAATCCCTTTCTGTACCTAATATATAAATAGGTATCTAATCTTCAAAAGTTCTTTAAGTAGGCAGTAGTCAAGTACGAGGATTTGGTCCGTTAAAACCTAATCTGCGCCTAGTCTTGAGAGTTGTTGCAAATTATACATTTGTTCTAAATACATATCGTTATTTGAAGTTGTGGTACTATTAGAAATAAGCATGGGGTGAATAAAAACAGCATATAGAGTGTATATGTATAAACTTAAAATTTATTTACACAAAAGTACACTTGTGACGTTTTGCAACATAAATAATTCCCAATGGTTAATACATAGGTCAACAAAACAGTTTCGAGGAGCATATTCGAGATTTGTTTCCATAAATATTTATTACTGAGGCATTCCATTTCTCACGTAACGCTAATAATAAATGAACAATTTATTTGTGCACTGTACATGAGACACGAAAGGCGGGTCTTAAATATATATGTCTTAAATATGTACACAAAATATCATATTACCTGTTTTTATAGATTTTGGCACAATAAAATTTCCTGTGATTTTATTTAACAGCTTTAATACCTGACTTAATAGCAAATTCTTTGGGCGTGCAAACAAAAATGCTTGTTTTGAGTACTGACCGAAAAAACAAACAGTAACAATTAACTTTGATAGAACATCGACTATTGAGGAAATAACGACGGTTTGAAAAAAGAGTTATAAAATCAACAACAGTGACAATATTGGACACATTTTAAGTTTAATAACAGATTGTAGACAATATAGAAAATATTAACAAAACATTCTTATTAATCGAATGTAAAGGCATTTGATCGAAATTTAACATTTGCATTTTTGGTCTGTAACGCGAATTAACATAGTTCAAAGTGCACAGAGAAGGTTTTAAACGTCGTTTACCTTATTTGCTAAAAATCCATTAACAGTACTCTTTAACGCTTAGCTAAATCAGTCTAATTCTTAAAGCGACATTCATAAGTATGTCTAACAATAAAGCTTATAAAAAATGCTATACAAATTATACACTGGAAATTTTCAAGTATTAAGGCCACCATAATGTATTAATAAGTTACGCAAACGAATTAACATCGACAACTAAAAATCTAATTAGTTATGTTAAGTATGACACCCTAATTATATATCATTAGATACGTATAAATACATTTATAGTGATGCCAATTATTAAAAAATGGAATACATCTAATACAGAGGCGGTTATCACTGTTATCACGTATGAACAACGAAATTTGTATGTTTTTATTTAACGTGCAATTCAATATTACATTAGCAATGATTTGCAGACAAATTACGAAACAGAAATTTGTAGTATCATGAAAATATTAACACAAATTATAAAATGTGAAATTGATTTTAATTTAGAATACTGTATTATTATAATAGAATAACCTTAAAAAATTGCAAAATATGTTTTACGTACTTTGAGCGAAAATAACAGTTACAGATTACATTTAATTCTTAAACGTTGAAGACCTTTGAAAATTCATACTTGAACATTTAAAAATTTTAATTTCTATTTGATTCGAGGATCAAAATAAATAGAAAAGATTTTGATGTTGATCGCCAAATTAAAATACTTCTAAAAACTTAAAATAAAAAATAGGCACAATCATCACGCGACGCTAAATATATACATTTAATTATAACGCACCCATTTTATAACATTTATGATTACAAATAACATTCAATAGAAGATCACAAGAATAATGCACCACTTCTTAAGTGAATAAAAACCAATGTATACGTCGAGCCAGCGGTTCCACAGCTCCAACTTCAAAAAATAATTTAAAGCTTTGCATAATTTACAAATTTGTTACCCTCAGCATAACATACGTATGCACCGATCATATTTAACTGCAGCTCAGAGACGGATGTGATAGTGTTCCAGTATCGGCGTATCGTAATTATACAATAATATAATAACAGCTATGCACTAGCATTATATTTACAGGCCATCAAAAATTAAATATGACACGTGAATCACTGATCGGGAACACATCATCCGTTAACACGGCTGCACAACAAATCGGGACTTTCGTCCAGAGCGGGTCACAATCGCATCTCCAGGAGAATGAGATGGGCGTCTTTCGGGTTGGGGTCTGCGGCCGGCGCGGGACGTTCCGCGGCGTCGGCCGTCTGCCTCCAGTCCACGTAGCCTCGTCCACCCACTACAGTCAACACAGAACGTCTCGCATTGCTCTCGCCGACCACATAGTCGGCTCCTCGTAAGCTCCGAGCAGCATTCCTCGCTTCCGTCCGCACTTCCACACCTGCCACTTCTGTTCTGGAAGAACGCTCAGAACCACTTGACTTCCCCGAACTCGAGTCTGGAGTCGAAGCGGCTACAGGTGCGAGCGCGGCCGCTCCCGATGCACCCGAACTGGTTCTGGACACACCACGAAGCGCCATGGATTCTTCGCTTCCGGACGATGTGCAGAGACTAGAGGCGCGCGAGTCCACTGACCAACTCGACAGATCAAGAGAACGCGGTCGTCCAGCACGCATCCGTAACCGTCTGTCGAGGGTACTTACGCGGTACGGAATGGCCGCTAATTCTGGGTCACTCCGCCGTAACGCCTCACCCCCTGAACCGTTCACGTCCGCCTCTCCCACGCAGTCTTTTACAAACATCAAATCCCCATAGAGTCCATAAACGTCGCAAGCGTTCAAATTAGCACATTTCGGTAAAGTCTTACTCAGTCGAACGTCACCCGGTTTTTTCCTTCGTACCACAGCCGATTGGACGCGCTGCGGTCGATACGGACTGACATCTTCCGAAATCCGTCGTTCAAGTTTTGGTTTCTCATGATCCTCTTTTCCATCCTCTTCCTTGAATTCTTGTAGAGTGTCTGTCACAGCCATAGCGCGGGCGTTAGAAAGATTCCGACGTACCGTATTGACGTCTACGTCTCTATTTTCGGGTAAAAGCGAGAGCAAGAAAGAAACGGGACCCGCATGCGCGTGGTACGAAGCAGCGATGTGTCCCCCGATTAATGGAAGACCTTCTAACTTTGGTAACGGGACTGTCACGGTGATGCCCGCCGTAGTACCCACCCATAACAAGCCTTGACCGGCCAATAACGCAGATATGTAAGCAGGTTTACTTCCCTCCCTCGCTCCAATAGTTTTCGCCACATCCGCGGCTATGTCAATATTCTGTAGGTGATCAAAGTTCTCAGCGTGATACAAGCTCACGTACGTCGAATCCGAAAACGCCGTCCAGAGGCCGACACCTGAGTGCGCCAGATACTTGACGGATCTATCGCCGTCACCTTTTAGTTCTAGTATTCGAATGATTTCGGCCGTGAGGGCGTTGATCGCGAACACTCGTCGAGCGCACGTGGCGTAGATAATACCGTCGACAGGTAGGACACAGTGAACGGGTTTATCGCCTAGTTCGATCGCGAGGGGTTCCTGCAAGGCCCACGAGTCGTCGTGGTTTCTTCTATACACCGACACGCGGCCGTTGGAGAGGCCCACAAACATAGCGTCACAATGATAGCGAATCTGCGTTATCGACGCGATAGTCGGTACCTCTGTTAACTTCTCCTGTTTCTCCGGTTCGAGCGCAGAAAATATTATTATTTTTCTATCTTCAGTACCGAGCCAAACTGTGTCGCCGCATAGCGTCGTTACTTGTTTTACTCCCCGCGCGTATTCCATCGACGTAATCTGAAATAATGAATGTCAAAATATTAATTATAAATTATCTCTATGAAGTAAGATATTAAGGAACACTGTTATATATCCAATATTGCACTATTAGATAATAAAACAAGTGGAACGGGCGGCAGAAACGTATCGAAAAAAATCTGAATTTATCAAAACTAAAATTCAAAGACTTTTATAAAGTAACGTTTCTTATGGATGTTGGTTTTACAGGTTGGGTGATGAGGCCTTTACTGTTTTTTTACGGCTTTTACGTCACGTAACGAAGCGGTTTACCCTCACATAAGAAGTTATCCACTGACCTCTATTATACAAGTACGCTGGACTAAATATTCTCTAAGAAATGACAGTTGTTTTTGTGCCGTTTTGAAGCGCCCCTCACGAGGGTCTCACGTACTAAAATTGACATTTGTTACAAATGACCGTTGTTATTTTGGTGCATCTCTGTTTATTTAAGACTATACTTGTTATGTTTGGTGTTTGCCAAGTGATATTTAAAACATTTATATAATAAGAGTTTGTGTATTTGAACTTGCAGTGAACTACTAGTGAATAAGAGGGTTACATTTTATTGAAACTGAAAATGATTGTTAGTAAAGTTGATTTCTTAAATGCTAACAAATTATTAATAACTGGTTGAAATTCCTTTTATGCCTTGTAAGTACACATATAAAGGAGGAAATGACACCAAGTATTTATTTCGATAAAGTGATGCAATACTTCAAGTTATGTCTCATCCCTAATATTAGTTCCACGGAACTTCACGCTGTTATCAGCGCCAAAATGGCGAAAATCAAATGGCTTCATTTAGATTACGACGTATGCAGTCCAGCGTACTTGTTTATTAGAGGTCAGTGAAGTTATCACTTCAAAAAATACAGTGGAATTGAGAACCTTCTCCTTTTTTTAGGCTGCCTCGGTGGCGTAGTGGTAGCGTATGTGACTGCTGTGCTTGAGGTCTCGGGTTCGATTCCCGGGTTGGACTAAATGTTTGTATGATCTGCATATGCATTTACAAAAAAAGTAAATAATGTATTTGTATCAGTTGTCTAGTACCCATAACACAAGCTCTGCTTAGCTTGGGACTAGATGGCGTTGTGTGTAGATGTCCGAAATATTACTTTATTTTCTTTATTTTGAAGTCGGTGAAGAAGCTTGTAGGTGGTGGGTGGTGGGTGGTGGGTGGTGGGTGTTGGGTGGTGAGTGGTGCGTACCTTGGTGTCGGGCAGGTCGAGCGTGACGAGCGTCTTGAGCTTGGCGGCGCGGTGCGTGAGCACGGCCACGTGGCTGTCCGTGGCGCCCGCCGCGCTCACCCACAGCAGCGAGCGCGCGCGCCGCAGCGGGGCGCCTCGCCCGCCACCGCTCGCCGTATAGAAGCAGCCGCACCGCACCTGCACACACACACATCTTGCTTTCTTAAATATACTTTTTTAACAATATTATTGTGACATATATGTCACCGTAAAGGTGCCGACTGACCTAAAACATTTCGGCGTAACGGCATCATAGGTCAGTACATCGAGCCGAGCCGTACGCTGCGAGTGGCGCTTGCTCCACCCGCGTTCGTTAAATCGTACTCGTGACGGCGCTTGAGGTTGTACTGACCTAAAATTAAGGCGTTACGTAACACGCTCGCCACTAATGTTACGTCGCTCGCCACAAATGTTATATTACGCCGAAATGTTTTAGGTTAGTCGGCACCTTAAGATTACAATCTATCTTGCGAGATTGCAAACAGTCGAAAGATGGTGAACTGTAATGTAACATACTGCTTACAATTTAACGTATTATTTATTACAATTTAACGTATTATTATATTAGTTAGATTATAATCTATCGAAGTGAAACCGTCAAATTGTAATATGCTATATGACGAATAGCATCTCGCGCGCTGATTGGTTTAACAGCATATGGTTTGTTGCCAAATGTTAAGTATTTTTGTAATTGGAAAGTGATTTCATGTTGAAAATATGTACCTCTGAATTAGTTACATAAAATTATTGTGACAATAAAACGAATTTGTGATTAATCAAAGAAGTTCTAACCTAATTTTATGACTTTATGACTAACTTTAGAGACAGTTGTAAGCAGTATGTATATCATAGTTGACAATCTATTAAAACTTTACAATCTCGCTGGGTAGATTATAATCTGACGGTGTAACAATCTTACGGTGACATATATACGCTCGTCAATACTTGAAGTCAAGAGAATATACAATATCACTGCAAGGAGCAGGAAAGCTTGAATAAATCCTATACCAACCCATTTGGGTAGCGTGATATAGTAAGTCGAAGCCTCCTTGCCAGCAGTGGAATATAGCTGTTGATGATGAATGAAAGAGAATATTTAACTGTGTGCGTAAACTAATGTTTTAAAGCTGAAAAGTTCGAATTGAAAAAATCTTTGAGTATTGTATAGTTATACTCTGTCCATTCCTTTATTTTCTTTTTGACAGTTCAAGAAATTTCGAAATTAGTGACGCCCTCACACATTACCGATTCGATTTGCAATTTTATTTATGAAGAACTTTCAATCGATTTAATTAAATATTTTTAGTTTAAATATTAATGATTCCTTTATTAGTTTTTTATATTATGTAAGAAATAACAAAAATATTACATACGATCGACAATACTGTAGTACATTATACCGAAAAAAAAACGGTAATTTATAGACGTGAGCTGTCAAAAAAAAAATAAACGAATGGACACAGTATAGTTTATCGACGAATGTTATAGGCAGTATAACATCATGTTACGGGTAAAATAGGCTGAGTATTAATGAAAAAAATATTACATTGGAGAGACGAAGTTGCGTGGAAAGTTATTGTTAACAAGTGTACTAAAATAAATATTCTGTTTAGTGAAAATGATGGATGCTTGTGTACAAAGTGTTTAACGTCAGCATTACAAACAAAGTGACATAACATCTCAAAAAAAAACCATTAATATCCGGTAGAAATAAAAGCAAGTGGCAGTGCATACCTCTGTGAGTTGTGTGGACTCGTAGACGGGCGTGGCGGCAACAAAGAGCGGCATCTTGTGCGCGGGCGCGTGCGGCGCGGGCAGGCGCCAGGCGGGCGAGTTGGCGGACGCCTGCGCCAGCTGCGCCAGCCGCAGCTCCGTGGCCCAGGCCAGGCGCGCGCCCGGCTCGCTCGCGCGGAACGTCAGCGGCTCCTCGCGCCCGCGGATCGTCAGCTGCAGGCAGCACGAGTCCACCCACGCCATCTCGTCGTCCTTTTTCTGTTTAACCGAAAGTGCAATGTTAAGCTTTAGACAGACGTGCTTTCCACGCGAGCGCTTAGCGGGTAATGGATAAAAAACTTTAACATAATTGAAAGAAGTGCGTGTTAGCTTCGACGCACGACTGGAGTTTACGTCACGTCATCCGCGCCCTGATGGCTGGCCATTTGGCGCGCTTAGGTACATTGAACAAAACGCGTAAAGGGCTGTCCATTAATCACGTGATGTTTTTTGTAGCATTTTTTTTGTAGCATTTTTTTATCCTCCCCCTTAGTGATACCTGGTGAGGTTTAAAATTAACCCGCCCCTAAAATCACGTGTATTTTTAGCATTTTTTTAGATTTTTTTTATAATTTAGAAACCATCTTTAAGTACAGGTATAAAGTATAAACGAATTTTATTATGAAATTATTGTTAAAATTATTTATAAAAATGTCTTGAGGTTGCAGGTTCTTTATGACTGGCATAAAAATAATGTTAAATGGTATAGGAAATCATGCGAGAAACAAATATTGTACTAGTAAATAGTACACTAAGCAGAGAATCTCTCTCTTTACCGAACCCCCTACCCCCCTTCCAAGCCTCACGTGATTAATGGACGGCCCCTAAGCACCATGAAACTGTCGGCTCTTACGTCAATTTGGTCGCGAGAAAATGATCTTTAATAATAAGCGTTCTAGTATTGTTTGTTTTAATAGTTTGTTAGACAACGTAACCAATGACAAAGCGCTGTAGCGTAACGTCTCACTTTTAGTTAACACTAGATTTTACTTTTCATACAATTTTCATACCGCTGGGTAAATATGAAAGTCGTAAATTCCAATAAAATGTTACACACTGTTACTGTAAACCAAAATTTAAATGTAAAATGTTAATAAGTCAAACAGAGACCATAAAGGTCATAAAGAAGAAGTAATTTTGCTTATAGTTTTAGAGGAATGTGTGTGAGGACATACCTGTATGCTCCGCTGTATGTTCTGCAGCAGGGTGCGGAAGGTGTCGGGCGGCAGCTCGGGGTAGGGCAGGCGCAGCGAGGCGGCGAGGTCGGCCATGCGCGACACGGTCTCGTAGTCGTGCATGAGCGCCGACATCTCGCTGCACAGCGAGTCGCCCGTCGACGCGTTCGTCGCGCCGCTCGAACTCGACCGGAGGCTGCCGCTGCGGTTCATACCTGACAAGTATACACATATTTTATTGCATGTTCAATTAATATTCAGTTCTATATGGTATGTAATAAGTAATGTTTTCAAAATAGGGGACAGTGATACAATTGATTAAGTTCACTTAATCGCATGAATCTATAGTAATGTATAAAGCTGAAGAGTTTGTTTGCTTGAACGCGCTAATCTCAGGAATTACTGTTTCCAATTTGAAAAATTATTTCAGTGCTAACACTGAAAGAAATATCCTCGATAAATGGGCTATGTAAATAGCTCATTCGTCGAGGAAGGCTGTAGGCTATATATCATCATTACCATAAGATCAATAGGAGCGGAGCACCAATGAAGAATGTTACAAAAACGGGGGAAAATTATTACGGTACGGGCAATAGGAGACGTAAACGAGGTTACGTGGGTCAGCTAGTACTAAATAAAATGTTTTGATGATAGTAATTTTCCACACGAGTTTCATTATATTAAATTACGAAAAAATGCGAACGCTTAAGTCAGGAAATGTTAAGCTATATGTTGAATTCGAAATTACTGTATTATTGAATAGTGTTTTTTTTTAGGAAATATGTAATTGATTTATTTACTACTTATCACATTGGGCAATACCTTAGGCGATACATATACCAGAAATAATGTCAAGCCTTTTACATTGAATACCTTGAAGACAAATGGTGAAAGTGTTAGTTGGTTGTACCTTGGGCGAGCACCCTGCTGAGCGTGGGCGAGGTGCCGGTGTCGAGCACGTCGACGTCCTGCACGGGGTGCGCCCACTTGAGGCTGAGCCGCTCGGCGTCGTCGCTGCCGGCTCCCACCGACACGCACACCACCAGGTCGTTCAGCAACAGCAGCCGACGGGGCTTGCACTTCGATAATCCACCCGATTGGTTGAATTCCTACCATAAAATATTCATGATTAGCTATTTTCCGCTAGGTACTGTTTTATGAACTAAACATTTGTGTGACTAGTGTTCAGTTTCAGATATTTTTAACAGAATTATCAAAAACTAATGAATTAATAATTTGATGTAAATCAATCCCGTAATATACTCCCACCCTACGACATGGGTTCAAGGTTCTTAGATCTAGGTCACATGCTTATTTATATTGATAATTATTTTTAACTAGCTTTTACCTACGGCTACGCTCGCATTTAATAAAAAGTATCCTACGTTACTTCTAATATCTCCAAGAATATGTGTACAAAGTTTAATGATGATCGGTTAGGTAGTTTTCGCATGAAAGCGTAATAAACAAACTTATATTCACATTTATAATATTAAGTAAGTATTAAGCCGAGATTCCACCGAACAAAAGTTGGCAACTTTCGTGTCGTTTTTTAGTGTTGTCAAATTTCGGTGGAGACGCGCCTTTAGGATATAGCTCAGAGAATATTAATGTGATTATTTATTAACAGTTAACAGAACTAAAACAATATCACTTTTACGTTTACGTATCTGTTTTTCTTCAACAGTGTCTTCTTCGAAATTAATAATTAGAAAATTCAAAATTTTACTCTTCGATACTAACTTTTAAACTTTCGCGTTCCATGATGTAATTATTATTTTACTCATCGGTTTACAAATAGGAATAATAGGAAATGTTTCTTTTTAACCCCCGACGCAAAAGGAGGGGTGTTATAAGTTTGACGTGTCTGTCTGTCTGTGGCACCGTAGCTCGCGAACGGATGAAGCGATTTCAATTTAGTTTTTTTTTGTATGAAAGGTGAGTTACGTGCGAGTGTTCTTAGACATGTTTCATGAAAATCGGTTGAGTCGTTTAAAAGTTATGGGGGTGAAAGTGGGGAAGAACAACAGAATGTCTGCAAAAATATCATTGGCATATAATTACTCGATTAAGTGTTTGAGTAGGGGGTTTTTAAATTTTGAATTTTAGCTTGTTTGTGTACAATTTTCACTATGTTAACAATCAGTCGTATATGTGGGCTGTACTCACCAACTGCAGTAGATCGTCTTGTCTCAAGAGATGCCTCTTGTCTGCGCGGGAAGCCAAGAGCCGGGCGGCCCCAAAGCGAGCAGCTCCTCCCGCACCGCCCGCGCCTGCCACTCCACCACGAGTCAACCGACGCAGAGCAGCTCGGAACGCCTGCAAATAGAACATGTTTAATAACTTTTTTTTTAATACCAATAAAAAAACATCATATAATTTTTTAACCGACTTAAATTGGAGGAGGTTCTGAAATCGATTGTATTTTTTTTAAGTTTCTTAGATCTTTGGAATAATGGGTGAACGGATTTTGATGATTCTTTTTTTATTAGAAAGCTGGTGCTTCTCGTTTGGTCCCACTATAATTTGGTCTCGTTCTTGAAGTCGGTATTTCTTTCCGTTAAAATTTTTTTCTTAACATATTGCAAAGTTAAGCAACCTTTGGTTGGTCAGTTTCTATATGAGTGACGTGATCGTTACTGGTAGTTGGAGCCCTAAGAAGTCAAACAACAGAATATGTCTATAGAACTTCGATATCGCGTGAAAAGTTAAAGTTCAGTCGTATCGTGGTAGTCTTAAAGCTGACCCCAACCTAATTTGGGAAAGAGGTTCAGATATATATATTAAACACTTGACCGTTATTTGAAGCTTATTATATTGAGAGTGGCGTTCTTGACTTCCGCTTTATTTTCCATCTCTTTTACCCTTTAGTAGTATTTATATATACCTTTCTCTTTCCCTCACTTGTTTTCTCCCACCAGGTGGCGCTGTCACCCGACAGCTTAAGCTCGGTAGAGTTTAATATTTCATTGGCGTCTAAAATTCCGCATAGAGCAGTTGTTGGCTACCCAACATTGCAGAATTTTCATAAATACTTATTACAGTACCGCTATACACTAGTGTACTGGATTACAATATAATTGAAATAAGTATTCTGGCTGTGTAATCCATCCATACCCGCATCGAAGAAAACCGTGAGTACCGATTTATATTAAAAAAAATTGAGTGTGTGCTACATATGGGCGAAGTATATTAATCATTTAAACGGTGTTACCGTTCGATTTTAGCCTATTCCTAATTTTAATATCGTGTAATGTGCATGATATGCAAAGTACCCTTTTTACACTGGGTTTTGAATTATTATTTTTTCCGTGTGTTTAAATATCTTAAACAGAGATCTACTTATAATAATATACTTGTTAGTATATTAAATTACAGCTATTCTATTGAACAGCATATATTTACACGGTGCTAACGTTCGACCTTAGCCTATTTTCAAGTTTAATAACGTGTTTTTATGCAAGTACCCTCCTTGCTCTAGTACTGAATTATTTATTCTTTTTTCTAGTGGTTAATTTTCTAGAATTACAGCTATTCTATTGATTACATTATACATTGTCAAAATACAATGGAGAAACCCTGTAATATTGAGTCACAGGAAGCGCCGGGGCCCTCTGGCTTACAAAATAAAAAGCCTAGATCGCGACAATCGCATTCATATCTGACTTCTAGTTCTTCCTGTAGTTCCACTCGTAGTTCTTCAACTTCGTCATCTATGAAGACATCTAATAGAAAGAAACGACATCGTCGTTATCATAAAAATAAACGAGTGAAACGCAATCGCACAAATGATTTGTTCACTAAACTATCACAAGAAGTTACTGAACTTCGCAATTATGTATATGGTGATAACTCTGTAAGACACGGTCAGCCGGAAATTTCACCTCGTGGATCGGTAGACTTACAATCGTGTAATCATGATGAAATTTCTTTACTCGAAAATCAGTCTATGTGTATTGACGACGAAACAGTACGCGAAGACAGACAGTTTAAAATTTACCTACAAGTAAAACTAAAGGAGCCCTCGGTTCCTAAAGCACCTAGTGAGTTTGTCGAGTCGCTACAACAAATGCAACGCTTTGACCAAAGTGAATGGTGCGAGATTAGGTACTCAGAGGTACAGAAATCTTATATTCACACACCTGGTTTCATTGAACTGGGAGTTAATGAGGAAATAAAGATATACGACTCCTCTCGCTACTTAGCGCAAGCCGATAAAACGTATGGCGCCTTGACCTTTTGTGCCCTTAAACAACGTGATCAGTTACAGAAAAGTATGTGTGATCTCATCTCCTGGTCTCGGAGCAAAGATAGTGTCACGGCAGATCAACTGCATGACAAAATCACCGAAATATTCTCCGATGGAGACTATTATAAAGTTTACTCGGATATGCTTCAGCTTATTTGTGGTCATCGTGCAGAAACCATCCAACTGCGTAGGGATGGAGTAATAAATCATGTAAGAGACCCACTTTTTAAGGCAACCTTACGTAAAATACCGCCATCCAACCAACATATTTTCAATTCCGAGCTACTTACATTGGCACTGGAAAAGGCGGGAGGTGTCAGGAAGACATTCCTACCCTCAAATAAAACTAGTGGACAAAAACCTGTTGCGCAAACAGGTTTTAAAAAGCCCACTCACTACCCCGCGCAGGGGTCAGCTCATTTTTATGTGCCCCCGCAGGGTACTCATCAAGTATGTCACACTACGCCTGGCAGTTTTCCGCCCTCGCAGGGCGGGCGACTCGAGCAATACACGCAGAGCTGTGGAGCCACCTTTAGGGTAGCCATCCTTTGCATAGAACAGATTCTGATAAAAGGAATGCTCGAAAATCTAACTTCAACACTCGTGGGTCCTTTCGTTCACGGGGAGGCTATCACATTAAAGACAAGCAAGATGCGAGCGGGGGTATCAGGAAGAGAATGGCAACCACTGAATATCGCTTGGGAGGAAAGAGAGGTAGGTTCTGACTCCCAGAACTTTCGAGCAGGCCAATTGAGAGTCTATGTCGACCGATGGCGGAAACTGGGAGCACCGAACATACTGCTTCGCATCATAAAAGGGTATCGCATACCTTTTGCCAAAAATCCGCCTCTCATGCTACCCAAATTACAAAGCTCGCTCATGACCAAACAATCCGGGGCGATGTCGACTGTGATGTCACAAATGATAGCGCAGCAGGTGCTGGAGGAAGTACAACTCTCACCAAGTTTCCTGTCAACAATTTTTCTGACCCCAAAGACCGACGGCTCTGCTCGGCCCATTTTCAACCTAAAAAATCTAAACCAATTTGTTCACACAAAACCATTCAGACTCATAAACGTGTTCAGAGTCCCAGACTTTCTTCAACAGGACGACTGGCTCTGCAAGATAGATATCTCCCAGGCCTACTTCAATCTGCCAATAGCTCGGTCTCACAGACGATTTCTCAGGCTCATTTACAAAAGAAAACTATTTCAAATGACGTGCCTTCCCTTCGGTCTTAGCACAGCACCAAGGGTTTTTGCAATGTTAACGAATTGGGTAGCCGAGACACTAAGACGCGAAGGTATACGCCTACTGGTATACCTAGACGATTTCCTGATAGCACATCAAAGCTACCGGACGTTACAAAGTCAAGTACAATTAGTATTAGATCGACTAACCTACCTAGGATGGCCAATAAACTATCAAAAATCTGTCGTACACCCATGCAAATGCTTAATTTTTCTGGGCATCAAATGGAACCCATGGTTGAACGAGAAATCGTTGCCACTCGTAAAAATAGCGAAAACAAAAGAAAGCCTGTCGAGACTTCTTCACAAGCATACCGTTACCCTAGAAGAACTACAAAGTCTTGTGGGTTTACTGAACTTTGCAAGTGCCGCCGTACCAAAGGGCAGACTTCACTTTCGGGATACCCTCGTATTCATGAATCAGAAATTAAGACAACGTGCTGTCAGTGTGACTCTTCCCAGACAAGTGCAAGAGGATCTCAAATGGTGGTTTCAGAATTGTCACCAAACCTCCCCTATCCACTATCCAAAGCCTACACACTTTTTGACTACAGACGCATCAGATCTAGCTTGGGGGGCTCAGCTCGACAGCCTTGCGTTATCCGGACCGTGGTGCAAAGAAGAAGACCTTCATTGCAATCAAAAGAAGATGCTAGCAATATTGAAGACAATAGAAATTCAGGGCGTGTTCTTATGCGATTCAACCATCCTAGTTCAAAGCGACAACAAAACGGTTATTGCCTATCTACGAAACGAGGGAGGGACCAAATCCGCTCCATTACTAGAACTAACAAAAGAAGTATTTCAACTTCTAGACAAGCATCAGATAAGCCTGAAAATGCAACACTTACCAGGAATATACAACTGTCATGCAGATCACCTATCGCGACACCGCAACCCACCAGAGTGGCATCTCTTAGCCCATTGCACAGAGAAAATATTTCGGAAATTCGGGATACCCGTAATAGACTTGTTTGCCTCGCAACACGCAAAAGTAGTCGCAAATTACGTGTCTCTGGACCTGAACGACCACCAAGCAATGTATCACGATGCCTTCTCCCGGAAATGGAACTATCCCCTAGCTTGGGTATTCCCGCCACCTTATCTAGTTCCCAAGGTGTTAGCACACCTCAATTCTGCCTCGGGAATACCTTCTAGTAGTGCCACGGTGGGAACGAGTCTTTTGGAGAGCAGACATAAAAGGCCGTGCTCGGGCACCCCCGTTCACGATTCGGAATTTACATCTATGCCTAATAGACACGTCCACGGGACTACCACCGCCGAGAGTCCAAGAGATGACAATAGAAATATGGAAATGTTGGGGGGGTTGTCCCAAAACCTGAAACTCTGGAATAATGATCAGGTAGAACTCTTAAAATCTTCTTGGCGCCCGTCCACCAGGAAGACATACAGGGTAGCCTGGAACAGATGGCTAACTTGGACCACGAAGCAGGGAGTAAGTGCCTTCCAACCGGCTGGCCAGGACATAGCCCGATTTTTAGCAGATCTATACATCATAGAAGGATTAGCCTATAATTCAATTTTGCTGCATAAGTCTGTTGTTTGCACCTTATGTAACTCTGAGAATGTCAGTAGACTGAGCTCTCATGTCCTAGTCACTCGTATACTAAATCGTCCATCGCCCTGAAGAAGCTAGTTACTAAGAAAACTACAGTTTGGGATGTAGACATACTAGTGAGATACTTACAAAGTTATGAAGTAGATGAAAGCAACGCTTTTGCAGTTTGTAGACATACAGCGACCTTATTACTCCTTTGCTCAGGTAGGCGAGTCCATGACCTAACCTTACTGGCAGTCGATGAAACACACCTTTCAGAGTCTAATGACTACCTTATCCTATGGCCCTTGTTTGGGTCTAAAACCGACGGAATTAACCATAGACAGTCGGGTTGGAAATTCATCACAAATTTGACAAACAAAAACTTAGACTCAGTATTTTGGGTGAAGCACTGTATTTCTATTTTAAATAGGTTTTTTTTTATTTTCTTTATTTTAAAGCGACAGCGAAGCGGGCATGCCAATATATTCATCAACCTTAGAGGTAAACCTAGAGTCGCTTCCCGTACCGTTATCGCTGGTTGGGTTAAATCACTATTATTACAAGCTGGCATAGACGCTGCAGCTGGTAGCTTGAGATCTGCGGTAGCTTCTAAGAGTTGGCTAAATAATTGCCCATTGGACGAAATACTTGCCAGGGGTAACTGGAAGTCTCAAAACACCTTTGCCCATTATTATTGTAAACAGGTGGTGCCAATTATGTCAACGAGCCACCCTTATGAATTAACAAGTACATTTATTCCAATTACTTAAATATTTAGTTCATTATATAGGTATGTCAATAGGTTTTATTATAAACCTGTAGAACCTTCATCTTTTCTCGCTGCTTGTACTTCGAGTACCAGCAGGACATCGCAAATTATTGTGATTATTTTTCTCGATGAATTGTATTACTGTATACCTAATTGTATTCTGTTTCCTTTTTGAGCAATAAATAGTTTCTCTTTATATGATTATAATTTTTGGTCTTATATAGTTATTGATGTCACATTGGCGTCCTCTTTCCACCAGGTGATAACAAACACGTCTCAATATAATAAGCTTCAAATAACGGTCAAGTGTTTAATAGCAGTGTTTTACCTGAAAATAAAACACACATTAAATACTTACCTTATTTGAAGCTTACACTCTAGTGCTACCTGGTGTAGATTATCGACTCAATGAAATATTAAACTCTACCGAGCTTAAGCTGTCGGGTGACAGCGCCACCTGGTGGGAGAAAACAAGTGAGGGAAAGAGAAAGGTATATATAAATACTACTAAAGGGTAAAAGAGATGGAAAATAAAGCGGAAGTCAAGAACGCCACTCTCAATATAATAAGCTTCAAATAAGGTAAGTATTTAATGTGTGTTTTATTTTCAGGTAAAACACTGCTATTTATTTCATTATTAATTAATTGGGAAAAATAGACTATTTGTTAAACATTTTTTTTTCTTTTAAAACATTTACAAAACTATTTTATTTATTTGTATCCATAAATCATTCATATTATTTTTATTTATTATAATATTTTTCATCATCCATTTCATACAAAAATCTCGTTAGGACATTGCTTTGTGGTCGAAAGTATGGTCACATGAAGCAACGCTTTACCGCACGAATTCGTATCGTAGCAATTCGCATCACAAGTTCCTACGATGCTGCGTCGCATCGCATCGTAGTTTTATGTGAGCGCCTTAAGGGTGGCCTTTCGTGTACACTTTAACACGCATCGCATCGTAGTTTTATGTGAGCGCCTTAAGGGTGGCCTTTCGTGTACACTTTAACACGCATCGCATCGTAGTTTTATGTGGGCGCCTTAAGGGTGGCCTTTCGTGTACACTTTAACACGCATCGCATCGTAGTTTTATGTGGGCGCATTAAGGGTGGCCTTTTTAACACGCATCGCATCGTAGTTTTATGTGGGCGCCTTAAGGGTGGCCTTTCGTGTACACTTTAACACGCATCGCATCGTAGTTTTATGTGGGCGCATTAATGGTGGCCTTTCGTGTACACTTTAACACGCATCGCATCGTAGTTTTATGTGGGCGCCTTAAGGGTGGCCTTTCGTGTACACTTTAACACGCATAGCATCGCATCGTAGTTTTATGTGGGCGCCTTAAGGGTGGCCTTTCGTGTACATTTTAACACGCATCGCATCGTAGTTTTATGTGGGCGCCTTAAGGGTGGCCTTTCGTGTACACTTTAACACGCATAGCATCGCATCGTAGTTTTATGTGGGCGCCTTAAGGGTGGCCTTTCGTGTACACTTTAACACGCACCGCATCGTAGTTTTATGTGGGCCTTTCGTGTACACTTTAACACTTCAGGTACTACGTAATAATCAATGTTTGTCACATACCTGTGTCCGTTCGGCGTCTCGTTTCCTCTCATTCAAAGCGTCAGCTAGGGCTTCTAGCCTCGTCAAAGCACGTTGGAGGGAAACGCGGTCTGAGTGGCCCGGAGGAGTGTGTTTTAGTAAGTCCTGAAACATTTCAAATATTACTTACATTTACTAATAAAATGCTGAATCTAAAAAGTTATCATTCGATCGTCTAATATTTTAATTCCATGTTTGTTTTGTACACAAATTATGTTAGACTATGTACCTCTGACTAAAGCATATAAGCCTTTAAAAGGGGATACAGAAATTGTAAATGAATAGTATTATAAAGTTCAAAACTTATCAAATAAAATATTATATAACAAACATAACAATTAAACAATTATTATTTTTGAACTATGCATATATTAATTACAAATGCGTTTAATTGTAATTGCGAAACTGTCTACATCTCGTTGATTAGAGGATCTAGCATGGAATCATACCCTGTACTATACATACAATAGTCAATTATTTATGTTTTGTATAAAAAAATTGTTACCTGTAGAAACATAATGAACTGAGGAAACCGTTGTACCGGTTTCACCATCAATCCAAAGAATGACAAACGATCGTGGGCACTGATTTGCTTCACCTTGAAGAAGTCAGCAAAAGCCGACTTTCTCTTAGACTCCATTTTTGCCAGCTCCATAGCAACGGAGAAGTTATTGATGAAGTCGGAGTACACATCCAAAACCACAGCTTTTGAGAACGCGCTGAGGAAGACCTCGCCTGAAATATATAAAGGTTATCTTTACAGATTACAACTAAAGTGGTCAAACAGTGTATGCTTGTACCAGTCAGCGGTATGAGGTGCATATGTGTTACTGGCAGTACACAAAAACAAACTACCCTCAAAGGAATTTAGTTCTATTCGCCAGCAAAAAACCACAATATGTACGTCCAAAAAGGTGTATTTGATGAAGAAGCATCTCAGTAGGCCGCCATAGTATGGGTCACCATGCTGCACTGTCTGTATTCGCAATAAGTATGGTGACCACCACACTTGGATTCTACTCATGCTTTCCATCAGGCAAAGTAGAGTCACTTTGGCAGGCACATAAAATTTTATCAAAATAAAAACCGATTTCAAGGTTCGATTTCTCTTGGATGTCATCATAAGATCTTAGTGTCTTTATCATAGTACCACCGTTGGAATATCTCCTTTCCATTAAAAAAATAATCATCAAAATTGGTTCATAAACGATGAAGTTATCCGCGAACACACGTAAAAAAAAGAAAACATACGGTCGAATTGAGAACCTTCTCCTTTTTTGAAGTCGGTTAATAAAGAAGTGAAAACGATTAAGCATGCCGTCAAGTTCTGTGGTTCTTTAGCAATGGCTTTATTTCAAGATTTTGCAAGTATTATTAACCTTTCTGGAGTGCTACAATATATTCATTACTACGTTTAATTCGACAAAGTAAGAAAAATCATGAATCTGTTATACGTCGAGAATATTGGCCAATTATTATTATTGTGTGTAATTATGGAAGGTTCCTAAATGTTTTTAATCAGGCAACATAACACACGAAGTTACTAATGCTTCGTAACGCACTATTAATTTGTAATTCGCGTTCAAAGTATCATTAATTTGAACTTTAACGATACATTTTTTGCTATAGAAAAAGTTTTAACTAGTTTGTTACAACATACAATTTTTTGTCCGTCTGTACGAATTGTTTTGTCATTAAATTAACTTATAAAATATTTCTGATCATCAGTTCGTAAACACACAATAATTACGTTTTCTGTTTTTAAATTGTAATTCCATACTAAAAAAAAAATTTGATGTAATACTTTACAAAATGTTTTCAAAAGCTTCGTCTAACTTTTTATCCGAGTTAAAAAAAAGGAGGAGGTTCTCAATTCGACTGTTTTTTTTTTGTTACCTCATAACTTTTGACTGGGTGAACCGATTTTGATAATTCTTTTTTTATTTGAAAGCTGGTGCTTCCCATTTAAATTTGGTCCAGATTGAAGTCGGTTTTTTTTTTGTTAAAATTTGTAGGTAATTATGTATCATACATATTATCTCAGCATTACATATTTTCTATAAGAACAATATTTTTTGTGATATGACAAGCTGTTTCGTTTGTTTTCTAGAGTATTTTCAGTTAACTTATCGCAAAATGCGGGTTAATTACGATACGTAAAGCAATCTATTACGAATGTTTTTTTTATAGGTCTGCCCGCATCCGTTTTATTTATCTACTTGCGTTAATATATTTAGGGCGGAGTCAACACTGTTTTTGGTTGACCCTTACAAGTCTGTTAACAATACTGTATGATGTGTACGCATTGAATAGCTTTGTGTTCGCCATCAGAATAGAAGAAGTGTAACAAAGAGGGCCAAGTAAACCGAAAAGAATAAAAAATAAAAAAAGGAATAATAAACAACTGGAATAGTTTTAGGAGGCTTGAAGAACTTGTCTTTGAATTTCTTTATGCCAACAGTGCAAAAAAGAGCTTAATAGAAAATGAATTCGTTTTTCAAATAAAAATAAGTCACAAAATGATTTTTTTAAAAACCGTATAATAGAATGGGCCGGGGCGGTTTTTATTTTTGTTATAGCTGCCAAAATGACTCTTGCCTGATGAAAAGCATGAGAACCTAAAAGTGGTGGCCAACATCCTTACTGCAAATGTAGACAATGAAGCATGGTGACCAGCGTTGCCAGACGTCCCGATTTTTGCGGGACGTCCCGCTTTTTTTAAATCAAAATTGTAATGTCCCGCGCGGGACAGCCCTTGTCCCGCTTTTTTGGGATAACTGGCCGGACGCCCAAAGTGAATTTAGCAAATAGGAAATGGCACTCGTTCTTTCACGAATTAGGGATGATGTAGCAGAAAAACAAAAATATTCACAAAATTCCGATTTAACTAAAAAAAACTGGCAACGCTGATGGTGACCCACAATTTGGCGGCCTAGTGAGTTTTTTTTATAATATATTCAATTTGTAACCAAATGATGACATAGAAGTAAAATGACATCTTGGTGGGCACAAGTATGGCAAAGGTACGTTTACTAACCAATTTTTTCATCGCGGTCCCACGTGCGTGCGCAATCGGCAAGCGCGGTGCGGAAGTGTAGGTGACATTGCAAGATGTCAGGTAGCCGGTGGAACAGTGTCTGGATCTTACTAGCGTTCAGGATGGCCGGGCTACTCTCCTCCAATGGCTTCTTATAGTCCTGTGAACAAATTACAAACCAATAAAATTTAAGTTCATGCCAAATTTATGGGTGTAAAAAATCACGAGATACTGTATGATCTCCCTGTTTTATAGAAAGGATAAATCATCACAATCATCACTAGCCTTTAAGAATACATACAGTGTTCCCTAAAACCTCCTTGGTGTTCGAATTCTATACCACAATGGCGAGACGAGTTGGTACAAGGTTTGTTTGAAGTTTTACTTCTCTTGCAGTGATGTTATTTTACGTAGATCGCTCCCCCAGTCCCCTTTTACGATACCGTTTGGATTAATAGGGGCGGTGATACTTCGTATTATAAAATTACAAGGAAATGTTCTTTCAAACCTAAATATTATCACCTCAGCCATAAGGCGTCCATTGCTGGACTTCCCCCAAGGTTCTTCATAACTGCCGGTTCTTTTTTTACGAGTTTGTGGGTTTAGTCTTAAAGTATGAATTACTACTACTGCTGTAAATTTTTATTACATTCCTGCGGATACATATATATCCCACCAAAAACATTTTCATGTAAAATGTTGCCAAGACGACTGCATATGGGAAAAAGATATCGGATCTCATGTAGAGCCAAGGTTCCGAATCTACAAACTCTAACTCTAATAACCCTGACTGAGACCCTCTAACTGAGATGTAGAGTTTATGAAGTTATTCATAAACTCTACATCTCAGTAAAAATGTATGACTTCGCTGTTTCGCTACCATACCATCACGAAGGGGAAACGAACGCCTTTTGTGTTTCTGAAGTAACGAAACGGCCAAGCCATACATTTTTACTGAGATGTAGAGTTTATGAAGTTAGGGTTATTAGAGTTAGGGCGTGTAGATTCGGAACCTTGGCTCTACATGAGATCTGATATCTTTTTCCCATATGCAGTCGTCTTGGCAACATGTTACATGAAAATGTTTTTGGTGGGATTTCATTTCTTTTTGTAAGTTGCTTGAGGCAGTATTTTTTTCTATTTTTGGGCTGTATTTCTTGTACATCTTCTTTCTTCTTTCGTAAAAGTCCGTGTACCAAAAATAAAACCTCTAGCATAAACATTTGTGAAAGTCTCATACAAACTTCCACCCCCCAAATTTGGGGGTTGGGGGGCAAAAATAATAGGTTTATGAATTTTTCTGTTGTTTGTATACTAAACTTAGTTTTCATACCAAATTTCAGCTTTCTAGCACTTCAGGAAGTACCCTAACAGTTTTGATGATCATCAGTGTGTCAGTGACGTAATCGGTATTTTTTAGGTATCAATAAAATCTAAAGTATCAGAGCTATGTAATTGAAACTTTGTATGTTTCATTAGTCTATTAGTAACATCATATCCTAAGAATTTGAACGATCTGGTATATCGGGAACCAAAGTTATGAGGGTTCAAAAAAACGACGAAACACTTCGAGAAAAGGTAGGTAGTGCCCTTCCGCTTCGCTTGGCTCGTCTTGGCGGGGGCACGGCCGTGCCCCCAGATATATAAAAGAAAAATATAAAGTGAAAAGGTTTCTGACGGTTATTGCCTTATTAATCCATGACCAAACTTGTCACACATCACATTGGCAGTCGCACAGAATCAAAGTCGGCAATCTTGTTATACCTGTAAAACAAGATTGTTTACTTTCGTTCTTTAATCAGTCAATATCACTACAAATGTGCGTGCATATTCAGATATTTTTCTGGTTATAGAAGCCATTTAAAAATAATCTCGCAGACGTGGCGGATCCACTTTTCTATCATCTAAAGAAGAAATTATATAACGAGTAGGTAATAAGTTTTATGCTTGAATCTACCGAGATATTCGTAAAAACATGGCCTTGCATTTTGTGCGCTTAGACTCGTTTCAGTCACGCTCTCAGCGATGCAAAGGCGTGACGTGATTATTTAATTTATTTTCATTTACGTACATACGTCGTAGAAGTTAATACATAAACATGAGGAATAAAAAGTTGCATGCCCCTGAGATGTATGTAATATAACGTAATCGTATCATTAAACGCATGACATTGTTACAACGTTATGCCATCCGTTTATCCTTTATGAACTCTTTGTGCAAATAATAATTATAAGTAATTCTTTGTCTTTTGTCTGTATTCGTCCTATGTGGTGTACTGGTGTTTCAAGCTGAAATTACATTTTTGTCAGCAATACGCTAACTGTCGTTTATTTTTAGTACATATTAATATAAGACTGTCAGATAGGTGTGGTCAAAAATACAAAGAGAACTCAAATAAACCCAGTGCCAGAACCGATAACCCAAGACATGAAGACTTGGCGCAGACACTTGACCCAACATAACGGGACCAGGAATGAAATAAGTAGGCATTCATATTACTTTTATTTAATTTATTTGAATTAAACTGTCTCGGTGGCATAGTGGTTGCGTATGCAACTGCTGTGCTTGAGATCTCGGGATTGATTCCCAGGTCGGACGAAATGTTTGTATGATCTGCAAATATTTGTTTCGGAGGTTGGGTGTTTGGTGTTTTCTATGTATAATATGTATGTATTTACAAAAAAATATATATGTGTATTTATATCGGTTAACTTGTACCCATAACACAAGCTTTGTTTAGCTTGGGATTAGATGGCGTTGTGTGTTAGATGTTCGAAAGTTTATTTATTTTAATATTTACGAGTATTTTAAGTGCATTCTACTCGCACTCATTTAAATGTTCAATAAAGAATATTCTTCCCATACCGTTGATTTGTGTACAATATTAAAAAAAAGATAACCTTAGCATTGCAACGCTAATCTGTCTTGTCGTACAAGTAACGAGAAGTCAATAAAAACTTATAAAATTATCGTAACTTACGTCATATCTTAATATAGCTATTGAATGTAAACTGTGATCTAACATGAACCTTGTTGATTAAGGAGTGTGTACACAAGTAACGACATAATAAAGAACCTAGAAGATTGCTTCCGCGAGTCTTAAGTGTTTCATAAAACTTTCAGACAAAGGTAAATGCAGAATTATTAAACATCTTGAGAGATGACTGGTTTAGATAAATCTGTATTCGCATTGTTTTTCTTCCTTGCGAGATGTCCTTTGTATCGGTCACTGAGATTGTGTTTAGTACTGCATAATTCTTATAATATACTAGCTTTCTGCTTTACCATGTACGCTTCAGTGTTTGTGCATTTAAAAAAACTTTTTATAAAAAAAAACCGGCTTCCAAAAAAACATCCTACGAAAACTCTCTGCCAAAAAAACACGGTTCTTCATAAATTGCGTATACCTAATTATTTATTCATTTAAATAGTAGTATTATAATGTGTGCTAGGTACCTAAAATCTGTTTGAAGTCGGTGCCAAGTGACTATCGCTTAGACTTTTGTAATTGTTCGTTTGTATTCTTTTTGGCTTAGCACCGACTTCAAACAGATTGTGCAATTGTAGGTCAGTAGTAAGTTGAACTATTTCATCAAATTTCATCATTAAGAATACAAATTAAGGTCTATACGTCCGTGTAATATTAAAATCATCCTCTAATCCCTAACTGTTGAAGAGTTTAACCTTCTATCATCAGCTCACCTAAATAACTTGAAAGTATACGACCGAAGGTCTTTAGATACGTATGAAATTGAAAGAATTATACTCCAACTCCTAACCGTTGAGGAGTTGTACCTTCCACCTTCCATCATCAGCTTACCTAAATAATTTGAAAGAATACGACTAAAGGTAACATATATACATATGATATTTAAAGATTTATCCTCCAACTCCTCACCGTTAAGGAGTTGTATCTTACATCATCAGCTCATCATCATAAAATGATGACTACCAGACGCAAATACCGGTGTACCTTCAGAAAATATATGAAAAACATAGTATGTGCCTATAAAAAATGAGGGTTTCCCTCGATTTCCCTGGGATCCCATCATCAGATCCTGATATGCTGGCAATGGGACCACCTCGGAAGCATACCCTTTCGAAAAAAAAAAAAATTAAAATCGGTCCACAACTGACGGAGTAATCGGTGAACATACATAAAAAAAAAATACATACAGTGGAACATAGAACCTCCTCCTTTTTGGAAGTCGGTTAAAAACACCAGGAAATGTTCGAACTTGAGCTCATTAGGTGTTGAATTTTTCGAGTTTTTAAAGCGTACCTACACCAAATACTTAACATTTTCAATAAAAAGTTTGTCACGTGTAAACTAGACCTAGAACTTCTAGAAACCCTTATTTATTCGTTTTATCAAAATAAGTAAATTTCTTTCTATACTTAAGCTTAGGCAGCCTAAGGTACGTGTTTTTTAACGAATCGAAATTTGACGTTATAAAATAGTTGGAGGAACTGAGCTCGGATACTTTAAAACGCAATACCTACATTACACAAAGAAAATCTTCTGTGTATTTTATGTATTAGACGTTTTTAGACCCAGTTTGTTCAAGTCTTGTCGAGACGAATGATATCGACCTATAATAAGTACACGGACTAATTATGAGGATGTCTCAATTACATTACAGTGCAGGTTGTAAGAATATTTAAAAATAATTATAAGGTAGGCAAGGCCGCCAGTCTCAGTTGGAGAATCTCTGCAGCAACTTAGTCATTAAAATCATTAATGTGCTCATGAATCGGTCGTGAAATTAATAGACAACTTTTGCAAGTGGGTTAAGGATGACTATAAATAATAACGGACAATGATTTTGTAAGATTATTGAATATAACAATAAGAATAAAGTAATATAACTAGTTACACCGTGTTATGTTTAAAAGGAGGTAAGTCCTAGGAATATTATGTACAGCAATAATGATCACACCTAATATGTGACATAAGGTAACTTTAAAAGTCAACAGCGATAGGTCAATAACAGTATTCCCCATAGGATTTACCGGTTTGTTTGTTATTTATTGAGTTACAATTTCATTTTAACGCATTGAATTTCCTCTTGAGAACGACCAAATAGTCAATTTCGCAACTGCTATATGATATGGACTGGGGGTTTATAAATGTCCCGTTAAATAAATGTTACGAAAAGTGCGTTTTGTTTAGCTAAACAGAGCCACTAGACAAATGATATAAATACACATATACTTTTTCTTTTGTAAATAAATACTTATTATTATACATAGAAAACACCTAAACTCCGAAACAAATATTTGCAGATCCTGCAAACATTTGGACCGACCCGGGAACCGAACCCGAGACCTCAAGCACAGCAGTCGCATACGCTAACACTGCGTCACCAAGGCAGACTATGTCTATAAAAAGTAGCCTATGTCCATCCTCAAGAATCAAAATATCTGCAAATAAAATTTGTAATCTGCAAAAGAATGTAATTGTCTACCCGTGCGTGACCACGATCGGTGCAATTCGATCGAAACGTCGGGTAACCAAAAAAGGTATTGTACCTTGTAGATATTATCGCGATTAAGTCCAGATTTACAGTCGAATGAAATAAAATTTTATTGAAATCGGTGCAGTGGTTTAGCCATGGAAGCTTAACAGACAGAGTTACTTTCGAATTTATAATATTGGTGTGGAGCATGGATCTAACAAGTAGCAGAGTCATTAATAATAACAAATATAGCCCTCATAGCCCAGTGGCACTCAGTGATTGGAAATAATCACCGAGGGTAAGTCCCGACGGCGCGGTCAGTACCTGGTTGGGTGACCGCTGGTGGCATGATACCATGAGCGCCTTCGTGATTCGGAGGTCACGTTAAGCAGTCGGTCCCGGTTGTTATCGTAGGATAACAGTCGTGAAGCTTAGTTGGAGGCTTTGGGCGGTTTAAAAACATCCAACGGCAAGATTTACGTAGCTACAACTTAGTGTTGCCAGTCCCCAACCCGCACTAGGCCAGCGTGGGGACCTATGGCCTTAACTCTCTCCTGAGAGGAGACCCGAAGGGTGAGCCCAGCTGTGGGACATTATGGCTTGTTGATGATGATTTAGCAACTGCTCTTCATATAAACTTTTTGGATTCGCGGTATCAAAAACACGAATAGCCTTGAAGATGGTACTTCATGGATGGGAAGAAGATGCAACAAACTGTTATTTCTTAAGTATAAAATCAAAAAACGATAAAATACGTGGATTATGTTAAGACACATCAAAGATAACGGGTAAACAGTCTGTAGAGGAATTTGCTAAGTCAACTCGAAACACTAAAATATAATACTGTACTGTACAGGAAGATTCAGTAATTAAAAACGGTAATGTCGTTTTTACTAATTACATAAAATAGCAATATATAGACAAACAAAAGGATTTTATCGCATTAAACACAGTCCATGGGTCGCCATGCTCATTACATGATAGACGGGCGACCTCGCACAGTTGACTTGCAAATAGTGACTATTCAAATTACCCCACTTCCTAATATGCTAATCTATGGCATGTGAATTGTGGGCGAAACAATACGAATGTGGGCCAGACAGGTTAATATTTACATATTGTCTATGTTAAGAATTTGAACATAGCAATACGTCTGTTTCCAGATTTTCCGTTTTTGCATTTCGAATACGAGTTAGTTTCGAAAAGAAAAAGAAAGTCGCGAAAATAATAAACGCTAAATACGGTTGCTTAGAGAAATCATAGTCCTTTGTTTACTAGTACTCAAGAAAGTTAGACAATAGTTAGAGCGTTAAATTCTAATTCCGCCATATATGATATTGTTAACACAATACAAAACATTATATCACGACTCTTGAAATTTCGCTTTTAAAACATTACGTAATTTAACCAAAACAAATTGATAAAGAAATATAAAGTGATAATTTTTCAAGTTCAACGTATAGGTAAATTCATTAACAACTTTATTTGCAACTGTTACAGTTACAGTTACTGTTAGAGCTGTACTTGTTATTTAATGTAACCCCTTAGACTACTTTCAGAACTAGTAGTCATCAAGACAAAAACACAGGTGCTAGCGAATAATTTTGCAAGCACTTACTTACGCTTTACTTAAATGCCCTGTCGAGTCGCACACCTCAACTGGTCATTCTACAGCCATATTTGCATCTATTTAGTTAAACGATTGCGTAATGGGAACCTTAGTTATTATGATCTCATTATAATTGCCGGCTATTATGCCATCAATCTAAACGTGCTTCCTTCCCGATCACGAATTTCACCGGAGTCATGAGAAATGTCAGCGTGTGTTATTCAAACATTGCGGGTACGGGATCCGAGATACTGTGATAGTGAAACCGGTTTGAGTACTGTAGCTACTATTAACGAGAGGTTGCTTGTTGACAAAGTACTTATTTCAGTTGAACATAATTGCCCGAAGCAAATATTTGAACATTGTGAACGAGACCCGCTTTGTATGGATAATAACAGTTTTGTTTTCTGATGTAAGTACTCCTTTTTAGAGTCTTATTATGGATCTTCTTTACATTATTTTCTAATTTTGTATGTGTTGACGCTTTTATTTAATAAAGAAATTCAAGTGATGTTGGTAATCATAGTAGTTACACGCAAGTATCTGTTCGCTAAATGTATAAATTGTCATTCCATTTTTTGTTTGTAAGTGGTATTTATTGTGACGAGTTTTATGTAGTATTCATTAGTCATCACGCAAATGAGTGTCCTGTGCCCATTCTCTGCTTACTGACATTCATCGTCACCCCCCCCCCTTCCCCATGTAAAGATACTAAGGATATATACCTAATCGCTTAGATGTTTATGTACAGATAGTCACAGCGAATCACTTAAAAAATAATGTAACGGATGTGTGCGGTTCGAATTTAAAGTATGAAATATGAATATGGAGAATATATGCAGCTATTTTATTACATTTTAGAAGTGACTTCTGTATGACTTCAGTGTAAAAATTGGGAAGCATATTATACTTACATTGATAAGCCTTTGTAGGGTGGCTACGTATGAATTTTCACTATGTATAATAGCGGCGACGACATGTCTCCGTCGTAGTTGCACCGGTGTCAGAGAATCCGGCGCCGTGCCCAGTGAAGGCGGCGGCACTCGACCGCCACGGACCTCTCCCCCGCATGAGAACAGGTCCTCCTCCAACTGAAAATACCACAAAACATTGTTTACTCAATACAATACACTTCACTTGCTACACTACAAATATCTAGGACAATTCGCTACAAGTTTGCTGTTCGAGCTCGTCTTTGTAAAATGCACAGAAATAACTTGTGTGATTATTCAACGCGGTTGTAACTCGTGTTTCGAGGACGACTCCCGAGTATTGTGAACACAAATTCGAGCAGTAGAGAATCGCTTTACTATTTAATAGCGTCACACATCGCGTCATCACTATCACTGTCTTACTTAAAAAACGTAAACGTCAAAAGTATCACTCAATCGACCACGTGACTTACGTTAAAACTTGACAACGAATAATGAGCCTTATCGTGAAGAATCTTCATACAGAACGGACAAAACATGTCTACGTCGACGTCGCCGGGAGACGTACTGGCATTGAATTAACTTTTGACATTTACGAATCACACGTTATTCACGTCGTCTCACTAAAAATAAACTGAAATAAGAATTACTATCGTGTACATGAATCCAATATGGTAGCTGACTGGGTACCAATCTGACATCATTGTATCACATGTTAGAATAGATTATTTGGTAAGCGATTTAGACCTCCGCTGACACGACGCGAGCAGAGACGCGTAGTACGATCGGCTTGTAACTGCCGTTTGCTGTTGACTGACTACTCAATGACCTGATCATGATTCATCTTGAATATACATAATTGTGAATCATACATGCTAAGGCTTTATAACATATAGAATGAATACAATTTAGTAACAAAAGGATCAATTCAATTTTATACGGTATTTATACACAATTATGAAACACATAATTATACTAGCTACAGATGTCCTATTAGACCGGAAACCGCTTATCTTAAATGTCTATTGCATTCCTTCAATGTCTCATAATTCATTGAGAAGTTCATTCAATGAAGTCAAAGCTTGTTTCATGATGTATGAGAATTCCTGTACGACTATAATTAGCCTAGTAGGTGGTCTCAATACCTTGTTGTCATTCGATTCACAAGGATCGTGTTCTAGTTACTTATCTGAATTGATTTATTATCGGTTCTTTCTTATTACACTATCATTCTTAAGAATGAGATACGGCAGAAGCTGCTAGGATGATTTATTATTTGACGGATGAACAAACAGTGAGCTTTCTTCAAGGGCAGTGACCCTAGACCCACAACAAAGTAAATTATTATGATATTAATCACTTCATGTGATGAGGATTAGCTACTGCTAATTCTACTGTAAATAAAAAAATAACAAAGTAAAAGGTATTTGAGGTTAACCACTTCGAATATGCTGAGTACTCTCTACGTAGTGCGTTTTATCATATTTGAAATGAAATGAAATGATATTTATTTGTAAGTAAATCTTTTCAGATATTTTTACACGTCGGACTTTACAGCTAGAAGGGACCGGCATTTCCTACGACTCACTCTGGGAAGAAATGCCGAAACAAACCACAGAGATGTCCTTTTTTTTTTTAGTCCGAGAACATTGATTACAAAACAAAAAAAATCTGTGCGAGTACAGTATAGGATCTGGGTTGGCCTTTTGAAGAAAGGACCATGATTTTGAGTCGGCCTGTCCATACAGATGGCATACGAGCCCCAGCCATCGTGTTACGACCCGAAGCGCGACACTACCGTCAGCAGGACATTTGCGTAGGCCGGGGAAACACTCAAAGCCACCAGAAAGATACTAAATATGAACTTATATTACAAGCCTAGACTATACTCACATTTACATACACAAAATTTATTATAAATGTCTAACAAACATCCAGCAATAATTAAGTATTGAATAATACAGGTAGTACAGGGTAATAAAAATGTAGTATTAATGTACACAAAAACTAAAAAGTATAAAAAATAACTTAATTTGTATGTGCTACCTATTCATAGGTTTGAATTCGGTGCCAAGCCAAATGTAATAGTAGTAAAAAAAAGACCTCCTTTTGGAAGTGGGTTAAAAAAGGGATATAACCTTTTTTAAGGACACTTCAAAACACACTACCTCGGGCAATTTCGGCATCTTGTCGGTCTCGTGAGGGTGCATATCGTACTGATGGGAAGAACCCCTTCTCACACTGAACCACCTCGCCAGACGTCCTCCGCCCTCGTCGTCTGGTGGCGGCGCAGGCGGTGTCGGCGTCGCACCTCCGCTGCGCCATCGCTCGCAGAGCTCCCGAGCACGGCTCAGCGTGTTGCGTAACTGCCCACTGCTCCTGGGTGGCACAGGAAATTGTAAAATTAATAGGCCGCTCGTATAATTTCACGCTTAAAAGTAACGCCATTGGGAAATTATGGAATGTTGCATGGCGCGTGTTTAATTGACTGACCTACGATAGTAAATAATTCAACCATTAAGTAGACCTATATATTATATCTCTCTAGTTTAGAGTTAATTTAAATATCCATGCTTTCTCTATGTTGCTACTCACTCTAACAAGGGAACTGATTATGATAAAAAAAGAAACCGTTCTTTTTTTATCATAATCGTTACACCAGACCACCATCATTTCTGAACGAGTAGGAAAACTGTTTTTTAAAGGGTATATTTCCCATCTGGTCCAATCCAAATTTAAAATACAAGAGAAGTAAGTAAGTACCCAAGAGTAAAAATTGAGGAACGAAGTATTATTATTACATTCATTATGATTTGGGCGTATTGCAGTCGGTGGTTCTTCTTCGTAAATTAATACACACATCAAAAGTGTCTAGGGATCAACATATGTGTCTAGGGATCAACATATATTTTTGCAATAACTTTTCTCCTGATTGATATTAATTAAAATTTTCTTTAAGGATTCATCAAATAAAGTGTTTTCGTTTGTCACAGTAACGATAAACCAAGTCACCTTTGCATTAATAAAGAAATTTGCCATTTTCCTAATAAAGGGATTTTTGACATTTGAACCACTAACATTAAAGTTCGAAAAAAAGACTGAAATAACAGTTTTCTTTAAAATTTTATTAGGTAACTTAAACAATTAATAATCCGTGTTTCTACCGCGAACACTAACAACACAAGAACATCGGTTTGGCATACTCAAAATGAGTTCATCCAAATCACGCTGTGGAATGGCCGCCCATGTTCGTTGCAACAACAAAAAAAGGTCTTCTTGCGACTGGATACCCTCCATATTCGGCAGAGCTCTTCTCTGTAGCATATCCCATGCATGCTCAATCGGGTTCAAGTCTGGCGACTGAGCAGGCCAGGGCCAAAGCCACATCTCAATCTCAAGAAATCCGCATAAAAATGCTTGATCCCTAGACACTTTTGATGTGTGTATTACATAATAACTAATTTTAAAAGTTGTTTGCAAAATTACAAGAGATATAGGTAATTAACTGCTGCCAAAGCAGACAGTTCATTGAGATTTGATGTATATATTGATTTTGTGCCTATGACATAATATCAAAGATCTGAAAAAATATTGAATAGGGCAGGCGCTTGTTAAATGATAGAAAACAAATAATTACAGAGAAACTTGTCATGGAAACTAGAACTGACCCGATAAATGACTTTCGGCGAACTTTTTGTAGTACATCCTCAGATTACTAAAGAAATCTAGATGGAACATTCTTGTCAAATAACGTGACGCCGATTGATTATTTTAGTGTGCGTGCAGCCGGCGTCGACACTGTAGGAACACGTACATCTGTGTGCGTGTAATGATACCATAAACAGTATAAAAGTCCCTATTTTTAAAAAAATATTAAGATTGAAAAAAGGGTATTTTAATATTACATTTTTTTAAATGTTATGGTTTTTAATTCAGTTATTTTTACATAATATGTAAACTCTCAGCAACCTTTATTTTGCACTTACTTTTTGTAATATTGTCGTTTTGCGTTTAAATTTCGAGAATTCGTTTCCAATTTCGCTATGTAGTGTAATCACCAAAGAATACTTTCAGATGAGGTTTGGAACCAAGTCCCTAAATATAGAAATGAGGTTCACTTAAGAAAAAAAATAGACAAAAACTGGTATCACAAACTGGTGGTCGAACTACGGGTTTGGTTTTGTGTTCCGACACAACAATATAATTATCGGGTAAATAAATAATTATAGCAACTAAATAATCTGTATTTACCTGTGAAAAGATATTCCATCTTTTTTTTTTGTTTTTGGGAATCTCTTACAGTGTTTAATGACGCAAGACGGCATTTTGAAAATAAAATTAAAAATCACTCGTGACGTGTACACAATATGGCGGTTTGCCAAACACTGCCACGAGAATGTATTTGCTTTCTAATTTATATTTACTTTGTAGATTCATTGTCGTGTTCTTTACGGTCTATCTGGCTTTCTTTAGTAATCTGAGAGTACATCAGTTATTTTGGTTATGTAACTTAAAAATTATGTTGGGTGAATTAACTTTAATTATTTATTGGATGAAATAAATAGGAAGTTCAGCATACAAAACATAGTATGATGAGCGGAAATGTGTTACAAAATTCAATCATTGATTACGTTTTTAACACGCTTTTATTAGCTTCACATGTATGTTTGCTTGTTTATTTTTTATACAATGGTGTAATTTTAGCTTTTTCCAGAACTCAGGAAAGATTTCTTCATTGTGTGAGGTATGTGGTCACTAAAATCATTACAGCAGCGCTTAGTAAATTATGGTGGTATTAAATAAAACCCTTAGAAGAGTCAAGCTGCTTGAGTTTTTTTAGCTTCACCTGTTTGTTTGTAAGTACCCGAATTTTGCTATATTTTTCTAGTCCAATCCCGGATTTGTAGTTGACAGTTCATCACACAATCGACGATCACAATAGATCAATTATTTTATATACTAAACAAAGAATCAGTTGAAGGTTAAATTGACAATGTAGCAACGGTCATAAAATATTTACCGAATGTTTTATGTATGAGTTCGCGAAGTCGCGAATACATTAGATCGTATTTGGTAATGTGATGAAAGACAAAATATTGTCTTTGCGGTTGCCTCACTCAAAGCAATTTGCGTAATGTCATTTTATTATAAGTTGTTGGTTTTGCTTGAAGGAATTATGCCTCGGCAAATGTGTTTTTGTTGTAATTAGTTCTTTCTCCATCATAGCGGCAAACCAGCAAAAAAAAAGATTCATTCAAGGTTTAGCCTATTGTTTCAGTAAGCGTACGATTGAATGCCTACTGTAATGGTCTACATTCTATTTCAACGTTATAAAATAAATTACTTTGATTGTATCAATCAACATTGCGAGATGTCCTGAATTCTAGACAGCCAAGACAGTAATTATATGAACGAGTATAAAGTGTATCTCCTAAAGTCAAAAAACTCATTCCAATTGTTTGCTAAATTGCCTTGATTATAAAGAGCTGACTTTAAGCGCCACCCATGAAGACGTGTACATTTTTAATAATAAGCATCTTTAACGGCATGATTGCAATGAATCGTAATGATTACAATTCATCTTGACAGCGGATAGCTTCTTGTATGTGTTTGATTACTGCCATCCTTGTAAATGGCCGTCTAAATGTGTAAATCCTAAACCAAACATGTTTTGAGCAATGTTAACCTTTGTTTTTCACATTACAGCGTTAGTCTTTGTAAAGCACAAAAAAATGAAATTATATTAAGGTAATCGACTACAATTTTACGAAATATGAGACCGTATCATGAACAAAATCATTTTGAGAGATACGTAGGATTATTGTTATTCATATTAAGGGGCGCGTCCCTAAAAACGCGCGAAAAGGCACTTGCAGTTTTGCAAAACACAAACAACTCAATTCATATTTGACACTAAAAAAAAAATCTCGGTAGTTTAATAAATCAGTCTACCAATCTACCGAGTGATATTTATAAAATAATTCTTTATTTTTGTGAAAAATAGCCTTAACAAAGATCAAAATCATCGCAATCGACCTTTTTAATTAGCACACTCTGTCCTATTTCGTGCTCTATTTTAAATGTTTTTTTCTTATTTCGCGAGAAAAAAGTATGGAGAAAAGATTTACCGTTTTAGTTTTTTATTAATTCTCACCAAAAAGCCATAATCTAAGGCTAAACATCATTCATTTTTAGCGACAAAAGTTCCATACATTTTAGTACGTAGATATCGTCTCCCGTAAATTGCAATAAATAAGTTTTATCGCGCTCAAAAAATTCAGTGCCCGCCGAATATTCAAGGTGACACCACGTCCGTTTGTAGTTCGCACTGAGCTCCATAATACGTAAATAACAAGTTTTAGGGTGGGTTGCCAGTGAGTGTCGAATTGTAACTGTTAATTTGTATTCTTGAATTTAATTTAATTTTTTTTAGAGAATAATTTCAAAGAAAAATATTAGTATTTTTTATTAACACAGAACTTATTTTTATGTTTTTTTTTAACTTGCTATGTATGTATATATCTAACTATATTTGTTAAGACGGAATCTTGCAACTCAATTTTGCAGATATCTTCAACCGATTGTGTTGAATTTTTGTAGGCATATGTATATAGCGTGACAATGCTATATTATGATGACATGGAGCTGATCTGATGTTGAAGCTGGAAGGTGGTCATAGGAACTTTGTAACGACGGAACCTATCGAGTTTGGAGTCGTTTGATTTGTCTTGACGAGTACTTTGAATACACTTTGACAGACCGAGACACTGAGAAATTTTTTCTTAACGATTTCTGTTAGAATTGAATAACTACTACTAAAATAATGAAAGACCTTAAAATTACAGTTTTATTTTTGACTGCATGGTTGGTCTAGTGGTTTAAGCGGTTGCCTCGCCGCTTCCTACTGTATCAGGTGTTGTGAGTTCAAATCCCACATGGGACAACACTGTGTGATCCACGAATTGTTGTTCTGAGTCTGTGTGTCCATTGTGTCCGTTTCATGTATGTTTGTAAAGTCCCCCGCGACACTGGATTTATTGGATATATACGGAAGTTGTCTTTTTTGAAAAAAAAACTAGCTGAGTCCCACGGTCTTACCCGCGATACTACACCAACCGCGGTTACTCCTTATATCATCAGCTACCTATCAGTAAAAATCCCGTCAAAATCGCTCCAGCCGTACCAGAGATTAGCCGGCACAAACAAACAGACAGACAGACAAAAATTGTAAAAAAGGGTCCCATCTACACTTTACGTCATTTCCATTATTATTCATCCCTTAAGTTCGAATTTAATCAATTGGTGAATTGTAAAACAATAGAAGCCCTATCCCTTACATTATCTGATATCTGTAATCTATATAAATAAAAGAGGAAGGTGACTGACTGACTGACTGACATACCCATAGATCAACGCACAGCCCAAACCGCTGAAGTTAGAATCCTGAAGTTTTGCATGTAGGTTCTTTATATAACGTATGTGAGCACTAAGAAAGGAATTTTTGAAATTCCACCCCTAAGGGGGTAAATCAGGGGATGAAAATCTGTGTGGGCGAAGCCCCGTGTAAAAGCTAGTATTATATATTTAAGGAAGTTTTCATTTCAAAGTTTTACACTCTTAATATTAATTTTAAGGTAAATAGTTTGTTTATTAACCGTCTTAAAAAAAGAAGGAGTTTATAAATTAACTGTATTTTTTTATTTTTTTACCCGACCACGGCAAAGCCAAAGGAGGGTTATGATTTTGACAGGCTATGTATGTATGTTCATCTGTTCCCTCATAGCTCCTTAACTACTAATTAGAACTGGATAAATGAGGTATCGTTAGAAGTGTCTTGATCGTCCGCTGCTTATAGGCTATATGACGCGTCACTCAATTAAATGTGGCGCCCTCTAGCCGACATAAAGTACTGCATTAAAAAATGAATTTGACATAAATATGCCGTGTTTGGTATCATCGGAAAGGGTGTTACTTGTACATTTCAAATATATATATTGGTATTATTAGCATTTGCTGGTGACTTTGTTTGTATTTATTCAATTTTTTTTATATTTCTATGTTAGGTATTTAAAATATACTTTGCATATGAATTATTATTATCACTACACCAAAACAGTTTAAATAAAAAAAAGTAAAAACTTAAATTAAAATAGAAACGTACCATAACTCTTAAAAACACGTGACTACGGCTTTTTAAAACTTGTTTCATACTTTTCCAGCGTCGTTTTTTGTCAAAAAGTGAAAAAAGTACGTAAGTAAGTAAGATCTATATAGTAAAATTTAGTCAATATGAGCAATAAAAGCGATCAAAAATTATATTTTTAAGAAACATTATGTTCCATTAATATAACATATATCATACAAATTTTATTTCATAACATAGCATTAAAATCCGTTGATTACTGTAAAAGATTTAAGCTGACAGATAGCGCGAGCGACTTAATTTTATACTGTGTAAAAATATATTATTTGTCCATGAAATGAATTAAAAATGAATAGGTACACTTGAACCCCATTCTCGGCCGTTGACGAGTTACTTAAAGCCCGCGTGCTTTCCGATATGACTAAGATACATTGCGTGCTTTGTAGGACATTCTAAACATTCTTCAAAGGCGAACAGTTAATGAATATGTAACTGGAAGAAAAAACCGAAAGTAAATTTATTAGTTGCCAGGGTTAGTGTGCAACAGTGCCCGATGCGTTTGTGTGCATGTAAAATATGAATGTGGGTGTTCAATCACAAATTCCCACGCTCAAGGACTACAGTCTTAACTTTTTGATTTCTCGATGGAAGTTATCTTTTGAGCTAAGCAACGAAGCGAGGCCGTTCTCAGCTAGTACTATATTTAGTGTTAAGTTGTCACAGTTGCGTTCCAACGTTACAAAATAGCATCACGTTCCCTGGTTTATTGTACCACAATAACCTCATCCAGGCGGTTTATGACTCCCGTAGCGACGATAAGTAAATATTACCTTCTGGTTTTCTACTGGCCTTTATGTGGTACACATTTCCTGAGTAAAGTTAACATAAAAAAAAAACCGACTTCCAAAAAACATCCAACGAAAACTCTCTAGATTCTAGGTACCTAGCACACATTAAAATACTACTACGTACGTGTAATATTAAAATCATCCTCTAATCTCTAACTGTTGAAGAGTTTAACCTTCTATCATCAGCTCACCTAAATAACTTGAAAGTATACGACTGAAGGTCTTTAGATACGTATGAAATTGAAAGAATTATACTCCAACTCCTAACGGTTGAGGAGTTGTACCTTCCACCTTCCATCATCAGCTTACCTAAATATTTTGAAAGAATACCACTAAAGGTAACATATTGTTACGAATAATAATCTTCAAGCCTTATCTGCACAAATACACACACACTTCTTATCGATCTCCTGAGGCAAGGAATAATGGACCTTATCTCTATGTGCATAGTGTCGGATATCGATTGGTTGTTGCCTAATTATTATTAACTTCGATTATTTTTATTAGCGTTTTTTACTAGTAGATTCTCGTGTTTTATAGGCGTTTCTAGAAATGAAAGAGTAATAATAATATGAGTATAAATAGAGCGTCTCGCGTGTCGCAGGAGTTCAGTACAGTTTGAGCTATAGTGAGATAAACATCGAAGTGATATCAGCGATCAACCTAGCGACCTCGGCGAACTTTAAGGATTGTAATTCAGAGTAATATTGTGATTTGAATAGTGGTTTTAATAAAGTCTCTTAAACACGTCATAAGGCTTCTTTCTCAATTAAATCGAACCCTAACACGTAACAATATATACACATAATATTTAAAGATTTATCCTCCAACTCCTAACTGTTAAGGAGTTATACCTTACATCATCAGCTCATCATCATAAAGTGATGACTACCAGATGCAAATACTGGTGTAACTTCAGAAAATATACGAAAAACATAGTATGTGCATGTGCCTATAAAAAATGAGGGTTTCTCTCGATTTCCCTGGGATCCCATCATCAGATCCTGATATGGTGGCAATGGGACCACCTCGGGAGCATACCCTTTCGAATACAAAAAAAAAATCAAAATCGGTCCGCAGTTGACGGAGTAATCGCTGAACATACATAAAAAAAAAAACATATAACAAATACATACAGTGGAACATAGAACCTCCTCCTTTTTGGAAGTCGGTTAAAAATGATTTCAAAGTTTTAACATTAGCTAAGTATATGTGTTACACTAAGGCCATAACCATTTTAACAAGAAAAAGAAAAGGCTGGATGAGAAAATTCATTGCATATGTTAACCATGGCAAATTAACCTCAGAAAAAGTATTTGTACTGGTCTTTCATAAAGGTCTTCGTAAAGCGACAAAGACATCATAGTTCAAAAACTAAACATCATTGTTAGGCCGCCCGGCCGGTCAGCTGAGTCAGTGAGGGAAAATAATTCCTTTATGAAAAGATTATGCGTTTCCTTCCCTAATATCATAAATGTATTAATTTCATAAAATAAACATCGTCTATCGGTATTCTGTGGTCTGTCGCAGTACGCAATAGGTTTAACCAATGTTTATAATTACATATTATGAAACAGGTCATTGCAAGAAACAGATAAGCTTACGGGTAGACAGTGAGTCGTCTGTTTTTTTTAAATCGACACCATTAGGGCACTTACAATATTTTATTATGTTGTTAAGTTTCCAAGTACTTCCAATGTTTTGTTAGTGTTTGTACACTCCCAATCTTGATAAACCTAGATTTTTAAGTGGCAATATATTGGAACGTAATTGTTTGTTTAATGATGGTTAACAGAAGTAAACGATTGCTTTTAATTATCAGACTACGGGGACACCAAAAAGAGGGTAATGTTCCACACACGGATGCTGGTAAGGCCTAATAAAACCGTCTAAGGCCTAATTGCTTCAATCGATTCTAATCAATGAGGTGTTTGATGTTCGTTATCGAGTACGGTTGGCTGTATCGACGTGTTTTAAGCGTTTTAACGATGACAAGTCGAGTCATGGACAGCCTTAACATCGATGTTTACAAATAGATAATGAATTAGATATATACGAGTATACGTATAGTTTGATAATTGAGTTATTTTATACGACTTTTTCCGGTGATGTATTCCTAGATTTTTAGGTTTTATTCTGGACAGTATCTATGTAATTCACTTAGTACATACTAATTTAAGAAGCATAACACAAGCTCTGCTTAGCTTGGGGCTAGGTGGCAGTGTGTGTTAGATGTCCGAAATAATTATTATTTTTATTTAAATTTTATTTTTGGTGTTGAAAACAAATTAATTAGTAGCAAGGAATAACAAACGTTTAAGCGGCTACAAACGTAGTTATAGTTAATCGCGAAGTATATATTTAAACTGGGAAGTAACGAAATCTCATTAGCATTTTTGGACATTAAGCAGGGTCGGTGTTAAAGATCCACCAAAAATGGCTATTTTGTATCACACTAGTCAAGTTTTTTTAAAATATTTAGGAATATGTTACTTTGGGATTATTTTATATTAATACAGATATTCGATAAATTACTAACACCGTGTAATATATTATGTACATCCACAAGTTTGTTTTAAATGTACATTTTCGCGACACTATTTTACATTGAATCTATAAAAATTGCACACACAATGTCACATGCAAATTTACGGTATGAAGTAAGTTATTTTTATACGTTAATATTTTTAAGGAATAAGTTACTGAATAAGCGATAAAAGAAAATAAATAAATATTATATTTAGAAAAAGTAATGTTGTGCAGTGTAGTGTAGTGTACTTAGTAAGTATTGTCACATTGCATCGCATTTAGGATTAGGAAATACTCGTAATGAGTAGAAAGGTAATTGTCAATAAGTTTGATTTGTGTTACACACTATTCACACATGTGACGGACTAAGTGTACGGAGTGTCACTACGTGGTCACCACTCTTATTCATCCCATGGAGGTCGTAAGAGCTGACTGAAGGAGTAAACTACATATGACAAAAGTCTCCCGGCAATCATGAGCGTGGCAAGGAGTAAGGAGAGGTCTATGTCCAGTTGTAGACTACTAAAAAGCTGTTGATGATGACTTGGACCTAATCAGTTGATCGACGGAAGGGGGAAGAACAGCTTCATATCATCCAAGTGGAATAACAAAAATGCATGACACATAGGGTACCAATTACAAGCAATGTAACAACATGATATCCTTCCTCGAGTTGTTGTAATCTATATTTCTATACTAATATTATAAACGCGAAAGTTTGTAAGTATGGATGGATGTTTGTTACTCTTTCACGCAAATACTACTGAACGGATTTGTATGAAACTTTACAGTAATATAGCTTATACATCAGAATAACACATAGGCTACTATTTGCCGAGATAACCGATATATACGCGGGCGGAGCCGCGAGCAACAACTAGTATTATCATAAAATACGACGCTAGCGCCTGTGAAATTGTCCACTTGCATCTACGTGACGCCATTTGAGATACATTTGCGCTGCAATATTGTAATAATGTATTTTCTACGGATATAATTCCCTGACTTATTAGGCTCACAAGTTTCTTTTATCTATATCTATACTTATAATAAAAATGTCTGTACATTAAAGATATTTAGAATTTTTTTTTGGAGGGCTCTCCATTATCGATACTGAAGCCAAAACTATTTTTTTTTTCATTTTTGTCTGTCTGTCTGTCTGTCTGTATCTTGGTCGCGCATCACGCCGAAACTACTGAATGGATACAAATGAAACCTGGCATGATTTGAGTTTATACTACGAGGTAGGACATAGGATACTTTTTATCCCGAAATTAAGCACGGTTTCCTGGAGAGAGGGGATAAAAGTCTAAATATGTACTTAGTTGTAATTCAATAACACATGTCCGATTTCGTTCATTCTTTTTTTGCTAGAAAGAAAAAAAATAAAAGATAACGGGAAAAGCCTTTTTTTTTGTCCGCGACTGTACACTGCCTGTGGGATGCTGAGACAGATATGTAAATATGGCGGTACGAAGTTCGCCGGGTCAGCTAGTTTCAAATATTCTTGTACATCTAAGTAAGTAAAAATAAGATTTAGATAGTGATAATTTTATGTCATAATGTATTATATTTATTGCTATATTTATACTCTTTTGTCGATATTAATAGTTAGTTGTCAATCTGTAAAACTTTTATTGTTTTATAAACGGGTGTACACGTTACATAACAAAAATATAATATATATTTGACTAAAACTGGTTTACTTATGTATTTGTGAAAACAAAAATATAAAACACTAGCTTTTGCAAGCGGCTGCGCCCGCGTAAATATCGGATATCGCGGTGATGTTTCAAACTGACATAACTTTTTTATTTATAAACCGATTTAGGTGAGACAAACACTAAATGTTAAGTGAAACAAACCACAACAGATTGGTGAAAACCGCATTCAAATCGGTTAAGCTGATCCTGAGATTAGCACGCATAAACGCACAGCCAGACAGACATACAGACGAAAATTCAAAAAATCAGTGTTTTGGGTTTTATTACGTTCATGCAGTCCCCCTATAATAGTTTTTCTGATATATCTTCCATGTACAGACAGCGACCAGTTACGATTTTATTATAAGTATTGATGATTATCTTATTAAACTCGAGAATAACTGAATCGATTTCGCTTGTTTTGGCAGACCAGTCAAAGTTTAAACTGTTATAATTTAAATTAAAAAGCTTTTTAAAAACAGGTTTTTGCTGGAATGTCTCGAGACGAATCCAACGAGTCTAAGCTCGATGATGTTGCGACGTTTCTTTACAGAGTTCCTATGGCCACCTTCCAGCTCCAGCATCAGATCAACTCCATGTCATTATAATATTGTATTGCCACGCTGTATACGGTTGAAGATATCTGCTTCAAAATTGAGTTGCAAGATTCTACCCGAACATACAAGCATACATACATACATTGCAAGTTAATAAAAAGCTTGTAAAAATATGGAAAACTACGAGGAAAATAGTAGGAACAACAACTTTATTTTCCCCTACAAACATTCCTATACGAAAAATATTTGACGCCGTTGCCGTCGGGCGTCGTATCACCATGTCGGTACGATAGCTCAGATTTCTTCAAATTAATTAGTATTATTATAATAAGGGTTTTAAATTGAAAACAATATAGACACGGTATTCGAATAATTGTGTTTTAGATACATAAGTAAATGTAAATAAAAATCAATAAACAATACTACGGGCATCATGTAGCCGGTAAAGAACCAATGAATAACTGAAGAATAAAGACAAACGAGATCATATCAAATTTAGACCCATTTGAAAATAATACTTATAAATGCTCTTTTCAGTGTAGACTTATTTTACCAAACATCACATCAACAGCCATTAATATACCAAACGTCTAACCCAAAAAACTACCAATGCTAACTTAATAGAATGTGTTTCAATTATTTCCTATTTGATTTGTCCTTTATAATAAAAACTATGAATTTCCCAATCTATTTTGATAAAATTGCCGCTAATACCTAAATATCTTTTCTAATTAACAAACACATGAACTAAAAAAGTCATTTCCTCCATAATACATCACGAGTGGTAAAGCTAACAGGCATTTGACCTCAATTAGAGAAAATAAAAACTGTAGTCAATGACAAAACAATCAATGTTAATGAATTGCGTTACATATTGGTTAGATAGACACTAAAATTCTTAGTTATTGGTTTAATTAATCAACGGGTATAAAGTTATTGTGCATGTAAATCTATAGATATAGAAATATCCAACTCCTTACAAATGTATAGATATTGTAGTTAAAATCAGCACATTTCTTATAATTATGTTAGTCGTCTATTATTTAATTAGATAGCCATTTCAGGAGCTCCATCCATTACTGTGTGCAAATATTTATATTACGCCATTAATTGTTTAAGAAAATCGTGAGAAGTATTAAATCATTAGTTATGTATATTAAGGAATTAAGTGATTCATGTTAAAAGAAATTTCTCAACAAAGTACCGCAGCATATTAGATAATACAGATAACATAAGGAAATATTAGCTGTTGGTAAACAGTCGACCCAGCATTTTGTTTAAAGTATACCGCATGTTAGTTTAGAGCACGTAAATTCCCAGATCATTGTTCTTATAAAGACCTCAAATACTTTGTTTTAGCTTTCACTAAAGGATAATTATTGATTAAACATAATATTTACGATCACGCGATGGTTTCCTGCTATCTAATTGGCCGTATAGTATAGGAAATGCGATCATAAAGAAACAAATAGTTTTCGAAAATAACAAATCCATTTTTATGGGTTGGTTTGTAGATTCTAGATCCCTAGTAGGAACAGCCTCCAAACAGGGAAACATCTCTGTTTGGAGGCTGTTCCCTGTTTATATAATATTTGCACACCGCATAATGTGGTAGGACATAGTGTACCTCTAAAATAAGCATAAGATCTGTAACTAACCTATGTTTCCGCAAATAAATGATTGATTGATGGATCCCTCTGTTTCTTTAGAGGGGATATTTTAATAAATTGCGTAAGTTTGCCATTTTATTTGATCCAGGAAAGTCTGTCTATTAACAAAAAATAACAAGACCAAGACCGTTTATTTGTGTGCCATATTAAAAATTAGAACGGCAATATTCAATTCCAAAGACTTTGACATTTCCCAAGTTAGCGTTAGTTTATGTCTACCAGCCGTAAGCGTAAATCGCATCGCCAAGTCCTTGACATTATTTTTTTAACATTATCTACTTATATGTGTAGAATGTCACAAGTCAAACTGCTGATACATCCAAGATAGGCCATTTACCCAGCAACTAATTTGCGTGGTTAAAGGTATTAGTTATGAAGTATGGCTAATGAATTACGCAACAATAATGTTATTTTACAATTCTTTCGAGGTCGTTTTTTGATAGGTTACTTGGTTTCAATTTACCATGGGAATTGTACATATAGGATCTGATTACGCGCATTCTATGATAATAATTATGCTTATTAAACAATAAAATACAGTACAATGTACATCAGTGCGCATGCAAACGAGCAATTGAGGCTGATAGATTCATTGAATCTTATATCTTGTCCTCAATAAAACTAGTCTACTGCAATATAATAATAGGTATATGAGTCTAATATCGATATGACCTAAAAATATTGAACTTTTGTATCTTAATAAGCATACACTAGTTTACTAAAATCATTTTCAGTCAGATGGAAATGTTTCCTAAACTACTTTATACAAAACGATCCCTTTGTTCATGTTTTAATGAGATTGTGTGAAGGCACAATTTGGAGATACATACATACGTTATTTTACAAACATTTCTTTTTAAGAATAGATAACTTATTATATAGTTTGTATCCTGATCTAGATCACTGCTATTGGCAGTGTTGCGATATTTTGTCAAGAACCTCGATCATTACGCGAATCATTGAATCTTGAACGACAATAGACGGTATCCGTTTGAGCGTGAACGATCATTTTGTCGGGAGGCAGTGCCCTCGGTTGGCCTCTGGAGTTTGAACACAGGAAATTTGTGTTAATTGGCTCGACGCTCCGCGCTCGCTAATTGTTCAGCGGGCCTGGACCACACTGCTTCGCGACAGGAAGCTGCATGCGGGAGTGAGTCGCAGATTCTTATCATTGTTTTAAAAGTTTTAGGTACTTTATTTTGCCCAACAGTAAGTTCCCATGGCTATCTTATAATATGTAGGCACAGGTATATTCTCAACGGTAAAGCCATTGCATAGCATTTTTTTATCAACTTATATTTATTATTAATATACTTATTTATTTATTTTTTATGTACAGTACCCTCCAAAAGTTAGTTGAAATTAATTCACCTTAACAATGATGTCACATAATTTCTAAACTAAGCAGTTCCAATAAATGAATTGTTTACTACTTATGTTCAGATACACTATTCTAATACGTACCAAAGAGAATTCCCCAAAATTCATTTTGTTTTTTTTTATAATCCACTTTCATGTGCTCACTACTTAAATTGAGTGCGCCAAAAGGAAGTAGAAGTTATTAGTTAAATTTTTAACAATTTCTGATACTCTCGCGGTTTTAAATTCATTTATTAATATTGTTAGGGTAGTGTGGGCAGTTTAAATTTAATAATAAGATATTGTTAGGTGATTTGACTATGTTTGAATTAATAATGGCTTCGAGGCGAAAATTAACTATAGAAGAAAGAACAAAGATTGTGTGTGAATACAAAGGATCGAAAAACTTTATTGTTGTGGGAAAATTATTTAAAGTTAGTCCTGAAGGTGTGCGAAAAATAATTAAGAAGAGTTTAGAATGTCCTAGTCTTGCAGGTAGGCCACTTTCTAGGCGTCTTATGGCTACTACTTCTGTTGATGATCGACAAATAGTGCGGCAGTGTAAAATTAATCCCAAGATTGTGATACGAGAAATAAAAGTACAGTTACAGGAAGCAGAAACCTCGGTTACTGAAACTACTATCAGGCGATGCCTGCATGATGCTAATTTACGAGGTCACGTTGCTAGAAAGAAACCCCTTTTAACATCGATCCATAAAAACGAAGGTTGGAATTCTCCTGTAAATATTCAGATAAGCCATTGGACTTTTGGAAGAGAGTAGTTTTTAGGGATGAATCAAAGTTCGAACTATTTGGAAATCGACGTCGGCAAACTATATGGCGCAAAAGTAATGTTAAAGCTTACGACTACAAATACCTGCAGGCCGCTGTGAAACACGGCGGTGAGAGTGTGATAGTTTGGGGGTGTTTTACTTGGTATGGTGTGAGCTGACTGCAAATAATTGAAGGCAGGATGACATCACAAATCTATTGTAATATGCTGCGTGACAATCTAAACAATCTGCTGAAACAATGGGGTTGGGTCGTATTTTCAAGTTCCAACAAGATAACGATCCAAAGCATACAGCAAGGATAACCAAAGATTTTTTTGAAGATAACAAAGTGGACTTACTGGAATGAACTTCAATATCACCCGACCTTAACCCCATTGAAAATTTGTGGGAAGAATTAGACTGCAGAATCCCTGTTTCCATAAGACGCAACAGGGTTTTGTTTGAAAATAATATTTTTAAACATGATCGACTATACCGATCAAAACATTACAAAATCTTGTAGAGTCGATGCCTAGACGACTTAAAGCAGTTCTATAGAATAGTGGCGGTCATACAAAATATTAAAAGTTAAGACATTGGCAAAGATATTCTATCATCCACATCCTTAAAATAATTTTTTCTCAACAATTTCAACTAACTTTTGGCACCGTAAATTCACTGTTAATCGACATAAATTATAATTATTAACGTTGTTACGGTACTCTTAATAATACAAATATTCAAAATTGATTATATTTTAATTAATAGTTCTAGAAACCATGGTGTTATTTGGTTTTATTATAATTTCCTTACATTAATTACGTTATTGATCATTTCAACTAACTTTTGGAGGGCACCGTATAATATTGTGAATGAAAAATTCTTAACCCCAAAGAGCAAAAATCCCTCCTACTCCTAAACCTAGGAACTCAAAGGATGACAACGTACTTGTGACTCTTGAGTGGCAGGTGGCAACGGGCGGCGGTAGCCACTTATCTCATCAGGTGTCCTGTCTGTTGTTTTTTGCATTAAACTATTAAAAAACTTTTTAACATTGTAAATATGAAAACAATCACTAAGTGTAACTTTAAACAATCATTTAAACAGCCGTTTGAAGGCATATATCGCTACAAATACACGAGTTTAAACACCCTCCCAAAAGGCGAGAATTGGTTCTAATTCAGGAACCACAATCAATCACACTTTGTTCTGACATCAACGTAAGGGCTTTCTGTCTTTATGGTCTCGTCTAACATACATTTATGATACTGAAACTTAAATGCATTATAATAAATTTCTTTTTTAGTATTGCTATGTTTAAAGTAACCGTAATTTTTACTAATGAGAACTGTACTGGCGGTCTTTGTGAAGAGCTTTATTTTATTTATTAAGAAATAAACTAAACTTTAGTTATACTTTTAATAATTACAAGAGAAAGAATCCTTGAGTGCTTAGTAGTAGTTAGAGACGACCGTTATACTAAAATACTTACTGGTTCTACAATCAATGTTTCAATATTTATACGGTATTATAATTGTTACCAAGAACACTATCACGTTGTAAAACAACGTTATTATTTCGTACAACGCAACAATGACCCTTGCTCTCAGTCGAAGTGTGAGTTTAACAACTTCCGCGAAACTATAACCTTCCATGAAAAAATATGAAAACAATAACACATATTTCTACCAAACCAAGAAGTCTATCATAGTCATGCCCGAAGTTGAGTCGACAACTTTATTGTGAGGAGACCGAAGTCTTCCTTTTTTAAAGTAATTAATACAATCACTAGTCGATTTGAAGACTAAATTAACGCGATGTGGCCTTACTTTAACCGACTTCTATATTATTATTTTTTATGTTTAAAAGCAGTAGACAATTGAATTAGTGTTGCTCTTTTTAAAAACTTCCTGCTATACGATAACGAAATAAAAAATATATTGTAGTGCTGATTAGAAGGTATTCTTTGGGTTTTGGTTCTGTGCAGATTTCTAAGTGAATAGTTTTGATTTCAAAAAATGTACGCAATATACCATAAGTTATAGTAAAACGTCATTGCTTACCTAGAGTCCAGGGTCGAGTTGAGCCTCTGCGAACGCCTGAGCGGTGTGTTCCGCACGGCGTTCACTGGCTCCTCCCAACTGCCTCCCGCAGTCCGGTGCTCATCTGTACAAACATAACGATTAAACCATTTAGACCAACTACAACAATTTCACTAGCAAAAGCTTTAAATACACAAAGCTGTTAATTTTGTACACCTACAATCTACTTGCAATGTTTCGTTTAAACACTTGAACATGGTAAAGTAGGAATAGCTAAGTGACACGTGAATGATAAATAGCTTCATAGAATTGCAATTGCCAACATACTTTAAAGCAGTGACTGCAAATTAAACTGCAATTTATTTGTTTTAAGCTTCAAGTGTCTTGTTCACGTGTTTGTCACGGAGTAGTTACAATAATGAAACTATATATTTGCATTTCTTGGTAACATTATATCATAACTTACTAGTATCAATGTGGGAATTATAAGAATAACTTATTGACAAGCGTCGTAAATCTTATCAAAGCAATTACGACTGTAAACATAAAGTTAGAAGCTAAGTAGCTCTTTTGTCCTGTAAATATTTGGATAACCTTGACTAATTGGTAATGTTTCGTCAGTGAATGATAACAAAAAAAATGCTTTTTATGAGGAATTAACTTCCACCAGTGTTTTTTGGACGGTAACCTTAAACATGGCTACAAACATGTTAACAGCACAATATTAAATACAAAATATAGTTTTTTGTTACTGTCAATTAACAGCGTATCACCAATTATACAAAGCTTAATGCGGCGTGAAAAAGGCAACGTACGAACTGAGAAATCCACTAGAAATGTATTCGTTTCAAACATCCTGTCGAAGCTGTATTACCGCCGTAAGTCGAAACGCTGAATAATTGGATCAGAGGCCTTGAAGAAGTGTGTGGGAGTCGGCTGCGACCAGGTTTTGTAAACTCGACCAAATAGTCAACACGAGAAAACCTAATCTCTAAAAGTATTTATCACAATAATGTTCAAAGAAATTAAACAGGTAATGTAACTACCTACATAATTTATGTCTTTTTATCAACTTGTGTTTAATTTTAGTTATTTTATCACACTTTCTGGCAGGCTTCATAATGACGCGTCGTACATCCATCACAATTCACAATTACGCAATTTTGCCCTCTGTCGCGAGATCAAGGTTTTTGAATTAATAACACGGTTGCGAGCAATGCACAATGAATAGACACACAAGTTACCTATAAACATATTTCAACAATACAGTAAGTTCATTTTTATCACGATTTTAATTAACAGCGTCCACGTGTCGCCATCGCAATGTTTGATCACACACTAACTGACTGAGCTAAGTAGTGAGTGAGTAGTGAACCTCTCAGAGTTGATGCTTTTACTGACGTATGATAGCAGGTTTGTTGTTACTTCGCTCGCCAGGGACTCACAACAACTAACTAGGGTTGTCAATCTACAGTTTGATCATTTAATTAATATCAAATGATATTTATAGTGTCAGTTGGTACATTGTATAATTAAATGTAATGTGCTGAACAGATAACCCACATTAGATTAGCATTTCGTTTTTTCTGGGTTAATGGAGGGGGCGTTCATTTCATGCGAAGTATTAATTGCATATAATATTGTATCATATCATTACAGTCAATACCCACTTACTTATTGTTTTGTGTATATTAAGTCGTACCTACCTCCATTAAAAAGCGATTGATTTTAAAGCCTTTTATTTTAAATACCTAGCGAAGTTTCGCAAGCAATGGAACTCAAATGCAATCTAATCTAAATTTATATTATGGTCAGTAATTACAAAACTTCGAGGAAGCATTTTACTAATTAATTAGTGGATTAAATTAAAAAGCGATTTTCTTAAATACCTACTTAAAAAACCACTAGATTACGGGTTAAGTATGTCTGTCACTTTATATTTATTTATGTCTATAGGTATTTATGTCTGTACTAAATTATATACGTATATAATATAGTACAGACAAATACCTGGGGGACAGCAAGTCACTCTTAGATTTTTTTACGTAATAGGCAATTTATAAATCGAAAGGTGCTACAGGTGAAAATTCTAAAATTTTAAAAGAAAGGCAATCCTTTGGTAAAGCATTGTACAGTTTTACAGACGAGACGTGGGATGTGGCCTGCCCAAAACCGAGATAGTTGGCGCTCCTTGGGTGAGACCTTCGTTCAGCAGTTCGATTGGTTGATATATATATACAGACAGTGTATACTTTGTGGGTACTAGACTAGTTTTCTAAGTCATAGCGTCGTAAGGGTCGTATCCTTATTATAAAACTAGCTGACCCACGCAACGTCGTTTACGTTTATAATTTCCCCCCGTCTTTGTAACATTCTGCACTGGTGCTCCGCTGCTATTTAAAATATATATCCTTCCTCGATAATTGTACTATACAACACTAAAAGAATTTTTCAAATCGGACCAGCGGTTCCTGAGATTAGTGCATTCAAACAAACATACTGTTCAGCTTTATAATATTAGTATAGGTACCCTATCAGGAAAGGTCCCCTTTGAGTCCTAAACTAGACAGGTATACATATACAAAATAACCACGTGAGAAGAGAGGGTCAGAGTTTGAGTCCGAGTAAAATAAAGTGTAACCACCCCTATCCATTCCGTAGGTGTCGTAAGACCCGACAAGGGAACAAACAACCCCTTTTTTTACGTGTGGAAACCCCCTCGGGCCGTCATCCCACCGGGTTTTGCGGCGGGGCGGTGTCTCGGAATCGATCCAACTAAAACCACACGGTATGCCACTCTGCGCCTGAGACGGGAGGGAACCGGGAACTGCTGTTATTAACACATCCGGACCATGAACACAACCACTAAACCAACCCATCTGGATAGTAGGCCCAAAAAGTACGTGGTAGCCAGTCTGTATGCACGCAAGCGGAACCGCAGGCAAAAGCTAGTGAATATATAAAGAACGTTTGTGTCTTTACAATCAATCAAAAGTTTTAATCTATATCTATCTATCTATATACATATACTAGTTTTCGCTCGCGGCTCCGCCCGCGTGTACGTCGGTTATAGCGGCAAATAGTAGCCTATGTGTTATTCTGATATACATATAAGCTACTAGCTGTTGCCCGTGGCTCCGCCCGCTTGTATGTCGATAAATGAAGAACCGCTCGACCGATCTTGTGCAAACTTCACATAAACCATCTACTAGTCCGAACAAAGCCTAAGCATTTGGTTTGGATAGGTGAGCCCGTTCTTGAGTTATAAAATTACAACGAAAAGTGGCATTGATTTTTATATATACATATATTGATTACTGTAAAGTTTAATCCAAATCCGTTCAGTAGTTTTTGCGTGAAAGAGTAACAAACATTCATCCATCCATACTTACAAAATTTCGCGTTTATAATACTAGTAGGAAGTAGGATAAAAGAGGAAGTTGACTGACATACCCAGAGATCAACGCACAGCCCAAACCGCTAAACCTAGAATCCTGGGTTCTTTATATAACGTAAGTGAGTACTAAGAAAGGAATTTTTAAATTCCACCCCTAAGGGGGTAAATCAGGGGATGAAAGTCTGCGTGAGCGAAGCCGCGTGTAAAAGCTAGTATACACATAAGAGAAAAACACAGCAAGAATACATGATTTATAACATGTATTCCATGTTCTTGCGTGTTATATCAATATGGATAACCACTGGCATACTAGATACTAATTCGTAGATATGTATGTAAATAAATGATTGCTAGGTACATATTTAATTATACTTATGTCAATACTAATTTATCTATACAAATAAATAAAATTAAAGTGTCTGTTTGTAATTTCAAATGAACAGCTTTTCACTTAATGCGTATGGAAGTATAAATAAGGTACTTCATCAAAAACTTTTTTTTTAAATGTTTGTCTGTTTGTTCCTGGTAATCTTTGGAACAGGCGAGACTGATTTTAACGGAACTTTCACTGGAAGATAGCTGGTGTTATATATACTAATATTATAAACGCGATGTATGTTTGTTACTCTTTGACGCAAAAACTACTGAACGGATTTGGATGAAACTTTACAGTAATATAGCTTAGACATCAGAATAACATATAGGCTACTATTTGCCGCGATAGCCGACATATACGCGGGAGGAGCCGCGGGCAACAACTAGTAAGAAATAACTACATTATAAAAAAAGATAAGATTTTTTTTAAAACAAAATTAAAAACCAATAAAATAGTTTACCATACAAACTCAACAAAACCCGCGGGTAATACTGCTGGTCGCAGCTAAGATATATAGATAAAACAGAACACGGCATATAACTATGATAGAAGATCGCTTTTATATTGGTTACCCCTGTTCATATAAATAAAATGAAAATTGGGAGCAACCGTCAACGAAATCGGACAAAAATTAGATAAACCTATTTTTACATCAAATTCTGTGCATCAGGTATTTATGACCAGATTATTAAAATATGCAATCTTCTTGGTCTCTGCACGAGATCTCAAAATAGTCTTGTGACAATTCTTGAATTAAGCACCGGAAATAAATAAATATTACGGACATTTAACACACAACCCCATCTAGTCCCAAAATAAGCAGAGCTTGTACTATGGATCCTAGACGTCTGATATTATATACTTTTTTTTTGTAAATACATACATATTATACATAGAAAAACACCCAAACTCCGAAACAAATATTTGCAGATCATACAAACATTTGGTCCGACCCAGGAATCGAACCCGAGACCTCAAGCACAGCAGTCGCGTACGCTACCACTACGCCACCGAGGCAGTTAAACTTTCTAAGTACTTATTTAGGTTTTAGGCTACAAAGGACGGATTTTTAATATACTTTATTATAAAAAAAAAACCGACTTCCAAAAAACATCCAACGAAAACTCTCTGCCAAAAAAACACTTAAAGTCGTAAAATAAACTGGTTCTTTATAAATTACCTATACCTAATTCTTTATTCATTTCAATAGTAGTATTATAATGTGTGCTAGGTACCTAGAATCTGTTTGAAGTCGGTGCCAAGTGACTATCGCTTAGACTTTTGTAATTGTTCGTTTGTATTCTTTTTGGCTTAGCACCGACTTCAAACAGATTTTAGGTACCTAGCACACATTATAATACTACTATTTAAATGAATAAAGAATTAGGTATAGGTAATTTATAAAGAACCAGTTTATTTTACGACTTTAAGTGTTTTTTGGCAGAGAGTTTTCGTTGGATGTTTTTTGGAAGTTGAACTATTTCATCATCAAGAATACAAATTAAGGTCTATACGAACGTGTAATATTAAAATCATCTTCTAATTCCTAACTGTTGAAGAGTTTAACCTTCTATCATCAGTTCACCTAAATAACTTGAAAGTATACGACTGAAGGTCTTCAGATACGTATGAAATTGAAAGAATTATCCTCCAACTCCTAACCGTTGAGGAGTTGTACCTTCCACCTTCCATCATCAGCTTACCTAAATAATTTGAAAGAATACGACTAAAGGTAACATATATACATATGATATTTAAAGATTTATCTTCCAACTCCTAACCGTTAAGGAGTTGTACCTTACATCATCAGCTCATCATCATAAAATGATGACTACCAGACGCAAATACCGGTGTAACTTCAGAAAATATACGAAGAACATAGTATGTGCCTATAAAAAATGAGGGTTTCCCTCGATTTCCCTGGGATCCCATCATCAGATCCTGATATGCTGGCAATGGGACCACCTCGGAAGCATACCCTTTCGAATACAATTTTTTTTTTAAATCGGTCCACAACTGGCGGAGTAATCGGGTAACATACATAAAAAAAATACATACAGTGGAACATATAACCTCCTCCTTTTTGGAAGTCGGTTAAAAATTAATCATAACGATTTTTTAATCAAATTGGCTAACAAGCAAACTTTCCAGAATGTGTTATAAGTACCTTATAGCATCCTTATAACAGTCTTGTGTAATGTGTATGTCTAGATGTTATTACAAGCTTTTTATTAACTTGCAATGTATGTATGCTTGTATGTTCGGGTGGAATCTTGCAACTCAATTTTGAAGCAGATTTCTTCGACCGATTTTGCTGAAATTTTGCAGGCATAGGTATACAGCGTGTCAATACAATATTATAATGACATGGAGCCGATCTGATGCTGCAGCTGGAAGGTAGGACTCTGTAAAGAAACGTCGCAACATCATCGAGTTTGGACTCGTTTGATTCGTCTCGAGGCATTCCAGTAAAAGCTTGTTTTTAAAAAACTTTTTAAATTTATTTATTACTATGTATAATATACTATCTGTCTCGAAAAACTTCGTCTCTAATCGGAATGTTTAAGAAATATTGGATATAACTTATCATAATTGAATTAAATTGAATATATCTATATATATAAGATAGAAAGGTGACTGACTGACATATCCAGAGATCAACGCACAGCCCTGCTGAAGCTAGAACCCTGAAATTTTGCATGTAGGTTCTTTATATGTATAACGTAAGTGAGCACTAAGAAAGGAATTTTGGATATTATACCCCTAAGGTGGTAAATTAGGGGATGAAAGTCTGCGTGAGCGAAGCCGCGTGTAAAAGCTAGTGTTATATAAATAAATAGTGTTGTGTGTGCTAAGACACACAGCACTATTTATAATTTGTTATTGTTTTATTTCAACAATGTACGAGAAAATTAATTTAATAATTTCTTTTTCGTGAATTTTTGAAATGCTTTAATCACTATGCTATTCAGAGCGAAAACAAATACAATAAACAAAAATCATAAAAAATTGTCCAGCTGTTTTTTGAATTAGTGGAACTAACTTATCTGACTTTTTTTTCTATAAATTAAGATTTCTGGAGTTTAGGCCTGCGTTAATGCCAAGATAAGTTCAACTTCATATAAATTAAAACAATCGAGCTAAGAGAAACCGGGTAACCTTATAAGATGGCATTATCTGATGGAGGCAAATGTAAATAACGAAACAGCAGGTCCATAACAAGTTTCGGTTTATGTCCGGTCAGTAATGTCTTGGCATCAAGAATGGTGAGATCTAAGAAACCGGCGGCACGCCTCGTCAATCGAGCTCATTGTTAGGCCGCCTAGATATTATGATTCATGGCGCTGTATTACAAGTTTGAGATAAGAATGCAGCAAATAGGGCGTTGCATCCAGGTGTTTCCATCCAGCTGTTAAGCTTGACATAATTTCTGATCCATTGTTTTTGTATTTATATTAATTATTATTGTTTTCATTTTATCCTTTCAAATATATTTTTCCTATTTAAATTGACGTCAATTTAATAGTCATAAGAATATTAGTCACGATTACTTCTAAGTAATAGGAAATATCAATTTTAACAAATAAAGGTAAAATTACTAAGACTGCGGTTTTATGAGTATTTAATGTTTTCACATTCGACCTAAAAGTTAGAAGTTTTACTTAAAAACTCCTAAGTTTTGCTGCTTGTGTCGTAGCAAATTATCTATTCTGCGGAGACTAGTGCGATCTATCATTTTGGGACTTTGAGCTTCTCCTTACTTCGATTAAAAAGCTAAGAGTGCTATGAAAAATACGCCAGGTCACATCGATTCTTTGTTGAGATAGACCTGCATTTGATTTTAACAAACCCACTGAGAAAAGCAAATAACGGCTTAAAGGGCTCTAGGATAGAACACATTTGTTTAGAAATACCCTGATATTTTATTGAGTTGAAGCAAGTCAGTCGGTCAATGGGTTAAAATGTCTGCGCGATTGTGCCTGGGAGGAGATATTCCCTCATACATGAAGCTTCAAACGTAGTAAAGTATCATTCGTCAAAAACAGTTATTCTTTTATGCATGCTTTGGCTTACTTGAAGCTAGGTTAATGATAGTTTTAGTTACAATTAAAGTACCAAGAAGCAACCACCACTTTCAATCGATTTATAAAAAGTTCCTAATTTATTTGTATATTTCTTATGATTTTTACCATAGAACTCTATTATTTATGAACCGATTTGGATGATTCTTGTTTCATGTGAGAGGAATACTCTCCGTTTAGTCCAATTTAAAATCGACGAAAAAAATACCATCTTCAAGGATCATAAAATAAGGAATGAAGAATACAGTATAACAAAATGAATTTTAAAAATTTATTAATAAAATATCTTCGTCTCAAACCATTTCAAGACAATAAACTGATCAAATTATTCCAAGCATTAAATTTAAAATCATTGAATGATTAGCATTTGCGGTCAATTGTGTCTCGAATTTGTTCCGAGGCACAAGTAGTAGATAAGGGCAATGGGTTGATAGAAATTGTTCAATTACGTTTATTCAGTTGGTTAAGAATGTCACTTACAATATTGTGCTGTGTTACCACACATGAGCAGCAGCTGGTGTTATTGTCCGCCGACACCTACTGGGAGTTATATCTTTTTCGTTTTATTTACGTAGAATGGTAGATAGAGCTCGTTATGATTCACACCGATTATAATTCTAGGTTAAACATATTTGCCAAAACATTCGTAGCTAGATGCTTGGGAATGGCGCAGATCGTTAGTTATACTATTTTTAGTTTGTTTAGATATGAGCCTTGCATAAATTGTGCAAATACAAGATTTAGTGGTTTTATGGGAATTTATTTTGCTCAGTTAACACTTTTTATTGGTTATGTACATTGAAATGTCACAATCATAAGAATATAACAGTCTCGTGGTGCCAGTCTTTTGAGAACGCTACCAGTAGGCGAAGATGTGGAGTTTTTTGATGCTTGTATGTTAATATTGTTACTGTTTTTTAATTATGGTTATGTACATAGGTTTCTATATTATGTAATAAACTTTTGACAGTCTCTTACTAGTACTTTTAGGTAACCTTTGCTAGTGTTTTTGAAGGTTTCATTTTAGTAAGTGTTTATCTTTCATTTTGAATTTAACATATGTAACTACTACTAAGAGTGGCGGTAGCAAATATGGTTTTTACTATTACCTTATTTACTATTTGTATGAACTTAAGTTTTATAAGCACCAAACGTACTTTGTTAATTTAAGAAAGCGAGATTTTGTTTAGTCACTTGCTGCTGATTAATACTAGCCGAACAGAGCAACTTCGTATGCGTCTCTTAAAAGGAATAAATTTACCACGTTTTTGCAATATTTTATTGATGTTGATGTTATATAGTCTTATAGCGTTCCTTGAGAAATGGATTATCCAATACTAAAATAGGTTTTTTTTTTAATTCGAACCAGTAGTTCCCGAGATTAGCACGTTTTAACCAAACAAAGTTATCACCAGTATTAAGTATAACATAGTAGTAGTAGTAGATTAGTATAGATATAAACTCCAGATAAGTGAGTTTACCCTCCATTGTTAGTTACTTACTAGATTATCCACCGCGAAATCGATCCTTACAGATTTTGACGATTGATGGGGGAGCCTGTGACCAAATGAACTTGAACATACATAAGTCAACCAACAATTAGTCAGTCAGTTTAACTAACTCACTTGGGGCTTCGTCATTTATGATCCATTTCTTACTTACAAAAAAATGTACACCTTTTTATAATGTGTTCTATTTTTAGTGGATAATTAGGAAATTAAGAATAAGCTTAATTACAACTGAACATGAGGTAGGTGCATTGATACTTGACTGCAGGGATAGCGTAGTTATTAAAGCAGTCGCCACGCCGTTTTTACTGCGCTGAGTGTTGTGGGTTCAACCTCACATGGGACATGAGTTCCTAGTGTTCCTACCTACCCATTTCTACAGCTGTAGTTTTTATAATTAAAACTTTTTAAAAGGGGCTTGTGGTAGTCGATTAGGTTACCAATTAGCAAAGTTAAGCAATCCTAGCCAGGTTGGTCCATGTATGGGTGACAAATTCTTTACAAATTGAGACCAATGCGGATCCTCGGAGAGCACGTTTATCCGTCGGTCTCGGTTGCCATACGGACCTTTTTACTAAATTGAACGTAATTTAGGAATATACCTCCCTGGCTATATTACGTCAGACTTCTAGTTTCGTTCACTGCTAAGTAACAGACGGTCAACAATATCCAGCGGGGTCGAAAAGCTTTTAGAATAGTTTCATTGCTCGAATTGGGTGAGGCACTACTGTACACCCATGTTAGGGAGAAGAAGCTACCATATAATCAGTAGATTAATATTATTTGCTTTCAAACAGTAAATTAAAACATTAATGCTCATGGTTCGTGACGGTCATTATAAAGACCCACATTAAATAAGTGTACTAATTAGTCGTACATTCTACATCAACTGTACTGGAGTTGGAAAAGTTCAATCACCTCTTAATGAATCATTTACCTACCTATTGGTTTGAGCGGTTCCTCTGTCACCGGACATAGCTGGACCTTGTTTACAACAATTACCAACGTAAATTGCATTGTCTCACAACACCGTCACACGCACAAAAACAACACAAGTTTTTCACATGACTAGTATACATTAACAAATGCATCGTATGAACGTACACCCTATTGCACAGTCCCTTCAAAACTGAGCCGGATTAACATAATTGCGGATGCTTGTAGCAATTGCCCAGCCACTCCAGCGCCATGTTGAAAAATTAATACTAACATTGGCTTATGTCCAGTAATTATTATTATCAGCCGCACAAACAAAGCTAATTGTAAATATGTGCGCCTCCCGCATCAATTGAGCGCATCGGCGCGGCGTCGCAACGGGAGAACTTTCAGTGACGGAAATAACACAATTGGTACTATTTCTAGAAATGGCGAAGTTCTCTTGGAATATAAGGTGCTTCAACAGAGGGATGTAAGGACATGTCTGATAATAAAACGTTGAGGTTTATAACAGAGTTTAGAAATCGTTAGTAGTATTTACAGACTGTTAATATGATAATAATATATAATACACATTAACTCAATGCTCTTAGCGGAGACAGCAGCTAGAAGGAAGATTAAAAATAACAAACTGATTCTTAACGAAAACGTTAATTTGCATTGTTCCAGTGGGTGTGGCGTAAAAACTTCGGGTATGGTACGAATTGACAGGTGTCTATAAATAACGTGTGATTGGTATCTGTTAAGAAAAACAAAATCAATTGTGTGACGTATTAGAACTATTACTCAATAGTTTTAACTTAGCTAAAATGTTTTTTTTTCAAGCTAGCCAAAACAAGAAAACATAATTTTGTCATCATTGTCTTTTTTAAAACTAACTACGGAAGTTTGGTATGTTTTTATTTTTACCATCTCTCGAGCGTATAAAAAATGGCGAATTTGTAAAAAAATATTTGGAAGTTTGGCAACAATGTATAACTGTTAGGATTATTAAATTATACAAATGCTTTGATTACATTCTAAAATATTTACATAATTACCTACCACACACTCGTTTGGACAATTACCGTTAACAAACATATACTTTTCTCTAGGAATGTTAGGTATAATTAAGATTTTATTTTTTGCCAAATCCAAAGTCATACCCAATGTGGGTATGACTTTGGATTTATGATTTGGATTTGGCGAATTTTCAAGTTATTAACTTTTTTTTTCAGTTCACCGATAGAAAATAGTGATTATCGGCTAGAAGTAGCAAAAATTGTAAGCAAAACAATTATCCTTTATTTCTATTTCCTAGTCTTTAAATGAAAGAAGATTCTTAAGTAATTCACAGTTCATAAATTCTATTGAATTTTGTTGCTCAATCCGAGATGACACAGAAGAATAATAATGTAACTGTATGTGTAGTTTATGACTGGCTGGAGTAATCAAGCCAATGAGTAAACCAGTACCGAGTATTTAATAATCGAACGGATACTAACATAACAGTTCGAGTTTATAGGTTGGTTTGTGTTTCTGGGTACTGGAAGTACGTTATCTATGGGTTCAGTTTATCTAAATAAAATTATTACATACATAGTGGGTCTTATTATTACATACATACACATACGTCTTTACCCCCGAAGGGCTCTAATATTGATTTAAGTCATTTTTTATATTTTTTCCTACCTAATATAATACTTTATTGGCATAATAACAATTAGTTCAGAAGTATAGTCATCATTGGTGATGGTAGTTATCAATTTTAAGAAGCCGCGATATGGAACAGAGACGTGGTATACGTAAATACACATACTTTCGAAAAACATAATTCTGGTGCAGTTGAGTAAAAAGAAAAAACACCAACTACCAAAAACAATGTTATTTAGTTGCATCTGGATGCAATGCTCTCATTCTCATTAAATATTTATAAAGTAGGACGTGGAAAAGAGGTTACGATAAATCTCTCAGTACACAATGATTGATAACGATTGTATCAATTTGTAACTCACAAGAACGGAATCCTTTGGGTAAATGCGCATAATTTTGTACATGCAAGTTAGTTAACGTATGACATTTATTTTGTTCTTTTCTTAAGGGAATAATATATGGCTTTGTAAATTAGCCTTTATTTACTTTAAATTATTACTGTATATAGTTTAATACAGCACGTAGATGAACCAAACACAAAAAGTTAGATGGGAAGGGATTGTTGATATTGAGGCTACCTATACTGCTTCTTCTTCTCAAGGAGATGTGGTAGTCTCTTAAGTCAGAGCAGCTCGCATTCTGCGATTTCTATTCACGATTTGGCCAGATATTTGTAACGAAATTCGCAGCTCTCGACCTATTTGAATTATAAGATTACTTGGAGATGCAAACAGTTCTACTTTTGGCTACAACTACACATGCAACGTATGTAAAACTCACGTCATTATTATAAATATGTACTACAATGAAGGGTGCTCTAATATCATGCATGCATGAAACCCACGCAGGCTATTTATTGAAAGTTTAATTCCTCTAGGATAGTCCACACCGCATCCTAATCTACATATATAAAAATGAATCGCCGAAATGTATGTACGTACATAACTCCGATCGGCTGGACCGAATTAATTAATTCTTTTTTTTATGTGTTCGTTTCTGTTTGGACAAGGTTTTTGTACAAGAAAAATTAAAAGATAAGTGCATTGCCTGTGGGAAGCTGAGACAGATATGTAAATATGGCGGTACGAAGCTCGCCGGGTTAGCTAGTATTTCACTATTAATGGCTCACTCGTTAAATTTTTCACTGATGATTTCAGCAGTCACTTCTTGACGAGTCGACAAACGAACTTCACAGTTAAATCGCTACTATAAATCGTTGTAGTGTGTACCGCCTATAAGACCAACAGGAGCGGAGCACCAATGAAGAATGTTACAAAAACGGGGGAAAATTGTTACGCTACGGGCAATAGGAGACGTAAACGACGTTGCGTGGGTCAGCTAGTATATTATACGACGAGACGATATTACAAGAAGTGTAGGTAATGTTATCAATGACGCCATCATTGGATGACACATGTATTTATACAAAATACACATCGCACAATCAAAATGTATATGCCATCACATAGTAGTGCCAACGAACTGTACAACTAACTCGGTTGACGCAGTGGCGCACACCAATCCAAAAATATACAAGTTATTGCAATGAGGCCAATGAATTTATGGCGGGGCTATCTACCGATTAGTCGTATTAGATTCACTAGTATTGTCAGATATCTACATGTTGTGAATTACTTTGTGCTCTTATGTGTGTACTCTGAACTGATGAAATGGGAATAAATCAAATGCAACTTTCAGACCTTAAAAAGGCTAAGACTTTGTGCATAAAGTATTCTATTTTAATTTCTGATAATAAGTATTACTATTATATTATGTTATGAATGAACAGATAGAACATTTTAAGATTGAAATACAGGTAAATTAGCTTGGAGAAATTTTTGCGTTTGTAGTAGTGTATGGTCAGCAAATAAAAAAAAAACAACATTGTTTTTTTGTTTTTATTTTTTTAAAGGTAATATACGTTTGTGGCTGGAGCACACCAAATGCGTACACGTTACGCATACGCACTACGTACTAATACGGACGTGAAAATGTGTATCCACTGCATTGTAATCTATGAAACTGTATGAGGCAGACAAGCCAGTTCCAAACATTACAAGCAGTGAATGCCGGTTTTCACTTCAGTGAAGACGTGTATGAATTAGGTGTTCTCCGGCCATAAATATTTTATTCTAATAATTCATCAACCCCAGGCATATCACAATCATCCCCATCCTCGCTTTCATCAGATGAATTATTTAAATTAATTATGATTCGTTCTGATATTGTGTCTAAAGCTGCGTCTCTACCCTGATATTTGTTTTCCTCATCAATAGCATGCAGACAAACTTTTCTCCATTCCTCTACAGTTATGGCGTTCATATTTTCTTTAGCTAATGACATTATAACCTTCATATTCATTGCGACATTCTTTTTTGCGACATATGTTTTCACTATCCCCCTATATTTTCTATAGGATTAAACTCCGGATGGTATGGTGGTAAACGCAGCACAGTATGACCGTGCTGTCGTAATATTTCGTCTATCTTGTACTCTACAAATCTCGCCTTGTTTTGCAGAATCAGTTCATATAATTGAGGCTTAAACAACGTGGATGAATGCTCAATGTTTCGCAATGTCAGCCAGTCAATCATTTGCTGTTTTCTAGAATTACTATTCGGTGCAGGATTTTGTATTGAGTTATGATATGGTGCGTTGTCAACAACAACAACACTATTTGGTTGTAAGTTGGGTATTAATTGAGTTTGAATCCACCTTGAATAGTTGTCATAGTTCATATTGTCGTGGTAATCTCCACTTTTTTGGTTGGCTTTAAACATGCATGCATTTGGTATAAAGCCATCCATACCACCAGCATGAACAATGATTAAGCGGTTGCCTTTCGATATATGTTGCTTCAAACCTGAAGTGCTTCCATCTGACCAAGATTTCGAGAGGGTATGTGATGTATGTATATATGTTTCGTCGGTGTAAACAATTGGTCCGCGTTGTTCACGATATTCAGCAATTTTCATCAAATAATTAATTCGCAAGTATCTAATTTCGTGTTTTTCCATAAGAAGTTTCCGGTTACCTTTGTTTGCTTCCAATTAAAACCTAATGACATGACGTGTTTTCGTAACGTGCTGACACAACCTTTATAATCGATATCTTCTTTCAATTTTGCGTGCAAAGTTTTCAAAGTGGGAACTTCTTTATTTGTGATGTGGAAGTCATGAATTGTTCTTCTGATAACTTGCTGATCAAAATTATCGATTACTATTGTAGGATTACGATTCGGTTTCTTTTTAGGAGATTTAAATGTTACTTCCTGATCTGAAGGACGACATTTGCTTTCTGATACTACCTTTCTGACGGATGCTATTGAAATTCCTGTTGATTTAGCAACTAATTGAGTGGGGGTCATAATACTGCTCGGGTTGTTATTACACTCATTTTCGAAATATTTGTACAAACAGTATAAAACTTCTTTAGTTTGAGAAGTCAAAGGCTTGCCTCGACCATGTTTTAACACTGGAGCCATTTTGAATTAACAATATAAAGTTACAACACTTACACACAAATTAAACACTTCAACAAATATTATAACAATAATAACAAACAATAACAACAATCAACAAATACAAAATTTAACAATTAACGTAATAATTATAATTTTTGAATGAAATGTGTGCTTTATGTTCTAACAGTACCAAGCGACTGACGCCGGACTGCACGTGGCACCTGCGGACAGCGTAAACTGGTTTATTCTGGTTTTGTGCGTGTTTCCACTTTCCACTATCAAGTGACGATTTTTTGCTTTATATTGAAACATCTCGGAAATCTCCTAGGCCAAAAATAACAAAAATTTTGACCCCCCCGTAGACGCCCCGGAGTTTTAAAAACCTAGATGAAAGGAAAAAAAAACAAAAATCAGAGTGTTGCTAGGGATAAGTATAAAATTAAATAGTAATGTTAGGATATCGAAACATTTTTGTATAGGCCAGAACGATATAGTGGAAACGCGCTCTAAGATCTAAGTAATATACACACCACTACATATGCAAAAATTTCTCGAGACTAATTTCACTGTACTGTTCGAAATACACGGGAGTGTTTTTAAAACTTAAATAATATTAACTAACCCCACTTGACGCCCTATTAGCAAATGTACTCCCAAACAATGTTTGTCATTCAAGTTTAAAACGAGAGACATTCCGTCGTCTTAACATCTATCTTAGCCATATGAGTCAGCTACACGCGCATGTAATAAGCTCTTAAATCATCACAACGTCTACTAATAACGCATATAAAAGCGATGAGATTTACTCATGTTAAGGCAAAATAAATCTAGAGACTACTACTGAAGTACTTTCACACGGGGATAACTTTAAAAGGCATTTCAATGTACTCACTAGGCTTAGACTGTCGCTATATCCCAGGTATTTGTGCGCCTAGGAAAATTAATGACCATAAAGAAATTCATATTGTAAAACAGTACAACAAAGTTATATTAGCATTTGACAGCAGTTAATGGAGCAAGACTCGAGCCGCTTAAAGGCTCTTTAGGTTTTTGGATTACAATTACTTCCATTGTTTGTTTGTCAATAATGCAAATGGGTTGATCCAATCAATATGTGATCGCGAACAAATTACAAGTATACAACACTGAACAATACAACAAAGAAAAATCTGCAAGTAACTTTGTCTCTGTTGTTGGTTATTCTGGGATTCTGTGTCTGGAATTAAACATGTCAGTGTACTTGTGAGATAAATAAGTGAGTGTTACTTACATTTAATGAGTACCACGGAGTCATGGGGCTCGCATTGCACCTGGGTGGCGTTCATGGCCAGCAGACCACCGCTGGCCGCCCCGCCACCCGCACTGCTCGTTTCTCTGCACACACAATAATTACACATCTTTATTATTTGTCATTTACATGAGTAATAGTTACATAACAATGCCACCTGCAACACTATTGAACATGCAAGCAACTTGATTTAAAAGGAAAAGCAGTTGGTTTCAATACTAATATAAATATCATGCTCAATGAGACATAAATATTACGAATTTGTTTGCACAAACATTGATAATTCTATTTTCATATTTGATTTGTATCTGTTTTGAAACATATTTCTGTTCTGAATATTTCATTATTATCTTATGATACTACTTATTCACAGTAGAAAAGTGTTCCATTTAGATTAAAATAAACAGTAAAGTTGTAATTTTAGAGATCTTATAAATGAGCTAAGTTCTGCGATGAATGGGTGACATAAATCGCATGAAATAGCTTGATGTAATTAAAGTGTATCTAATAAGCGCGTTCTGAGAGGTGACAGATTAAGAATACAGAGAATTTCACCATTCCTACTGACCCCACGATTGTCGCTTTAGTAGGCCAAAGGCCTATGTCCAGCAGTGAACTGTTAAAGGCTGTTAGTTGGTAGTAATGAGCAAATATTTAGACATTTAAAATGTTAAAGATTGTAAAAAAATAAGTATTGGAAATATAATTTTTACGAAAAACCATTTCCGAAAAGTTTTTCTAATGAACAACGGAAAATAAAATGACAAAAGAGCGTTCCACTTCTTTTAAATAAACTTAAGTAAACTTTTTTTTAACTAAGCTATCCATGGCATCATAAGGCAAACACAATTTAACTTTAAAAGCACAAATATTTGTTCAATCACCGTGGGAAGTTGACAAAATCTACGAGTTGAAGCTAGCGTTTTATTTCCTTGTTTTTTTTTGAGTCCATTATAGCAGGTTTTACAGTAGATACTAGTGTTTCCGTATCTTTTTAAACTAAGCTATTTGTGTTAGAACTGAGTAAGTATATTTACATTGTTGAGATCTTTCGAATATTTCCCTAGCGTAAGTAGGTACGCCGAGTTTATATTGTGGTTTTTAATCCGTTGTCTTTAATAATTGCGTGCTGATATAATACGTATAGACTGTGCTGTGGATAGCTTATAAAACTGTAAGTTGGCAAAATGACAAAAAAGCAAGTTATCTTGGCAGGTTCTTGTTCTTCTTCTATAAGTCCGATTTTAGTGACATTTTCTGCTTACTAATATATGAGAAACCCTTAGGGATGAAAAGTCTAGTTGCTATGAGGTAGTTTCTCTGTTGACGTGTTCTACAGTGCATTTTAAAGAAAATCTTCAGAACTAAAAAATCATGATCTTCAGCTGACATTTGGAATAATATTTTTTACAGCATAGAATCAAATTGTCTGGTTGCCTGTAAGAGATTACCTTCGAGCGATTAGGCAGCCACTTGTACCTGTTAGCTTAAGTTAAGTGTTGTAATTAATCTGGTGTACAATAAAGCGATATATTATTTTTGTGTTGTACAGTGCATTTTAAAGAAAATCTTCAGAATTAAGAAATCATGATCTTCAGCTGACATTTGGATTTTTTTTTTTTTACATACAATACATTGCCTGGTTGTTTGTACGAGATTACCTTCAAGCGATAAGGCAGCCACTTGTACCTCCTAGCTTTAAGTTAGTGTTTCAATGAATCTGGTGTAGGTACAATAAAGCGATGTATTATTATTACATTTTAACTCTTAAAAATTTTAAGAGAATAATGAAATTGAATTTACGATCTACTGATAAGCTAACCCAACAATTAGTTTAATGGTCCGTAAATTGCAAAGAGCATTTCTTGGCGGCAACGTACTATGCTAATATTTATATGCTGAGTGTTAGTCACTGGCTACTTCATCTCGGAACAAAGGAATTAAACATTATGACTGTTCATACCTCGGGAACAATTAGCTACGTATCTCGATTAGGACTGGAGTAATTAATGTCAACAGCGTTAGGACCCTTCTAATCTTGCGTTAATCAAAAAAATAATCACAATTAATATTTTCGTAAGATTTTCTTAGTTAAGAAAGTTCATTCTTGACAGAATTAATTATTATTTCTAAATTGATTAAAGGTATCTACGAAAATCCTGTGTAGGTACGTCGACAGTAGGCAAAATTAAGCTGCAGATGCTAAATAAGAAATTAATTTAATCACACAAGAAAGTGGCTAGGTACATGTAACAGATATGCTTTAAGAACAAAACGGGCAATATGTATTTAGTTTCTCTCTCTCACTTTTTACTCAATTCCATGTTATTTACTTAGTTAATTTCATTTTGGATTGAATTTAAAGTAGTTTAGAATTATTCTAAAATGTCTGTTATAAATAGTTATAATATTCCTACTACGAGTATATAAGTACTATTTAGGTTCAGTATAATTTAGTCCAGTCAAATAAGATTTGAGATCAAAATTTTAGCACTCAACTTTGGATTTTTGATACATTGTGACTTTTAACAATTAAAACAATGTACAAGTTTTCGTGTCTGCAACCAAGGGTGTGCTTTTATCCTAAGTAATTACTTACTAAAAATAAGACAAAAAGTATTATTGAGAATATCTACAGCTTAAAATTATACATAAAATCAGGTCCATGACTTTCTCAAAACAACGAAACAAAATTATAATTAATTTTATTGTAGGTATAGCCAATTTGTATATTCTATGTCACCCGGGCGATTATTATCTTGGGCGAATCTATTGACACCCCATTAATTGAACTAGGTAGGTAGTTTTGGCGCTACGGTCAACATAATTACATAGACTGCTAAAAACTATTGCCCATTCTTTTGGCTTTGCCTGGGTCTTGCAAAAAGGACACAGGCGGACGAAAATCGGGGAAAATTAGTAATGAAAAAGATTAAATCAACTGACTGCGTCCTAATAGTACTGACTTCATCTAAAACTACCATGTAATTAGCTGGTTTAATTTTAGTTTCACGCCTAATTTAGAGCTAATTTTGAGACTATTACCATCAAAGACGTTATTATTTCGTGTTCTTATCGCCATCTTAGACTTAATTTTAGGCCACATTTCATGTTGGTAGTTATGAACAGTTACAATTTAACGTTATTTTAAAATCAACTTTTTCAGGGCAAATATTAACGGGAGATTGTTTGTTTTTCGAAATTCTGGTCATCTATATCAATACTAATATAATAAACGCAAAAGTTTGTAAGTATGGATGGATGGATGGATGCTTGTTACTCTTTCACGCAAAAATTACTGAACGGATTTGAATGAAACTTTACAGAAATATAGCTTATACATCAGAATAACACATGAGCTACTATATACGCGGGCGGAGCCGCGGGCAACCATTAGTTATGCATATACATATGTACTTTTTTTATTTTCGGTGTAAATTAAACGTCAGTGTTCGAATTTTTAAACAGCTGTACCCTGCCACCCTTCGCTCGGGCACATTGTAGTAACATTGAAGAGAAATGAGGAATAAAATAAGGCGAAACAAACAATCTATGGGTTGCCATTGTTGAGTGAGAATCGTGAAAATATGCGTGTTTAACGCATATTTCCACGATTCTCACTCAACAATGGCAAAAGAATACTCTTCATGTTTGATTAGTTTTATTGACATTGTTTGTGTAGTTATTACACATCATGCACTTTTAGTGCATTGGCTGATAAAATAATTGTTAAATAGTGGCGGCCCAGTGGTCGAAATTCGATTACCTATATGTACCTATTTTTTCTATTTTTTGTGTTTTTAGCTTTCTGCAGTCCTCCTCCACATAAACTTTAACTTTGTCAAATATCATACTTCATTGTTCGCATAATTTTCGTAAAAAGGGTACATAGTTTTTGCTTTCCACATATGGATTTGCCTCTTAAGACAAAATGACATAAAAAACTACAAACATAAATGTGTTGTTTCGATAACTGTGACAAACGAAACGTTTATTTCTCTTTTAAGTTTAAACCTAGTATAATTTACGTAAAAGCACCGCAGAATGAAATAAATTATTCTAATCGGCTAACCATTTAACATTTTCTTTAACTCACAAGTTTCTTTACTAAGTACTTACCGCAAAAAAAAGGATTTTAAGTCGGTCTGGTATATAATATAATATCTAAGACGTCCACTGCTGGACATAGGCCTCCCCCAAGGCTCTCCATAACAGCCATATAAATCAAGTGATTTAAATTAGTGATTTAAATCGTGATACTGAAACCAAAACTGTAATTTTTTTCATTTTTGTCTGTCTGTCTGTCTGTATCTTGGCCGCGCATCACGCCGAAACTACTGAATGGATTCAAATGAAACTTGGCATGATTTGAGTTCATACTACGAGGTAGGACATAGGATACTTTTTATCCCGAAATTCAGCATGGTTTCCTGGAGAGAGGGGATTAAAGTCAAAGTATGTAGTAAGTATCTATACAAAAAAATAAAATTGAAGTGTCTGTTTGTAATTTCAAACTAACAGCTTTTCACTAAATGCTATACCTATAGTACTTACATCAAAAAATCTTTTTTATTCACTGGCAGATAGCTGATGATTAGTGATGATATAAGGAGTACTTAGAATACTTCTTTTTGACTAGCTTTGCCACGCGGTGTTACCAATAACACCGCGGGACGAAGCTAGTAAAACATAATTTCAGAGGTATAGAGTAGTTATACACTAATTAAAATGTAAACAATACGTTTGAGGACTATTAAATTCAAATTCGTCATAAGCAAATGTGAGTGCCATTAGTGTGTCATTTTGGAGAGTTTACGGTCTGACAAGTCAGATTACGTTTCGTCTTAATGCGCTCGCTCCTGGCGTTTTAATATTACGTAGGTAATTATTATGATTTGTTTTCTACTAATTTACTGTCCTATTTTACGTACAATACCTATCTTGATCATGTTTTAAAACGTAACGTAATATTTTTGGATATAATATACAGCGCTATCTAAACCCAAACTATTGCCGAGATTGTAATATGGGTTGGACAAAGTGGATGAAGTTTTTTAGATACTGTTTTTCTGTAGATAATATAAAATATTATTATAGAAAGATTCAACTGCTAATGCAATTAGACTACCTCAGTAGTGAAAAGTACGAATCCCTCCGCGATTCAGAGACGGTCTAAAAAAAGGTCTTTACTGTATAATAAAGCTCTGACTGAAATATTTTAATTACTTAGGTACTATTTTCATGACAGTCTAATGTGTTTTACGAAATTATTCCTTCAAGTTTCTTTGCACAATGAATTTGCCATTCCGCATAAGCCAACACGATTATCCCTATTATCTAGAGTTATTATCTCGTAAATTATTGTAATCTATTCCAAATCAAATTCAAATTACTTAATTGAGAGTTCATTAGATTAGAATAAATTTTGATAGATAAGTTTACCTTGAAACTTGTCAACAACAGAGTTTTATAGTTCCTGGTGTGACATTATAATACATTTTGTATATTTTCCATATTTATATTTTATACCATATGTCTAAGAAAAGGGAAAGTTAAAGGGATTCTTTTTGGACCATTGAAAAGGAGAAGATTAAATACGTAGGAATAGAACGCTCAGCTGTCATACCTTCGTATGACTGCGTTTACAATCAATGTTTTACTCTGATGAGAAATAAAATCTGATTTTAATTAGGTAGTTATTGACTGATAATATGAAGATATGTGTTGTTTCGGCTTTTTTTCTTTGCGCTTTTTCTTTTACAGATTTCTCGACGGTTGGTTAAGTGGTTAAAGCAGTAAGCGGAACGAACAAAGAAACAAACTCACTTTTGTTATTATAATATTGGTTAGGATGAATAAGTTCCTCAGACCACAAGGAAATAAGCATATTGTTGCTCTTTTTGCACTAAAATGGCTTGCGGTCACTGCTAAGTAAGCATTTCCAGCAATAAGGTCTATTCTCAATGACATGATTTAGTCCGCTTAACTAATGTAATTTAATTTATTTATCTGTGAGCATTATATGTAGTTAACATTAATATCTTAACATAGTTTGAACTCAACGACTTAAATACCATAAATTTATACATACGAATTTGTTAAATTTTTACCGCTACTTCGCCTGCGTGTATGTCGGTGATTACGGTAAAGATTAACCTATGTCTTTCGGCAAGAATCAAAATATCTAGTATACCAAACAAGTACTTACTTATACCAAATTTTAATGAAATTGGTGCAGCAGGACTTCACTATTACTTAGTCATGACATGACAGAGATCATCTGAACTGGTAGGTATGGCCTACATATTGATTTTTGTACTACCATGGCAGTCATAACCGACCAGCAACAATTTATTTTCTTTTGTGTATAGTAAATGGTGGACAACATGTTAAATATATAGAAACTCCACTCTCACTCCACTTAAGTAGAGACAAATCAACATAACCAAAGGTCTGAGTTAATTAATGCGTCCAGTCAATGAGCCATAATGTTCCTACAACCCTAAAACATTACTTACCACTAAAACAAAACTTGAACCTTTCTTATGAATCACTATCCATAGTAAGTTTATCCAGGGTTCGAGGATATATATCAATGGATATATATCAAGATATATATCCGATATATATCTGATATATATCAAACTGGTTTCGTTGATATATATCAATGCTAGCTGAAATTAGATTGGATATCGGATCCTTCTCATGATGATAGCGGATGATATGATTCAAAATGTTGTTTATGTCCTATAATCCAGTCCAGACTCAGAATCGATAGATGACCTATCTTTATCTTCCTTGCAGTCAAACTAAGCACTACGAGTATTATGAATACTGCATTTTTTGATGATTTTATTAATTATTTGATAATATTTAACAGTTTATTACGAATGACTGACGACTGATTTGGTAACTAAAAGACTTATGATATTATAAAGTTATTATTATTATTTGTAATATTTTAAAACATTAACATCATATTTGTTTTTTTTTTGATAATTTCAGTATGTTTATGTAACACATATGCAAATAGTATTCATAAATAATACAATAAAATGATAATATGGATTACAAAATTGATATATATCAAACTTGATATATATCATAAATATCCGATATTTTGATATTTATTATAAATATCGGATATTTTCGAACCCTGAGTTTATCACAGACAGATAAATAAACTAATGTGAACTCATCTGCCAGTTAACTACAGATTTCAATTTCACAGGTCTTGGATAGAGACAGTTATGACAGATAAACATCTATCATCAACTTTTTTCTGTTAAATAGTGTTACACGGCAGATAACCATTAGGAACTGGTGAAACTGACCCTAAGTCAGTCAGGCAATGACAGCAGCAGTAATTGTAACTTGGGTTAAAACAACAATAAATTAAATACCTGTCAGGATGCACCCACATCTCAACAGCAACTACTAATGTCCCTACTCCTCTAGGCATAAAATACTTCAAATCATTAGTAATCAAATGGTAAATGTTTCCAAAACAAACAATAGATAATGAAAGCATAGGGATTCTAAGATGGCTAGATATCTGAACAATGCATTCCATCCAAGAAGCATTTCATAAACAATCTAGTATGAATTATAGCATGCATTGTTATAACAAACTTCTTTATAATTATTACTTACATACTTAAATGTTTGTTTAGTCAATTTTTATGATATCCCACATAAAATGTATCTTTTTTTTATGGTATAGGAGGGCAAACGAGCAGACGTATCGCCTGGTGGTAAGCGATTACCGCCGCCTATGAACACCAGAAGCGTCACTAGTGCGTTGCCGGCCTTTGGGGGATGGAGAGGGGGAGGGGGATGGCGGGGAGGGGATGGGGTTGGGATATGGGCTTCCATTATTCTCACTCACTCGGTGAAACACAGCGCAAGCACTATTTCACACCGGTTTTCTGTGAGGCCGTGGTATCACTCCGTTCGAGCCGGCCCATTCATGCCAAAGCGTGGCTCGCCCACGGTAATCTTATCTGTTTTTGTATATTCACACAGAAAACCGGAATTACTACTTTACACTAGATTCTGATGTATAAGCTACATTCAATCTATCTAATTCATCCAAATACGTTCAGTTGTTTTAGGGTGAAAAAGTAACATACTTACAAACTTTCCTGTTCATAATATTAGTAGGATTCCAAGTCTAGATAACTATTACTTATGTAGTTAATGTAAGTTAATTGGTAACTGATAGTCATCATTGTTAGTTTTATTTTATTCTCCATATGTAAGTAATATGTTTAAAGTAAGTACCTATGTAAAAACTTAAAATATGTAAAAGAAATTATAGCTTGTATTAAATATTAATTCGGGTAAATTAAAAACGTATTTAATACGATAATTTTTGATGTCATCGCATTATCTATATCCACACTAATATTATGAACTCAAAAGTAACTTTGTCTGTTGGTTATGCTTTCAAAGCTAAAAAACCCCTGAACCACTTTGGATGAAATTTATAGTGGAGATGCTTTGATTCTTGAGGAAGGACAAAGGCTGCTATTTACTGTGATAACTGATAAACGACATACACATGGACAGAAGCTTGTTTCATTAAATTTATTATACTTGTACAACTGTATTCAAATTTATAAATTTTGCATTTATGGCATACTAGCTGTTGCCCGCGGCTCTGCCTATGTGTTATTCTGATGTATAAGCTATATTACTGTAAAGTTTCAACCAAATCCGTTCAGTAGTTTTTACGTGAGGAAGTAACAAACATACACACAAACTTTCGCCTTTATATATTACTGTGATGATATAATTAGGAAGAGGTGGAAGACATTAGAATACTAAATAGGTACCTAATAGCTATAGTTATAGAGTAACTTTCAAAGTTTATGTTAATCCATCATGTTACGTAAAGATTTCATAATTACTGTTCTGTCTATGTGATCTAAAATAATTACTATGATAATTAAACATCTAGTTCTAATCTTTAAAAATAAAACAAGAATATGTTCCTTTTGAAGTTGTCTACTTTTAGAAAATAAAAACTTACTCTATGATTAAAAAGTAATGACCAGATGAAGATATCATTAAAGGCATACTGATAGCAATAACAAATGTGGTTTACTGTTTTTGAAATTTAAAATGTTGTTCAGTAGCAATCTATCCTACTAATATTATAAACACGAAAGTTTGTAAGTATGGATGGATGGATGTTTGTTACTCCTTCACGCAAAAACTATTGAACGGATTTAGATGAAACTTTACAGTAATATAGTTTATACATCAGAATAACACATAGGCTACTTTTTGCCGCTATAACCACCATATACGCGGGCGGAGCCGCGGGCAACAACTAGTCTAGTCATATTATAAAGTTGAAAGTAACTGTCTGTCTCTCTGGTCTACTATGCTTTCACAGCTAACTGTGCACCAATTTTATAAAAAATTGCCATGGAGATACTTTGATTCCTGAGGGAGGATATGGGTTATCTTTACCAGTAATCAACAATGCGTACAGAGTCGCAGGCAAAAGCTAGTATTAAGTTTGTATTTTTTTTTTTTTGGAATACACCGGCAAACGAGCAGACGTATCGCCTGATGGTAAGCGATTACCGCCGCCCATGGACACACGCAACACCGGAGGCGTCACAAGTGCGTTACCGGCCTTTGGTGGATGGGGGGGGGGAGATAGGGGGAGGGGTTGGGGTATGGGCCTCCGGTATCCTCACTCACTCGATGAAACACAGCGCAAGCACTATTTCACACCGGTTTTCTGTGAGGCCGTGGTATCACTCCGTTCGAGCCGGCCCATTCATGCCGAAGCGTGGCTCTCCCACGTGTATGTTTCAAACACTTTAAAAAAATTGATACAATATACAAACTGCTGCAATGATGGTCTTTATCTATTTCTTGCAATCACAGTGTACCTAAAGCATGGCAGGATAAGGTTAGTGACAAGTATTATTTTTTTACTCTGGCAAGTATTTTTTTTTACTACTATGGCCACCTCTATTTTACCATTTGGTAGTCCTTTGTTATGTGAACTGGCTAGGATAGGGTGCTTTACGGCTAATTTCCTGTTTAACAGTTTTTATGTTGAGATCCAGGTACTTGTATTATTTGCTTATGCAATTGGGTATTTTAAATTATTAGTAATCAAACTAAGATAATTATAATACTAACAATAAAATATGTAGTAGTAAGTTACTTTTAGTTTACATGGGGTTAGACAGATTTTTTGTTACTTTTATTTTTTCTACACACATCAAAAGTGTCTAGGGATCAAGCATTTTTATGCGGATTTCTTGAGATTGAGATGTGGCTTTGGCTCTGGCCTGCTCAGTCGCCAGACTTGAACCCGATTGAGCATGCATGGGATATGCTACAGAGAAGAGCTCTGCCGAATATGGAGGGTATCCAGTCGCAAGACCTTTTTTTGTTGTTGCAACGAACATGGGCGGCCATTCCACAGCGTGATTTGGATGAACTCATTTTGAGTATGCCAAACCGATTCTTGTGTTGTTAGTGTTCGCGGTAGAAACACTGATTATTAATTGTTTAAGTTACCTAATAAAATTTTAAAGACAACTGTTATTTCAGTCTTTTTTTCGAACTTTAATGTTAGTGGTTCAAATGTCAAAAATCCCTTTATTAGGAAAATGGCAAATTTCTTTATTAATGCAAAGGTGACTTGGTTTATCGTTACTGTGACAAACGAAAACACTTTATTTGATGAATCCTTAAAGAAAATTTTAATTAATATCAATCAGGAGAAAAGTTATTGCAAAAATATATGTTGATCCCTAGACACATATGTTGATCCCTAGACACTTTTGATGTGTGTATGAATAATAAGTTAATTATATTTGAATAGATAATATTTCCATTCATTATTTGTTAGTTGCAGTCTAAGCATAGATACTGATTTTAGCAAATGCACCTATTTACTTAAGTCTTAGTTAATTTATGTTTTAAAATTTTCAGATATACATATAAGTAAAGAGTCTGAAACAAGAGTATAAGGTATGGGAGAATTTTCACATATACCTATGTATAATAAATAAATCAAAAGTATTAAAGATCATATAGAGGTTATTTGACAAAAGGGACATTCTCTACAAACAACTATGTCATAAATTATTGTTACGATTTCGTATTTCCTAGTGATGGCACAACATAAATATAGTTAAGTATATACTCCAAATAAATTTTATAATTTAGCAGTACGCACTGAATTGTTAAATGGAAACTTATTCATATAAACATTTAAGTAATTTAATTCCAAATAAACGCCAAAAGTTTATAGGTGCAAAGTATGTAAGCACAAAGGAGGTGTCCTTCCGTGCCTATTATTGAAAGCAACCGCACACCACACAACCTCCATTATTCATGGAATAAAAATGTACTACATAGAATGAATGCGACTTTAATTTAAAATATGCTCCAAAATACCCATAACTTCCTAGTACTATCTCAGTTGCAGTCGTAATAAATCCTCGTTAGTTCACACACACTGCAAGATAGGACGTCTTGACATTTGACACTGGGCTGGTCAAGAGGCGTTGTCATACGTTGTCACAATTTTAGGTCAAAGTACGATGAACTTGAACGCGCTTTACTCACCGTAAAATACTTATTGCCGGCACTTGCTTCCCTATGGAATGCGTGCAGGCAGGGCCCGCATTCGCTAGGAAAGCATTACCCACTGTTTTATGCACGTTTGGAAAGTTTCCCACTGCAAACCGGCCACGACTACAATCACTGGTCACACTGTTAGGTCCACGAACATAAGATCCGACAATAACGTACTGAACGACTAAATACCATCACCTCTCATATAATCCACTATTTACAGACAAAAGACACTGGTATCCATGTATTGAAACACTTGTGACAGTAACAGCACTGTATAGTTCACAGGTTATGTCAAATTTCGATGATACAAACAATAAGTTTACACGCGTAACTTGTACAAACACTTGGATAATTTTTTTATATAAAAACAAATTATGAAGGGAACGTCAATCGCACCGCAAAATCCGAAAAACACAAGACGCGCAGCTGGCTAGCTGTCGCCTCTCGCTTGACTGTGGGGTCTGCGGGTGTAAAGGCGGGTGGAGGGGGCAGACAACCGCTCCTACCGCGCCCCCTATCCTACCCGCCTCGTCTCGCAAGTCATTTCATTATTACGTTACGTTCATTTTATTTTATTTCGAACCTGCATGCATGCATTCATTTGAGTTCGGTATCCTTACTGCAACGGAGATTATCATCAAATTGACCTCTTCGCAATGCCGCAGTTATCAAAAAAATCTAAGATTAAAGTGAACATTATAAAATTACACACAGTCAAAAGCTATAACCGATTTTTTAAATTTTATGTACTGATATTAGACTTAGCAATTCTGGTGCCTATCTTATTTTTTTAACGACACAACGCAAACATTTTAATATTAAGTTCAAGCTATTCTATTTTTTTTATTTAAAATCTTAGGCATTGCTCCAATGATATATTATAAAAAAATATCATTGCATTGCTCACACACTTAAACATAACTCCTTAGAAGTATAAATGAATAGTTTAATTTATCCTATTCTACTAATTACTATAAACGCGAAAGTTTGTAAGTATGGATGGATGTTTGTTACTCTTTCTCGCAAAAACTACTGAACGGATTTGGATGAAACTTTACAGTAATATAGCTTATACATCAGAATAACACATAGGCTACTATTTGCAGCGATAACCGACAACACGTAGGCGGAGACGTGGGCAACAGCTAGTATTTTAAATATATTATATACGAATATTAGCTGAATATTCAAATTTTACTACCAGTGTCAATTACAAATTACATTATTCTATAGGTATCAAAGTAAGATTAGTTGATATCTACTCAAAGTAGGTAAATAGGTACTTGCATTAAAAGCTTGCAAGACTGTAATTATTTATTTTGAAGAAACTATAACTATACTATAACTATTTGCAAAATGCCTGATTTTTTTCCCTTGTTGAAACAATATTAAAGTGGATTGGTGAATTGTCTCGACAAGAACGCACGTCGTTCGAACTGTTCGAACGAATGCCACTATAAACAAGCAGCTGTTTTGATGAAAGCACGCGCAACCGGCACTCTATACAGTGGTTGGCCTTCGTCGAAAGAGATACGTTCTCAGGTATGCTACATTGCATATTTTCGAAAATATTAAATTTCACACGGCCGACTTTCAGTTAATTTTCGTGAAAGCGATCCTTCGTTGTTGGCTATCTATCAAGGAGTGTGGCAAATTTCTCCTTTTTAACGGACTTCATTCATTACAGACTCAACCACCCCTGCTACCTTATAATTACATGTAGTTTACGAGCAGATGAGTAAATGCTTTAAATTCTGGGTTGTAGGGAAAGTGAAGTGTTAATGGGACAACTTGATCATAGTGCTCCATACCTTTCTGCTTGCAAACTGAAAGGGATTCTGTGAACTTTGTGTTTGACCTCGCTTTAAACAGTTTACCTACATCGTAATTGGCTATTAAATCAACCATGATGTCACAACGATTTTCATTTAAGTAACCGCTGTAAACTAAATTTATTGAAATGGAACACAACTGTTCTTGTTTTTTGTTCTACAGGTAACAAGAAACTACCCCAACACATAAAGCGGAAGTGGGGCGTGGTTTGGTTGCGTCCTTGAGTTGAATTCTGCATTGAACTGGAAATTCTATTGCTACCTTTGAGTATTAAACCAAAATTGTACGAACTACTTACTACGAACGTATTAACGTAACTGTTAGTGTCAAAACAAAATAATCATACGACTGTGCTTGTAAAAAGTAAATTATCTAATATTCATGTAATTCTGCAGATAGATAACATAAATTAGATAATATAAATAGGTATATGGTAGACAAACTGATGTCTAACGCAAGTTCATACAGTTCGAACGGATATCCTTTCTATTTCGGTCCAAGGATAAATGCTAATGGTACCTGCCTAGTTGGATAATATTTCACCGTTTGTCAACATGTCCAAATGCTGTACTACAAGCTTTAAACTAACAGATACGTTATGTACGTATCTATAACTTTATGCATATAGTGTCATATCTATTTAGATACAGTACCTAACCCTCAAAAATATGTACGAGTAGTAGGTAATATTTTGACAAAATAAGTAGGTACGATAAAAATGTGATGTACATTTTAATCTATCTAATAATGTCTAAATATTCTAATCGACGATTAATTTTAACTGAATAATATATAGCCTCATGTGTTGAATTTATTACCTAGGTTGTTCCGGAAATTGATAGCAACAGAATAAATACAATCTCTTCTTTAATGAAACTATTTTGGATTAACGGCTAATTTCAACACAAACCTCTTTTGTGAAAATCACTGGCCACTTAAGTGGCAGTTTTTTTTAATATGTTTAAGGATTATCTGTAAGGCCCTGTCCGCACTGCGAATTTTCACCGCGCGGATTTTTCTCGCAATTCTGTAATAACACATTAAATCTTATATGAGTATCCGCACTGGCGATAAAAATTTGCGCAGAAAAATTATCTGTGACCTGATGCAAATTGAAATGGATTTATTTCCGCGCGAAAATTTTGTGCAATATGAAGTAGTATTACAATGGCCGCACGGCGAAATAAAATTCGCGCAATTCGCTCAGTCGTGAACTGACAACGGTATTGACAAGATGTCGCGCACTTTGTCTCTTACTCAATCTATAATATCTGAAAAACTTTTCACTGTATTTTCGTAGCTCTTGATGTTTTAAGTAGAAAAAATTATTTCATAGGTCTCAAGGCCATAAATAGGTGAATTCATTATTCATGACATCTTTTTATACGTCTGTTACGTCGCCGCCGTAATATCAGGTAAATCAGAATTTTTCTGATGTTCATTTTACACGTTAGTCTCAGCCGGGAACTGCATCGAACTGACAAAAATCGCGCGAAATTTATTCGTGGTGCGTACTAGGCGTACCTAATTTCGAGCACAGAACATAATTCGTGAGAATAAATTTCTCGCGGTGAAAATTCGCAGTGCGGACAGGGCCTTACTTTTCTTTTGTTCGCAACAATAGACGTCTCGCGGGAAGCTTTTCGTGCTATGATTTTCTATGATTATAAATAAACAAGGGTTAAACTTCAAGCCAGGCATCTCAAGAAAATTCACAAGCGGCGTTTGAGGAGTCTGCTCCTGCGTTAACAACAGTTACTTATTGGCTTCGCGAATTAAAACTTGCTCGAGAGAACTTAAACGATGAACCCAGACCGGGCCGACCACCGGCCGACAATTGACCGTGGGAGAGCCATGCTTCGGCATGAATGGGCCGGCTCCACCGGAGTGACACCACGGCCTCATAGAAAACCAGTGTGAAATAGTGCTTGCACTGTGTTTCACCGAGTGAGTGAGGATACTGGAGGCCCATACCCCAACCCCTCCCCCTATCTCCCCCCCATCCCCCAAAGGCCGGTAACGCACTTGTGACGCCTCTGGTGTTGCGGGTGTCCATGGGCGGCGGTAATCGCTTACCATCAGGCGATACGTCTGCTCGTTTGCCGGCCTATTCTATAAAAAAAAAAAAAAAACCAACTGCAGTAACTCATGAAAACGTCATCAGGGTAGAGTGGCAATTGCGAGAGAATAGACATATTACACATCGAGAGATACATGCTGAATTAAACACTGGATGACAGGCAGTTTCCACCATTCTGCATAACAACTTTAAACTCCTTAAAGTCAGGAAGCTTGCTTCGCGATGGATACCTCATTCTCTCACCGATGAGTAAAAATGCCGTCGTGTTGATTGGTGAAAATTTATGTTAGAAAAGTTCAAAGGAGGAAATTCGCAAAACGTATCCTAGATTCTTACAACTGACGAATCGTGGATATATAGCTACGATCCTCTCACGAAGCAGCAATCCACACAATGGGTGTTTGAAGAAGACGATTTGCCCACAAAAGCTGTTCGCGGTCGGAGCGTTAATAAAAACATGTTTTTTTTTTGCGACGCCGTGGACCATTAGCTGTAATTCTAGAAGCCCACGTAAGTTACTGTAAGGAACATATCATGTCAAATTCAAGCAATTCAAATAGGTATACATCGGGCTCCAAACTCAATTTGTATTTCCTAGTCTATCTACAGTTAAGTTCTTAGTCTACTTTTACTGGTTTTACTATGATTTTTATCGGAAAATCCATATGGGTTAATTGAAATAGCAGTAAACGTAGGTACATCTACCGTGGGAGAGCCACGCTTCGTCATGAATGGGCCTGCTCGACCGGAGTGATACCACGGCCTCACAGAAAACCGGCGTGAAATAGCGCTTGCGCTGTGTTTCAACGAGTGAGTGAGGATACCGGAGGCCCCAACCCCTCCCCCCATCCCCCTCCCCATTCCCCAAAGGCCGGCAACGCACGACACCTCTCGTGTTGCGGTTGTCCATGGGCGGCGGTAATCGCTTACCATCAGGCGATACGTCTGCTCGTTTGTCCCCGATTCGATAAAAAAAAAAAACATTTTATTTTTTGTGGACATAGTTCATTAGAATATTTTGACATAGTATTAAAACTTGATGTACCTATATATTGTAAAGATAGTGGCGAATGAATTTTCTCGCATATTGATTATTTAAGAGTGCATGTACTTCTTGTTCTTAAGGAATCAGATTTGATGACTATTTTCATGAGATCATCCAAGTGCATCAGCATCATGGTGGTTAGGTCTATTTAAACAAGGAGCGAGTATTTTATTTTGTACAAGAAACCGGCCCCGGCTTCGCACGGGTTCTTTACGGAAAATATAATATGATTTGCGGCTTAAATTTTTCCGACTTCTTTATACTCAGAAATGTAATCTATATATGAAAGCGAAATACCACTCACTTATTAATCACGAAATCGTCGAAATCTCAGAAACTATTACACCTACAAACTTGAAATTTGGCAAGAAGGTTCCTTATAGGGTGTAGACATCCGCTAAGAACGGATTTTACTAAACTCCACCCCTAAGGTAAGCGTAAGGTAAGGTAAATCAGGGGATGAAAGTCTGCGTGAGCGAAGCTGCGTGCAAAAGCTAGTAAATTATATACGAAAACCTTCCTCGAGAATCTCTCTACTAAAACCGCATCAAAATCCGTGCAGTAGTTTTTTGAGTTTATCGCGAACAGACAGAGGCGGCGGAGGACTTTGTTTTATAATATGTAGTGATGTAAATGTGGTCTGTTGATTCTGATATACAAAGATAGTAAACTAGAGAAGTGTCTCTACCAAAAAGACGACGTCTGTTGACACCAGTCTATAGCCAGTACTAGCAGCGAGTGTTTTAATAATTATTAAATAATTATTTACCAGTATTTTGGTACTATAATTTTTTTTAAGGTAAATATTTTTAAGGCAAAGAAAGCTGAAAAAGTGTTTTTAAATTAACTACTTGACTTGTTAATAATTATAATGGGTTTCATATTCTTATTATGATCTATTTTATCTAAAAAATCCTTTTAAAAATTATTAGATTACTAAAACCAAGTGCAGAGACAATAATATTTTATTTAAACCTTTACAAGTCGCATGCCTGACGCGCCTCGCTCAAAATATCGCGTCGTGCCGGCAACTTCCGTCGATTCAAAGTCGACAACCACTTGATGTTTTTTACCATAACGCACACATATACAATATTAATACACATGGGGCGCTTTACATCATTGATGATAATATCGCATTTCCGGTATTAAAACAAATATATATGTATGTATTATATTACGTCAACTTCCAAATGGTAGGTATTTTCTTTTCAAGGTAATAGACAAATTGTACGACTAAGTTACAAAGTAGTTGGTATGTCAGATCAAGTAGTTGAAAATCACAGTGGCAACATCGGTTTTTTGATGTCTATAAGGATATGCAATGGGGAAAGGAAACATACAATCCTTGAAAAACCTTGCCACTTAGAGTCTGTATCGGCATTATCGGACATCCCGCTTATGAAGATGCCTATGTCCAGCAGAGGCTGATGATGTGTGAATATACTTTTTTTAAAAGGTATGACTATGCTGTAATTTATTCAATAAAAGTCCGCTACGAAATTCATATCTATAATAAAACATATTTTCAGTTTTATCTTATTATAGCGATGCCTTTATAATAAATTAATAATGTGATAGTTATTTGATTTCTTTTTAATTTCTATATTACGCTAATATATACAGATTAGAATGAAAATTCTGATGGTAATCTTATCTAATGTACTTCTTAATATTTAGTATTAATTAATTAACGATTATATTAAGAAAAAAATAATCACAATTAGGAACTAAGTATTTCTAAAATGAAATCGTGGAAATATATTTACATATTGATCAATAAATAATGTGTGGAAACGATTTCTTAATTTAAAAAAAAGTATAATATTATCTTCATAAATATCACACACGGCCACATAATAACTAATAGTAATCCCACCAAAAAATCTACACGCTCTAACTCTACCAACCCTAACTTCACAAACTCTACAGCTCAGTAAAAATGTGTGGCTTCCCCGTTTCGCTACAGTCACAAGGGCGTAACGAACGCCTTTTGTGTTAGCAAATATCTAGTTTTTTAAGTAATGTGTTATGCAAATATGTATTTAGTTTCTGAAATAACGAAACAGCCAAGTCATACATTTTTAGTATTTTTACTGAGATGTAGAGTTTGTGAGGTTAGGGTTGGTAGAGTTAGTGCGTGTAGATTCAGAAGCTTGGCTCTACATAAGATCTTTTTCACAGAGTAAGCCATATGCAGTCGTCTTGGCAACATTTTACATGAAAATGTTTTTGGTGGGATTTCATTTTTGTAAGTTGCTTATCTCAGTATTTTTTATTGTTTTTTATTCTTTCTTTGGGGTGTATTTCTTGTACATCTTCTTTCGGAAAAGTCCGTATACGAAAAATAAAACCTCTAGCATAAAAAATTGTGTTAGTCTCATACAAACTTCCAGCCCCCAATTTTGGGGGTTGGGGGGCAAAAGTAAAAAGTTTATGATTTTTTTTGTTGTTTGTATACTAAACTTGGTTTACATACCAAATTTCAGCTTTGTAGCACTTCAGGAAGTACCCTAACACTTTTGATGATCATCAGTGTGTCAGTGACGGAATCGGTGTATTTTAGATATCAATCAAACCTAAAGTATTTGAGCTATGCAATTGAAACTTTGTATGTTTAATTAGTCTTATATCGACATCATATCCTGAGAATTTGAACGATGTGGTATATCGGAAACCAAAGTTATGAGGGTTCAAAAAAACGACGAAACACCTATAGAAAAGATATATATAATAAATAGGTCTTTACCTATGAAATTGCCGTTTTGTATGCAATAAGTGAAAGTACTTATTTTTTCAAACTTTTTTTATTTCTGTTATTCGAAGTAATCACCCATGCAATCGACGCATATTTGCCAACGCATTGGCAGTTTATTGATGTCCTTCTTGTAAAAATCAGCTGGACGGGAGGCAACAAACTCTTCAAAGGCATTTTGTACTGCCTCTGGGGAATTGAATTTTTTACTTACTAAAAAGTTGTCTAAATTTTGGAAAAAGTAATAGTCGGTAGGTGTAAGGTCTGGTGAGTATGGCAGATGAGGGAAAGCTTCCAACCCCAGCTCTTGCAGCTTGGAGACTGTCTGTTGCGCAGTATGGGGTCGCGCGTTGTCGTGAAGGAGCAGTGGGGACGACCGATTGACCAAAGCTGGTTGCAGATGTGCAAGCTTCTCCATCATTCTCTCCAGTTCTTCACAGTACACATCTGCATTAATGCTCATGCCGTTTTGTAAAAAGCTGTGGTGAATCACACCCGCACTAGACCACCAAACAGTGACCATCACCTTTTTAGGGGTCATTTTTGGTTTAGGGCATTGCTTTGGTGCTGAACCAGGGTCTAACCAATTTGCTGAGCGCTTTCGATTGTCGAACAGAATCCATTTTTCGTCGCACGTAACAATTCGTTTCAAAATTCCTTCATTTCTTTGCCTGTTGAGCAGCGCAAGGCAGGTCTCGACGCGTACGTTGCGCTGGCGATCGTTAAGGTCGTGGGGCACTTATCTATCAAGCTTTTTTACCTTGCCAATTTGTCGCAAATGGATCAATATTTTTTTGATGCTTACATTAAAAGCTGCTGATAGCTCAGCTGTTGATTGAGTTTCGTCAGCTTCCACAATCGCCTTTAATTCATTATTGTTAACCAAAGTCTCCAGACGATCACGAGCTTCATTTTTTAAGTCAAAATTTCCAGAACGGAACCGGGAAAACTAATAACGGGTTGTGCGTTCGTTTGTACAGTTCTCTCCGTAAACGTTTTTGATGTTACGTGCCGTTTGTGTCGCGTTGCACAGTATATTATTTCCCTTCAATTGCGGACATCTTATTTAATTTGCGTTTTAGATAGGTGATAGGTAAACAACACTTCTACTAAAGTCCCCAAAATTTTTCTATTAATAGTTTTAGAGAAATTTAGAAAATCGAGAAAAGTCCATAGAAATCAGAAAAACGCTTTATCTCCATAATAAAACATTTTTTCAAGAGGAGGATTCTTTACTAAGATTCAGATGTATTTCAGGCATTAATTTAATTAAAAAAGAGTAAAAAATGTCATCTATTTCGGGAGAAAAAAAATATTTTCTATGATTTGGTTTTTATTTTTTTTCTGAGGCATCTAGTCACGGTCGCATTTTTTTAAGTGCTAAATTATAAGTTGCAGTTACTATAACTACCACAAAAAAAACCAGATGCTTCAAATGCAGGACTTCAGAGATATTCAGTTTTAAAATTTTGAATTAGGGTTGGCACTCATGTCTGTTTTTATTTTCAGTGGTAGTCATCCCAGATTTTAAGTTTGAATGTGATGTGACAATCCAAGGAAAAAATTATTACACCTCCTAAAATAATATTTCGCATAGTCAAAGAAATTTAGAAACGAGAAATATAGAAATATAAATACCTATAGAAACTATAAAACCACTTTATATCTATAATTAAGCATTTTTTCCATTGGATGTTTTATTATAACAATTCCGATGTATTATATAGAAATACATCTGTAAATAAATTATTATGACACATAAGTCTTTAGAAAACTTAGAAGATTGCCACTGAAATAAAACCATGGACTTGGGTGGCAATTCCAATCCAAGATTTTAAAATTAAATATCTCTGAAGTCCTGTGTTGGAAGCATTTGGTTTTTTTGGTAGTCGTTATGGTAACTGAAACTTTTAATCTGGTATTCAAAGAAAAAGCGACCGTGACTCATCACGGTCGCTTTTTCTTTGAATACCAGATTTTCAGGCATCTCAATGCCTCAGAAAAAAAACAAAATATAGAAATAAAAAATTTTGGCCGAAAAAGACTAAGTTTATATTAAGATTAGATATTAAACTTTTTAAATAAGTAAGTACCTAAAATACATCTGAATTGTAATAAAAAAATTGGTATAGAATTATTAAAAAAAAAATGTATATTCCTTAGTATATATATACTGCCTCGTTGGTCTCGCGGTTGGCGTGTGCGACTGCTGATCATGAGGTCACGGGTTCGATTCCCGGGTCGGATCAAATGTTTGTATGATCTACAAATATTTATTTCGGAGTTTGGGTGTTTTCTATGTATAATATGTATGTATTTACAAAAAAAAAGTATATATGTATTGGTATCAGTTGTTTAGTACCCATAACCCAAGCTCTGCTTAGCTTGGGACTAGATGGCGTTGTGTGTTAATGTCCGTAGTATATATATATATATATATGTGTACACATATAGAATAAACTTAATCTATTTCGGACAAAAAAATGTTTTCCTATATATTTTTGTTTTTTTTTTTTTCTGATGCATCTCATCACGGTCGCTTTTTTTTTAAATACCAGATTGTAAGTAGTAGTGACTACTATTACCACAAAAAAAAAACCAGACGCTTCAAACGCAGGACTTCAAAGATATTGAATCTTAAAATTTTGCATTAGGATTGGCTCTCATGTCCGTGGTATTATTTCAGTGGCAGTCATACCAAGTTTTTAAGCTTTATATATTTTTATGATAATAATCTAAGAAAAAACATATTATGTCTACTAAAATAATATATAAACTTAATCTAATTCGGGCAAAAAAATGTTTTCCTATATTTTGCTTATTTTTTTTTCGGAGGCATATCATCACGGTCGCTTTTTTTAAATCCTAGATTATAAGTTGCAGTTACTATTATTACCACAAAAAAAAACAGACGATTCATACAGAGGACTTCCGACATATTTATTTTTAAAATTTTGGTTTCAGATTACCACTCAAGTCCGTGGTTTTATTTTAGTGACAAGCATCCCAGTTTTCTAAAGGTTTACATAATAATTTAATTACAAAATTTTTAAAAGCCTCATCTATTTTGGCGATTTTTATTTTTCTATCGTTCGATATTTTTTTTTCTGAGGCATCTCATCATGATAGCTACTACTACAAAGATATTTAATTTTAAAAATTTGAATTAGGATTGCAACTCGATTCCGGGGTTTTATTACAGTGACAGTCATCCCAGTTTTTTAAGTTTTATATGTGATAATTATCCAAAAAAAATCTTTGTCCTAAAGTAATATTTTGCATAGATAGAGATTATATAGAAAATTATTTAAATTCATCATAATCTTGTATGTTTTATTAGAGCCTGACCTACTCGGCTTGTATGAAATGTTATCGGAAAATAAAACAGCAATAGGGCTTTCTATTTTGTGAAACAAATCCACTTCAAAAGTGTAAAACGAATTCACAAAGATTTAACTAGGTATAGTAATTTATCTGCTAACGAAATTTTTTCACTATGCTTCACTCTAAGGAACTGTGATAACATACACAAATAACACAAACACAGTCATACAAGTATCCTATTTAACTAACTTAATAGATATATGGTACCTAAAGCATCTATACACATATTTTTTGACAACCCTATTTCCATAGAAAATTCGAAAAAACTTAGAATCGTTATATCTCTGAAGTCCTGCATTATAAAAATTCAATTCTTTCAGAATAGGAAGGTACAGGACTGAAGTATTTTTTGTTGGTAAAAAAAAATGCGACCGTCCCATAGGAAATTTTATATAAATTTTTTTCTGAAAATTATAAAATATTTTTTATCTCAATTTCTGGAGTACATAAAGACTTGTTATTAATAAAAATAATTATGTTTATATTCTTAAATTTATTGCTAATTTTAAATAAAGTAAGTGTTGGTTATTTTGTGAATTATCTGCAAAAATGTTTTTGACAAAGTTCATTGACCTTTCAATAAATGCGTTATAGTTTCAAAATTATAAAATATATTTAAAGTCGTGTTTCATATTTAGGTGTATTACAGTTATATGTATACTATTCAGCGATTAAAGAAGGGTGTCCTCAATTGAAGGAAAATAATATACTGTGCGTTGGTGCCACAACGTAACTCATATTCCATAATTACACGAATTTTTAAAGTATCCATTATGACGAAAAATGTTCAAATGTAATGAAAATACAACGCTAATCAAAAAACAAAATAGAATGTCATGGTTTTAAAACAAAATTAATTTCAATTTAGAATACAGAGCCATTACAAACTTTTTTTTATTCGAAATGACCAGTACTGAAGAACGGCAATTTCATAGGTAAAGACCTAATATATATGTAGTGCCCTTGCGCTTTGCTTGGCTCGTCTTTGCGGGGGCACGACTGTGCCCCCAGATAACATGGCTGTCTGGTCCCAAATAAGGCAGGGCCTGTGCTTACTATGGTAATTAGACTGCTGGTAAAAATAAAAAATACGTATTTTTTTAATAATACATTTATACTTATACAACTAAAGCCAAAGTAAATTGATGATTATAATTTTCTCTAAAAAAATACAGATAATAATTTGACAGGTTTCAAAATGCTCAGATTCATTAGGGGTTCCATAACACATTAATTAGTGGTACAATAGCTATTTAAGTATTTACGAATGTGCTAAAGTAATAAGCTAATAATACCTCTTTAGCACAGTCACGTCAACAACAATGAGTATATCAACATAAAAGACCTGGCTGTAATGTCTCGCAATATTGGTTCGACGTAACTTTTTAACAGACTTTAAAAAAGCGGCCAAGTGTGAGTCGGACTCGCTCATGAAGGGTTCCGCAGCAGCAAGTAACATAATATAATTTTTATTTTATTTTTAAATTTGTGTTGATTGAATTGAAAGGTAAATTGCAGTTTACGATTTATGACGTATTAAAAAAAAACTGCTTACTAGATTTCATTCAAACCAATTTTCGTTGGAAGTTTGCATCGTAATGTACATCATATATTTTTTTTAGATTTATCATTCTCTAATTTTAGAAGTTACAAGGGGGGACACACATTTTACCACTTTGGAAGTGTCTCTCGCGCAAACTATTCAGTTTAGAAAAAAATGATATTAGAAACCTCAATATCATTTTTGAAGACCTATTCATAGATACCCCACAAGTATGGGTTCGATGAAAAAAATAAATTTGAGTTTCAGTTCTATGTATGGGGGCCCCAAAATTTATTGTTTTTTTTTATATTTTTGTATGAGAATCTTAATGCGGTTCACAGAATACATCTACTTACCGAGTTTCAACATTATAGGTCTTATAGTTTCGGAAAAAAGTGGTTGTGACATACGGACGGACAGACGGACAGACAGACAGACGGACGGACAGACAGACAGACAGACATGACGAATCTATAAGGGTTCCGTTTTTTGCCTTTGACACGGAACCCTAAAACAGTCGAATTAAGAACCTTCCTCCTTTTTAGGGTTCCGTGCCAAAGGCAAAAAAACGGAACCCTTATAGATTCGTCATGTCTGTCTGTCTGTCCGTCTGTCTGTTCGTCCGTATGTCACAGCCACTTTATTCCGAAACTATAAGAACTATACTCTTGAAAAATGGTAAGTAGATGTATTTTTTTCATCAAACCCATACGTGTGGGGTATCTATGGATAGGTCTTCAAAAATGATATTGAGGTTTCTAATATCCATTTTTTTGTAAACTGAATAATTTGCGCGAGAGACACTTCCACAGTGATAAAATGTGCCCCCCCCCCTGTAACTTCTAAAATAAGAGAATGATAAAACTAAAAAAAATATATGATGTACATTACCATGCAAACTTCCACCGAAAATTGGTTTGAACGAGATCTAGTAAGTAGTTTTTTTTAATACGTCATAAATGGTAAACCGTAAAATAAAATACACTATTATTAAAACATCGATCAAAGTTACAACAAACTACAAGAACTTTTATATTATGTTACTTGCTGCTTCGGAACCCTTCATGGGCGAGTCCGATTCGCCCTTGGCCGCTTTTTTATGTTTGTTACCTCGGAACTTTCGACTGGATTGATGAACCGATTTTCATGATACGTTTTTTTATTTAAAAGCTGTTGCTTCCCGTATGGTCCCATTTCAATTTAGTCCAGTTCTTGAAGTCGGTTTTTGTAAATTTTTTTATCATCTTGTGACAGAAGATCTTGTTGATACTGCATCTATGTATCTATTGATAGGAATACAGTTTATTGTGATTAATTTAACGGTTTTCCCTATTTTTGACTTTAGTTTATTAATAATTACTATAGTGTTGGACGTCCATAGGCCAGGTGGAGTAATAATTTACACAATATAGTTGGCAGGAGCTGTATGGGAGGAGCCGAGGATCGAACCAAGTGGCGTGCAATTTGGAAAGGCCTATGTCCAACAGTGGACTGCGAAGGGTGACGATAAAAATGTACCATAAAGAAATGTATTTTTATTTATAAAGGCAACCCCCGTAGTTGAACACTCAGACCCGGAACAACTATTTATGGATCACACAAAGTGTAGTACCAAGTGGGGATGGAACATTGAACCCACAACACAACGAGCGCAGTAAAAAGCTTCGAGGTGACCGCTTAACCCACTGCGTCGTCCGTACTGTCAGGTTTCGTTGACTGTCGTCGTTGTTTTCATCTATTGAAACAGTATCTGTAGAATAATTTTTCAAGCAAAACATAAAACGTCTAACGCAAACCAAATCTAAAAATTTGATTTTAAAGTGACTTTGTTCAGAATAGAACTCTTCGATGTAATATGTACGATTGTAGTAGCAAACCCTGTCTTGTCCTAGTAATAAAGACAGCGATCAGTAGAAACACACACACATATTTTTTTGGTAACTTTTTGTATTCATACTGTCCCAAGCTTTCGGCAGCAGACGATGACTTATCATTTGGTTGAGTGGCGGCATTTTGTTTTATTTTGTATGTTTCAAAGCTAAAAATAACATTTTGGGTCTGTCTCGCGGGATAAAGGATGAGTAACTGATGTGAAAGAACACATGCTCTCTTTGATCGGATACAAGTGTGTTATTAAATATTAGGTATTGATGTATCCTGGGTACGGAATAATGTAACATTCTGTGTTTAGTATTTATAGATTTTGCGAATAAGACTCTCACAGTTTTGTCCGTTTTTACCCGACTACGGTGAAGCCAAAAGGTAGGGTAAAATATTTGTCAGTGTAGACTGACAAATATTTTACCCTAACCTACCCTAACCCTAACATCCACATCTTAAGGATTACATCAATAGATAAGAATGACCCGGATATAAAATTTTATCAAAAGTTTCTACGCAGTCGGGTTATAGAGTTTTAAACTTTTCTTGTTAAAATTAAAAAGGTAGTAGAGCCACGCTGATTTCAGCATGAACGGGCCGGCTCGACCGGGGCGGTACTACCCTCGCACAGAAAATCAACGTAAAATGACAGCGTTCGTGCTGTCGTGTTTCGTTGGTGAGTGCGAGACCGGAGGCCCAAATAGTCTAGTCAACAAGTTCCATACTTGTTGACTAGACTAAAAGGTGCAGCAGCATCACTAGGCCGCCATGGTGTGGGTCGCCATACTGCATTGCCTGCATTCGCAGTGAGTATGGTGACCGCCACTCTTGGATTCTGCTTGTGCTTTCCATCAGGCAGAGTAGAAACATTTTGGCGAGCATAAATAAAAAAAAAAAAAAAAAAATTCTTTTCTTGGTCACGTGAGTTTCAAATGCGATAACTTTTAATCACTCTCTAAATCTACACAACATATAGCCTACTATTTTAACACAATAATGTTACTCGTGTTGTATAATCTGAAATATAATTGTCTGCGTTTGTGAAGAAAGAAGTGATAATAATATATGTGCTTTGTTTAATAGGGTTCACTAATTTCACTATTCGTCACTTAATTCACTACCATACTGTTACGGTCAATAAAATACTGCTCTTAATTCGAGTTTATTCAAATGAATTAGAGAATCTGTATGCTTCGAGTCTTAATTTAGAATACATCTCATTTTAAAATTGCAGTAGTGAAATAAAATCATTACTGACTTTAAGGTCGGCCCCGTCTTATAGCCCATTGGATGCCCTGAGCACATTAGCATAATGAGCCCATACGACCTTGGCAGAGCACGTTTTTGATAGAGTAGACAAAGAAAATATTGTAGTCAGTCATTATCGCCGAGGCTTTTCGAAAAAATATGTTTCCGGTAATAAATATCGATTCTTGATTTGTGATCTGTTAGAAATTAGGGGGCCCTATTGATCAAGGGGTCCTGAGTATGTGTGCCCAGAGGGCCAAGTGTAAAAAAGGGACCTAGGCCGCGACCTACTAGACGTACTGCTGCAATCTGTCATATAAACAATATCCTTCCAACACACCTTTCCCTTTCAATATATTCTCAATTCTCTTATCTTTATTTCCTTCTCTTAGTTCTGATTTAACTTATTGTGGTTGGGAGTACAGTCGACCATGTAAATACAGTTACTTATGGTAATTTATTTTAGGATAAAATACACATATTCAAGATAATTACTCAAATTATTCTAATGAAAAACTCACAAATTTATAACTCTGCTTCATAATTAATTATATTAAATATAGACTGAAATTCACTCGTAGGCTATATAACTGTGTATTGTATGTACAGTACATTGTAAATGGTAATTTTTTAATTTAGAATGATAAATTTAGTACGTCAATTCCGGTTACTTTCAGATAAATCAGTGAACCAATTAAAGGGGCATTAGCGAATTGAATACCGTGTATCAATAGAGGAGCATTGTTATGGGTCGCCATGGTGGCACGGCCCATTTAACCTGCCTTATCAATCGGTAACGCTCGGCGCCGGGGGCGGAGGTCAATGCACCTCGTTGTTGCCTTTAAGAGAACCGTTATCGGTTATATTATGTAATAAACTGATTTCAATTTCATATCCTTTTCTCAGCTAGTACTTCCTTACGTTTACCGTGTTGCTTTGATTGCTGTGATAATTTAATCGCGTTGTTAATTTAAGTCAATTTAATCGACTATTACGCTTGACTTCGTTATGAAAATCGGCGAACAAATGAACTGAAGTCTCAAATTAGTATTATTAATGACTTTTGAATTGACCTGACTGTATTGTCGTATCTTTTTAGCAACTTAGTAACCTTGAATTAAATACTCAAAGATTAAATAAGATATTTTATTTAATTTTTATTTAATTTTATTTAATGAGATGACCAACACTTATCAGGGTCTTATCATTCGTAAGGCTTGAATGAAAACAGAAACCTCGTGCTAAGCCTCTGCTGTCCGTTTGTCTACGCTGTGGTCGTAATCTTAATGTATCGTAAAGTCTACGACTCTACGGACTGCTTAAACTTTTACAGAATATTTGTGATTTATTCTATTCTGTTTGTGATTACAAACAAAAATGAAGTTTTGAGACTATTTCTCTAAATTTCGCGACATCAGTTTCATCCCCATCATTTAGATGGTTGGCAGTCCAAAACTGTGTGGTTTTTTTAGGAACTTTCTGCCTCGCACAACAAAACTGTGGGTTGGACTCGCCTGCAGTATTCCCGGACCAATACAACCTTTAAACCTTCAAGAAAGAGGCTCCTTCTTAAAAGGCTAGCAACACACTTGGTGTTGCGGGTGTCCATGGACGGCTGTAATCGCTTACCATCAGGCGATACGTCAGCTCGTTTGCCCCCCTTTCCATAAAAAAAAACTTACAAGTAACTGCAAGTAAATTTTATCTGCGTTTTTGATTTTCACGAGGATGGCAACATAAGGAACAATTTACGAGTTCAAATCAAACTTGCCTGGTTTTTCACATAATTAAAAGCAATATCTTTTTAGAGCTTGTTTTACACGTTCAACTTTCTGGGCAGGTTCGATAAGATACTCAGATTGCGTAATAATTTATTGAATGCAGAGCCTTAGGCCCACCTGTTGGTGTAGTAGTGTATATTATACTATTTCATTTATTATAATTACTGGTGATTTACATGACGTGTTCTTACGCAACCATAGATAATTTCTATGCGTTCAGTTTAACAGCCAATCGAACTTTTTAATTTATGCTGTAATAACGCACTCCGACTATCGTTTAGAGGTGTGGTTTTGATTCATAAATATGACTAATAGTATTTCTGTATCTTGTTTTTTATTTTTCTTTATGAATGAGAAAGATCGGAAAGATGACTCAAAATTTAATGCGTTTAAAATTATACTATGTATTGATCAATAAAGACAGGGTCGGTGAATGGAATCGTCGTGCCTTAAACTGTTTTTGGTGTAAGACGTATACGATGCATATACAATTAGGGTTTTAATTGGTTCTATATTTGCAACCTCGTTTACCTCTCCTTTTGCCCGTAGCGTAGGTATATAGGTGATAATCTGTGGATCTACTGAACTGATTTTGAAAATTACTTTACTAATAGAAAGCCATATTATTTGTGTTTCATAGGCTGTTCAAATATTAACTAGAATAGCAATAATCACGCGAGTAAAGCTGCGGGCAATAACTAGTAATTTACAATTCAAACTAAGAAGTATTTTAACTACTACTAGAAATAGGTTCTGAGCTCCTTATAACATTATTTTTAACCATTGAACGCTTTCAAAATGAGAGATGATTACAATTTTTCATCGGATAAAACAAAATTTCCCGTTGCAACATATGTAGTTCTAGGATTTCTAGTTCATTCACTCTTTGATGTCTTTAAATGACGTATGTTCACGATTGGACTCGCTAGGAAAAGTTGCAACTGAGTTCTAAACTATCTTTTTCTACTATGTTTCATTATTGTCACTATTATATTGCTGCCTCGTTGGTCTTGCGGTTGGCGTGTGCGACTGCTGATCATGAGGTCTCGGGTTCGATTCCCGGGTCGGGTCGGACCAAATGTTTGTATGATCTATAAATATTTGTTACGGAGTTTGGGTGTTTTCTATCTATAATATGTATGTATTTACAAAAAAAAAGAAGTATATATGTATTTGTATCAGTTGTCTAGTACCCATAATACAAGCTCTGCTTAGCTTGGGACTAGATGGCGTTGTGTGTTAGATGTCCGAAATATTTATTATTATTTATTATATTATTTCAAGATTTCAATTTACATGTTTATTGTGGAATCAGTTATGAAGTAATAATGATAAAACAAAATAATATTACTTAGACAGGAGAACTTTGGCGGTAACAATAGGCAGGTACAGTTTTTGTTTTTTCCATCATTGCGGTGGATATGTGTGTCTAACCAAGTACCTATACAGAAGTAACATTGCAGACGAAGATAAAGAAGTTTTTCCCTAGGTACTAGTTAATTCCTTCAGAATGTTATGGCTTTCTAAGCTTAAAAACCTTTGATCCATTGCGATATTTGACATGTCAGTTAGATTTGCCGGTTTGATCGAACCTTATAAGGTCTGTGTCGAATTTATCCACTTCTCTGAAACTATGTAGACGCAGCAACGTCTGCTTAGTCACACACTCACTCTAAAAATAAAAACATGTGCTGAAAAACTGGCAATATGTGGGCCATTCTCCCTGGTCGTGCTGTTACCATTAGCCTCGAGCAAATGTTAGTCTAATACGTAATAGATTTGGAAATTAGCCGTACCTCACCTTAATCCATTGACATTATTAATCTTGTCAACGGATGACGTTAACGAGCTTATTAACCAAGCGCAAAGTACTACTAACACCGCGTCTGTATTGAAAATCTGCGAATGTTCCGTAACACTATTATAGCAGAGAGTTTACAGTGTCATGCTCAGTTTGTATGCTATTGCGAAACATTAGTTATTGTCTTTAAACTCTCTAACTTAACGGACCGAATGGGCTTAGAATAGAAATTCGTTTAGTGTACGCTCCCATGAGAATCGTGCGAATAATAATCCGTCTCATTATGTAAAAGAAAATGTCCGCTTTCTTTCTGTACCTAAAAAGAATCGATGATCGAAAGTTCATCGCATACAATCGTTTACCAATGACACTAGGAGTCTTATCGAACATCGTTAGCTGACTCACGGCCCATACAATTCTCTTAATTATTGTAATTTTCATAGTCAAATTCACCCGCACGATAACTGGTCGCTTCAAGTGAAAGTATTCTGGATTAATCACTTTTTCGTTTATGGAAGCAAGTTCAATGGCTCGATTATGACTGTTATTTAAATTATAATTATTCATTTGCTCTTACGCGACGAAGTAGAGGCGGTGGCAGGTGCGGTAACCGCTGGACGTAACGTCGCACGAGCTTTCTACCTCGACTAGCCTGGTTATCTTCCTCCGTGTCAAAAGTATCTGTCAAATTGACAATTTTGAGCTTTTTTTATCTCAAATCCGGTTGTAATTAATTAAGATTAGTATGGATTAAGATGTAGTGCGAGTAAATATTATAATTTGGATTGGAGTTTCAAGTTTAGTGCTACTGCAAGGCTTCTTAGAAATGTAGTGATTGATCGCTGAATAATAATGTGAATGTTTAATGTCAAGATCAACTATCCTTATTTTCTCTATGAATAAAAAGTGGTCTTTGATAACGATATTGAGCAGAAGAAGGTGAATTAGCATTTATGCTTCCGAAAATGTTATGCGTTTATCTAGACGATACCATTTCATATAAGCTTGCTCGATGTCTCATAATTTAACTAGTTCCACAGTTTTACTATTAGCTTCCTATAAAGTATACTAAAAAGTAGACATCTACTACTGGACGTAGGCCTCCCCCAAGGATTTCCATATCTGCCGGTCCTGTTCCGGACTTCCCGCGACCTAAAACTAAAACCCTCCTCTGACAGACTAAGTATGTCAAAGCCTTTGCGAAGTAAGTTTTTATTAATATTACTTACTAAAGTATTAGCTATTAGAGAAACGGCAAATCAAAATGCTCTCTAGTACCCATTGATTTTATCATGCACCGTGCTAGATGTACTTGCTTATTAGTGCAGCACTGGAGGCTATAATCGCAACACTGTTGTAATATCGCCACTGATTAGTCGCAGGTAATTGATTTAGTCACAGGAAGCAGGGACCTTACTGTTTACCTCTAGTTTAATCTTAACGATATTGTATAATGATTCGATTCAGATGTTACATCATATTTATGACGATAATAGGCACAGTAAACCAACGGTTACGACTTTACGAGACGTGACTCAGTCTATTAATTCTATATATTGGCGGAGCCATTGGTATTCTTTGTAGGGAATCCAGGTCGATTGAACTGAATACGTACATAAACTAGCGTCGATCGAGCGTGAGATACACCGACACATGGCTTCAGCGACAACATTGTTTTCTGTGTTTTAGAATTACTGTTATAGAAGTATTGGCAGCGGTTACTGTATTGACAGCATTTTGAGTTGTGGTTTTGAAAGCTTAGTGGTTCGCTTGACTTGTTGAACAAAGACCTGCGATCGAATTATTGTTAGAGGTGAATCAATAAGACGATATTTGTTCTTTATATGGTGTTGTGGTTTAATGCACAATGAACGCACATTTGTATTATAAACTCTGTATTGTATCGGTACGGTATGTAAACACCAGGAAACAATTGAAATAAGGACCAATTGTCTTCAGAACGATATTTGTATATAGGTCGGTTGTTGTTTTTATAGCGGTCGATTATATTAAAATTCTTAGATTTAATAATCTAAGTTAAAATTGTTTATCTGTGCCGAATGATTGTATTACTTATTTATGAACGCTGACATACATATGAAGGTAAACAAATACATAAAGTGAGGTTATATGATACACTTTACAAGCTATGGTAACAAACATATGGAAATGCCTTACCATGGGAGAGCCACGCTTCGGCATGAATGGGTCGTCTCGACCGGAGTGATACCACGAATCGGCCTCACAGAAAACCGGTGTGAAATAGCGCTTGCGCTGTGTTTCAACGAGTGAGTGAGGATACCGGAGGCTCACACCCCCAACCCCATCCCCCAAAGGCCGGCAACGCACTTGTGTCGCCTCTGGTGTTGCAAGTGTCCACGGGCGGCGGTAATCGCTTACCATCAGATGATACGTCTGCTCGTTTGCCCACCTAGTCCATAAAAAAAAGCCTAAGGCCTTAAATAAGCGACTAAAACACACCATTCCGTGCAACGAATATGTTTAACAAATGAGACAATGAAACCTTCAAGAAAAGAGAGTACTCGTCTCGCAAAGGCCGGCAACGCGCTTGGGACTCCTGAATTGCAGACTTGCATGGATGGCGATTGTCACTTTCCATCACCCGTCAGCTCGCTTCATCGCGCTATCATAGAAAAACCAAAGCAAAATTTGGAACCACGAGTTCAAAGTTAATCCAGAATAATTTTTATAAATACTAATCATAACTAAAATATGTGAATCATTATGTATTTCAGAATTGCAAATGAATCAAATCACCTTTTTTTTTATGGACTAGGTGGGCAAACGGGCAGACGTATCGCCTGATGGTAAGCGAATACCGCCGCCCATGGACACGCGCAACACCAGAGGCGTCACAAGTGCGTTGCAGGCCTTTGGGGGATGGGGGGGGGGGGGCAGGGGGTTGGGGTGGGCCTCCGGTATCCTCACTCACTCGGTGAAACATAGCGCAAGCGCTATTTGACATCGGTTTTCTGTGAGGCCGTGGTATCACTCCGGTCGAGCCGGCCCATTCATGCCAAAGCGTGACTCTGCCACGGTAGATACTCACTTACATAAATATGATTCAATTACGTATATACCTAGTCCCCAATTTATCAGACACTAAGAAATCCCATTGAGTGGCCGAATGCTAATTATTCTGACCATTCAGGCCTTCAGTGGCGCTTTCGTCGCATGAATTACTCTTTACTTGCCCTTGCTCTACATTTGCTGACATTGACAACGATTGATTGAACAGAAGTCAATAATTGTCAAAGCAGTTCATCATTAGGTTATGTATTATACTCGTACACTAGCTGTAGCCTGCGATTTTGCCCGTGTGCGTGTCAGGTTTTGCGGCATATGTTGATGTAGTTTTCCATAGGTAAAAGAATTTTGAAATCGGTTTAGTAGTGACAGCGTAAAAAACAAACAAATAAATTCACATTCGCGTTCAAAATAATAGGTCTTTACCTATTAAATTGCCGTTTCGTATGCAATAAGTGAAAGTACTTATTTTTTCAAACTTTTTTATTTCTGTTATTCGAAGTAATCACCCATGCAATCGACGCATCTTTGCCAACGCATTGGCAATTTATTGATGCCCTTCTTGTAAAAATCAGCTGGACGGGAGGCAACAAACTCTTTAAAGGCATTTTGTACTGCCTCTGGGGAATTGAAGTTTTTACCCACTAAAAAGTTGTCTAAATTTTGGAAAAAGTAATAGTCGGTAGGTGCAAGGTCTGGTGAGTATGGCGGTTCAGGGAGAGCTTCCAACCCCAGCTCTTGCAGCTTGGAGACTGCCTGTTGCTCAGTATGTCGCGCGTTGTCGTGAAGGAGCAGTGGGGACGACCGATTGACCAAAGCTGGTTGCAGATGTGCAAGCTTCTCCATCATTCTCTCCGGTTCTTCACAGTACACATCTGCATTAATGTTCATGCCGTTTTGTAAAAAGCTTTGGTGAATCACACCCGCACTAGACCACCAAACAGTGACCATCACCTTTTTAGGGGTCATTTTTGGTTTAGGGCATTGCTTTGGTGCTGAACCAGGGTCTAACCAACTTCTGAGCGCTTTTGATTGTCGAACAGAAGCCATTTTTCGTCGCACGTAACAATTCTTTTAAAATTTCCTTCATTTTTTTGCCTGTTGAGCAGCGCAAGGCAGCTCTCGACACGTACGTTGCGCTGGCGATCGTTAAGGTCGTGGAGCACCCATCTATCAAGCTTTTTTACCTTGCCAATTTGTCGCAAATGGATCAATATTGTTTTGATGCTTACATTAAAAGCTGCTGCTAGCTCAGCTGTAGATTGAGTTTCGTCAGCTTCCACAATCGCCTTTAATTCATTATTGTTAACCAAAGTCTCTGGACGACCACGAGCTTCATTTTTCAAGTCAAAATTTCCAGAACGGAACCGGGAAAACCAATAACGGGTTGTACGTTCGTTTGTACAGTTCTCTCCCTAAACGTTTTTGATGTTACGTGTCGTTTGTGTTGCGTTGGTGCCACGACGGAACTCATATTCCATAATTACACGAATTTTTAAAGTATCCATTATGACGAAAAATTTTCAAATGTAATGAAAATACAACGCTAATCAAAAAACAAAAGACTGAGTTTGTAAATAGAATGTCATGGTTTTAAAACAAAATTAATTTGAATTAAGAATATAGAGCCATTACAAACTTTTTTTTATTTGAAATGACCAGTACTGAAGAACGGCAATTTCATAGGTAAAGACCTAATATTAGTTAGGATCATATCTAATTTTCTGAATTATACGAACACGTAGGCTGAATGTCTACAACAATTGTAACAAGTAAAATTTTAACAAAATAAAAACCGACTTCAAGGTTCGACTCAATATCTCTTGGAGGCCATCATCAGATCTTAGTGTCCTTATCATGATACCACCGTTGGGATATCTCCTTTCTATTAAAAAAATAATCATCAAAATCGGTTCGTAAACGACGAAGTTATCCCCGAACACACATAAAAAAAATCAAAAAATACGGTCGAATTGAGAAACCTCCTCCTTTTTTTGAAGTCGGTTAAAAAAGGAAAACAAAATTCTTAAAAACTTTTATGTCTTGTTGTTATTCTACCGTTTTATTTAGCATTCAAAGTAACAATATCACATATTTAATGATTAGGTATATACTTGCATTAGATTAGATGAAAATTATATCCTTGCATGTTTTCCGTAGAAGCTTAATTAGATGCGATATCTTATTTTCTTAACGTTTTATTATTTCATATCTCGAATTTTATAATACAAATCATACATGACTCATCATCAGTAGATAATAATATACACGAATAATGTACACGTTCACGATACAGCAACATATAAAATCATACTCGCGCATGCAATTTTGTACTAAGTAATGTAGGTGATTTAATTTTCGATACTGTTCTCCGAATCTTTTATTTTATCTGCAGCATGAAATCTGGTTAACATTGATCAATGAGTTCCTAATACAATGCTGTGTTCCATCCCACCTACAACGTCTGTATGCAGACTGTTTAAATTAATCAATTTATGTAGTTCACTTTGATTGCCTTATGTTCCATATGAAACCGAGTACAATATTGGTTAGACAAGGACTTACCGGAAGAGCAAAATTGTTGGTCATAAGCATATTTTAACATAAGCCATTAAAGTTTAAGGTCTTTGAGATATGGCCGTGGCTAGCTATATAACGGTTGACTATGTGGTTTATTATGAAGATAAGCGGGTTAACGGGGCGGCGACAGCTATGGCATACGAAATGTGAACATAAACATGAAACTATGCATCGGGCCGAATTACTAGAACCAACATCTATCAAATTACATTGTTCACGTAAGCATGAATACAAGTGTACAATTAAATATATTACATCCAGTCGTTAGCCTAGTTGTTTTCTGCCAAAATGAAACTAAGTCAAAACGTATCTTTAATTTTTCTTCAGGGAATAAGTTGTTGAGGGTCATAAAACATTGAAGATTGAAATTCCTACAAGACTTACTTTATCTGGATATGATAGATATCGTTTCAATTATTTTGGTTTTACCTATTAATTAATTATAATAACTATTGTTTTTTTACGTATGGGCATGCAAAAGTGACTACTCTGCCTTATGGAAAGCAGTAAAACTAATAGATAGATACAGAATAATAATGGAGAGAAAAAATAAATCAAACATATACACTTGAATCTCTTCAGTGTAAAACTTATTTCCGCAAGGCCCGAATATGTTTATTTCTGTTTTACAATATTAGATTTCGGTGTTATAATATATGTATATATTTCTTTCCTTCTTACTTTGCTATAAACGTGAAAAGGTACTTTGTTCTTTCTATATTGCCTTATTTACGTCGAGAATGAAGAATCGGGTATTCATACCAGCTATACGTTCCACTGTGCTTTAAATAATAATAAATCTACAAAATCACCATAAATTGTGTTAAGATGAATCATCATGGCGTTACATCAAGTATTTAAATGTATAACAAATGATGCAGAGTGGAAAATCAAAAAATAATTTAAAAATGAATAGAAAGCTTTTTAAAGTAGCAATGGAAAAATCACACATGCCTCCTGTTAGGCATCATATTTCCAACCTTTAAAACCTGTGTAATTATCACTTCTCAGTTATGTCGGGCGCTGTTAAGAATACAAACTTCTAAAGTATGCTACTCGCGTTTTGCGAATGTTGTGGTGGACTATTTACCTCGTATTTTTAAACTGTAGTTATGTAAAAAGTTTTATGGCATGTCTTACGTGATTTTGGTTAACCGATGTTTATAGATTTCCTATGCTACTAATGATCGATGGCATATCAAATTTTACACACGTCAGTTCCGAAGCTGGGTTTATAGGATTACTTCTTGTTTCTGTTAAGGCGTTTATTCAAAGAAGGTTATGGACTTTTAGAAGTCAGAGATTGCAATTTCTCCTAATACGTAAACATTTTGTTTTTCATTAACATAGGCCAAACATACACAAAGAGAAACCAATTTGCCAATAAGTCGGTTTCTACATTTTAAATTGGCAGCAGATCAAGTTACACTTACTTTATTGCAATTGACTATAGTGCAATTAATACTAATGACTACTAATGCGACTTAAAGTGCATTTGTATGTCACTGTACATTTGGGTGGTTCTATTGAATATTACACTAAAGCTTACGGACATTTATGTAGTTGTGTGCCAACTAAAATAGGTAAACAGGTACCGAGGAAATGTAGAAATATTTTAATTGTATGCGTTATCCTGTTTTCGTTTATGTAATATTCGTTGGTTACCAGTTGGTGTAGCTGGCGTGGGTTCCGTGTGGCTCGACCGCCTGAGCATCCGGCCAGCTCGCCACCTCGGGCCTCATGCTGCAGATAAGACCGCAGTGAAAGTACTCGATCGAGGGGACCGCCGTGCACGTATTGTTGTGTGACGACGGTCACGCTCCGCTAATTTGAATGCAAGCATGTTTGTAATAGAATAATCTCGTTGATTGATAGACTTATTATATGACGATGAGGTTCCAGGAAAGTTAGCATTGTCCCAACATTGAAGCGACCGCTGATAATTTGTCAAAGATATACCCATTACGGGCACGTAATTGAATGTTATATAACACCGAAGACGTAAACTTACAGAGAAATTGTAAGGCGGGGTTCAATCGCTTAAATGGCTCTAGGCGTTCTTCTCCATTGAATAGTGAGCGAGCATCGGTATATATTTTTTAATTTCGGTCATCGACCTGTTGGATTTTATGGTCCAGTCAATAAATTGAATCGATAATTATCGTAGTAACTTGATTTCTATGTAAAATCATTCATCGGTTGGAGTGTGAAACGTTACCGCGTTTATCATAACAGCTATATAAGATCGTCGATCGTGAAGGCAATTCCACGATTCGTAAAACATCTGTGTAAAGATGTAGCCTCTAATTGGACTATTAGCTGATTTATCTTAAGTGTTAGAAACCATCGTTCACAGAGCAGTACAGGTACAAAATAAGGTGAAACGTTTAAATAAACGTGTCTGTATATATATAGCGGAGCAACATTTTTTTTGCTGTGTTACTTTAAGTGAAAACTGTGCCAAAAATATATTGACCATTATTGTTGTACGTTGTACCATCCAGGTTAAATATTGTTATTGAGATCTGTGAATGTTTTGAATAAAATTAAAAATCATTTAACCGGAACAAAAATTCCACCTCGGTATGTTTTAAAGGGCGGCCTGATAGGACTGTCGGATTATTTTTGGAACAAAGAATATAAGGTTATTGTTTCGAAGTCTGTTATTTGGAAACCTCGTTGCCCTAAATATTCTCGAGGGAGTCCCCATAAAACGCTGTTCTATATTCAACTGTAGCGTTCAAGGATACTTTCAATATACCATGATTATATACTGTGCTGAAAACATCATTAGGTATAGGAGTATAAGTAGGTAAGTAGTAGCATAGTTGGCACAAATCTCATTTCTAAAGAGAGGGCTATGCCCAGCACTGAACTAATAAATATTCTTGATGCGTAATGTGATGCTGATGGACTACTTTGCTGTCTGTTTGATATACACACATCAAAAGTGTCTAGGGATCAACATATATTTTTGCAATAATTTTTCTCCTGATTGATATTAATTAAAATTTTCTTTAAGGATTCATCAAATAAAGTGTTTTCGTTTGTCACAGTAACGATAAACCAAGTCACCTTTGCATTAATAAAGAAATTTGCCATTTTCCTAATAAAGGGATTTTGACATTTGAACCACTAACATTAAAGTTCGAAAAAAAGACTGAAAAACAGTTTTCTTTAAAATTTTATTAGGTAACTTAAACAATTAATAATCCGTGTTTCTACCGTTCATCTGACGGTTCATCTACTTAAAATGAGTTCATCCAAATCACGCTGTGGAATGGCCGCCCATGTTCGTTGCAACAACAAAAAAAGGTCTTCTTGCGACTGGATACCCTCCATATTCGGCAGAGCTCTTCTCTGTAGCATATCCCATGCATGCTCAATCGGGTTCAAGTCTGGCGACTGAGCAGGCCAGGGCCAAAGCCACACCTCAATCTCAAGAAATCCGCATAAAAATGCTTGATCCCTAGACACTTTTGATGTGTGTATTTGCACATAAGTTTTACACGTGTTATTATTGCACTAAAAGGCTGTATTAGAAGCCTTTTCATGTTGTTATGGAATGCATCGTATTACAGTAAGGTGTATTACCTACCTGTTTAGGTACATATATACAATGGTCAAAGAAAAAGTAAGCATGTTTATGAAGATGCGCACATATGGCTCGCTTCCTTGTATGAAGATGTCTTAGTGTTCTACGTCTATTGTGTCCATACCATGAATTGATAATTGGAACACTGGAATTTCAAATGACTATCAACTGATTCATATTTGTACAGAGTGTAAACTTTCACTACATCAGACAAGTCAAGATTAGTTGGCAAAAAAAGTTTGCAAGCAGTTTCTTTTTGTGCTCTATATAGCGTGGTCACGCCTCTGCCATGAGTTTGATTATGTTATTTTGTACCAAGGTCAGGAAACCGGCTAGCACTACAATACAGTACTTTCGCACTCGATCATTGAAAGCGAATGCGTCGCCTCCTGTTCAGGCGACAACTTTCTGTAAATATTCCAACCACTTTTTGTCCTTTCCAAATCGAATATTCCGCTGTCGATGATGCGTCAATTGTTCACGGATGGTATTCACTGACAGGTTCACTTTCCATGGTTACATAAGTTCCGGTGATATCTTCAGGTAACGTAACATCTCAGATAAAGGGTTTTTAATTGTAGTGTAGGAGTTTTATGAGTTCTTTAACAATGGTTAGCAATGAACATGCACTTGGAGTTTCACTATTAGCGCCTCCAGTCTTTGTTAATCATTGAATTTTTTAACAATTTAAATGTTTAAGGGTTATAAATTGCAGTTTTAAAAAAAAAATTGCCGAGAGTCATTTCTTCTTTTCATCTTACTTTAACATATATCGTTGGGATATAGTGATTTCAGCCTTTACAATCATGGGTATTATGTTGACAGTGTAAATCGTCATACAACTAGGTCCGATTAAGTCTAATTTCTGTAATTAAAATGTGCATTCTGTTTCGAACAATGCGCTTTACCCAATTTTACTGGAATATGTAGACACCATTAAACCGCTGGAAATAACAGAGTGAATGGCCTCTTTTATATTTTTTAATATTAATGGTCACTAGTTTGTCGAGATGTTTTTAGAATATGCGTGTCTTATGTAGGCGTAATTTTTATGAAGGTACATGAAAAATGTTGTGAGAAAGCAGCGAAAATAGTTTCAACCCACAGAGAGCCTTATCAATGTTGTTGATCTCTATTAGATGCTTTAAATAACAGGATGGACAGGTTACATTTTTAGGGTAAAGAAAAGATGGAATAAAATGAACGAAGAAAGTTTGATATGAAGTAGTACTGTCAGTAGTATATCTGGGGGCACGGTCGTGCCCCCGCCAAGACGAGCCAAGCGAAGCGCAAGGGCACTACCTTTTCTCGAAGTGTTTCGTCGTTTTTTTGAACCCTCATAACTTTGGTTCCCGATATACCAGATCGTTCAAATTCTCAGGATATAATGTTACTAATAGACTAATCAAATATACAAAGTTTCAATTGCATAGCTCTGATGCTTTAGATTTTATTGATACCTAAAAAACGCCGATTTCGTCACTGACACACTGATGATCATCAAAACTGTTAGGGTACTTCCTGAAGTGCTAGAAATCTGAAATTTGGTATGTAAACTAAGTTTAGTGTACCAACAACAAAAAAATTCATAAACCTATTACTTTTGCCCCCCAACCCCCAAATTTGGGGGGTGGGAGTTTGTGTGAGATTTTCACAAATGTTTATGCCAGCGGTTTTATTTTTTGGTACACGGACTTTTTCGAAAGAAGACAGAAGATGTACAAGAAATACACCCCAAAAAAAGAAAAAAAACTGCCTTAAGCAACTTACAAAAAGAAATGAAATCCCACCAAAAACATTTTCATGTAAAATGTTGCCAAGACGACCGCATATGGCTCAACCTGTGAAAAAGATATCAGATCTCATGAAGAACCAAGGTTCTGAATCTACACGCCCTAACTCTACCAACCCTAACTTCATAATCTTTACATCTTAGTAAAAATGTATGCCTTCGCCGTTTCGCTACCATACCGCCACGAAGGGGTAACGAACGCCGTTTGTGTTTGCAATTTTTTTACATTTTTGTACGGCTTGGCTGTTTCGTTATTTCAGAAACTAAATATTCGTATAACACATTACTTCAGAAACTAGATATTTGCAAACACAAACGGCGTTCGTTACCCCTTCATGGCGGTATGGTAGCGAAACGGCGAAGGCATACATTTTTACTGAGATGTAAAGATTATGAAGTTAGGGTTGGTAGAGTTAGGGCGTGTAGATTCAGAACCTTGGTTCTTCATGAGATCTGATATCTTTTTCACAGGTTGACCCATATGCGGTCGTCTTGGCAACATTTTACATGAAAATGTTTTTGGTGGGATTGCTATATTCAGTAAGTAGTTGCTCTTTAAACATGTAATCTATACAAATAAATAAAATTGGAGTGTCTGTTTGTAATATTAACACATACATATATACACGGTACACGTACCAATATAACATTTTTTACAATTTTAGTCTGTATGTCGGTCTGTCTGTTTGTTCCGGTTAATCTCTGAAACGGGTGGACAGGGTAGGTAGCTGATGATATAAGGAGTAACTAAGGCTACCTTTTTTAGCTAGCATCGCCCCGCATCGTTACCCGCGGTACTACAACATCCGCGGGTAACACCGCGGGACTCAGCTAGTTTAAAATAAACTTTAACATGGTTTTAGGTTCAACCTGACTTTGTGTAAGCTATAACGCTTTTTGTTGACGAGTAAGATTTTTCTTTAAAATTGGCTACAGATTCTTCACACCATACGCCGCAAACCTAGTTTCACTTGGCAATAGCTAAAACTATGTCGGTCATACCGATTCTTATACCAATTTCTGCGTTCCGAATTATGAGAAGCAATTACCCTTCACATCGATTATTTCATATTCTGGGTTTTCAAGTTTTGAAACTCACTTATAAAATACCAATTATACATATAAATTTTAATTATCAAAGCAAACAGGATTATGACGATGAAGGAAATAAATAGTTCTTTTCTAAAGTGTCGGGAAGCTAAACATAATTTAACTATCCAAATTCATGCAAGTAATTCCAAAAAGTTTTTTCTAGTCAAACTTTTCTTTTATTCTTTATTTTTATTCCACGCTCATATAAAATGTTCTAACGATGTAAATATTAATCATAAAGACCTCCATACTCAAATACAGGCCATGACAGTCCCTGAATTAGTATTACGTTAAAAATATACATAACCATCTATTTTAAAATTAGGTCACCTATTCATATAATAGTAGATAATAAAATAAAACTGTTGAGAGCCTTGGCACAATAACATTTAATTCCGGCGAAGCAATTAATTTGTCCGAGAGCCGGTGAATGCTGTACAAGTGACACTATCAAGCGCTGTGACAAATTGCGCCTCGTCCCCGATGCATCATTTTGATATCATTTAATGGTGTTAGAATAATCAATGGTGTCAATTGACTTGTGATAATTTTTCAAGATTGGTGTTACTTAATAAACACACTACTGCTCCAGGACTAGTCTTTGACACCTGTAATGTCAAGGAGAATGCAGGAATTAACGATTAATTAGGTGTAATTGTAACTGTAGATAAAAAATATTCTCTTAGAAAATAGATGGAAAATTGTATATAATACAACACATACTATTTTAACGGCATAGGAGCAAACAAGTATTTGAGTCGCCCGTATGTTAATGACTACTCTTGATCAGCCTTGCGTGGTCCACTGGTGAATATAGGAACGAGGTTTTTCTACGCAGGTCAGACAGGTTGGTATAGCGTTCGTTTGAAGTTTTCCTTTTTTTGCTCAACACATGTAACACCTGATTGGTAAGTGTGTTGCCAGGTTTTCAGGACGATATGCTCTTTTCTCAAAAGTTTTAAATCGTGGCCACATCGAACTCGAATTGCTTTTTTGGGAGCGGAATTTTTTTCCTGCGATTAATTTACTATTGTATTCTATACCCTTATTAAATTACTAATTGAGTACAATCATAATACGAAAGTTACAATAATAAACTTATTATATATTGGATATATATAAAATGAGTAAGAAACATCAGCATTACATTTTGTTGACGGTTGCCTAGAAGTGATTGCACTTTGAGCGATAACGCCGCTAATTGTTCTGACCTAGCCTTAAGTTATTTATTTGGTTATCTGGTGTACAATAAAGAGATTTATTATTATTATTTGTCACTTGAAAATATTAATGAGTTTAATGACACTATTATGTTTAGAAAGAAGAAAATATACGCTTCCTCAATATTATCGTCACCAGGTTTTTTAACTGATGTCAGAAGTTCAAAATATGTTACTGAAATATTTATTTTACTTCTTAAAACTTACCTTAATTATTTTTGATAAAATAAAAGATTAATTATCGCAGAGATATTTTCTGCTTTTTAATTAATGATGACTTTTATTTGACATATATGCTATATCCTCTTTATTGTCTTACAGAAACTTTATAGAGTAGAGTCATTTTCTGTGATTATACTCCACAAATATGGTTTCATTGCTCACTAATTAATTGGCAAATCAAAATATTTAAGCAATAAATATAAGATATAAAACAGGACGACCTTAAACTAAAACCCGTGACTATAAAAGTTAAAGGCTATCAAAATTTACTTCGTGTACGTCCCAGTTCGTGAAATAAAGTGGTGCATGTGGGTGCGACGAAATGGCGTGTTTTATTGTAAATTTTGCGCGCTTTGCATTCGGCAATCAGTGGGAGCATTCTGCGGCAAGGTCGAGGTCGACATTAAATTATTGTCACTGTCGGCTCACTTGTTGCGTAAATATTCTTCATTTGCATAGCCGTCTCATTCGCCACGCAACACTTTTGGAGCACAACCTACCTTGAACGCGTTCTTCTCGACTTTCATATTAAATCTATCGCTCGGATACAAGTACACGTAAATGACGTACAAGTTAAAAATAATCGTAAACATCGCGTAACAATCTCTTTCATCTAGAAATGTGCTTTATTCAATGACACTACATCAATCAACCGTGGTAATGACAAACAGTTTCACTTTTCTTTTGTATTTGGGTTGTTGTAAATTGCAGATGATTAAAGAAATCATTCCGAACTTATTTCTGAGAAGAAGCGTATGGTTAATGTACTTAACTGATCACATTAATGGCTTTCGTCAAGGTGAGATTCTCGGTTTTGCAAGTGGCCACGGAAGCGACAAATCGTCATGCATTCATGCAGTTTTTAGTTGACTTTGACCAAAGCGTTACAGGCGACCTTAAACAGTCAACACATAAAAACTATGACTATTAACTCCTTTATTTTTATTGGAAATCGCGACGTAAAGACTGTTAAAAAGAATACAAAGGCATTACAATTCATTACAAGGCATTACAATTACAAAAGTGCTAAGTAGTCGCCGACGAATGTCAATTTATGATAAATTGAATATTTACTTTCATGAAGCAAACGTGAGCGTAGATACAGATAACTTGCTTGTGTATGCTAAATGCTCAAGTCAATATTGCCAAATAGGGTTGTCAAATACGTTTGTTCTCGAAATCTAGAGCGCGGCAAACTACAAAAGCACAAGGTAAACGGTGTCGCCGCAACTGTTTTGTTTACATGTTTTGTTACAGATTACATTTTACTAAGTTATTGACTTTGATGGGATAATTTCAAAGCAAGGTTAAATATTTATTTTATTGTTTTAACCTTCCTTGACTGAGTTTTTTGTTCACAATGTCGAGTCTGATTTATTTCTGAGCCATAATGAATGGGTACATACAATAACGTCGACAATGAATAATTTTCACAATTTCTTGATAGACATGTTAGTACTTGGCTCCTTTAAAGTTTAAAAAGTCGATTGGGCCATTTTTTTACTTTAATATACAAATATAAACAAGAAAAAAAAAAAATTATACATTTATAAAGTGGTAGCCCTATTTAAGTGAGAGGGACGTTTGTCGGCGCACAAAGTTCTTACGGCTACTGACGCAATGCCACTTGTTGTAATGCAGTGGATATATAACAAAATAACTCGATATGAATTGCTGCAGCATTCCATGCCTTTAAGAAGCGAGTCAGCTGTCATAGTAATGGATTTATACCAACTCTATGATTAAGTAAATACAAAAACCCTATAATAAACCAACCAGTTCATTTTACATACACAACTATATTTAATGGTATGACGTATAATAGATGAGTTATATAATATAGCTTGTGAAACATATAATTTATTAAAGTAGCGGGTTTTAGCATGCAGTAGGTGATCCTCTACAATTAAGCAGAATCAACAGGCAAGGCCGACCACCTAATCTGTGATTTGCAAAGCGATTTAATGCTCAGTCATTTATCAAAACATATACATCTGTCTAAGAGTGTATAATTATATCACATTTGAGTACCGAAATTATAAACCTAATGCGCCATTACGTTAAACTTCCAGACTCCAGTTCAGTATAACTTACATGAATAAATTAATGAACGAAATGTTTATTTAAAACTAAACGTAGTTGCTGAAGCTGCCACAATTGCGGTATTTTATTTTAAATATTTATATATATTTTTATTTCCTTTCCTAACAGGTTTTTTTATGCTACAGTGGGCAAGAGTTGACGTATCGCTTGATGGTCAGCGATTACCACCGCTTATGGACAACCGCAACACCAAAGGTCCCACACGTGCGTTGCCGGCCTTTGGGGGATGGGGAGGGGTTGGGGTATGGGCCGCCAGTATCCTCACTCCCTCGATGAAACACAACGCAGGCGCTATTTCACACTGGTTTTCTGTGAGGCCGTGGTATCACTCCGGTCGAGCCGGCCCATTCATGCCGAAGCGAGGCTCTCCAACGGTGGAAGGAAAAATGATTCTTACATCCGGGAAATTGATAAGGAACTAATATCTTAATGTTTCACAGCTGACTTAATACTTGATGGGTTGGTCCCTGCCTACCCTATTGTAAGTAGGTTACCTACTGACCTAGAATCGAGATGCACGAAATTTTACCAAAAATAGGTATTATTAAAGCTTTTTGTTATATCACACAGCAATGTTTTTCGAATACAAACTTGAGCCTTGGCAAACATATTTCAATGTGTAGAAGAGTATTTTTAGAATGGATTAGGTTAATTTATGATTTGAAAAATTTGGCTAAAAACTTTTTACAATCGGCTTTCCTTAGATAAACATGAGGCTTAGATTTACAGTCTATCAACAAACCAGTTTGAGTTTGCACTCAGTCCGCGAGACACTCTCGCCATTACCTTATTTCTCTATAAACAGCAGTAATTTATCAGTTTTGTTTCTAAAAAGAGCTTTGTACTAGCTGTGTGAAAATATACGTTCAAATCGATCAATCAATAGGCACATATTTTCCCATTGTCGGTTCTTCTCGATTTACTTATTTAATTTCTCATGCGGGCTAACAGTTGCGCGGGTGCAATATTGTGTGTTTATAAATTTCAAACATGGGCAGAAACTTGTGACGCAGAGAGTCGTTCGTGAGATATTTCCTGTTCTCTTGGTACAAATTTCATTTTATGTTTACGGTGCGGGTGTGACGTAACAATGCTCATAGCATGGAGACATCTGATAATCATATTTGCATATGCCACGGTAAATGTGTTCATAGTAGCAGTGTTTAAAAAACGCGCCAGTTTGAACCAAGTTTAATATGTCAATGTTTGCAGAAATATGACTTCCACTAAAATTACATACCGCGGTTTGATTGTGATCTCGAAAGGTCATGGTTAAGAGTTGCGTAATGTCGAATTGACGAGCACCAACGCGGTTTTCAAGTGCACAGTAAACATTTTGGCTTGAAGCATAAGTATTTGCATGTCGAAATAAATAAACGTACCGAGCATGTTCAGTAACAATTGTTTAAAAATATCTTAACGATCATCTCTTTTGAACAGTAAGTTTGATATACATATTTATTTGAATAATATAATAATTTAATGTGAGGTTGGGCTCAGCGTAAATACCGTTAAATGAAATAATTATAACGTTAATTTACTGTTCTGTAAATATTATAGTTAAAATAAGATTGCACAGAGAATTAAATTTTGAAATAAACCTTATAGCAACTCGTCTGGCCAAGGTGGTATAGGAAAAATGTAATTTCTAAGAAGAGGTCTATGTCCAGCTGTGGCCTAATCCATACTAATATGTATATTTTTTTATCCCACCCACACGCATACCACTGTAACTCCTGTACACCAGGATCAATAGCGGTGACCCACAAATACACTCGGGAAGTCCCAAGAAAAATTAAACTGTCTTGGAACCCGCAACGAAATTAATCGGAAGAAAAACTGGAGGAGTTGGAAATATAACATGTTCACTTCCCTACTTAGCAAAGCAGAAAGTATCTCTATCTGTCTGTTAACTTATTAAAATATCCTATTTAGTTTATTGTCTGACATCATCTGAAAAAAAAATTCTCATGAAGGATCACCCACACACTGGCTGTCGTGGCTTTTGGTATTTAGGTAATCAATCTCCTGTCAGAGAGTTGAGATTTTACAAAGATACCATAAAGGCTACTTAGAAGACTCATTGTCTCTATTTGTGAAGTAAAAGTTAGATTTTTCTTTGTCAAATGTTTGAATCCAAGATAACAGTTGCATATTTTGATTGTTCAAGCCAATGCTACTAATATTATAAACGCGAAAGTTTGTGAGTATGGATGGATTAATGGATGTTTGTTACGCAAAACGCAAAAACTACGAAATGGATTTGGATGAAACTTTACAGTAATATAGCTTATACATCAGAATAACACATAGGCTACTATTTGCCGCGATAACCGACATATACGCGGGCGGAGCCGCGGGCAACAACTAGTATTTATATATAGAAATAACCAGAAAGCAGACTCAAAAGTGCATGGCGTGATTAAGTACCTGAAAAAGAGTAATATAATTAAAGCCAACAAAGGTTACTGCAAACGAACACTCCTTTATAATTTAGAAAGTTAAAAAAGCTGAAGCCTTTTTCAGATCGACAAACGACGTAGGTGATTTTTAGTCTGCAGTACAAGTATACATTGCTGTGACCCTCGCCGATCATTAAGGCACGATAAGATTATAGGAAAGAAACGAGAGAGTCTGTCGCGAACTCCTTGGGTGGCCCGGCAAGCCCGTAATATCGTATGCACTCAGCCATTATTGTGTGATCTACAGCGAGTCTTTTAAAACATTAATATCTGTAAACATCAAGTATTGTATAAATGAATGGAGAGGTCTGGTTTTATTGGCGATGAGATCCACATGAGGCGAGTCCAAACTGTCTCAGCGAAAGTGTGTGAACCGTGGTGTACTTTGCAAAATTTTTGGTATTTCGTCATAACATTCTGCATAACGTTCCGTGGGTGGTATGTTTAAGTTTGTAATGACATTCCTAGCATACGTTAGGCGAAAACGAATGTGATCGTTATTAGATATGTTATTGACGTTCATTAATTTCCAATCTACTTGTTGTTAAATTCAGTTTGTAGATATTTAAAGGTAAACTAACATTGAGAAAAACTGACTGTAATACTCGCTGCTCGGTGTTCAGCAACAACAGTAATTTGGCTTGAATTAGACAAACAACTATAAATAAAATCGAAAACACTTTTTGTTCTTTAGTTTCGCAGTACCAGTAAAGGAAAAGGTAAGTTAATTAGTACAGGTACTGCTATTTTTCTGGAATTAGCCCATTGAAAGTTATTATTTTTAAAATATGTCAACGCAACAAATACAAAGTCCAAAACTATTTACTAAGATAAAGGTTTTTAAGTACAGTACTATTTTTAAGCACTTACTCCTTACTTTTTTTTAATGGAATAGGCGGGCAAACGAGCAGACGTATCGCCTGATGGTAAGCGATTACCGCCGCCCATGGACACCTGCAACACCAGAAGCGTCACAAGTGCGTTGCCGGCCTTTTGGGGATGGTGGGGGAGGTAGGGGATTGGATTGGGGTACGGGCCTCCAGTATCCTCACTCACTCGGTGAAACACAGCGCAAGCACTATTTCACACAGGTTTTCTGTGAGGCCGTGGTATCACTCCGGTAGAGCCGACCCATTCATGCCGAAGCGTGGCTCTCCCAAGGTAAAAATAATAATTTTATCCTGAAGGGTACTAAGGGGTAAGGTAACTTGGGTGTTTTGAAGAGGTAGACTTCAAAACACCCAAGTTGTGCGACATTTGTGCCTAATTTTTGTTGGGGTCTCCAAAGTTCAGCATATTATCGGTTTGTCTAAATGTTTTATGTAATACATTTGATAACATAGCTTCGAATTTTAAACAATCAATCACAACTTTGACTTTCAAGTGACTAAAATATCACTGTAAAAACTAAAAAAGCCGTAAAGGGACTGCCTCTATTACTGATAAAACGATTGTAAACATTACCTGCTAAAATATTTCGCCAAACTTATCTTTACGACAGGTTCTGCGTTATCATTGTGTGTTCGCCCCACATAACGACTTGGTATTACTAATCTATTGCCTTATCAGAAATATCGGTGTTAGCACTCCAATTGCGACGGCTTTTGAAAATACATGATAGTCGAGATTTTTTGTGTACGTTTTATGTTTAGGTTGGGTTATTGTGATGAGGTGTCAGACAATGCATTTAGGCAGTCGTATAAGTTGGGCTTTATCTATATACCTCGGGGTTCGGGTACAAATGTCTTGTTTACTTAAATTATCAACAGTAGACAATAACAACACACTATTTTTATTGACTTAAAAAAGCAGGAGGTTCTCCATACGACTGTTTTATATATTTATGATTGTTCTGAGGAGAATTCCGTCATTTATGAACCGATTCAGATATTTTTGCATCTTTAAAGCCTATACTTATTTAAGGGAAGAAAATTTATTATTAAAGAACACAGTTCATAACAATTGACCATGTTGAAGCCCGTGATACACTTAAAAAAATTGGGTATTATAACTTTCAGAAATAACGCCAGTGTTACTAGGATTTTATTTGGAAAATATTTCACCCAATTCATAAAAGACTCTTGTTTCTTTAAATACAATAATAAAAATAAAGGGTAATTTGTCGTCACAGACCTGGAAAGTAAACGAGTACCTCAGATCAAAAAAGAAAACAAATACATGTAAAAATACAACTTTATAAAAAAGTTTTAAACTACAAGTAAGGCATTGACTTTTAGTTGTACGCTCGCTAATCCACGAAACATGCTTTCAGAGGAGGCAACATAGACATGTTATGCCAAATAGTAATGCTAATTATTTATTGTGAAAGCAAATTGCTATTTGAGAAAAGCTTTCATGTTGCATTTTAAGTCCTAAACGGATATAATAAATCGTGGTTTAAGTCACAACAGTATTTCATTATTATTTTGAAGAAAATAACAGATACCTGTAGAATCTTGTGTTTAAAGCCGGTTACCCATGATGAAGACTTAATGAGCAAATATATTTTACACAAAGGATAAACATTTTAATTAACTTTCGCACTGAGTCAATATCTGTCAAATTAAGAAGATGAATGGTTGAGATAGTATGTGCGCAGTGCGACTGTAATGTGAAAGGGTAAATATTTTAATTCGGGCGTATTATATAATACGTAGCATGTATCATAATATTTTGTGCTCACTAGCGGTAAAAATGTTAAGAACTTTGTTCTTCAAAAATTAATTATGTTAACGATTAGTAAAGTTCTGGATTGACGACAATGTACCTATATCTGTGGATATGGACACAAATACCGATGTCCACCACAACATTAATATTGATTATTGAATGGGGGTTAATTATTGAATCAAGGGAAGTCCCGATATGCTTACTTTTAAGAAGGTAAGGTATTAGAAAATTCATAGCATATTCTCAGAAGAAACATTCTCATCCAATAGGCAAAAAATTGCATACAATCTTTATAACTTCGTAAAAGTACAAAACTCGCGATTTCTTAGTAAAGTTTGCGAGAAAACAAACTTACTTTTGCATTATTCAGAATAGATATAATAATTTAATCACGTTTGTAGCGGCTAGTATATCAATGTACTACGATACCCGAGGTGTGTGGTCGATCCTCCCGCGCAAACAGGTTTGTTGGCCGTGCTTGAGCCGTAAAAAAAACATTCAAATTTTTAACGACGCACCTAACGAGCTCCACTGCGCCACTTCGGGCCACCTTTCCATAGTTCTCCCCATTCAAATCTCACTTTCCGTAGCACAGTAACATAGTGATAAAATCACACCGTTGCGTATCGTGTCGCAAGTTCAACATAACATAAATAATCTGCAATGACATTTATTTTGTTACAAGTAGCATAGAACAGATGTTTTCGTGTTGATAAAACGTTTTCGTCTGTCATAACTATTTGTTCTGTTACTTCCATTTCGCTATGACGACATTTCATTTTTAAGATTAAGTACTGATGTAAATATGCAATGCATTGTTATATAATAAGCCATTGTGTATTGCTTTTACTAGTAAGGAAAAGGCTACCTTAGTTATATACATTGACATTTCATTTAACACTATGAACAGCATCACACTGCAAAAAAGATAGCAAATTAAAACTCAAAGAAGATATCGTGACTGTTGTTACCAAAACAAAAGTAAATAGATATTATTTGTACCTTTACGATACTTTGCACTGGCAACTTTCTTCTCAAATAATTAAATTTCCAAACACGTATTGAGAAGTGTCATAAATCAATAGAAGATAGCAGCTCTCGTAGAATTGTTTTCACATTACAAACAGGTCGTTACTTTTATATCAAAAACTATGATCAACTCATACAAATTAATTTGCTCAACATTATTACACTATTAAAAAGTAAATTGTCGATAAACAGGTTCTTATTACAAAATCAAGTATGACAGGCACATTTGTCTAGTAATTTCCTGCTAAACGAAACCGCTTGCAGAATTCGGTGGTCGCTTCAATATTTCGAAGCTTTGTATTATCAACAAATCCATTCACAATAATTGTAGACCATTGAAGCAACACACGAGACTGATGAGAATGACAGTCATGCAAATCTTCAGCCATGCTTTAGCCATCAAGCATTCCTTACAGCGAACGGCGAGGGTACTCGATCTCTATTCGAAGTGGTCGTACAATAATAAGTAAAGAATGGCGTTGCTGTCCGTTGGTCACGTGTGAGAGTGGGCCCGAGGCGCAAGTGGCAGCGTGGGCGGCACTTGCCTCAATATTGATACAAAGATCACACTTGATGATCGTGAGAAAAAACTGTGACCGGCTTGACATTTAGGATTAATGTGATTAGACAGCAGTGTTGCCAGCTAAAAAGTAATGATATCCCACTCGAAAGTTTTCTACTCCAGGTACAAACAATGTAGTAATAGTATAAATACGAAACATTATGCATATGTTTATGCGAAACATTATGCGATTTATCCATTACTAGCTGACTTCGTTGGGCGATAAACATTTTTTTCTCCGACTTACTTTGCAAATCCGACTACCACGAAAAAGTCTTTGTACTTTTCGGATTATTATACATCCTATGTCACTCACAAATAACGTAGCCTTCTATTGGTAAAAGAATTTTCGAAATCGGTTCAGTAGATCCAGAGATTATAATTTGTGATAACGTCACAAACTCACAAACGCACAAACTTTACTTATTTATATAATAGTGTAGATAGATACAGATAAAAAAGAACATGCTGTAACTATAAAATTTAAACAACTATCTGTATTTCATAAAGTTTACAAACATATTAATAGTATATCTATAAAATTCGTCACACAGACATAAAACTAAGAATCAATATGAGATAATGTTTGTGTAGTGTATTGTCTTCAATGAAGTATTTTATTACAAGTGCACAACATAGAATAGTATAAAAGAATTAAATTTTTCCGGTACAGAAATAAATATCCATCGAAATAAAACAAAACAGTCAAATTTAATGAGTTATAGAAGAAATTCTACCTTCAGATGATCTTTACTGTTTATAAATATTAAATGCTTCAACCACAACGATTGACATGAGATTTGATATGTTGTTTATGATTTTCATCCGTAAGCGTGTATCCGTAGCAAATAGCAATAAATAACATTTGCAAATTAAGTGGCGTTAAACAATTATGTGAATGAATAAATTTAGAAGCGTGTGTATATTGAATTGTGGCAAGCGCTAAGCTCATCAGGTAGTCGGGCGGCGCGGCGTGCTCTTGACCTCGACTCAATGGTGACTCATTGCCGGTGGAACTGTCCGGTGCCTCTACCATAGTCCGACATTATGTGGGAATCGCGATGCTGACCTAATACTCCATGGGAACTCGAATGGAGCCAACACTAATAATACCTTTGAGCCAAAATATTTAAGTTTTATAGAGTTACGAATCTACGGATGTCTGTTTGAAATATTTTGGATAGTTGATGATAATATTTTTTTATGTGCATTGTATTGCAATACATTTAAAAAGCAAAAAAAAATACTAAAATGAAAACCTTAAGATGCCAAATTACGTCCTGTAGGTATAAAGTTTGGTCATCAATGATTCGAATTTCATAATTGTTTAAAATCGATTGCTAAGAGCCATAAAATTTACACCTCACTGTGATTTATACGATGACTATCATAATGAATAGTTGATAGTAATTAACTAATACATTGCACTTGAAGGCGTATCCGAAGAAAGTTGAAAAAGAAAGGCGTTTAATTTATAAGCCCTTAAATCAACTTTATTGCTGGCTCTCCCTTAAATGTATGTATGGCAAAATGTTATGACGAATGTAATAGATTTTTACGGTTGCATTGGTCATAAAAAAACCACTTTCTCATTTTGTTCAAAGCAAATTTGGAATGCAGGTTTACCTGTTTAACAGTCAAGGTGTAAGGCCTCGTCTATATTTAGTTGAACTCACATTTTTGAAGAGCTTAAATGAGGCCTAGTTTTCAATGATAAACGTTTTCATCAAATCCAAATTTTCATAGCTTTATATTAAACTAGCTGACCAACGCAACCTTGTTTACGTCTCCCGTTGCCCGTAGCGTAAAAAATTTCCCCCGTTTTTGTAACATTCTTTATTGGTGCTCCGCTCAGTCCGCTCCTATTGGTTTTAGCGTGATGCTATATAGCCTATAGCCTTCCTCGATAATTGTACTATGCAACACTGAAATAATTTTTCAAATCGTACCAGTGGTTCCTGAGATTAGCGCATTCTTGTCAAACAAACAAACTCTTCGGCTTAATAATATTAGTATAGATTAGTACTAGCTGACCCACGCAACCTCGTTTGCGTCTCCTATTGCCCGTAGCGTTACAATTTTCCCCCGTTTTTGAAACATTCTTCATTGGTGCTCCGCTCCTATTGGTCTTAGCGTGATGATATATAGCCTTCCTCGATAATTGTACTATCTAACACTGAAATATTATTTTAAATTAGACCAGCAGTGCAGTGCAGTGCAGCAGTGGTTCCTGAGATGAGCGCGTTCAAACAAACAAACAAACAAACTCTTCAGCTTTATAATACTAATAATAATAATTATATATACATATTATATAGTATAGATTGGTATAGATATCCTATTAACAATGAGACTTGCCCGTTTCTTTAACGATTGTATTGAAATACGTAAATATGAAAGAGGTAAAAAGAAGTTTATTGACTTTTGAACGCGAGTCTTTTTGTATAACAACATCCTGCCAGCTTTCTGCATCTAATTTGTATGTGCGTCGGAGACAACCATGATTGTGTGTGTGGGTATGACTGACAAATAGTCTCGTGCCTCGTTCCTTTGTCGGTGCAGTGTCGACACACGACATATGAACACATCCCTCATTGTCTAGATATGAGTGTACCTTTGCTTGTTTCGGGGAAACGCGTGTATACGCATTATACGTCTCACTTTGACAGCAAAATAATCACTATGAACAGAAAATGATAAACTATTGCTTTGGTTACTCTTAAAGTTAAGATAATATTTAGATCTTCAAAGCGTTAAATTTATTGCTGTTATTTCTAACAAGTAACTCAAATCCATGCTAGATGATCGCTTTTATGTTCTGTACGAGAACAGAGATGAATGACCGGTGATTCGCTATACGTTAAATGCATTTATCAATTATTTCACTAGAATCTTCTGCATTGATGGATATTTTTATTAAACACGTTTGAGAGATCCGCTAGCTTTGTAGATGGACCACTAATTCACTAATAGATTAAAATTCCATAAGTGTTATTCCATAAGTATCCTATTCCTATTGAAATTAGTGATCTTGAGCATGCGTGCATATGTAAAGGGTAAGTGAATCGAACCTTTTTTTTTTTTATGTATGGCCCGCCATAATGACTCTACTCTGCCTGATGGAAAGCATAAGCAGAATCCAAGAGTGGTGGTCACCATACTCACTGCGAATGCAGTATGGCGACCCACACCATGGCGGCCTAGTGATGCTACTGCATCTTTTAGTCTAGTCAACAAGTATGGAACTTGTTGACTAGACTATTTGGGCCTCCGGTCTCGCACTCACCAACGAAACACGACAGCATGAACGCTGTCATTTTACGTTGATTTTCTGTGCGAGGGTAGTACCGCCGCCCCGGTCGAGCCGGCCCATTCGTGCTGAAATCAGCGTGGCTCTACTACCTACCTTGATGTTGAGTTCCATGGAGAGACATTGATATTTTAGTAAAGTGGTGTAAGAATGATGATATGAGCGTGCCAGGGTCCTCTGATTAGAGGGGCACTCTCTAATCTAATGGACAAAAAAATACCGTAGTTCGAACTTCACTTGGTAATTTTAAATCTAATTTAAAGACACCAACATTTATATAGGGTTATAAGTCAATGGTTATAAGCATTGAAATCAATGATAGCAATATACTCGTACATGTTTTAAATAGTTTTGAAATATGTTAGAGCCTTTGAGTCAAAAATTAAAATGAAAATAAAGAAGCAAGCTAACTTTTACTGTGTGATCTTATAACTGTATATCTGTTATGCAATGTCAGTTTAGTTAGGATTAAAGAATTATCTAAGCATTTCACTTTTTATTACAGAGTTTAACGGATCAAACAAAGGAAATTCTTGTGCATGAGATCGTGTGGCGGTCAAAAACCTGCCAATACCTCATCGTGTAGCGGTACCGAGGAATGTTTACCACGGCGTTTCGCCTGATTATTAAATACAGGTACTGACTTTGGCGCAATAATATTTACACACGCGTCGCTTCTGCGAATCTGTGGTTTCCGGCGCATCGACGTATGTGCACATCACAGTCAGCCCGACACACGAGCTGCTTCTCGCTCGCGTCCGGCGGACGAAGCCGGCGTTACTCCACTCATTCATAGTAACGTACACTATAAAACTTTAATGATTTCACTGTTTACTCTTACGAAAATTATAAACATTTCAACAGGATCATTTGAAAGTAATGTAAACTAACTGCGCACTTAGCTCGTCCCACAGGAATACAATTTTTTGCCGGATTAAAAGGAGCCATGTGCCATTTTAGACTATAATCTACCTCTACGCTAAATTTCGTCCAGATCGGTTCAAACGTTTAACCATGATCATTCACACATCGATCCTCATAAACTTTCGCATTTATAATGTTAGTAGTTTAATCCCATGGCTCTGTCCGCTTGTTGAGTGTTTCTAATGAATAAGCCATGCTGTTGTTTAATTTAAATCCATTCCGTAGTTTTTGCGTGAAGGATTTAGAAACACCTATTCATCCAAATTCACAAATGTTCACAATTATAATATACTAGCTGACTCACGCAACGTCGATTACGCCTCCTATTGCCCGTAGCGTAATAATTTTACCCCGTTTTTGTAACATTCTTCATTGATGCACCGCTCCCATTAGTCTTAGCGTAATGACATATAGCCTTCCTCGATATGGCTATCTAACACTGAAATAATTTTTCAAATCGGACCAGCGGTTCCTGAGATTACCGCGTTCAAACAAACAAACAAACTCTTCTAATATTAATATAGTATAGACTAGATGTTGCCCGCGGCTACATCTAGTCTGTCTATACTAATAGTAGCGGCGGCGGCAAATAGTAGCCTATGTGTCATTCTGATGCAAAGCTATATTACTGTTAAGTTTCATCCAAATCCGTTCAGTACTTTTTGCGTGAAAGAGTAACAGACATCCATCCATCCATACTTACAAACTTTGGCGTTTATAATATTAGTAGGAAGTAGGATTAGTAGGAAAGTAGGATGCCCACATCATATGACAAAACTAAATGAATTGAAGTATAACATGTGAAGTTAATATTGCGGTATTTTGTAGCTCAGAGGTGCCTATTTTGTGGTCATGGTATGGTTAAATTGCAGAACGTATGTTAATTATAATTTTATACGGTTTCGCTACGATGCCTTGTGGTACTGGTGTGATTCTAACATTAACACATTATAAAACTACATTGTCTGCTGCAATGATATGGAGGCATGAGAACTAGAAAATGACTACAGACATATCGAATGCTCACGTATGCCAAGTACATAATTATAAACTAACTGCGCCCAGCGGACTTTCTTGCTTTTGCATTGGATATTGTTCACTATCACTATTATTTTAATTTTTTTCTAAAATAAAAGTAGCCTAAATTACTTCTTATAACATCAGCTATCTGGTAGTGAAAGTCCCTTTAAGATCGGTCCAGCCGTTCCAGAGATTAGAAAAACATACACAGACAAAAAAATCCTTTGGTGATATAAGTACCATAGGTATATTCTTCCATATATGCATTTAGTGAAAAACTGTAAATATGAAACTACAAACAAAAGCTTTAATTTTATTTATTTGTCCAGATATGAATGTGAGTTTATTTGATATGCTTTGACGTCTTTTTGACTTAATACATCGTTATTGAATTGCATGAACGTTACCAGGGCTACACAAAAGGACATAGGATATCACTCATCCAGAAAAAAAATCGCCTCCCAAGAGATAATAATCAACTAGCACTTTTATGGAACTGTGAAAAGTTTTTTTGATAGCGAAAACCTTATGATTGATAATATCTATCGATTGTTCCTAATATTTTTTGGACATGGACCGACGATTTCAGCAAAATAGCTGGCAGCGGGTGGTTGCGGACTGCATCCAACCATCTCGATTGTTGAACGATATTGTTGAACGATAACGGCAGAACCCTAATGTACTGATGATGCTTAAATAAAATTATATGTTCCATGGAGTAAGCGGTATTGGGGATTTTAAAACTTTTGTGAACCTTATTGGTTTTCATTTTTCAGTAATTAATTCAAATGATGCGAGAACTGAGTGTAAAAAGTCACAATAGATTTTGTTTCAAATCGTGGTATTGTACTAGATTAAATTCATGGCTATGCGTAACATATAGGATAATAATCAAGATCAAAGGATATAACAACAGGTGTAATAGAGGATTCATGGTCATTCTATATGTAATGTTTGGAAGCAGCTACGTCACATCAAAATGGTTTCTTGAAACTTTGCCAATTCCAACATGTTACGTTTGTTTCAATGCTTCCAGGGAAAATAAATAATTAAACGGTTTATTTATATGTTACATATATTAGTTTGAGAGCTTCTTATTTTAAAATCTGGTTTTTTTCTTATCAGATTTATAGTGATTTTCTGTGAATTAGTTACAAAAATGGATGCTTAGTATTAAATGTTTTGAAGCCAACATCATACACTGCCTCTTGAATATCATTAGTCATGCAAGCGTAAGCTTGTTTCTACATTTAAATAGCAGAATTATAAATATATTCCACTCTGGTTATGTGGTGAATAATCAGTTTATTATATTCTTGTAATAGTTCTTTATTTAAACTTTCCGCACATTTTTTTTGTATGTGAGCCTTTCAAAGTGACTCTACTCTGCCTAATGGAAAGCATAAGCAGAATTCAAGAGTTGTGGTCACCATACTCGTTGTGAATGCACACAACACAACAATGCAGCACAGTATGGCTCCGGTGTCGCTCGTACCAACGAAACGTGACAGCACGAATGCTGTCATTTTAGGTTTGTCTTCTGTGAGAAGGTAGTAAGTACCTCCCCGGTCGAGCCAGCCCATTTGTGGTTAAATCATCGTGGCTCTACTTCACAAATTTATGGAATCATTTTTCTTTTAGTTTGTAAAAACAAATCCAAGATATGGAAAACCTTGAGAAAAATAGTGTAATGTGTTAATGATTTGTGTATAAGAATAGTAAGTAAGTATTAATTAAACCGAGATATTGTAGTCATCTAATGCTGTCTCTACATGTTGGGCCAGCGTTGGCTATGCGATGCGATGGTTGAGACGCAACTACATGATGGCGACATTCAGTTGTGATCTTTACGTTCTGGCCCACCACCTTTGATGTGCGGCTGAAAAACCGACACCGACGCCATCCTATGACCATCGCACGCGCCATAAGCCATCCGACACCACTATGCCATCCACACGCTGGCCCATCATAGTGGACCATCGCGATGGCCCATCGTGTAGAGCAGCCATAAAGTGTGGATGGAATGGAATAGTCGCAGACCATACAAAACGGTTGTTGTAATTATGATCTAAGGGAATGGCGGTTGAAATCATATAATATAGTTTTAATATTTTTTCAAAAAGAGCAAACTAAGCAAAAATCATTTATTGAAGCCATTGAGATAAATAAATAGTTTAAATGTACCTCTACCATATGTTCATAGTGACAGCTGCTTAAATAACGGTTTTGTATTGTTCACTGTATGACAGAGTGAAGATGAAAGTCTTTTTGTCTCCTTCTATTACCTGTTCTAATAAAAGTGTAACCTAAACCGCAACGAACGTATGCACGGCAACGTTAACTTCTATAAACCTTAAAATAATAATCTGTGATATTGATTTCGAAGTGTCTTGTGTGCGTGACTTGCTTTAGATACTAAAACAATGCGAAATCAAACTGAATACCAGCCAGGGTTTTTCATAATCAAGACTGAACTGTAACTTATTTTATCATCGACGGCCAGTCGGTCTTTCCTTGCTTTGAATATAAGGCTGAATCCTTATTGTTATGAAGTGAATATTTAACATATACAAACCGTAACGCAGAATATGTCTCAATGTAGTGGCGGCGTTAACATTTGAAAATTATACTGCCTACTGGGTATGGAGAAAGTTGATTTTTTTCATCACACATGAAAATTTATAGAGGTAAACAACATTTCTTCGATTGTACAAATAAATTTTAGATGCACTATATTATTAACTGTTTTATGTAGCTCATTATTTTTCAACGTGTTGCCTAAATAGACGGGCACTCCTGATAGCGCAGTAGTAGGTGGATGCCGGAACCGTTACTTGACTTCAATGGTTGACTTATTCGACACCCACAGAACTGCGGCACTCTTTTCCGTATGATATAAATGTTTATCTTATTATTTATGAAACTACGAAGTGAGCGCACGGCATTTTTCACAGTTGTAATATTAAATACAAATTTGTGAAATGCCTTTTCAGTAAACAGCTGTTTTTTTTTTCTCTCCTTGTCACCTGGTACTTTAAAAATACTTAATTGTGTCATCACTGTTAAATATATTCCACTATGTACTGTAAAACAGTCTTTTTAACATTTAGGAAATGCATACGAGACGTATCACTTAACAGGTTATTGTAGTCAGCTATTTGTCTTCTGTAGGGGTCATAATTACAGTGTCAATATAGTTGAGCAAAGCGGTGGTGACCCGAGGAAAGGGTAGGTCTAAAATCTGAAATCAGCGGGTTCGCAAGAAGTTTCAATGGCGGCAGGGAACCAGCATGTAGTCTGTGCGTAAGTCCAGTTATTTCTATAGGAGTGAATGAGGTGCGTATTAGTATTATCTTTTTAAAAGTATTGGAATTTAGTTGGGTTGTGTTTATTAGATACTGACAACAAAAACCTAACTAATTAACGGCCATTTACAATAACCTATCGCCAGTTTTAACTACAGATAGCTTATTGAAAACGGACTTTAGAAATGTTGTAAAACAAAGGAGTATCACGAGAGAGCTGTACGTCAGAACATTAAAAGAAACAATTACTTTGTTTTTAATCATACACAAACAAGGTTGTTTTAAAAAAAAACAGTTGACGAATAAAAACTCGATTCATTTGAATTGTTTTAACACCTTTATCGTTCCGGATGGCAGAAGATGTTCTCATCTTACCACAACGTAATGGGACCGTGCCAGTGTGGTTTTCGTAACAATTTGACTTTTTTCGCTTCATGGTTTCGTGGTCGTTCAAGTATTACATATGAAGTATTATTATATTTAACTGTTCGGTCAAACAAACTGCTCAGAAAAAGAATGAGAAAGAGAAAATGAAGTGTTCTTTTAACGTTTGCACTGTCAACAATAGTCTAGAATTCAATTTCTTCTTTTACCAGAATATCTAAAATCGTATTCTGGTAAAACATTGTTTGTGAATGTCAGCAAAAACTTTGGAAACCTTGCAGCCAGACCGGCGAGACGAGGAGCGTAGGTAGGTAGGATCTCTACAAGGTAATGCGACAACGTGGTGAAGGTCCCGGGAAGCCGTTGGATACGGAAAGCACAGGACAGTTTGTTGTGGAGAGCCTTGGGGGCGGGGGAGGCCCATATCCAGTGGTTGAAGTCTTTCAGCCGAAATGACGATGATGGTTTCCAGTAGTGGCCGGTGAAAGGCTGATGACATGGATGTTAAAATGAATGAAAAAGAATTACTAACTAATTGTATGACTAATAGTGAAACAGCGCTTGTGCTGTTTTGTTATAAACATCATGAAATTCCAATATTTATGAAAAAATCTTCTGCATCGATACACTGATTTCCTGGTAGACTTGATGCGTGGTTGCTTGAATAATATTGCTAATTGTTTGTGGCAGATAAAAGACAATAAGAAAAATCTAAAACAAAATTAAAAGGTTTAATAATCGGGAAGCAAGATTTGAAATTGATTAACACTTTCATTAAATTTGTTCACCTACTGGCTTAATTTTTTGAAGCAAATCGACAGTGGCGTAATGTAATAATCTTCTTCTATCTAATATATAAAATTCTCGAGTCGCGGTGTTTGTTACCAAATTCCTCCGAAACAGCTGGATCGATTTTTATAAAATTTTGTGTGGGTAGGTCTGAACATCTATTTTTCATACCCCTAAATGATAAGGATGCCCCACCCCGAAATTTTTATTTTTATGGCAAAACAACGTTTGCCGGGTCAGCTAGTGATTACATGAAATTCATGTCTGTATATACTTAGTCTTAGATAGTCTATCGTAGTCATTATAATATTGTCAATTAAATATGAACAATATCAACAAGCGTATTTACTGTATCACACATAGGTAATTTACAAATCTCTATTTAAAGAAAACTACTGAAAGAGAAATGACTGTAAACTTTTTTTTTTTGTAAAAGTCATTTTAATAAATATATTTTTCATCCCACCAGCTCGTAAAGATTATTTTTGCGCTTCGATATCTGAGTGCAAAAGCCGTTTTAATTCGCTAGACGATAAAGTAAAATTGAATTTAGAACATCATGTGCACTAAGACGCTTGTGAAGTCAAAACATCATTAAACCTATTTACTTCTACCTCCATGGTATCGAATTTATTATATTTTTTTGTTTAATTTGTTAAAAACTCAGACTCGGAACCTTCTTGGTGTACTTTTTTTAGATTTGCTTTGCCAGCGCCATTTTCTTTTCAAGTCATTTCCTCTTTCCTCGCTGAAGTGGGATGAAAAGTTACGTGCTGCACTCGAGTGCAATTTCTTTTTACATAGTGCTCTTTTGATTCCCTCGCTGACGCTCAGGATTCTAATTTTAGAATCCTTCGCTTGCTCAGTCATCAATATTGAGCACACGGTTAAAAAGCAACTTTGCACTCTTGTATAACAAATAACTATTTATTACTAGTTAGGTTTGAATTACAAAAGACAATCGAATAGAGATGTAGTTCAGTGAAATGAAATTCTGTAATTAAAACTCCGTCTATTATTTCGCGTAAAAAATGCTACGAGTTGTTTTTTGTTGATAGCAGTGATTGTACAATCATTACTTTTTCTAACTCATTTTAGTTCTTTCAAAATTAAAACTAAATTATGATTTCAGACACAAAAGTTTGTGTGTTGTTGTATTTATATTCAGATATTTGCGTAATGAGGTAGGAGAAAAAGAAATTGTGAATATTTCAGTCTCCATAAAATTGCGGTCTAAATGCATTCAGATTTTATTTGGATTGGTAGTATACTGGAAGCTTGAATACCAACGATTTTTCAACCATTTGAGAAGGAATTTCAAGTATTGGGTGAATGGAAAAGTACTGAAGAAAAATGTTTTAATGGCAAGGCAAGACCTTAGAACAATGCGTGAGAGCAGTGTATATTACGAAAACTGTGTGAGGTTAATTCCAGTTTCTATAATAATTATCGATCCGTTACGCATGGCACTCAGCGTTTATGCAGAAAAACTGGTCAGGCTTACTCGAGCAAAACAATCTCAGTCGTCATTACAGCCGTGAAAGTATGTACCATGAAAGTTGAATACGTATTTGAAAAAAAAAAGATTAATTGGATCCACTGTCTAAGTGTTTCTGTTGAGTTCTAAGTACTATGGGATAAGTCAATTAAAAGCTTCATTGAATATCCGAACAGCTTTCATTTCATTCAAATTAAAAATCACACAAGTTACTTAAAACATTTTTCTCCTACATTACATAATGGTGTCATAAAAATAATTATAATTTCACAGTCTAGAATCACGCGGAAATTGTTTGTTTTGATTGATTGGTTTGGACGGCTTCGACAGGTTTCGCTCATTTATGGGTGTCGATATATTGTGTGTTCAATGTTTCAAGTTTTTTAATAAGAGAGATTAGGTAGGCAGTTACAGTCCGGTGAAAACAGCATCAAAACTCGCCGCTGAGCTTATCTTGCCTCATCAAATTGTCGTCTAATTGTTAAATAACACATTGCTGTTATTGCGTAATGTACCGCTTTAATAGAAAACAATTCGTGCAACCCCTGTTATTGCTTTGACAGGTGATAGACTCGTTTGTGTCAGAGCGTTGCACGTTTTTTGCATTCTGATTACCATCATGACGTAATGTACCTTAAACGTGATTTAAACAGTATTCCGTATGTGTGTGTCATACAGTCAAAGGGCAGAAAGGAACTATAAAGAAGGAGCAAGTTTGTGCGCGTGCGTTTGTTTATGTGTTTTTGATATCATATTGGTAATTATGATTAAACAATGTTATTGCTAAATCTCTGAATTCAGTTAATACTAATATGGACTTTGATTTACTTTAAAAATACATTGTAAGAAGGGGGTATGTTTTTTAATGTTGACCTTCTAAAATGACTCTACTCTGCCAGAATCCAAGAGTGGTGGTCACCATACACATTGCAAATGCAGACAATGCAACAAAGCAGCAAGGTGACCCACACTATGGCGGCCTAGTGATGCTTCTACATCATTGGGTTGGACCAACGAAACACGACATCACGAACGCTGTCATTTTACGTTTATTTTCTGTGCGAGGGTTGTACCGCCCCTGTCGAACCAGCCCGTTCGTGCTGAAATCAGCGTGGTTGAACTACCATGTACCGGATCAAATGATTGAGAAGTACAGTTACTCACAATGTCTTCAAGATCTTTATTTATATGATACTCATTACTGTGTTCTCGTCTAGAGGGATATACTTTCCTAAATAATGCTTACATTTTTACCTTTACAGGCTCTCATGTATGTACTCCTAGTCCTACATATGCAATCTGTTAAAAAATGTCGTACTACGTCGCAAAGGTCATTAACTTTAACGATGTGATATGTCTTATGTAATTAAAAAGTGTACCTCTATCCAATAATTACTTGCTCCACATGTAATAACGGGGCGGATTGAAAGTTAAACTGTATAGTCCAATTTAATCTTGGTTTATGAAAAAACTGTATCACCAATTATGTGGCGCGACGAAGTGTATTATAATTGCAAGTTCAACGGCGCTACAATTGATATGGAATCCGTTGAGTGACTCACGCGCGCCCCCCCGCACTCTTGGGGAAGACAGTGCTGCCAATAATAATATTTGAGTAATTCTAAATCTCTAAACTACATTGTGTTGATACTGTTCCTTCTTTAGTCAATACTTTTCTATTGTAAGTAGGCATATGAAAAAAGATAAATTATTAAAAATCATATATTGTTTGAAGCTGTCAAAGAGGGACAGCATAGGACCTGTAGTTGTTGCCTTAAGGCCAGTAGTGGTCCTTTTTCAACTGAGATGAAATTGCTTTAGTTTTTCATATATACGTCTTGTATACGACAATACAGTCACATAGTCTCGCTTTAAGGGCAATGTACAAAATCCGACACGAGGAATTTATGAATGGCACAACGTCAAGGCTCGGAATATTATCTGACAGCCACGCTTTGCTTTACGCACTCTTGTATAAAATACTTCGAATTAAGTGATGTTTTACAAACATTTACGCTCAACTGTCAAATTACATGTTGATGTGTTTGTGTAAATATTCGAGATAAATGTTGACGTGACTCAAATAAACTTTCTTTTTAATACCTTCACAAATGATTTCGCTTCGGTCAAATCTGCACAGATGTATATTCGTTCGAATACGACAATCGAAGTTATACAAAACCAACATCAACAATCAAGCGGAGAACAAGTATAGTCAGGTTTTTGGGTCAAGATAATAATAATAGCATGCTTATTACTTCTCTGTCTTCCAGCCTTTTACCCAGACTAAGTTAGGGTCGGCTGTAAGTCTAGTGCGATACGGCTGAACTTCGTTTTTTACCTGGTGCGTTTGCCATCAGACCTCATTAACCCAAGTACTTGAACTTGAACCCCAAAACCCCACGTTCTGGCTACACCCGTGCTAGGCGATATTGAAGTTCTATAAAAAGAGTTGTGTGTGAACTTTTTAGGGTTCTAATTACCCGTAACGATTACAACAGACGTTTGTATGATACCAACCGTATAATAGAATAATACGTTTAGACATATTATAACAGAAACAAAGCTTTTACTAGGGATTATAGATTTGTACACTGTAGTGACAGAACTCTCATTCCGTTTACGCTTTTACTGGAAAACGTACTACTCAAATTTACCCGAAACAACTTGAATGTATGTAAATAGAACTTCATTTCTACGTACGTGTCTATTTTACCATTAGCACATCTTAACTCACTTTGATTATCTCATCGGTCATCGTCGGCCAGCCCGTTCGTGGCCCGCATTCGCACTGGCTAATTTTGGAGTCTCCGCCGTCCATTGACTTGACTCCGGACGTCGCCGTAAAACTGGACAGGATCCTTTGTATAAACAGTGAGTTTGATAAACATACTCCACACTTTTCATATCAGGTGTACGTTATCAAAATCTGGTTTAGGATAACACTGTTTTGTGAGTGCTACGTGAGTTAGCACTCATTAACTTCTGTGTGCTTTACAGTTGATTTCGATTTGCTTCTTCTTCTGTTGATTTTTTTTGTACTTGATAGAAAATATCTTGTAGTATGTTTTCATCGGTAAATGACTCTGGATCTGCGAATCGCATAAAAGCTCGCTGATATTCATGTTTCTTCATCATTATATTAAATGGTCTTTGTTTACCTTTTTAAAAAAAGGTGGGATTAAAATCACATCCAGTCAATGCGTGAAATCATATATATAATAAATAAATAAATCATATATATCAAATCATATATATCATATACAGTAAGACTGTAATAGATTGTAAGTTTAAAAAGGGGAATCGAGTTACCATGGATGTCTCACTCGCTCTAAAACGCATGTATAGTGCTCTCACGCTCATACTCATGGTTGAGTAATTTTTGTGTTTAGGGGATGTTTGGTCATTGCAATATGTCTGACTGATTAAATATAACATTGTAATAGTTATCTTAATAACATATAAAAAAATCAGACATTTAAAAATAAATTAAATACATTTATTTTTCTTAGAGCTTTAAAGCGTCTGATAAAAGTTTTGGCCCATGGAAAGCGTTTGATTTTTTTATATGACTTCAGAGTAATATTCTACAAAACATATATAAAAATCAGTCATAAAAATTTAAGTTAAGTAACTCAGATTTTTAGTTATCTTTCTCACCTGGTACCTGCGTAGGTGTCACCGGGCAAGCTCCACAAACATTCAGGTATTAAAAAGTACACAAGAGACTACTGAGAACCGAAAGTTATATACTTTAGAAAATAAGTTGTGTCTTACGGCTCTGGGATCTTACTCTATTATATAAATGTAACCAATGATGCCCAATGATGCAGAAGCATCTTAATAGGCCGCCGTGGCGTGGGTCACCATGCTGCATTGTTGTATTGTCTTCATTCTCAGTTAGTATGGTGATCACTTCTCTTGGATTCAGCTCATGCATACCACCAGGCAGAGTAGAGTCATTTTGGCAGGCTCATATAGGTACAAAAAAAGTGTAACTGGTTGACGCAAAATGATAATAGCGCTTTCTTACCTACAGAGACTTACATGTTACTATGATTAAGTTGAAATATAATGTCCTATACCCCCTGAAAGCCTAAGGGGAAAAAAAGGAAAGATGTAGGCTTAAAATGATACCAAAGTTACGAAATTGAAAGAGCCCGTGAAATACACAAAACATAGTTAACTATACATTGAAGCCGAGGTTTGAATCATGTGGCGTGCAATTGGCGACGCCTATGTCCTATGGACTGCGATAGGCTGATGATGATGATGATAATACGCTATTAATGCATCAGAAATGAATTGTTTTCTCTTTAGTTATCTAAATAGGTTCTGGGGTATCAAACTTACAAAAAATACAATTGAATTGAGAACCACGTCCTTCTTTTAAAATCAGTAAATAAAAAGAATTTCTAATTAGTGTCTCTGTAGCTCTTCGGTCAGTTTATAGAGCGTGCAATCCTGTGACTAAGTATGTGTAACAATACCATTTTATTGGAAAATAAAACAAACTGACGCATCATTTATAAAAGAATCCTAAAAGTTTCCTTCATATTTGAAAAAGGTTACTATAGTGAATACTCAGAATCATTTCAACGGTCAAATGTATTCAAGTCATGACTGCTGACATCATAACTTGTGTCGTTGAAGCGTCGACGAATAAATTGCCGTCCATATTAGATTGTGCGTTAGCACGAATAGTTATTTTTAAAATATGAGCAAATGAGGAAGTTGTGCACGTGTGTGCATAAACTGTTCCCCTGCTCGATTCCCATCATAAAAATTAGGGAGGTGCGTTTTTATTGAGTTTATATTGCATAATAAAGTTTAAAAACATATTTGTTTACTAGTTTTCCCATGTTTATGTCTACAGATACATTTATATCTAAATGTCAAACACAAATATGTTTATGGATGTGTACACACATATTAAACATGTTTACGTGTTTGTGTGTGTGTTTATGACATGGAGACAATACATTGTAGTCAATATTACTATGCAATGCAGCTAGTAATTATTTATAATGTATCAACTAAAAACTAATGTATCAATGTAATTGGAGGCAAGGAGTGCCAACTATCCCAGTCTTGGACATCCATCCGCTGCTAGCCACTTTCTTAAATCGTCTGTCCATCGTGCTCAGAAACTAACTGAGTATTAATAAATATATTTTCAGAAATCACCAAAGAAGTGTGACTTCTTTAGATAACAGATAATGATAAATATTTAACCACATGACATTAAATAGTATCTACAGGTACAAAAGACTCAACGTGGTACATGATTCTAATAAATAATGATTCTTGCTTTAACATAAACGAACCATAAACGGTGATGAAATGGCTGGTATTCAATACATATGTTTCCAATTAACTCCTTAATACTAACTACAACTACACAACACACATTTAAATCTATTGAGTGATAAAATAAGTCTAAGCTTTAAGAATTAGGAAATATTTAAAATCAGCATCACATCAATAGATTTTAATAATCAACTGCTGGACATAAGTCTCTCCTTCGAAAGTAGGTTTTGGCTTACTATAACACGCTGGCCTGACGGGTTGGTTTCGGGTTTGCTTCGAGTTTTCCTTCTTTACAAGCTTTTTATTAAATTGCAATGTATGTATCTATGCTTGTATATTCGGGTGGAATCTTACAACTCAATTTATCTCTTCAACCAGCAGATATCTTCAACCGATTTTGCTGAAATTTTGCAAGCATACGTGTACAGCGTGACAATACAATATTATAGCTGATCTGATGCTGGAGCTGGAAGGTGACCATAGGAACTCTGTAAAGAAACGTCGCTACATAATCGAGTTTGGACTCGTTTGATTCGTCTCAAGGCATTCCAGTAAAAGCTTGTTTTTAAAAAGCTTTTTAATTTAATTATTTGCACCGATGTCTATAGGTTGTTCACACACAATGAACATACCTTATTATACATTTAACATACACAATTTAATCTCCGTAGATTTACGACTAGACTAAAATTGAACGGATGAGCCACCCAACACGACACCTGATTAATATCGCATATAAGGTTTTATTAATCGTTCATTGTGTTACGTTTACGCTTATAAAATCGCGTAAAAATTAACAAATAATAAATTGACCCAATAATAATGACATTGGTTATTATAATAGCTAATAAAATCATAGTCTCAAGGTCGTGGAAGCCGTTAAAATTAATACAATGATTATGGTAATGTTAGCAGCAGTTGAGACATGGTGGGCGAAGTCTATAATGACTCAATAACTGTGGGTGGGACAGCTGACACGAAGGCCGTGAAGGCTTGGTCATCGACTGCCGTTCACTCCACACCTGCAATTCTAACAATTTTCAAATGTTATTACTTATTTATAGAATATACAATGAAAAGGTTGACACAAGCTGCAATGTTGCCAGTTCTATTTACCTTTTAGTAGATCTACTTATTTTGTGCAAGAAAGTAAGACCGATTGATATAAATATAAGCATGCATTAAATTAATCATAACGATATTCAGCAACATTCCATTGTTTAGACAACGATGACAATTAAAATACAAAGCGTATGTAGCTTTGGTTTACATTAAAGAGGAAAAGTATCAAAGTAACCTGTTTTTTTTCAATGTATGAAATTACAAAATACCATATATTTATATAAGTAAACAAGTTAGAATAACGTTTAACATAGTAATGAACTTTTAAAAGATTCATAATATTACTCTGTCCAAATAAGTTTTTATTTTGTTTTACTTTTAGTAGTGAAATAAATGGAATCATCCCAAAATAATATTTTAAATGGCAAAGACTAACACATAAATACAAAAAATATGTTAAAAATCTCTTTGAAGTCGATTATAAGCATTAAAATGCTATCTACTTATTCTGTCTATACTAAAATCGTATGGTGGGCAAACCGAGATAATAATAAGTGAAAGGTTAGGAGTCTTATTGCCATGCTTAATAAATATCAACTCACATTATTTACACAATGACTAGTTAGTATATCTATTGTCCAGTCGTTGTCAAACTATCGTTTATTGCATATCAGAGTATTGGGACAATGTAGGTGAGATTTGATTAATGATACCTTAATCGTTTGTATTCATTGTTACTACACCTTTGATCTTACACACCAACTAATTATATTGACACTCAAGGCCAAATTTCTCCGTTTTAAAAAAAAAGACATTACGCATCCCGCATTAGGACATCCAGTCTCAAAACAATAATTTCTAGATCACACAAACCTCCTAATTCTTTATTATTTGTAACTTAAAACTTATAGTTGCAAATAATACAGAACAGTCGCTTTATGTTAATAGTAGATTAGTAGCCAAGGGCTGTAAGGCATCAATTATTGTAGCCCGAGATATTTAAGCGCACGAGCGCAGCGAGGGCGCCTATAGTTCGAGGGTGCAATTGGTGCTTACACCCGAGCTAACTATTCTGCTTTACATCTCTATTGTGAGGTAAGTAGAAAAAAACAGGCATTATAAGAAATCCCAAAAACAAACAATCCCACCAAAAACATTTTCATGTAAAATGTTGCCAAGACGACTGCATATGGCTTACCCTGTGAAAAAGATATCAGATCTCATGTAGAGCCAAGGTTCTGAATCTACACGCCTTAAATCTACCAACCCTAACTTCACAAACTCTACACCTCAGTATAAATGTATGGCTTCGCCGTTTCGCTACCATACCATCACGAAGGGGAAACGAACGCCTTTTGTGTTTGCAAATATCTAGTTTCTGAAGTAATGTGTTATACGAATATTTAGTTTCTTAAGTAACGAAACAGCCAAGCCATATATTTTTACTGAGATGTAGAGTTTACGAAGTTAGGGTTGATAGAGTTAGGGCGTGTAGATTCGGAACCTTGGCTCTACATGAGATCTGATATCTTTTTCACAGGGTAAGGCATATGCAGTCGTCTTGGCAACATTTTACATGAAAATGTTTTTGGTGGGATTTCATTTATTTTTGTAAGTTGCTTGAGGCAGTTTTTTTTTCTTTTTTTGGGCTGTATTTCTTGTACATCTTCTTTCTTCTTTCAAAAAAGTCCGTGTACCAAAATTAAAAACCTCTAGCATAAATATTTGTGAGAGTCTCATACAAACTTCCACCCCTCAAATTTGAGGGTTGGGGGGCAAAAGTAATAGGTTTATGAATTTTTCTGTTGTTTGTATACTAAACTTAGTTTACATACCAAATTGCAGCTTTCTAGAACTTCAGGAACTGTTAGGGTACCTAACAGTTTTGATGATCATCAGTGTGTCAGTGACGAAATCGGTGTTTTTTAGGTATCAATAAAATCTAAAGTGTCAAAGCTATGCAATTGAAACTTTGTAAGTTTCATTAGTCTATTGGTAACATCATATCCTGAGAATTTGAACGAACTGGTATATCGGGAACGAAAGTTATGAGGGTTCAAAAAAACCACGAAACACTTCGAGAAAAGGTATATGTAGTGCCCTTGCGCTTCGCTTAGCTCGTCTTGGCGGGGGCACGACCGTGCCCCCAGTTATTTAAAGTAAAATCATTAAAAAGAATCAAGTAAATAACTTTTAATTTTTGTTTTTCAAGAACGAAATTGAGCTTCGCCGTTCGATATTTAAAATTGATGACTATTATACTCACACGAAGACAAGGCTGAATAGCAGAGCGACCTCTTTGGTCATTGGGCTGAATGCATGATGTCTATTGCCAGCATGATGGTTAGATGTACGCGAACTTTTTGAAAGAAAGAAGTGTTTTTTTTTATTACTTACCGCCCTAGGGCTTTTCTAGCTACATTATTACCCTAGAGCGCTAATTAGTCACCTACAAGCCCCATTTGGAAATAATAGGAACCTACTTACCGAACATGAGAGATGTAAATAACGTTTACGATTATGGTGTAAGTGTTGTTTGTGAGGCCCGAATTCTCAACACTGCGCAGTACGAAGCGGTGTGGATGGATACGCCACTACTACGCCATCAGTGCAGTCAAGTAAAATTCTGACACATAATAAAGGTCTGTTATTTTGAAATTACGAATACTCAACAGTTATAATGATATAACAAGATGGTGTACAAAAAGTTTTTTAAAGTTAAATAAATTATTTATGAGTGAGTTATTATCTTTAATGTAATAAATGTACATATTTAAACATGCCATTACTTAATTATAATAATAACGTAATAATTCGACTTCAAATTTCATTTATAACAGGAAATTCCGTTAAATATAATAAACAACCGTTGAAGAAAACTGTTACATTGAAATTTGAGTAAAACAAGTAAAATTTCAACAAAAACAAAAACCGACTTCAATATTGGACTAGATTTCTCGTGGATGCCATCATCAGATCTTAATGTCCTTATCATGGTTCCACCGATGGGACATCTCCTTTCCATTAAAAAAAAGAATCATCAAAATCGGTTCATAAATCCGCGAACACACATTAAAAAAAACATATGGTCGAATTGAGAACCTCCTCCTTTTTGAAGTCGGTTAAAAAGTAAAAAAAAAATGTTCTGCGGTGAAGGGGGAAGAAGGGGGGTAAAGGAGCAGGCAGGTTACCTGACGGTAAGTGGCTAGCGCTGCCATTATATAGACAGGAATCCCACTGAAATGAAAATTCAGCGCAGTAAAAAGCGGGCAGGTGACCATTTAAAGAACTACACCATTCGTAGTGCAGTATTGAAAAAAGGGCATTGAGATTTGATTTTCGACAATTCACCTCGAGTAGAGGGAATTGGCCAGTCAATAAATGCCCCTTTTGCTCGATTTAGGGACCGAGATAGACTACAATAGGTCAAAGGGCCGTGTACCCGCACGTCAGTTATTTAAATGCATAGGCCACTACGGTAGAGACAGTAACTAGCCATTAATAATGTATTACACAACCTCAATTTGTCGTATGTACTTTATTAACATAGTGAATTAAATCAACACCTGCAGTTGCAGAAAGAATACATCAAAGTTATAAATAGTCAGATCTCCAGACTGGATTGAAATACATATTGATATTGATGCCAGATACAGCTGCAGCAATTTTTTTTATAAAATATCCTAAATATGAGTACTGCTTGTCAATATATTGGAATGTTGTTATTAGCAAATGAACTGCATACAGCGGACGTTATAAATGAAGAATAAACAAACAAAAGTAAATACAATGAACATGTGCCTAACTACTCATCTTAATTCACAGTTTACGGAGGTATCGCTGAGCTGATCGCTGTTCATAAGTGACTAGAATCATTGTAATATGGTCGGAATAAAAAAAGTTGCGGCGCACATCGTTCAACCAAGAGTTCACACAATCGCGAAACCAGAATTGATAAATTACATAGGTACATCAAAATTTCAGTTTATTGAATTTTTGTAAATAGTGTGCCTGTAAATTGTTAATTTATTATTATTATTCTAAAGGAACACGAAATAGGTGAAAATTGGGAATTGTAGGTCGCGCTGGATTATCAACTATTTCATCTCCATAGTTGACCTAGCGCGACCTACAATTCTCTATATCTCTGAAATCAGACTCAATAATATAAAAGTAAAACAGCATTTGATTAATATGTTCTGTTTAACATTAGGATGGTTGATCGCCAAATTGGGCTCGCCATTTATTGAAATCATTCAGGTGATCAGTGGCTCAGAAATTTGATCCAACATAAACAAATTGCAGATTGTCTCACGATATACTTATGTGTATAAGTATAACGTTGTACACTTTCGTTAATATTTGAGAAATGAAAAAGACACAATTAATTTTATGACGTAACTTTCTCATCCGTATATGCTATGCATATTTGATTAATAAGTTTGATACAGTCAGGAAAAAAAAACATCTTAATGTGAAAATTTTATTTAATATTTTTATTCATCTTCCATTATTCATTCATTCACAATAAAACTTTAAACTATCTTCATAGTTGCTAAATCATTAATTTTAACCTATATTTAGGTATCTCATAATACTACCATGTCAAAGAATCGACTTTAGCAACTTAGCAAAGACGTTTTAGAGAAATTGTATGCAATTTAAAAATACGAGTTCTTACATTACATATATTATATGGAATGCGAAAAAAATAGATATAATTCGATGGTATTAGCAAGGTTCACTACAACTATGTATCGGTACTATTTGTGTGGTAACTGGTAGAGGCTAGTGACCCACACAAAGTGAGGATCCTCTGATCAGTTTAGAACATATTGACCTTATCGGCTTGAAAACCATTAACCTACCATGCAGGATAAGGTAGTTCTATGAAGTTCGGTATATCTTCGGCAGATGACATAAAATGTTTAGCCGTACGTGGAAGTTGCCACAATTACATTATCATAAGCATTACGCAACGTTGCACTCCAAACCCTTATACTATTTAGCTCAATCTATTTCAATCAAAGTCCTTTCCCATTCAATTGACCAAGATTTTGCGTGTGTCCGTTCCCATACACCACACAAATGTTGCCAACAATAATAACATTTTTAATGAATGAGAACTAAGTAGATTACAGAACTAGGACACATTTATTTGCACTTGACATTCAAGCAGTCTACCAATTGTTTCTAGGTTTGAGATTACTAACTCATGCACTAATTCACATTCACGACTGATGTGAGTATTCTTATGAACAAAGTTCTGAAAATAATGCAATGACGTTATTACTTCAATGAGTAGAAATAGTAAATAGACAAAAAATAGTGAAGTTTTTCTAGGTCAGTGTTTTCTAGGCGTGTCTTTGTATTTAATCAGAATGCAATAATTAACTGTACAAGACTGAGTGTATCATTCAAAGGTCAAATTCACCAAACAAAATCCGAACTGGATTGGAATATACACTTCATGGATCAGTGAACGGAATGACTTTCTGAAACGCAACTGATCATTTTTATCTATTAAACGTTTTCTAAATTTAAAAAGATGATCGATGTAAAGACGAAATACGTAGTATTTTTTAAAATTTTAAAAGTAAAATCTACTTGTAGTGTAGTTACTTAACTATTCCAAGTTGAAAATCTTCTATAAAGTCTTTCATTTTCAAGGCAGTGTAGAAATGGACAAACATGACGAGATTAAATTTTTCCACAGATTTTACGTTGCAGAATCACCGTGTAGAGGAATATTATACGACTTTTTAGTAAGGTAATAAAAGTTGGTGAAAACTACAGTTAAACAGACATAGAAGCTGTGAGTCACCTCTCTAGTTCAGTTGTGAGCGGAGCGTTGGCGCCATAAAAAAACTCGTGCTTTACTGATATGGAGTTGGACACTCCATTTTAGATGCATTCGCAGATATAACATGGATAGAATCACTCGCCGACTTTGAATGATACGTTTGAATCCACGAAGATATATTATAGCGATTAGACCGTTAGTTTAGGGTTGTCAGCAATAAAATAAAACTCTTTTGGTTTTTTAAATTGAGTATTTGAAATTTTCGTCTGGGAAAGAAAAACCATCACCCAAAATTCTTTGTTCTGTGAAGTGGAGTCATCCAATAGTCTAAAGTATCCTTTCTTAATAAGATCTGGTATAGACAACGGTAAATAATTTAACTATTTTGGGAAAATATTTACCGCTGTCTATCCATGTAAATAATTTTCTCATAATAGTAAAATTATTTACCGTTGCCGACTCGTTCATAATATGGATAACAATACGGCAACCTCTCCCACTTATGGGCTGGTTTTTATTACAAGAAGGAAGTAGGTAAGTATGTAAGTAATAAATTATCTATACAAAATTAAAATTTCGTTGCAAACGTCCTCTTTAGATTTGTTTTGTGTCTAGTACCTGCCTAAATGTCTTCGTTCTAGAACCACTTCGCTCTATGAGAGACAGATTGATATTGCTCCAATTTCCTTCACTTTCGTTTCCTTGGCATGAGACCTATTTTAATTTCAATCCGTGCAACGCTACTTTACATTTTGGTATTTTCTTGAGAACATAGAGTTCCTATTATGACATTCTTAATTTCAAATTACAATAAAATTTTACGTAATTCAAAAAATATGCAATATATGGTTAAGACATTCAACATTAATAACAAAGTATTGTATCGAATTGAGTTTCTCAATTGACATTTAAACGATTTTCACCGCTTACTTTTAGGTTAACTCGGCTTTTATTGCGGTAGGTGTGAATGTGACGCATTCTATGCATATAGAAGACAAATAAATCATTTTATGTCTCAAGATAATCTGGAATTTAGCGCAAAAGTGAAAACGTTCAGCATCCGAGCTTATTAAAAGCAACCGTCTCACATTTGCTGTAAATTGACCGTAATTCATTAAAATGTTGAAGTTTGAAAGTTATTAAGTTTCTTGCGTCAAATATTAACTCTGAACCCAAAGCTATGTTATGTTAAATATGTTTAAAGCTATGTTAAGCACATATATTACTTTTATTCATTTTCAATATTTCCCCATTGCCAAACAAAAGTGCTCAACGTTTGGGTCGTTATTTATGTCCAATTAATTTTTGTGCTCAACTAATATTGTTTATACAAAACTGCTCAACTGCAATGATACTGGCCAAAAAGAAAATAAATTAATTAATACGGCATTGTTAAAGTTGGACAGAACCTTTCTGTTAATGCTTAGGTACTATGCACAGATAATTGGGAAGCTTTTTTAAATTGACCAATGTGAAGTCAATAAAAATCCTCGTGTCACAATATTAGTTACCATACTCCTCTGAAACGGCTGGACCGATTTTTATGAAATTTCGTGGGCATATCGGGTAGGTCTGAGAATCGACCAACATCTATTTTTTATACCAATTTTTTATGGCAAAACAACGTTTGCCGGATCAGCTAGTACCTATATAAATATACCTAATTTACCTCGTAGCATTGATTAAATTCATTATGACTTTGATTGAGACTGATTAAAATTAATGCCATTATAGATGTGTAAAATTTAAGGGTATCCATCCACTAGACATTAAATATCTGCCAAAATTAATAAATAAAGAAACAAAAAGAAAATCTATAAGCTAAACAGCATTTACCTATATTTATAATATATACAGTCATGCACCAGTTTTAAATTGATATATTATTATGATTAAAACACATTTGATAGATCAATTTGCAAGCAAGTGTAAATAACAAATGTCAGTTATTATTATTGTTACGAGGCTTTCAATAAATCAATTATAATGAAACAATTTCTGAAATAACTGAACGAGCAATAAAGTTTTACAAGATTGATATTTCATTGAACTTGTTTACACGATTCCAATTAGTTTCGAGGTCACGGATTTGCGAATAGTTTGCAATTAATGTTGTTACAGTCTCAATACACGAGCAACGAGCTTGCTTTAGAGAACTTTGGAGTTGAAAACTATTTTGTTTTTATGAACTCACTATACCCATAGAGTGGAATAAGTCTGTTCATAGTGTGTTAAATTTCATGAGAAAATTATTGAGTAAATTTTTATAAAGTTAATAAAACTTGCTATTATTTTGGCATTTCATACAAAAAAAATACTCAGTAAATTAAGCTTCCTAAAAATTGGGATTAGTATAGGACCTTTAGGGCCAGTTAGGACCAGAGAGAACCTTTTAATTCTTACTAATAACGGTTTCAAACAAAACCGTTGAGTTGGAACGCTGAAAGGTCCGACAACAGTCTTTCTACAGAACTTTAATATTTCCTAGCACTTACTTGGATGGCTTTAATGTTTGAGATACGAATGCTCGATTGCCAGCCTATTTCATAAAAAAAAAATTGACGCTCAGTCGGCGAGCTAAAGTGCAGTAGACTTAAAGCCGACCCCTCACCCCAACCTAATTTGGAAAAAAAGACGCGGCGGAATAAAATGGTTTCTATAAATTAAGGTCTTATATGATAATAAATTAACTGCAATACGATACGTGTCCATTTAAAAAATACCTGTGAGTTTTCAAACACTATACAATTGATATTTTACAGCTTAGTACAGTATGGTTATAGCAAATCGGTTGTTAGTTGCGGCAACCGTAATCAATAGCAAGAGACTAACGGATAAATTCCATATAAGAATAGTACGGGTCAAATCAGAGGATCGTGTCTGAGATTTGTGTCAGTATTCCACGTTTTCTCCTATATGTCATCGGCGGCCTCTTGTACCAAAGTTATCAACAGTAATGATGCCCAGAGGGTACATTTTCGTACACGTATTTGTATATACTGATAACTGGATGCAGATAAACGAATAATGTAATATTTTAACGAAATGAAGTATCTGTTTAGTACTTTCTATTTCAATCACAAGCTGTGCTGATATTGCTTTAGATATTATTGTTTGTTAGAAAACATGGCAGCGAGATAATGTTCATGTTAAACGGTCAATTGTTGGGGCGTTTCTATTCCTTATCATGTAGGTGTTCATCTATCAGATGTACTACTTTTTTTGGGTCTTGTTATCCCATTCGTTATTTATTGTAAAGGTTGATAAGGTGAGACTAAAACTTTCTTTCACTACAATTCGCATTGAGTCTCAAAGAAAAAGCTACTAAAATTTATTAGTAATAATAATATTTGCACACATCTCAAAATTTAATAACACATTTCTTTTCTAACCAATCGATTAATTTAGCATTAAAACAACCTGAACAAAAAAGGATGGGCTGGTAAAGAAATTAAACTGGAGTTAAGTACTTTCTTCGGAGAGACCTATGTGCAGCAGTGGCCTGTTAAAGGCTGGTGACGCGATATGATGTGATGTGATCATGTGATGTGTAGTAGGTACTTTCGCCAGTAAATCTCGGCATTGTTTTGTTTGTATGTTCTTTACAGATAGAAATGTAGCTTTATAGATTGACCTAAATAGGCTAAATATGTGCAGTATAAAACCGGACTGCAGTCTGCACCATTCGTAGATTCTGCGGGTAGGTAGCCACTTACTCATCTACCTAATCTTAATCGCTTTGTATTCATTAGTCCATAGCTGTCCTTTTTTTCTGCACATCATTAACTTAATAACAACTTTAAATAAATCTTTTTTTTTTATTAACTGCAGGCTGTCATTATACAACCTTCACATATGATGGATTGTATATATGTTTATCTATCTAATGTAGATTTAATGTTGAAAATGAATTAAAAGTAAGCACAATGTTAAGTGTAGGCATAAAAAAATAAGCACAAAGATAAACAAGCGTTATTAAATAGAAAACGGAAGAGTGAATTTTCCAAGCGCTTATCCGATGGTAATAACTTCACTCGAAAGTATAATATTTGGCTCATCGCGGTTTAAAAAGCTTTAGTAGGTACCTAATTTTCATTGAGAATAAACTCGAATGAAACAAAGTTCTTAGTGCTGCCATCTATTTACTACAACAATTAACGGCATAGTACTGCCATCTATGGGATTCATTGTAAATTAGATAGACGTTCTGGTTACTTTACATAATGTACTTGTCAGTTCCACTTGTTGCCGAAAGAGGGCATATATTTCAAGTTTTTGAATTAATAACAAAGCAAGACGGTAGCCAGAAAATAGTACATCAAAGATAAAAGTAATAATTACTAACATAGTGCTTCTTTAAATTATAATTAAATAACTTACATGTTTTATTGATTTCTACCAAAATTCACATTTGCCTTACAATAATGATAACAATGATGACATTGGTTTCTAGCACAAGTCATTTTCACGACGTCTACAAGTTATTCTTAATCTTTAACATTGATCTATTAAACAATTCAATGATTTTTAATGACAACATACATATATAGTCTACAACCCTAATATTTATGGTTAAACTATAGTGGGCTAGTGGCCATAAGTACCTAAAACAAAGTGCCATTTGTGTTTAAGAGCCGAGACGGCTAGTACGATATATGAACAATTAATAACGGTTCACTAAATTTCATTTAACCAGTGTGTTCTATTCGTATATGGATGTTATCCGACAGACCATATCTTTTTGTTTTAAATTTGATTTATTTACATTAGCTGCATTGATATACAAAAAAATTGCTGTTAAAGAATATAATCTATATATATAAAAGCGAAATACCACTCACTTATTTATTAATCAGGAAATCTCAGAAGCTATAATACCTACAGACTTGAAATTTGGCAGGTAGGTTCCTTATAGGGTGTAGACATCCGCTAAGAACGGATTTTACGAAACTCCACCTCTAAGGGGGCAAAACGGGGGTTGGAAGTTTGTATGAAAGTCCTATGTTTTTGAAGTAAGAGACTTGAAATTTAAAATGTATGCTCTATAGATGGTGTGGAGGTGTACTAATAATGTATCTAGCTTTTCCGAATATAATTAAAAATTATTTGCAAATAACTAGCTCCACGCGTACGAAGTCGCAAGCGGCCGCTAGTTTTTAATAATAGCGTATTTGTTACCTACTTTGTATATTGGCGTTCGTGTTTGCCAGCGAAATTTTTACAGGCAAATTAACATTTAAAACACAACTTGTGTTGTGATACACAATGATTTTTTTGTTGAAGGGCTTGAAAATCTTTTCGGATCTTCTACTCCTTGGGTATATCGGAGCTAGGAGCAAGAGGTGAGTTCACTAAAAACGACCCCGGACGGCTGGCTTCAGGCCTACTTTAGTGGAATTTCAGGTACTCCCAGAATCGACACCACGCCTTGTTAGAGCTTATCCCGGTCCCGGGGAAATAACTTGACCCTTCAATCTCGCTGTGGCGGCCCGAATGTGATGCGATTCCATCCACTGCTGCAGCAATTAATCTGCCGTCAGAGGTCCTCACTCTCCGGCAGCTTGCGGCACGTCGAGGTTCTCTACGATCGCGAACGGTTCTCTCATAATCCCGTTCAGCGGTCTCTTTCTGGAGCTTCACGGAAAGAGACCACTACGCCCCAGTTCTCCTTACTTGCCAGCATGGTTGTAACAATTGCTAACGCAGAGTAGGTAACCTACCTACAATTTTTCATGAGATACATAGGCCTGGCTGTTGTCAAATTATCTACACCAAAATGTTTATTTGAAAATATTAAATAAACAAAGACATATAAGTTATTTTTTGGTTTACATACATTACAGTGGGTATATTTTTTACCAACATTTTGAACGATACATATTTCATAAAATATATCAAAAAGGTTCTAGAGGTAAAATTATGAATGTTTATTTTATCGAATGGTATGTGAATTCGTGAATTGGTATTTCCCGGAGTTCATTATGTTTTGACAGAGAGTAAAGAATGAAGCAGATTCACTCTACACATTTTAAGAAAAAGTTAATAGTGAATTTTTTAAATAATTTTAGTCGTTGAGAGAAGTAAGAAAAACAATTCAACACACTTCACTTCGTATATAACTATATATAGGTAGGAATGTAACTGCTAAGGTCACACAATGCGTATGTGTTAGCCATTTACAGTTATTAACTGCTTAGTGGTTTTAGGTTTATACATGATGAAAATGTATGGCCCGCCACAAGTAGAGTCACTTACTCTGCCTGATGGAAAGCATAAGCAGAATCCAAGAGTGGTGGTCACCATACTCATTGCGAATGCAGACAATGCAGCATGGCGACCCACACCGTGGCGGCCTAGTGATGCTTCTGCATCTTTTAGTCTAGTCAACAAGTATGGAACTTGTTGACTAGACTATTTGGGCCTCCGGTCCCGCACTCACCAACGAAACACGACAACACGAACGCTGTCATTTTACGTTGATTTTCTGTGCGAGGATAGTACCGCCCCGGTCGAGCCGGCCCGTTCTTGCTGAAATCAGCGTGACTCTACATCCAGAATTAAAAAAAAAAAGCTAGCTAAATTTAACATTAGGTACTATAAGAGCGTTTAGTTTAGGTACTTTACTCTCACGAGCGTGGATAATCATACATAAATGAGACCACGTTTGCAAATTGTAGGAGTTCAACTTTAACTGGATGAATGAATTTTTTTAACAAATATTTCAACCATTGGGCGATATCTAATATAATTTAATGCATTTATTTATGCACTGTCTACTTTGCAGATCATAAGCCAAAGATTAACTTTAGGCATTCTGTCATTTCACTTTTGTACTTTAGTACAATTAGTAGACACTTTATTACTCTAAATTTTTCGCTGTTTATAATCCTTACGGGTTGGCAAACTAGGGTCTGACTGATAGGATTCACTAGAAAACTCTATTAAGAAACACTGAGAGGTTTTAGTGGACTCTAGTCAGCTATTTCAAGAATTAATTCGTTACTTCAACGGCCTTAAATAGAAAAGCGGGCCGAGCTGCGGTTTAAAGCTAGCTATATAAGTTAGGTAGTATAAACGAAAGCAATTTCGAATACTACACAGAACAGTCTATTTCACAATAAGGTTAGAAGATAATTTGTTCCAAAATTATAAAAAAAATAACAAATACGTACAGACCTAAAATAGATTCTATTCGCCAATTTTATCTCACTAAATAGAATTTTCTAAATCCCCACACAAATAGTAACAATGCGAGCGCTGATAGATGGATGGATCGCCAATGTGAATAGACGGTGTTATAAATGACCTGCTGACAACGAGCCAGGACGAATAGTCCCGGGAAAAGAAAAACCTTTGAGCTAGCCCTCACAATGGTGACTGCAACAATTGAATTATGTTTAGTTCTCAAAGAAGACTTTTGCTGTCTTGTTTGCTACGGAATAAGATTTTGTGAGGAAAACATTTCATTATATCTGAATTGTATTTTCTAATATGCTTCTGTGAATAATCAGTAGCTATGTTCTTAGATGTTTATTGTTTTGAAAGAAGTCTGGTTGAAGTATATAGTATAGCAAACATAATCATAACAACAGCGTAGAGAGTATTTTTAACTCATGGAGCCCTATATAATGAACCGCGAATTGAGAAATAAAAACTTTTTCTTTCGTTAACTGAGCACGTAAAGTCGACACATGGTCACACGACACATGTATGTATGTATGTATGTATGCTTGTATGTTCGGGTGGAATCTTGCAACTCAATTTTGAGGCAGAAATCTTCAACCGTTTTTGCTGAAATTTTGCAAGCATATGTATACAGCGTGACAATACAATATTATAATGACATGGAGCTGATCAGATGCACGAGCTGGAAGGTGGAACTCTGTAAAGAAACGTCGCAACATCATCGAGTTTGGACTCGTTTGATTCGTCTTGAGGCATTCCAGTAAAAGCTTGTTTTTAAAAAGCTTTTTAATTAAATTTATTTATTATTGAATTTGAAATGCAAATTTTGTTCGGGTGTAATCTTGCTTTTCAATGTTTAAGCAGATATCTTTAACTGATTATGCTCAAAAATTATATGCATATGTATATCAGATGGCAATGATAGATTATGATGACACGGAGCTGATCTGATGATGGAGCTGGGAGGTCGCTATAAGAACTCTGTTATGAAACTACGCGATCCCATCGAGGTATATTGTCGACTGATGGAGGTAGAAGGTGACCGTTTAAATCTCTTTAGCGCATTTCAATGACAGCTTTTTAATTTTTTTAAAATACGCTTTCACTGTAACGCTGTAAAGGAATACACCATCCGCATACTTTCCGACAGCCGATCAGTCTTACAAGCCCTACAGAGTCATATGACTACCTCAGGGCTGATCTACGAATGCCACAGAGCCCTGACAAAGGTAAGTACTACAAATAGTATAACTCCAGTGGATTTAGGGGGTATGCAAGTCCCGCGGAAACGACGCAGCTGATGCACTGGCAAGATGTGGATCGGAGACAAGGGCAGTAGGCGGATTGTCACGGAAGCTGAAACAGTTCGGAAGGCCGCCGCTTCAACTTCTGATCGGAGCAATAACTGGGCATGCACTACTAAACAAACATCTTTTCACTCTAGGTGTAACAGACAGTCCTCTATGCAGAACATGCATGGAGGAGGATGAAACAGCCACCCATGTTATCTTGGCATGTCCTAGGGTGGCAGAATACCGGGCGAGACACCTCGGATCACTTCAAGAAGTCGTCGGCAACGCAAAGGGTCTGCTAGGCTTCCTGGAGGAACTGGGTTGGCACAAATAGTGTCGATCCATTACGCAAAATAGGCGCAACAAAGTCGTCGAGTTGCGGAAACCCAGCCCGCGAGTTCAAGATCAAGATATATACGCTTTCAAGCATTTCGCGCAGAGCATCACACGAAAAAATACAAAAGTCCAAATGAAATAGTCGCGGTAAATCTTCGCTTTCCCTTGACCGGTTTTTCAAAACCGACATAAAGCTGTAAGCGTAAAATTTTATGTCAATGTGCCATATACACAGTGCAAAACTTTTTTTCAGGTTAGCGAGCAAAATATATTATAGAGAGATACCCATATACCGAATACGACCGTTGCCAAAAAAAGATAAATTGGCCCATTTACGAGTATATTGTTCCAGTAAGCTTAGGCGGGCTTCAGACCTTAAAATATAAACCTGTCTAACTTTATTTTAAATCACAGGTATTTCAAATGTCGATAGGTAGCAAGCTCGCTGAATAGATAAGCCTAATGAATTGGCATTTGGCAGAATACTCAAAATACACTCATCTAGGCTAAAAGCTTTTGTTTTTTAAACTCGTTGATCTCTGAAACTGTCAGTCCAATTCAAAAAATAAAATTAGATAAAATGTTCACTGAGGAAGGCAGTGAACATTGTATCTAATTTTACTTACTACTTACTATTAAGTAGCAAGGTCCGAGACTCTTTAGAGCAGTGCAATAACTCTAACGTAAAACTGTGGGGAACGACTAGTAGATACCAAATTTAGGTATAAGGTATTTTAAACTTATGACGCCAAATAAAGTCTACACTACCATTTTTGTTTTTCGTTCAGTAAGGAGAAGAAGAAATTATGTCGACGTCCATACTATGAATACATTCTGCATCTTATTTATTTAAGAGAGCTAGGACGAATTAAGATTTCGGTTCAGCTATGGTCCTTTCCTCGAAAGTGTCTTACGTAACACTGCAGTCGTAATCGACTACGATAGGTAATCCTATAAATTTATCCGTATACGAGTACTAGTTACGCTTAATTTCAAACATTAATTTTTTTTAGTTTGTTTTGTAACAACGAGTATTTATTTTATTCATTAACGTGGAGATTTGAGTCCATTAACAATTCGATCAAAATCGGATCGCCTGAAGCCTTTACTCATTAATTTCGCGGTCAAAATTCATTTATTCCTTAAATATTACAGATCACTTTAAACGAGAAATAAACATAAAATTGTCCGTATGCAATAAAATAAATATAAAATCGTCCGTATGTATGTAATTGTGTGTCGCGAGAATCGATTTGCTTCTACATCATATTTACAAAGATAGTAGGTAGGTACTTTGATAATTAAAATGTTTTCAATGTAGTCTACTTCGGTTAAGTTAGTTAGGGCCTGTTTACATTTAATATTTTTAGAATTGATTTATTGATTGTGCATACTTAACTTTCTTTGACAATTAATTATGAAGTTGTGCTCTCTCATATTTTAAAGATATTTTATCGTAGTTTGTTTTAAACATCGATATAACAAAATGGTGCGCTCGCCTTGAACAGTAAACAATAGTTGCATGTGCACAACACTGGATAAAATTTAGTGAATTAAGTACAGGTATTAAATTGAAATGTTTGGGCAGCATTAAATAGATTTGTTCGCGATAGACTCTGCTTGTTTTGAAGCCTTTCTGGGTTAGTTAGTTTTTGTGGTAGTACCCTATATTTCTATAAGATAGTCGAGATGGAGTTTTACCGACGAGTTATAATTGTATATCGAACTTTAAAGGGGAGACATCTCACTTTTCAAAGTAAAGCTACTGTTACACTCGGAAAATTCGAACATATTCTTTGAATATGAGGTTGCTATGTTAAGTGACTATCCAAGATTATCTTTATTGACTTTACTTAATGTGTCGCCATTGATGGAAGTCATAGAAACCATTTTACTTAATAAGGTTGTTCAATACAGATTGTTATAAAATAGATTTATAAGATCGCCTAAAATTACATCATTAACTGTATATTTACATGAAGCGTGTATATACTCTGGTCAGCGTGGAATTGTAGACCAAAACTGCTTTCTAAGGAGACGCCCATATCCGACAGTAAACTATTAAAGGCTGTTGGTGAATTATAGATAATCTATCTATATATATATAAAAGAGGAAGGTGACTGACATACCCAGAGATAAACGCACAGCCCAAATCGCTGAAGCTAGAATCCTGAAATTTTGCATGTAGGTTCTTTATATAATGTAAGTGAGCACTAAGAACCCCTATGGGGGTAAATCAGGGGATGAAAGTCTGCGTGAGCGAAGCCGCGTGTAAAAGCTAGTCTCAAACATATAAGGAGATTATGTATTAAACTTTAAATAAATACATATAAATAGGTACGATTATAACAAATAAATATGAAATATGTTAACATTTAAATAACAATAAACTCATTTATAAGCTGTTTGCCAAAAGATCAACTAGGAGTGGAGTGGGTTGATGAATGAGCATTGAGCATGGCTTAGCAAGATCGACGCTATCTAATAGGTACTCATCAAACATGTAAGCCGTTGTCCATATGAGCTATTTTGCTTGGTAATTACTATGAAAATGGATATGTTGAGTCCTCAAATACTTTGATAGTTTAGTCTAATATAGATTGAATGGAAAAATAATTTCTATCATCACGTATGTTAATACATTAACAGAAGAAATGGTATTTTAAATGTGTTCAAGAAACGTTAAATCAATTTATTATTATAACCTTTATTAGTTTCTTCTTTCAAAAGCAACTGCGGGTACCGAATATCGAACCTATATGATTCCCTAAACTTTGTACGTCGGCTACATCAACAAAGTCACTCAAACGTTGCTAAAACTATCTGCTCTTTGATATAAGTCATTTGCCAAAAGTAAAACACTATCTGTTTTAGACTTTCGCGACTATTACATAAAGATTACATAAAGTTTCTGTTGTATAACGTGACATGTTTAAAAAGTTACGATACCTTCTATTTCCCGGTCAAGTGCGGGTAGAGACATCGCGCATCACGAAAGCGTCGCTAAGTTCACTTCAATGTACCCGTGACCGCGAGCGGTGCAGCGGTGTGACCCGTTCGAAACGTCGGGAAATAAAAGGTATAGTAATTTTTTTAAGAATTCTATCGCGAATAAGTGCTGCTTTACAACAAAAACTATGTAAAACATTATGTTACTGAGAATGCATTTAATTCATAATAGGGTTGACTAAAATCATCTAAAAAAGGCGTGAAAACGGCATCTTGTACACGTGTTGTTGACAGCTTTGACAGAAATCCGTTTCGGGCGCACGCGTCCACGGTATGTTCTCTATATACCATTAATCTAGAGTTGGGCCCATCCGTCAACAGACACGCGACTGCCGCTGTGTGTTACACCCAACCGTAACAAGAAGCAATATAGAGGGTAGCCGATGAAATCATTTATTTGATTTTCGGGTGTGAATGTTCAAGAAGGGTACTTTGGTAAATTGATTAGATACGAAGCGTGAAAGCATCGTTCTTTTTCATGTTATTTATGATATTTTTTGTCTTTTTTTGTTCATGATCAAAATTGGAAATATTTGAACAGTAATTGAGGTGGCTTCTATTATAAAACTGATATACGACGCAATATCATTTCACTTTAAAGTCAGTTTTAGCTTTGTGAATAAATGTAACAATAAGTTAACGTTTTTTTTTAGGTTACGTACAAGAGTTCAATAAAAATAAATGTAAACGTTTAGGAAGACTAGCTGACCCACGCAACTTTGCCTGTGTCTCTTTTTAACCAAGCTCCGTCTCTATTGGTCTAAGCGTTATGTTAACCATCTTATCTTAGGCACACCAGCAGAACACATATTAAAATAAAAAGTCGAAATCGGTTAGATAAGTTTCGTAGATCATTGTGAGCAACAACGTGACACTAGAATTGTATATAAGAGATTTAATATTAATGCTTCTGTTTTAAAAATGGGATTAATTTTTGAAATTATTACAAGTTAGGTAGTGTACAATATTATTCGCTAAGAGTACATTTAATCAGATTCAAATTGTAAGCTTATTTTTGCCTGGTCTTCAGAGTATCACGAACACCTAGCGGGCTGTTTAGCTAGGAAAAAGTCGCTAGATTCACGAAAGTTGGCGAGAAACTAAACTTGTTCAAATACATACTGGCATTACCGTCTCTATTTTCACTTGGAGGCTCAAAACACTTATATCTACGGTTAAATCTTGCATTTCCATCTTAAAGAACATCTGAAGTTCGTTACAAAATGTTAGAAAATATAATTTAAGATTAGGTTCGATTAATTGCACACTTTTTTTAGACTTACATAGACGATTACTGCTTTGAATTTTACAACACGTTGTAATGTACGGCTCAAATACCTATAATACATATTAAGAAAAACAAAGAAAAAATGATCATAAATAAATTTTTTTTACTTCTAAATGTTTTGTGTACATTTCTGACATTTCTGTTACATACATTTCTAAACGGTTTTTTTTTGGAACTGAAAATTATTTAATCATAACATAACTAAATGTTACTAAATAAAACAAATTTTTGTAGTATATATTATGAAAGGGATTATTGTCTCATACCGACGGACTGTGTGATGATAACTAGACTACTGATATCTACATACCTATATACTACTAGATACATAGGTACTACACATCATCTTCCTAGCCTTTATTATTCCCAAGATTATTTGGGGTAGGCTATTAGTTCAACCAGTTTAATCTGACTATCAGTTTTTCCACGGAGCAACTGGCATCGGACGTCCGCAACCCTGAGGGTGAACTGGATTCGAAGATAGAACTTAACGGTACTACACATAAATTACACTTAAAACAAAAAATAAATTATTTTGTGCAGAATAATATTCTAAAATAAATTATGTAAATTCTAAAATAAAACTTATTTATGCTCTCCCCGATAAACATACACTTGATATGCATTTTACATACAATTTGTTTCTTTTGCGGTAAAGGTGAATATTGTGAGTATAAATAAGTATGGGAATCAACAGTTGTACGTACATAAGAATACTGGTTTGCAATGTCTGAATATACGTCTTCATTATATTGTGACAGCCTTCGTTTTATCAATGTATCAACTTCAAAGAATAGTAATGTTCAAAACAAGAAAATTGATTTATTATATAGTTTACTTTTTGTATATATGTACATTTAAGTTTTAGGGTATTATAGTGATGAGTGAAAGCATTATAGTGAATAAGGGTATAGTCAGGGCGGCAAAAAATGCATTTAATATCGAATGACGCAGATGCTTTTTGGTCACGGTTTCCTCGGTGAGAACCCGCATTCCGATTCTTTATTGAATGTTTTTATTTTTTTTTGCTTTGAAATAATAATTAAAAACCAAATAACAACGTCCCAACTTTACTATTTTAGCATTTTGTCGGCGTGGTAAATATACATATCTAAGCAAAGTTTTTTTTTTTTTTTATGTTTGGCCCGCCAAAATGACTCTACTCTGCCTGATGGAAAGCATAAGCAGAATCCACGAGTGGTGGCCACCATACTCATTGCGAATGCAACAATGCAGCATGGCGACCCACACTATGGCGGCCTAGTGATGCTTGTGCATCTTTTAGTCTAGTCAACAAGTATGGAACTTGTTGACTAGACTAATTGGGCTAAAGTTTCATCTTTCTAGCACTAACATGACATGAAGTAACTTTAGGGGTTCCGAGACGTGAACTACGGAACAGTAAAAATAGCACATTAATTAAATATAGCAAAGCTATATTATTAGATCAATAATAATAAATATTTTTTAAATTCCTGTTAGTTTAATCTAGATTAAAGTTTGTTTAGATTTAAGTTTCATGCTGTATTGTTAAGTGTTATCTTAAATTCTGATAAGGGCAATATACCTGTTAAGGGCATGCACATCAGATAATATTTTTGTGAAATATTGTGTAGTGTGTTGTATGGGTACTGTTGTATGAGGATTACCAGTAGAATACGACAACGCATTTTTCGTACCCAGTTCAATTGTTCAATCAACTCAGTTAAGTATTTGTTAGAAAGTTTATTTTTACAAGTTATAAAACTGTAACTATAAAGCTTTATACCACCATTCTTTATTTCTCATTACATTGCTACTGTTTTAAACGGCCCTGCAATAAAGTGCATGAAAACAGCTCTATTACGACATCGTGACAGTTGAACCAGAGGGGGAGTTAGAATAAGTACAGTAAATACCGTACGATACAACGTATTTCGACGATTAGGTCGACCACAGTATTATTACGTGACTTGGTCCCAAAACGGACAGGCAATCTCTATAAAGAGGTATTTGGGACCCTAATTTACACCCCCTTACGTAATATTGGGGCTCGGTTATGAAGGTCCCGACCGGACCCTCTTGCAACGGTTGGAGGTGGTTACATAGCTGTGCTTGTCGTATATGTTAGTGAGCAATATATCTATAGTCACAGGTACTATGTTCGATGAATAAAACAGAGAAAAAATGAGGGTTTTATTTTTACATTCATTTTAAGGGTTCCGTGCCAAAGGCAAAAAACGGAACCCTTATAGATTCACCATATCTGTTTGTCTGTCCGTCTGTCTGTCCGTCCGTATGTCACAGCCACTTTTTTCCGAAACTGTAAGAACTATACTGTTGAAACTTGGTAAGTAGATGTATTCTGTGAACCGCATTAAGATTTTCACACAAAAAAAAAACTATAAATTTTGGGGGTCCCCATACTTAAACTGAAAAAAAAAAACATCAAACCCATACGTGTACCCATCTATGGATAGGTCTTCTAAAATGATATTGAGGTTTCTAATATCATTTTTTTCTAAACTGAATAGTTTGCGCGAGAGACACTTCCAAAGTGGTAAAATGTGTCCCCCCCCACATGTGCGTGCATAAGAGAATGATAAAACTTAAAAAAATATATGATGTACATTACCATGCAAACTTCCACCGAAAATAGGTTTGAACGAGATCTAGTAAGTAGTTTTTTTTAATACGTCATAAATCGTAAACAGCAATTTATCGATCAAAGTTAGAACGAACTACAAGAACTTTTATATTATGATACTTGCTGCTACGGAACCCTTCATGCGCGAGTCCGACTCCGACTCGCACTTGGCCGCTTTTTATGTATTCTACTCTTTTCATACAAGTGAGCGAGCCTCATAAGACTATCCTGTTTGTTTTTATTTAATCTATATTATATATGTTTGTCTGTATTTATATTCTTTAAATATCGTATTTACCAACGTACCTATCGTGACGAATTTTTAAATTAGTGTTTTTTGTTACTTTGCTTTAACTGGTGTTAAAGCAAAGTAACAAAGGGTGTTTTCTATGTATAATATGTATGTATTTACAAAAAAAAGTAGTATATGTATTTATATAAGTTGTCTAGTACCCATAACACAAGCTCTGCTTAGCTTGGGACTAGATGGCGTTGTGTGTTAAAATGTCCGAAATATTTAATTTATTTAAACTAATTTAAGCCCCTAAAGGGGGTAATGTTGAGTTATTATTATTGGCCATCGTTCAAAAAGGAGTATCTAAAATCTGCGTTCTAGTTTTTTTTTTAATTTGTTGAAGACTAAAATTTTAAGTTTGTTACCAAAGCATTATTCAGTATAATTTTGATAAAATTTGGTAGTTTAACGTTGTAACTAATAACAAGTTTTGTTAGGTAATAAATGTAGTAGGTATGTTTATTATTTGGTTTAAACAATGACTATCAAAATTTTGACAAAAACAAAATGTAAACAAATGCCTGTGTGTGTGTGCAAATAGAAGGTTTATGATACCGAACAGAATGTTTAGCGTATTTTTGTCTTTTATTGAGAAGTGTTTGAAAGAAAAAATAAGGTGAGTTAAAAAAAAGATAATTGCTATATTTACCTGTTTCAGAATATTGAGTTTGTACATGGAAACTGTTATCAGATTCTTTGCAACTCAGTTACATCAGAAATACTTCCGTAAAAACTTTAAACATGATCTCGTCTTCCTCTCTTAAGACTAAACTTTCCACAACGTAATGAGTAATTTAAAACATTTTCAGGTGAAATAAGTTTAACTGTGTTCTCCCGTATAAATGTTGGTAATTCGAGATTTTCGTTCGAAGTGTATTAGGTTGTAATAAAGTGCTTTTTGTATTTTTGGAGTGTACGGTAGTAATTATTTTTACTATAGTCTGGCCATTAATTTTATTTTTATAATACTAAATTCATTATTTTATTAGTCTATAGCAATCCACTGCTTGACATAGATATCTCCCGTTGCAAGTCACTCTGATCTGATCGATTTTGGGCACTGCCAATGCAGACGCTATAAAAAAGTAGTTAAGAAACATAAAACTAATCTAGATATTTGTACATAGACTAGAACTAATACATTAATATCAATATAGTGGCGAGAAATTGTCTTTAACGTTTTATGTTAGGGTAAAAAGGTGCAGAAACTTTTTATAGTAGAAGATTCTGGATGCTGCTTATGCTTTCCATCAGGCAGAGCTGAGTCATTTTGGCAGTTAAAATATATAAAAAAACAAGATCACCCGCTTTACAGTTGCAAAAATAGGAATATTATTATTACTGGCACGATGAAATGACTTTGCTCTATTCATGACTTCCTTTTTATTCGTACTCGTTTTTATTATTTTGTCTCTTTGAAGCGATACTTAAGAGGCACGGCTATCGAAAGAATTAACCCACTTATGTGTAATTATGTGTCACTGAATACTGATCTGATCGATTTTGGGCACTGCCAATGCAGACGCCACAAAAATGTACTTCAGAAACATAAAATTAATCTATGTACAAATATCTAGATATTTGTACAAATATCTAGATATTTGTACATAGACTAGAACTAATAAACATTAATATCAATATAGTGGCGAGAAATTGTCTTTAACATTTTGTGTTGGGGTAAAAAGGTGCAGAAAATTTTCATAGTAGAAGATTCTGGATTCTGCTTATGCTTTCCATCAGCATCATCACCGATTTTTTCGGGTTTCTCTATTTCAAAAACCGGTTAACCGGTTTTTTCGGGTTTTTCGGTTTTCTGTTGTATTTGTTATAAAAACTTAAAATAAAAAGGGTTTATGCGTAAAATGCGTCGGTTTTAGTTGACAATTCGGGTTATTTAAATGAAATCAGTCTATATTTGTAATAGTGTCTTTTTGTAATATTAAATTAACCGATTTTTACTAAATACATAACGCGGCACATATACCAAAAAAGGTTTTTTTTTTCAATTTTTGTCTGTCTGTCGGTCTGTCTGTTTGTGCCGGGTAATCTCTGGAACGGCTGGACCGATTTTGACGAGACTTTCACTGTTATGTAGCTTATCTATATAGCTACATAACAGTGAAAGTCCCGTCAAAATCTGCTCTGCTCTTTTATGTCATTCGATGGTAGACTCATTTCTGCTACTTCTTCAACATTATCACTTTCTTGTGAGCTTTAGTGTTCACAAAATGATTTTTAATAACATTTACAATGAACTTTCGTACTGCATCATTGTTGAAGGCGATTGCTTTATTAATATTGTCATGCTGAGCGCTTTCGTTCGTTCGTTAAACTATTCGGTACTGTGTACACATAAAATGTGCAAGTTAAAAACTAATGGTGGAGTATTCGTCGCGTAATTTTTTATCTGTGATCAAACTGGCATCCCGTTAGCACAACACTTCTACAGTAGCTTTAATCGCATTCAAGTATTTAGATTCCATGTCAGGAAACTGAATATTGGAAATGTGTTTCTGTTGCAAAATAAATCACAAATAGCAACATTAGTTATTTCTTATTTAAGACATAAAAAGTACAAAAATTGTTTTTTCTTTTTTAATTTTAACATGAAAAAACACTTACATACCTGTTTATTCTCTCGAAAAAAAACAGAAAAACCAGGTTTTTTGGTGTAAAAAACCGTGTAATTCGGGTAACCGAAAAACCGGGTTGCATGCCCTAATTGAAATACGTCAAGGAAGATTCGTTGCCTTGGATACGGAGATTTGTTATGTCATATATAATATATAAGATTATTCATGGTAGCCACTGCATAATAAAAAAAAAAAAATACAATTACATAAGTTGATAAAAATGCTATGCAATAGCTTTACCGCGGCAGTCCCCGAGTGCCACACGTCTTTTTTTTCCTGTTAGTTTAGTCAAAGCTCAAAGCCTTTTTACTACGTCTGTACTGTCCACACAAGCTGGTATACTAAGATCATTTTAGCCGTCAAAAGGTGTATACGACATGCATTGTAGTTTACCACCAACCAGTATGTATGCTTATATGATACATTAGATAAGGAGCACTCGTATTAAGGAGATAGACGGGGAGGATTTTGTGTCTGCAAGAACTCAAGTTTTTTTTTGCTTTTGGATGAACTTTTCGAGCATACCATAGTTGTTTTTGGATTTTCACGACTTTTACACATAGATTTGTGGTATAGCAAAGGCACCAACAACCGTTCGAAACATCAGTATTTAGAAGGTATTGTAACCTTGTCAATAATTTTATCACGAATAAGTCCCGGTATACAATAAATACTATTATATCTTTATGTACTTATAGGTTATGTGTTTATCGTTACTAATATTATTGTTACGAGCCGGGTATTAAATAATTAAAGATAGTCGGTTGATTACCAAAAAAATAACACACTGTTTATTTACAACCCTTTTTACAATAATAATTCGCTATGTCACTTGTTAATCGCACTAGAAGATCGCTTCGATGTTAACTCCGCTGTATCGTGAACAATGCTGACTCGTACGGGTAACCCAATCTGCTTATATATGGCTTTGAAATCCCTAGAAAGATCTATAATATTCGATAGAATATTCTACGTTAAACAGAAATTACCAGAGTGAGTAATCTAGCGCCATCTAGCGTCGAATATCAGAGTTACTCCACAGTTGCGCGCTACTTGACACTAGATGGCGCCTTCCTCCATTCTCGCGACTGGTAGATTGTTTCAGACTATTTTTCTCGAAGGCGCAACATTATTAATGCGAAAGTAACTCTGTCTATCTGTCTATCGCGCTTTCACGCCAAAACTACTGAACCGATTAAAATGAAATTTGGTACACAGATAGTCTAGAACCTGAGAAATGACATAGCCTACTTTCTAACGCGAAAAAAGGGTCCTAAGGGGTGGAAAGTGGGGATGAAAGGTTGTATAATGTTACTCAAATTCACTATGCCACGCCACTAGCTAGTTTTTTATATAACTGACAGTTTTGTGTATGAATGAATAGATACTCATATAATTAGGCTTGACGTTTTTCCTTTCATATTGAAAACTAATCACATCATTGACACGAATAACCGCAAATAACTACTAGGGTACGTAGCCTAGTTGTCCTTGTTAGACCCTCATATTTCTGAATTTGTAACCAAATAATCCCAATTAAGTAATCTCAACCATGAATCATAAGTGTTTGATAGATGTGTAAGCGGATATTAAGATGTTGTCCCGGATATTACGACGATCGTATCTTCATATTTTAGCATCGAACTCGAGGGATTTGGAAGGTACATACATGTTACATGAAAGATTATCTTACTGAGGGTCTGGGAATTGCCAAATGATTGAGAATGAGAATTTATAAGAAAGTGGTCTCATAAAATTATAAGTACTTATTTTTAGCTTATTTAATCGTATTAGACAGAAAGCGTCTACTGTCGGTCTATGAGTCAAATAGGCTGTTAAAAAGTAAAAGTAGTTAACAAGATGGTTAACAATCCTACATTTTCTCAGCCTGAGTGTGGTCAGAGATGTTTTTATGTGTGATTTTACAATTTATTTAATGACCAGCTACTCCTGTTTTTTGTTGTAACCCGGTGTTACCCGCGGTTACCCGGTGTTACCCGCGGTTACCCGGTGTTACCCGCGGTTACCCGGTGTTACCCGCGGTTACCCGATATTACCCGCGTTTTTTGTGTTACCTTTACATCAACAAACGCGAGTACAACGCGGGGCTCAGCTTGTCTAAAATAAAAGTAGCCCAAGTTATGCCTTACTACTTCTTACTACCCAACTATTAGCCAGTGAAAATGTTATCAAAGCCGTTCCAGAAATTAGACGGAAGAAACAGACAGACAAAAAAAATAGATAGGTATTATTATTTTAATGTAAGTACCGTACCGTACTTTCATATGCTTGTAACGAAAAACTGTTAATTTAACAACAATTTTTGTTAACACTACACTACACTACACTAACACTTTGATTTACTTGTGCTGATATTGTGAAGAACAATTCAATGAAAATAAGTATATTTTTTACCTATATCATAATTGCATAACATAAGTATGGTAATTTTTAACACTCTCATTTTAATTTTATTAAAAGTAACAATCACTTTTGAGAGCGATCAAATAATTTTGACAGTGTATAAGAAGGTCCAGTGACCCTACTCACCATTAGCAGACAACACACGCCATTACTGTCTGATCAATAAGATCACGCGATGCTTTGTAACCTGTTAAGAAAGAAAAATAGTAAAACTTTGTCGGCTAGCAGAAAATTAGTTGTGTTGTGGCTTTAAGTCCGTCTCGTGCGATGTAATTGCAGGAGTTTTAAATAAAAAGATGTATTGAAACAAAATTGTGCTTCACCATAGCATAGTGTACCATACCACCAAACTGTAACATCCATATTCTTCATCTTCATCTTAAAAAGACAACTCCCGCATTAAGAATATAAATCCAGTATCGCGGGGGACTTTACATGAAACGGACACAAGGAACACCCTTGATTCCCGAGGACCCAAGGAATATTAATTCTATAACTTCGATAGTAACTGTGTTCGTTACGCTTTCACGGCTAAATAGCTGACCGATTTGGTTTAATTTCGGTATGTATAATTATGTATGTGTATAATTTGGCATAGGATAGATTTCTGTCACGATTACCGACATATACACGGGCGAGCCGTACGGTCAAAAGCTAGTATCTAATTATGCTACTTTTTAACTTTGTACGTTAATAGTATCTATGGCATTTTTTTAAAGCTATTGCATAGCTTTTATCGCGGGCTTAGAGGCCTTTGAGCGCGGCGACCGAATCAAGAAATTCCGTAACGTAACGAAAATAAAACCTGACACCCGAAGCTCGCACGGATCGAGACGAGCTGCTCCTAACGACGAATCAACGAATCTGTCTGCCTCGTTTGCATGTCAGACAGATTCGTTATCATATTGCCTCACCGCCCCGCATGTAAGGATACATGTTCAAAGAAAAAAAATACTGTTAATAAAACAACCCGTTCCATGACGAAGACATTTATTAGGAATAGTTTGAACCTTTTATAGTATGCTGTGTAACAAAACGATATCGCTACTTAAAATAAGTGATCAACGCCATCTAGTGACGATGTTGGTACTGATTTAATAGTTTAGTATTTTTCATTCACAATATCATACATACTGCATAATTAAAAAATAAATAAATAAACATAATTGCGTAATAAGTTGATAAAAAATGCTATGCAATAGCTTTAGCGCGGCAGTCCCCGAGTGCCACACGTCTTTTTTTTGTAATATTTCTATTTCTGTATCGGAAAACTTTGGTGTTCAATTACAGTTCTTAGGTTGAATATAGCAGTTTATAACAAGTAGCATACCTACTGTTACTAGTTTTTAAACTTTAAATATTCCGAAGAGAATTGAAAATAATTAAGGGCCATAAATGTCATAATACAACAATACTCAAAGGACCGCAAGTAATCTATGAATATAAAAGAAAGTCGTGTTAGTTACACTATTTATAACTCAAGAACGGTGGAACCGATTTGGCTGAAAATTGGTGGGGAGGTAGCTTAGAACCAGGAGACGGACATAGGATACTTTTTAAATAGGATTTTTTAGGGTTCCGTGCCAAAGGCAAAAAACGGAACCCTTATAGATTCGTCATGTCTGTCTGTCTGTCCGTCCGTCTGTCTGTCTGTCTGTCCGTACGCCCGTCACAGCTACTTTATTCCGAAACTATAAGAACTATACTGTTGAAACTTGGTAAGTAGATGTATTCTGTGAACCGCATTAAGATTTTCACACAAAAATTAAAAAAAAGAATAAATTTTGGGGGTCCTCATACATAGAACTGAAACTGAAAAAATTTTTTTTCATCAAACCCATACGTGGATCTATGGATAGGTCTTCAAAAATGATATTAAGGGTTTTTAACATCATTTTTTTCTAAACTGAATGGTTTGCGCGAGAGATACTTCCAAAGTGGTAAAATGTGTCCCCCCCTGTAACTTCTAAAACAAGAGAATGATAAAACTAAAAAAATATATGATGTACATTACCATGGAAACTTCCACCGAAAATTGGTTTGAACGAGATCTAGTCAGTAGTTTTTTTTTTAATACGTCATAAATCGTGAACCGCAATTTATCGATCAAAGTTACAACGAACTACAAGAACTTTTATATTATGTTTCTTGCTGCTTCGGAACCCTTCATGGGCGAGTCCGACTCGCACTTGGCCGCTTTTTTTTACTTCGTGCCGTGGCGTTAACCGCGGTTGTTGTTGTACCGCGACCGCGGGGCTCAGCTAGTTAATCATAAATTTATAGACAGACCTCAAAACACACCCTACGGAAATTTACAACTCTGATTTATAACGTCATCAAGTGCTTAACTCACACCTCCACAGAACCAAAGGTAATTGAGCACGCAAATGTAAAACATTTACTTTAATGAAAAAACGACGTATTGCGTAAATAAAAATAGTGTACACGCAACTGTATTTTAATTCAAAAGGCTCTCGTTTTAAGTGCTTTCAGCGGCTATATTGGAATAAAAAATAAAATAAATACAGACCTGTCATTTCAGTTTTGTTAACGAAGCGAATAAAACTGTTCAACCCTTTGAATAAATCGTGGAAATGGCTCAGAATAGCCTATTAACACTCTGTGACAGTCTTGTAGAGGCTCCTCGGAGCGAATGATAATATTTTTCTTTTATTTCAAACAGTCCTTGCGTCGCACTTCCTTTTTTAATTAGATTATACTAATTGAGTTGGCGCCAATTATTGTTCCCTTTGAAAAATAAAATTGAAACAAAACACGTTTCGTGGTTTATCCGAGTTATTTAACTTATTGCTATTAGCTTTCTTATTTTATGTTAAATTTAATATATGTATCGTTTTTTAACTTAAGGTGTTAGCGAAACAGACAACGTAGTACACTGCATATTTACATTATAAAGTTCTTTATTCTTTTTAAAATTTTGGATTCGTAATATGTACCGTATCAGTATATAATATACTAGCTTTTACACGCGGCTTCGCTCACGCAGCCTTTCATTTTACCCCCTGATTTACCCCCTTAGGGGTGGAATTTCAAAAATTCCATTCTTAGTGCTCACTTACGTCATATGAAGAACCTACATGCACAATTTCAGGATTCTAGCTTCAGCGGTTTGGGCTGTGCGTTGATCTCTGGGTATGTCAGTCAGTCAGTCACCTTCCTCTTTTATATATATAGATAGATATCTGTAGATGTAAGCAGAGATATATTTCAACTTACTTCTACATTTAATATAGAAATATATTATTAAATTCGTGTTAAGTTTCTATGTATAGTTACGTTTTCATCCTCGGCGTAGTAGCGGCGAACCTGTTGACGGCTACCGAATACGTTACGTACGGATACCCTCTACGGATTCGAATAAAATACTCAACAACATTACGGTCGTTAACGATGGTGAAGTTCTTTGTTGAATTCTGCCCCCCTAGCCAAGTTGCAAGCGTTCTTCCTTCTGCAATCGTTAACGCCTAAATTCTCGTGTGACATTAGCTAATATTTTGTCTAAGATTAACCAATGACATACGAGAATTTAGGCGTTAACGATTGCAGAACGAAGAACGCTTGCAACTTGGCTAGGGGGGCAGAATTCAACAAAGAAGTTCATCATCGTTAACGAATCTAACGTTAACCTTCGACTTATGCCGCGGAACTAATGATTTAGTCATAGGTTAAGAGTCTAAGGATTAGTTTCACCAGTTCCTGACAAAGTTACAGACAGCTTAGTTATTTGCCGTATCACATTATTTAACAGATTTCTAATATCTCTATCTAAGACTTGTAGAAGCGAAATCTATTGTTATTTGAAAGATGAGTTCAATGTAGTCTGTCCGGTACTTTTTCAGCAATGTATGAAACTGGTCTTATTACTCTGTGTTCTTAAAATTTCATTTGCAAATAATTTTCTGCCTGTTTTTTTACGGTTATTTCAGAGTTACTGCTATTTAAAAATATATATCATATTTACATTAAATACTATTATACTATACTATATATAATACCATTACATTAAAATAACTCAAAATAATTTAGAATTTTTGTCTGTTTCTTCGTGTGTTTGTGCGCACTAATTTTGGAAGTGTATTGTGTGATAAACTTTACTTCACATTTAGTGTAGTTTTTTTTGAAGTGAAACTTCTAATGCGACTTCCAACAAGGTTGCGTTAACGATTAACGCTACCATGGAGGGGGTAAGAAAGCACTATACTCATTGTGAACGCAGACAATGTAACAATGTAGCATGGTGACCAGCACTATATTCAATCGGTTGATAAATAAAAAGGTCGTATCAGTTTAAAGGATCTCCGCGATAATCGACATACACGCGGAGCAGCTACTGATATAAAACATCGGAACTAGATTTTTTTATGAAGTGAAACTTTTAAAGCGACTTCAAAAAAGGTTGCGTTAAACGTTTAACGCTACGAAGTTTCACTTCTTCCGCGCAGAGGGACTCCACGCATTTTTTATTTAATAATTAACTTACTAAAAAAATCTAAAACTTTTCTTTTCTATAACGTTTAAAAGTTATTCTGTATAATTAAGTAGTAAGTACTTGCACATTTGTTATATGAAACCATAAATTTTTAAAACAAGTATTGAAATACTTGGTTTCATTATTATAACTGAGGTTTGCAGATGGTCGAGTATCTCAAGCGGGCAATGAAAATATTTTCCTTTTATCGCGGTCCCCTGCGTCCGCCAATTACAATTGCAATTAAGTTAATTTGAGGGTTCCGTTGTCTGCCGCGGCCTGATGTTTACAGGATTATAATTCTAAGCGTTTTGTGAATTGAGATGACCATCATATTTTTGCTACTGCTTTTTGTTCACGTTAAATGTCTCAACATCTCAGAGAAGGGTGTTACTATGAATAATAAAAACGTACAGGATTAGATAGCAATAAGATGGTAGTAGGCTGCTAAACATAAATGAAGCTCCATCGACGTACAACTAGTCTCAAATGAATAAGAAACAAAAAATTGCTATTGATAGGGATTTCTAAACAATTTATTGCTCCTAAACAATTTATTCGATATGTCAGATTTCAAGTAATAAATACTTACAACTACATATTATTTTGTAGACGAGACCTACGGCAGCTGGCAGTTCATGAGAGGAATTTTAACATACGTTCACAATAGAGATAACTGCATAATCTGATTAAATAATAATTTCATAATTCTTTTACCAATCTTTAACTTTCTTTAACAGCGCTAGAATGAGACGAGGGCAGTGACTGCAATATAATTAAAGTTATATAAATAAATGACCTAATATTAACGAAAATGTGCGTCGATATAAATATATTAGTTTGGGAGTCAAAACTTGGGCTTCAACCGTACACAAAGTTCCTGTTAGCTAACATTCTAACAACAACACGAGGCGCTGAACATAATAAGCTAGTTGTTCCACCCGCAGTCTGTTTTGTTTCTACACAAATTCTATGGATGGTGTATATTATGAGGCGATATTATTCTAAAGAGAACCGATAGTAAATTTTGTACAAGTATTGAAGAGTTACGTTGCGAGTTTGAGTTATTTCAAGTTAAATGTTTGTAGCGCAAGCATAAATTATGATTAGTAATTTTGTACATACATGTCACCACTATTGGTAAGAGCTATTAAAATCACTAAGTAACAGAAACTGCTATGTTTCTAGTTCGCATAGGACTGTTTTATGTCTAGCCTTTTTATAACCCAGATTACCAATTACCTCATTTTTGATAAGTAACTATGGAATTGTTTTACGGAGATATACGTACCGACGTGATACCTAGTAATAAGGAGTCTTTACAATATAATTACTGATGGTTTGATTGTAGGGTCGAGTCAAAGTTTGATGGTTTTTGGATTTCCATGAACCATCAAACAACATATTGACAGATACTATAAATTAAGCCTTGTGTATGTGTTCAAATTTTGTGACTTTTAATTTACTTTTATTTTTTAATTATTGTTTTTTATTTAATATTTGTCAGTGATGTATTACGACATGACATTTTTATTATTATAAAAAATTTGTACGCCAGCTATGGCAAAACATGTTTTTAAGTACTGAACTATATTTTATACTATGACATCTTGTTAACACATGTTTTATGCAAATAAACTTATCTTATCTTATCTAACATACAAGATTTGTAATTGAAAACGAAGTAAGACAAATAAAAGCTTGTAGCAAAATAAATAAAATCACCGCCAACTTATTGCGGAAATCTCTGAGAGTTCGGCAGCCATATTACGCTGCGCTTGGAGCGGATATATAGCTATAGGACAGGTAGTTATTTCAGATTGACTAGCCCGACTACGACGTGAAACCCGTCATGCCTCATGGCTCTTATACTGCTCTAGTTCAACCAATAAAAACCCAATGGCGCGATAATTTGCGACCGGTTTTTTTTCGTGTGCAGCTTATATTCGTAAACTAACAATATGTAGGTTAAGGACTCCTCTGCTCTTCGACAAATAAAGAATATATTGGATATTATGTAGAATGATAAAAAATAAGGAAAAATGTTTTATGTTTGTGTCTCCCTTTTATATGTACACATCAAAACAAAGCGTTGTATTCTTTGAAATATATCTGTTACCCTATGTTTGTAAATATACCTAAATATATATTATTTATGTATGAAGGAACTTGCGTGTTTGTTTAAGCATGTCACGATATTTATTGATCATACGAGGTAATAATTTATTTTGCTTCTAGTTCACCATTTATTTTGTTATTCTGAATTATGATGTACCTGAGTCAAATGTTATTAATACTCCTTAACATTATATTTGCTTTTATTTTTACTCTTTTGAGGCTTTTTACCTATAAAGTAGTTTTAGTTAACTCTAACATCTAACTTTTAGGTAGTAGCTACTTTACAGGGTTTTAAAAGAAAAAATTACAATAATTAGCAGAGTAATATATACGTGATAGCTAAAGGACCTCTGTTTTTCATAATAATGTCAAGTTAATAATGTCATGATATCAGTTATGAATATGTGAAATATATTAAATTCATTTCAGATACTTTGTTTCGAATGCTTAATAATCTCAGAGTATTTTCTGGTTGTGGATAGTTCTAATTACGAATAGTAGATTAGTGGGTTTATAAATGATCGTAAAAAGTAAAAAGTAAAATGTAGCTCTATTATTGTTGGTTTTCAACCGACTTCAAAAAAGGAGGAGGTTCTCAATTCGACTGTATTTTTTTTTATGTTTGTTACCTCATAACTTTAGACTGGGTGAACCGATTTTGATCATTCTTTTTTTAATTGAAAGCTGGTGCCTCCCGAATGGTCACATTCAAATTTGGTCCAGTTCTGACATCTCATCCATGAGAAAACCATATAAGTCTTCAATTTGCATTATGTATGTACGCGACAAATTAACGAATAACTCAATATTCCCGTATGGTCCCATTTAAATTTGGTCCAGATTGAAGTCGGTTTTTTTTTGTTAAAATTTGTGATTATTAAAATTGTCACATCATCACAGAACTTTGGAAAAATTGAAATCAGTCATAATGTGTCCTTTTTATGGTCCATATTCGAAAGTTGTCGTGTATTCATCGTATTACTTACGTAGATGCGTTTATGGTTTTGGATCGATGCTTATTTTAAAGTTCTATACACGATGGTTTTGCTTAATATTCTGGAGCTCAATCACGTCTATTGTTCTGACTAAGCTCTACAATTTTTACACTAGTTTCAATTTCTATGACCTATCTTCTATTGACACAAATTTTCCGTCTTTCTAGACGTTAAAGAATTAACCAGCTAGTACTCGAAGTTACGTGTTATATCTTAAAACTTGTGAATGTGTTCACTCGAATGTCTGAAGGCGTTCTATTTCAAATAATTACTTTATTTATGTATATTTCATTAAATAGAAATTACAATTTCAGAGTACTGAATCTCTTTAATCACTTTGAGTGAAACGGGAATACGAGTCTGATGTATGTATGTATGTTTGACGTAATTTCCTGTGAAGGCGAGTTTCCGACACCTGCGCTCTATATACTTTCTGCGAAGTTAGCTACCGTGATTATGAAAATCCGTATATACGAGTGTAATCTGCATAATATAGCAACTGTTTAAATATAGTAAGTTTTGTGGACTAATTCTGGCTGTTGTACAAAAATTTAAAGCGCCACATCGTTTTTGTTCGACATATTTTAATAAATTCATGTATGTATATAAATGTATTAAAAATTATTTTATACTAGTTTTTGCTCGCGGCACCGCCCGCGTGTATTTCGGTTATCGCGGCAAATAGGTAGCCTATGTGTTATTCTGATGTATAAGCTATATTACTGTAAAGTTTCATCCAAGCGGTCACAAAGTACTGTTTTAAAAAATAAATTTGAGATAAATATACCGTATTTAGTATCATTAAAAAAGGGCCTTACTTGTACATTTCAAAAATATAGATATTTATTAGCCTTTGCTAGTGACTTTGTCCGTATTCATTTAATAATTTTTATATTTCTATGGTATTTAAAATATACTTTGCAAAGAAATTAATATTATAACGGCACCAAAACATTGTAAATAAAAAAAAAGTATAAACTAAAACACAAGTACGACAAAAAACGACGTTGGAAAAGTATAAAACAAGTTTAAAAAGCCGTAGTCACACGTTACATAGGAACGTACCATAACACATAAAACAAAAAAGTAAAAACTAAAACCCAACCACAAGTAATTGGGTTTTAGTTTTTAATTTTTTTTATTGTATCGTATTGATTCAATACAATTTCTTCAACGTAAGCCAAGAGAAGTCACAAATTGACCTTGAGATAGCCAAACTAGATAAAAACCTGTATTTCAGATTACGGCACCGTTTTCCAGAGGAATTTTGTCTCAACTAGCATTGACAGATCACGATTATTATAAAAGTAAGTACGAAATAACAAATGCTTAAATACATTATCGTTACCATCAATAGGTTTTAACAGTCCACTACTGGGTATATGCCTCTCCTTCGAAAGAAGGTTTTGGGATACTATACCACGCTGGCCAGACGGGTTGGTATAGATAGGGTTTGTTTTAAGGGGTGGTGATATTTTCCTACACAGGAGGGGGTCATCTACAAATCGTAGGTGGCCCGAGGTACGACGTGATTCCAGGAATTTCCAGGGGCATCCCTGGAAATTCCTGGAACACACAAAAAATAAAATTTAAAAGGGTGGAGATATTCTAAATCAGTCGCCACACGGACCGTTCGTAACTAAACCATTAATAAATATCTTAAGATGGTTCCTCAGAGCGAGATATTTTTTGGTTTTTCATTGAAGTATCGCAATTTTATTGAGGTATTATTTGAATCAAGGCACTTTGTACCTATAACGCAAATGGACTAACCTGGAACCCTGAAAGGCATATTTTTGGCAAATCATGATTGCATTGATGAGAAGTAAGGGCGAAAATGGACGCATAAAGTAGAGAATAGCAGCGGTGCGTACATTATGTAAAAATTTAACTCATCAGTGAAGAGCTCTATTTTGATAGTGTTCAGTTGACCTATGAAATTGTTTTCTTTAAGACTCAGCTGCAGTCGCGGGTCATAACGACCTTACGCCTAGCTAAGTTGGAGACCTGTTGACAAATTGATGAACTTTCCGCTGGTACGGATTTCATAACTTTGGCTGGCTGGCTTGGAGTTAAAAAGTGCAAATATAATTTTAGGATTGTCGGTTTATATAACCAATACCCGCCTTACACTGAGTGAGTTTCGTTACTGATTGGCAAAGAAATGTTCACCAGTAGTGTTCGAGAAAAGTATAGCTTGGATTGAAAATTTTAAAATAAAACGAACCAATACTTCTTGCTTATATTGTAACTATAACCCGCAAATTGGAAAAAAAATCCTTGTAGTTACGACTACGGGTAAGTCGCAGAGTTGCAGCGAAAAAGATAAATATGTGATACCTAGTACAGAGATGTTTAAAACAAAAATCAAGCTGTTAAATTTAGTAATTTACAACTGTAGTGATTTGTTTCTAGTATTATTATTAACAGAACTTACTGCCTAGGAAGCAAAAACAAAATTAGAATTTTTCTATCACTAAAATTGTATTTTTCCTATTAAGATCATACAAATTTAATGAGAAGTCATACCATGATTCTACGATTAACAACAAAAATGTAGAATTATGAACCAAATTAAATATTGTACTAAATGTTGTAATTAGTTGACATAAACGGTAATGTTTATTTGCATAAAATATTTGTACATCTAGATAAAACATTAAAAATAGTATTGTCCATATAGGGTCTTGAAGTCCATATAGGGTCTTGAAGACCATATAAAGCAAAGACAGGTAAGTAAATTTGGTCTCCGCAGTTAACGTGTTAATGATAAATATTTTTGTAACCAAATTCATGTTACTTACCTTACTTCGATCTTTTAAATAAATATCGGGTTGTTGCTGTTGAAAAACTTTTCCTTATTTAATGTAAGTTCTTTGATGCTATAGAAATCATATGGGAATAGATAGGCGCTATAAAGGCGTATTGAAATTTCCTCTGTAAAAAGTTATCCAAATTTTAGAATAAGTGGAAATCTGTTCAATAGAATACTGATGTGTTCAGTGCATGTTATGTAGTTCAAAGTAATCGTAACTGTGGTAGTTTTGAGTCGGTTCGTTGTGCAGCGTGTGCACTAGAGTCATTAAGTAGAAGATTAGAGCAATTTTTTAAATTCGCTAGCTTTCCAGTGACTTGTTGATTCGTAGTAAAATCTTTAGATATTTTCAGTGATTGGTATATGACGTGTGAACAAGATTAATCACGTTCTTTTTTCTCACCCACACATACACACACATATTTTAGCTTAAAATTTGCGCTTCTGTTTACGAATATTACAAAAAAAGTAGCGTATAACCTACTAATTTAGCCTCTAAATTTCAATATTTTTGAATTGTATCGGTCGTTGTATTAAGGAGGGTTGTAGAGTACATTATATCCTGTAAACACCCTTAGAAGCGCAGCGGCTCATGTTAAAGCAATTTTGTTTTTAATTAAAAAGGCCTCTCCGTTTATTGATTTGCAAATCTTAAGTCAATATTTTTGAACTAAAAAATATACTTGCTTCTAAGCACGAGTACATAATATCCCTATTCATAACTGTATACTTTAGTATTGAGTTAGAGACTATGTTATTTTGTAAGAGGAATGATAGTTTATAAACCTACACTTACATTTAAATGGTCAATACTTCAACATGTTCAGACAACCAATGTTTTTATGTCAACAACCAATATAAATGATGTTTGTTCATTGTTTCGAGGAACATATAAATTTAAACAAGGTACTTTACATCCAAAAACTAGGGACTCATTTCATTTCGTTAAGTAAACAAGTATAAAGATTATGTTCACTCAAATGTACAATAAATAGTTGTGATGTAAATTGTATGTATATACATAAGTTGAAAATTTTGACGAATATATATATAGTACTAGCTATTGCACACAGCTTCGCTCACGTAAACTTTCATCCCCTGATTTACTCCCTTAGGGGTGGAGTTTAGTAAAATTCGTTCTTAGCGGATGCCTACACCATATATGGAACCTACCTGCTAAATTTGAAGTCAAGTTTGTAGATGTTATAGTTTCTGAGATTTTGTGATTTATAAGTGAGTGGTATTTCGCTTTTATATATAGGTATAGATTAACCACAATTTAAAGACATTTCAAAGACTATAAAAATTGGTCTAAACGGGTCCAATTTAACGGTGAACCCATTTAATGGGAAGCAATCATTATATGGGATCCTGGAATGACAAGCAAAATTCATCCTGGATGGATACTGAAATTGACGAAGCGCCATTTTTCACCCCGACATAACGAAATGTCAGTACCAATGCAGACCTTTATCATTGTCAATAAAATGGTGTATAAATCAAACAAACTGGTTGCAGTATGAAACGATTGTGTTATACGATACATCTATCGCAACTGTGAGTCGCAATTCTTTTACAGCTTAGGGTTTAAAGTAACATGATGTCCTCTTGAACAGCTAAGTTAAAAGTTCCACTAAGTGCATCGCTCTGTTTTCATCTATGTTTGTTTTAAACGGAACAACATTTTGTAACCTTTTATAATGATACAGGGAGTTCTTACTCAAAGATTCTCAAGGGCGTAATTACATTCAAAATAATGAAAAACTTAAAAGTTGTATGACGCAGATACACAGCGAGTGCCTAACGATATTTTAATTAATTCTTTGGTGCAGTAGGGCCTTGGTAACCTGTAACTACAGGTTTTTTAAACCTATTTCAGGGACCAGACTCTCATGAAGTTCCTTGAATATGAAGCATATTGTAGTTTTCCTAAAAACTTAGAATTATTATTATTATTTAATTTGCTGAAACCAATTCGCTAATGTATGCTATGAACCTTGATTTTGTTTTTTTTTCTAGCTGAACTAACCTACCTAACCGAAGATTTCATTAGTAATGTCTTCGGTCACTTAACAAGGGCCATTTTACTGTCATCTACTAAAAAAAGTTTAAGCAATGAGTCTTAGTCACAGCATCACAGTCTATTAATAGGCATAGGTATACCCTAATCGCCCAATCTTTAGAATTTATTATGTTTATTAAAATATATAGATAAAAAAAAACTACAAAAAGAATTGACTCCATATAATGTTAAATTTAGAAACTCGTTGATAGTAGTTATATGTTGAACCAAGTGAACTTAATCGCCAGGTTGCCTGGCCCTAGGAAGGCCTTTGACTGCAAAATTCCTTCTTGCTATATTACTGCCACTGCTTTGTGCTAGTCTCGGTAATGCAAATCAAGGGAGCGGCGATTGCCCCTCACAGTTCTCTTCCATTCAACGAGTTTAATAAAGCGCCTGAGAAGCCTAGAGTGCGATGAAAAATTCAATTATATATTTTTGCTTTCTAACTTATTCCTGTTTTCTCCCGGGATAATATCGCCAAGGTAAAGCTTGTCATTGTCGCTAAAGGAAAAATAAACTGAGACTCATTTACACCCGCCACTTGCAATTTTCATTTAATATTGTTGTGCAAGCGCAACCTGCTACTTAATACTCCAGTGGACTCTTTCATAACTTTAGTAAGCCGTCGTCACAAACTTAGTTTGTATAATTTATTGGATTACAAAGTCATAGTAATATAAAAAACGTAGTTATACTAAAAAAAAGTCGTGTGGTGTCGTGGGACACCAGATAGGAAAGAAGTTCCTTATCAAAAATACAGATGGCACTGTGTAAAATTTTTCGTTCACGAAATAAATACATAATCCAGATGGCGTTATACCAAAATTTCGTTCACGCTCTTTAAAAACCACAAAATTGTCTTAATACCTTTATTTTATTTAAAATAATTTTGAAAAATAAATAAAAGTTCTATGCGAGGTATAAAGAAAATAACTAGTCAGGTATACATTTTTTATTATGATTTTTATCATCATCATCAGCCTAACGCAGTCCTCTGCTGGACATATGCCTCTCCAATTGCACGCCACTTGGTTTGATCCTCAGCTTCTCAATAAAAGTAAAAAATAAAACTAAATTGGTCACTTGTGCTGGCACCTAGTAATCTCTACTGAAACAAGTTCTGTCTAGAGTTACTCCGTACTTGTTACATGTTACATACAACTTACAAATTACTACGCTATACTAAATTTATAAATAAACAAATATTTCGGACATCTTTTTTTTGTAAATACATACATATTATACATAGAAAACATCCAAACTCCGACAAAACAAATATTTGCAGATCATAAAAAAAATATTTGACCCTACCCGGGATCCGAACCCGAGACCTCAAGCACAGCATTCGCGTAGGCTACCATTGTGACACCGAGGTGTCAATCTTACGTTACGGACGCTTTTTGCCGGTTAGGATACCCCTCCGCAACGCCCCATAAGGAACTTCGTTCCAAAAGTCATAAAAGTATTTTTTTTTATTAAATGAAAAGATAATTAAATCAAAAAACATTCCGTTTCCGTATAAGTTGTACATAAACGCCTCCCAAATTGTCTCAGTTTGTTTAAATTATTGACAACCAATGCGTACCCTAAAAATTCTGAAATGCCAATAAATAGACGTTCAAAATTAATAAAACATTGTTAATGTTACTGTGATAATTAGGTGTAAAAAATAAGTAACGTTTTAAAGGATAGACAGATAGTCTGGTGTGTATTAAATAACACTCGCGAGTTTTGCTATTCTATTCACATTATTTTAAATGATATATCAGTGAAAACAGATATTCAGCAGCAGTACCTTTTGAGCAACGAGACAATGTGAAAATTAAAACAATATTTGTTGAATAAAAACAGTCGAAAATAAAAACAAAATGTATCGTGCAGCTGTCCCTTTCACAATGAACTGAACAACGGTACAGGGCAAAATGAAAAATAAAGAGAATCAGCACATATATTTCTACGTTTAATTAAGGAAATAAATTGTAGCAGTTCGTATACGACTCGAATTCTAATCCTTAGATTTAGTTGGAGAAGTGAATTGAGAGGCATTCTTGCGTCTCGGATTGCTTTGTCCGTAAGTCCGTGATGCAAATCAATGGAGTGCTTGCAGCGCCCGTCTCCGCTTCATAAAGCGATTGCACGAATACCTAGCCCCGACCTCTTGCACTTTCTTATACGACTAGAATAGACAGAAAATTGCACTATGTACAATGTGGGAATATTGCGCGCTCCAAGGAATATAATATTTTATAGGAAATATAAAAGTATCGTGGATCAGTGACACAACTAAGGACTGCTTTCGTTTTACGAGCACCATTCCGGTTTTATAACTAGGGTCTGTTGCTAACACTGCTTTATTCATTATAATATATACACTTATATTACGTCACATGAATCCATATTTCAGTTGTAATAAATAAGTAGGTGGTTTAAAATTGGCATATGAACTAATGTTTATGGTTTATGTTTGAATGTTTATGTTGTCCAATTTAATATTTATTTCAAATGTACATTATGCAATTTAAATAACGTACCATCATAAAAATGTGTTGTAATATGTATATTGCGAAGGTTTTTATTGCTTTTAAAAGTGGCGTAGCATGTAATTTTCTCGTAGGGAAATTTCATCACATCGAATTTGGTGTAATTTATCAAATTGCACGTCGGGAATGCACATGCACCCCTGGCTCAGCTGTGCGGATACAGTCGTGAGGCAATTTTTTATCTCCCCTCTTTATCGTCCCGTCAGCATTGTCGATCCTTGGGGAACGAATTGGAAGGGCGACTATCAGGGTAAGACATTCCACAATGGTATATTGTGGTGGTAGATGCCAACTTTATGCGGTAGATCGTCGATAAGCGAAACTTATAACATAACTACTTGGTTTATTTGAAAAACTTGTAAATTGCTAAGTAGTTGACATAATTTATTGAAGCCCGTCCAATGCAGTAACCGAAAAATAATATTGATTCCAATTAGTGTAGTGTACATCATTAAGTAATTTTAATACGGCAGCGGACAATGTCCTGGGAGGCTGCGCAGTGAAGCTTGTAATTAATTTGCAGCTCGTAGGTAATTCATTAAGTAGAAATCGGAATCTCTCGACACCAATATCGTAATGATTTCTACGTCGACGTCGATGCACACCACCGTTCCTAATTACATGCTTTAATTGAACTACAAGTAATTTATTTACCCGCTTGTGGTTACATGTTTATTAATGCTTTGTATTTCGGGACATACTTTGTTCTCATCGTTCATTGTTAGGTAAATCGTACAATGCAAACCACATTATTATGATGTGTCTATTCGCTTTGTGTAGCGGTTACCGCTTGCGACTGTCAATCAAGAGGTCTCGGATACTATTCCCAGGTCAGGCCAAAAGAGGTATTGGGTTTTTCTTACAAGAAATTCTTAATAGCAGCCCGGAGTATGGAAGTTTGGCGGTGTTCTCGCGTGCCTCAGAGAGTCGTTACGCCGTCGTTCCCAGTCTGTTGCCATTAACATCTATGGCAATCGCTATTGTGAAGTCAGTGCCCTCAAATATACTGACAACTTGTTCAACCTTCGTTAAGCACCTTATGAACCCATAATCTATACTTAATATAATATTTTAAGGTGAAGAGTTTGTTTGTTTGTTTGAACGCAGTAATCTCAGGAACCGCTAGTTCGATTTGAAAAATTCTTTCAGTGTTAGATAGTACATTTATCGAGGAAGGCTATAGGCTATATATCATCACGCTAAGACTAATGGGAGCGGAGCACCAATGATGAATGTTTCATAAAGGGGAAAAAATTAACACGCTACGGGCAATAGGAGACGAGGTTGCGTGGGTCAGCTAGTTAATATTATATATTCGAAAGTAAGTCAGTCTGTCTGTTACGCTTTCACGGCTAAACCACTGCATCGGGTTCAAGGGAATTTCGCATGGAGATATTTTGATTCCTGAGGAAGGATGTAGACTAGACATACACGCGAGCGGAGCTGCGAACAGAAGTTAGTGAATAAATAAATTCGTATTATAAGTGTTCCTAGTTCTGAATAATCTATTGCTAGAATAGAAAATTCAAAAGAACTGTCTGTGTCTGATTTGCAATTCATGTCATACGGAACCTAGCAACAATATCAATAACTTAAAAATTAGTTAACAATTTTTAAAATAAATACCAAATATATAACAACTTTTTATTTTAAATTGCATTAATTAAACAGATTTATCCTATTTGTACTGGAGATAATTTGATTCTTAAAGAAGAACAAATGCTAATCTTTTTTTTTGTTGCTAACCAACATACCCGTTAGCGGAGCCACGGGCAAAAGAAGGCAATATTCAAATTTTGTACATCTGTAAAATATACTACTTTTAATTTATCAACGAGAAGCAGCTACGGCAAATTATACGATTTGAATTTTAATTTTAAGCAAAGAGATTTAATATCCCATATACTCATTTAACGATTAAGGTATTTATATTAAAACACTGTTTAATGGTTTCCCAGCGGTCGTATAAAATGAGAGTGTTCTTTTAAACAGTTCAGAGGACTAAAAAGGTCCATGTAGTTAGAAAGGGAGGCTTTTTAACATTTTAATAGCTATAACACAATCTCAAGTAGATTGTCTGGTCTTGTGGATACATACTGTGGTTTGCGGTTAATTATTATTTTTTAATTTCTCTCTTAAATGTGTTTAGCTTTGTGATTTAATACAAAAAAGATATATTCAAAAGCGTATACCGATCTCAATTTACGCAGAGGTGCAAAAAACTGAAATTAATTCAAATAAGTAAGGTTATATTTTGTTTGAAATGTTCTTTAGCGTTGCTCAATGCTGACTTGATGTTGCAAATAGGATAAATCTGTTTAATGAAAGCTATAGAAAATAAAAAGGAGTTATATATTAGGTATTTACTTTTAATATTGTTAACAATTTTTTATGTTATTGATATTGTTTCTAGGTTCCGTATGACGTGAATTGCAAATCAGACACAGACGGTTCTCTAGAATTTTCTATTCCAGCAATAGTTTATTCAGAACTAGGGGCAATCAAAATACGAATTTATTTATTCACTAACTTTTGCTCGCAGATCCGTTCGCGTGTATGTCTAGTCTACGTCCTTCCTCAGGAATCAAAGTATCTCCAGCATCAAAGCATGACAGACAGACAGAGTTACTTTCGCATTTGTAATATTAGTATGGATAAGTGTTAAAATATTTTTTTCGGATTCCTTCCTAATCTATTAAAACTTTTCAAACAAGTTAAACTATTTCGCGCGTCCTTCTGTAAATTATATTGTAGTGTTTTTTACTTCACAATTATGTTTTCTGTGGACTCCTTTTAAAATCTATAGCAAGGTGTAGTTTCCTCAAATCTTGTATCATAGCGAGAGTAATAAAACAAAACCACCTTCCCAACATAGCTGTCAAATATGGGATCGTCTACATTTACCAACGTTAACTTAGTTTTCTCCTATGAATTTTTAATATAAGCTTGTTACTCCAAGTGGTCTACTTTTGCAACATATAAGACCTGTAATAGAAATGCTCCTATTTCTTTCATCTTCGTAAAAGGAATAAAAAGTCTATGTAAGATAGTCATGTGCTCTCGACCTGCTCTTGTTGACACATTTCCCGCCACGTTTTTATTTCGGCCCCACGCCTGGTTCAAAACATCCAAATAGACACGTGACTTTCGTGACCTTTTAGGTAAAATTAGAAATAGAGGTTTGATAGCCCTTGAATTTGATCATATACATGCCAGATGTAGCCTTCTCTCAGGCCCCTTCCCTAATATGTTAGTGTGATGCAAGAAATAACAAAATTTACTTAAATTATTATTTAAAATTAGTAATTGCAAAAGGAGTCATTTTTTTTAACATTGTCATTTCCAGGGTTGCCCGGGAAATGTGAATGCCAATCTACTGATAAAAAAAAGATCTTTTAGTGCGTGCTTATACTAGGGTTGGTTTTTCCCGCGACTCTGCGTGTATTTTGGAATTGTTTGTTTGTTTATTTCCGTACTTAGCCTCTTGATTGGGCCGTTGTACGTGGGTTTGTCATCTTCTTACTCCAACCACCTAGATCATCCCAGAAGCTCAGCAGCCTTTTCAGGTCACTACATGCTTCCGGGAGTAATGTTGAATGGAGTATGGCTGCCCGTTGATCTGCCACACTTCTACATTCTGTGAGACCGTGCTGTGGCCTTTTATTCTGCATATGGATGCAGAATAAAGGTGTGCAGGGGATGCATGGGTACAGAGGGCTGTCTGTTGCGCCTATGGTAAATAGGTGGTTGTTAGGGGACAATACCCAGTCAGGATACCTATGACCTTCCTGAGATCGTCCCTTTTCAGTCTAATCAGGTGTATTTTGGGATGTGGCGGTAATCGTTCGAGATGATATATAGTCTATTACACTCACCAATAATGTGGCTTTCTGTTGGTAAAATAATTTTTTAAATTGGTTCAGAAGATGCAGAGATTTCCCCCTACAACTTAACAAACTCACGAACTTTAACTCTTTATAATATCAGTATAGATAAATGCCATACTGTGACAAGCCTTTAGTGCCGCTAGATACACTGCTTTAAGACAATCGCAACAAGTATTAATTATTTAAAAAAACAAGCCCGACTGCGTCAATATCTGCCATCTATATTGAATTCATTTTTTTTTAATGTACCCACCGTCACTCTCGCGACTAAGACGAATCTATTGACACCATTCACATAAAATATGACAAGCCGTTTAGGCTCTAGGGCGTGCCAAAGAAATATATATACATACATAAATACATACACTTGAAAAACATAACCCTCTTTCTTTCGCAGTCGTGTAAAAATGACAGTGTGACCATAATCAGATCATAAACATAAATGTAAGGGCAACTTCAACAAGTTACTTCGCAGTAGCTAGTATAAACTACGAAAGTAGGGAACCGACTAAAATCTGAATTATTCATCTTTCGAAATTTATTGGCGTCGCTTCTCCAAATGACAAGTTTCACATCCGGATTAACTGCGTTACATAGCACTGATGGATGCCAATAAAATATATCTACTTGCATTAATGTTGTTGTAAAATATCAAAGAAGATATTCTATAAGATTGACATGAGCTTCGCTTATCATCATCGACTTAAATTTTACTACATCACTTCCTGTAACTTTTTTCATGTAATTTTTTTTCTTTTTTGTATGGTTTCTGTGACATATTTTCCTATTTGGTTTCAGGTTTCCAATGTTTAGCATAAAATGATATCGTTATTATTTTCTAATCCCTAATTGTGGTGGTCAGCTCTTGGTGTTGGTGAGAAAAGAATAAAATTGTATAAAGTCCTCCTAAAGTTAACGTATTGTTTTATTGACAGTTTACGTGCATTGACAACAGCAAGCAAGTAATTTTTAATGTCATTCACACTAAAAACTAAAATAGATATTTTTAGTTAAAAGACACTAAAAATGAAGTAAAAAAATGAACAACACAAAAATTGGTTACATACAAGTAGTAGCGAACCTAATAAAAGCGTGTATAAAAGGATTTAGGTGTACTCGTTATATTTTATATCCAATATTGTTATATAAACAAATCTATACTAATATTGAAAAGCTGAAGAGTTTGATTGTTTGTTTGAACGCGCTAATCTCAGGAACCACTGGTCCGATTTGAAAAATTCTTTCAGTGTTGGATAGTACATTTATCAAGGAATAGGCGTAGGTATAGGCTATATATCTTCACGCTAAGACTAATAGGAGCGGAGCACCAATGAAGAATGTTTCAAAAACAGGGGAAAATTGTTACGCTACGGGCAATAGGAGACGCAAACGAGGTTGCGAAGGTCAGCTAGTGAAGGTATAAAGGGCAATATTTGTCATAATGCTTACTTCAGACGGGCCTGAATATCGGTATTTTACTAATTTTGCCTCAGATTTTAGTTATTCGATATACAAATTACAACGACCGATAGTCTGAAGAAAGACATTAAAGATTATATTACTTAGGGAACCTTGACGTCAACTACTTGGTGTTTCGCTTAATGAACTATTACTTGCATTATACTATACATAGCTTTTGAAGTTTTTGAGCTTTGCTTTAATCATTCAGACTTCTTAAATAAAAATATTAATCAAATAGAGTTTTCATGTATTTCATGAGTTCTTTTTTTAACCCCTGACGCAAAAAGACGTCTGTCTGTCTGTGTGTGTGTGTGTTTGTGTCTGTCTGTGGCATCGTAGCTCTCAAACGGATGGACTGATTTCGATGCAGTTTTTTTCATTTAAAAGTCAGTTTCCTTGCGGTGGTTCTTAGCCATGTTTGGTTAATATCGGTCCAGCAGTGTTAGAGTATCAGCTCTTTTTCAAAATGATGTAAGGCATTTTTTGCCTCGATTAAGTGTTTGTGTAGGGGTTTTTTTTAATTCTAATTTTGACTTGTTACTAGTTGTGGTGGATTAATGTGAAATTAAGGATTAAACTACTAAGATGAATTACACATTAATGGTTAAGCAATTTTGTTGATTAGGAAATCATATTCATTTATATATTAACTATAAAACGTGTTGCAGAATAGTTGAGATTATCTTGTTTTAATATGATTTTGATAACGATAGGTGACAAGAAAGAACTATTTTAGTTGTAGTAGTAGTAATTTGACATAGGGCTTCACGAATATTCCCAATAGTTATAACTTGATTTACAGATAAAAAATAGAATACGTCAAATGTTTTAAGACTTAGATTGAGCCTTACGAGGCTTTAATTTTTAGTTTGCTCTAATAAATTCATGAAAATCAATAATTGAGAGAAGAAATTTGCGAAATTTAATATCGTTTTAATTTTATGACTTGAATACATTTTAATTTCGCTTCAACAAAATTTGTGTTAGTAAAATAAACGGAACAAACAATTGTGTAAGTAAAAAGTTGTAACTGCTCGAAATAGCAGCGTCACCGATTTAACTACCAAGAGTCGAGTCTCACTGCAAACTTGCGAATTGTTATGAACTATTTTAATGGACTGGCGAAACTCAACTGACTGTAGGAATTGTATTTTGAAGTCAGGAGTCCCGAAATCCATGACGTATATCGCCAAACTATTGATACAATTGAAATTGTAATAAAATATTGGAATTTATGCTAATATTGCAAATTAATGTAGGCTGTCTCAGTATAAAATATTTCTTAAAATCAGGTTTAAAATTATGTGTCAGCATCATCATCCACAACCCATAACGTCCCACTGCTGGACTTGCATCTCCTCTCAGGAGAGGGTGATGCCCATTAATTTGGTGCATTTAGATAGATAGATAGATAGATAGATAGATAGATAGATAGATAGATAGATAGATAGGTACTCTTTATTGCACACCATAGTTTTAAATATACAATGTCGAATATACACAAATAAAAACAGTGGTACAATGGGCGGCCTTATCGCAGGCTGCGATCTCTTCCAGGCAACCTTTAGATGGACAGTACTATAAAGTAATGTGTAGTTTGTGGTGCACATTTACAAATCACTTAGGTTTAAAAACTAATATTTTCAATATACGTACATATACACTAACACATATAAATATACATACATATACATAATATATCATATGTACATACATACATACATATAATTATAAATATAAATACAAATAATTGTACATTATTCATAAAGATCATAGATATTACAGGGATAGATAGTGATCTTTAATAAGTTTCTTAAAAGTATTCAAAGACTTTGCCTGCCTTACGGCTTCCGGTAAGGAGTTCCACAAGCGTGCAGCCTGCACTGTGAACGATTTGTCAGTGAAAGTTGTGGAGTGTGTTGGTATTGCTAAGGTTCGTTTTTCCGCTGACCTTAAGCGTCGTATATGCGTTTCATGAACAAAGGTAAATCGTTTCTTTAAGTAGGATGGTGTGGTAGGGTTAAATAAGACGTTGTATAGGAGTGAGAGGATGTGTGTATTCCGGCGAAGACGAATTGGGAGCCACTTGAGTTTTGTACGAAATTCGGATATATGATCATATTTGCGTAATCCAAAAATGAATCTAATACAGAAATTCTGGAGCCTCTCAAGTTTATCAAGTTGGTCCTCGTTTAGGTCAAGATAGCTGACATCGGCATAGTCGAGAATGGGTAGAAGAATTGACTGCGCAAGCTCAACTTTAGTGGCAGTTGGAAGAAAATTACGTAATCTTCTCAAACAAGCAGCAGATGCAAATATTTTACGGCTAACATGTTGTATTTGAGTATTCCAAGAGAGGGTTTTGTCGATGTATATCCCTAAGTTTTTAACTGAGTCGCTTATTGGAATTGTGGCTCCTTCGAAAGACACTTGTGGTAGTGTAAGCCAGTCAATCCTCGCGATTAGTCTAGAGCTACCGATTACCGTTACTTGAGTCTTACTGGGGTTAACTTTGAGTCCATGCATTTTTGTCCATCGACATATGTTATTCAAATCTCTATTTATGGCTTCAATACCTAGAGGTAGCTCATTAAGGTAACTGTGAACATATATTTGTAAATCGTCTGCGTATAGGTGGTAGGAAGAGAAAAGTTTAGCAGTGATGGTATTAATGAAAATTGAAAATAGCAAAGGAGATAAAACGCCTCCCTGTGGCACACCAGCGGATGTATTCAACCAGTTGGAGTAGTTGTCATCAAAGCGGGTACGCTGCCGGCGACCAAACAGGTAACTACGAAACCAGTCAACAGCTGATGGAGATATGTTGAGAGAATGTAATATGGCAAGGAGAACGTCAAAGTCAACCGTATTGAAGGCGTTACTAAAGTCTAATAGACATAACACAGTGATTTTTCCATTCTCCATTCCTGCTCTTATGTCGTCCGTTATATTAACAACAGCGGTAGTTGTGCTGTGGCCGGGACGGAAACCAGATTGGAAAGGGTTAAGAAGGTTGTTTCTGCAAAGGAATGAATTGAGCTGGTTGTGGATAAGGCGTTCAAGGACCTTTGAAAGGAAGGGCAAGATGGAGATAGGTCGATATTCGGAATAGGATACAGGGCTACGAATCTTAGGTAAAGGAATAATCTGAGCCTCTTTCCATTTGGATGGGAATTCACCGTCAATGATGGATTCATTCAGAACATGGGTGACTATGGGTAAAACTTGATCAAGGATAAGAAGGACCATGTTGCGACTGATAGAATCAGAGCCAGTAGCATTAGATGTTATGGACCGAATACTCCTCTCAACATCACAAACAGACACTTGACTAAGAACTAGAGAAGGATAGTCAGGGGTTGGAAGTGATGAAAGATAATTTAATGTGTTAATTTTGGTTGTCTTATCAAATTCAGACGAAGCAGAGAAGTGTTGGTTAAGTGAATTAATATCAAGATGGTTACAACACAAATCTTGACGCTGTTTTCCAATCCCCAATGACCGAAGAAATTTCCAGACTTTAGCTGGATCACCGTTTTGTACGGAGTCATGAATATATTGGCGTTGTGCATTCCTACACACCTTGTTGCAGTGATTTCGCAAATTTATATATTTTTCCTTGTTGTAATCCGTAGGTCTTGCTTTAAATTTAGTTTTTGCTGCTGCTTTGCGCTTAATAATTTTTTTGATTTCGTCTGTAAGCCAAGGTGATGGTAAATGTCTCATCTTAATTGGTCGAACCGGTGCATGTACGTCATACAGAGCTGTTAGATTGTTGTTAAATATTTCTATCATTTCATCAGCGGATGATGCTGATAGAAGAGGAGCCCAGTCGATCTTCTCTGCATCCTTTTTAAGGAGATCAAGATCTATACCGTTGAAATTGCGCTGTATCAAAAGTCTCGACTTTGCCTTCAGTGGACGAGTCTTATATGAGAGGAAAAGAAGATCATGATAAGAGAATTCGTCAGCCGCGCAATGTCCATGCTTGGCAACGCGATCGGCTGACGAAACAAGAATTAAATCAAGAAGAGAAGGGGTACAGTTAGGAAAATTATGGGTGGCATTTAGCGGAAGAAGGGAAAGGTTATTGGATTCTACGATGGAGAGTAGTGCTGAAGATCGGGAATCATTTTTTAGTAGGCAAGTGTTAAAGTCACCCATAATAATGGTTTGACTATATAGTGGTAGAAAGGATTGTAGGATATTCTCGAAAGAGGAAAAAAAGTTGACTCGTAAAGACGGACAGTAATAAACCCCCAATAACAGCTTTACATGATGCAGCAGCTCCACTTCTAAGAACAAGTGTTCGCCAGCGTTCGTGGGGGGTGGCTGTGAAGATGTACTAACCACATTGTACGGTATGTAATGCCGAAGATAAATCGCGACCCCACCACCACCTCCCGCTGTTCGATCATTTCTCACGAGTGTGAAGCCAGGCAAAGAGTACGAGGACGTAGGAAGACAGGGCTTTAGCCATGACTCCGAAACAAGGATAGCGTGAATATCCTTGGACTCAAAATTTGTCAGCATATCGGGGAAATGAGCCGGAATACTTTGTGCATTTATATGGATAACATTGAAATTACGTGTAACATCGGCAAATTGTCGCTGCAGCGTGTCGGCCAGTGATAAAATACTAACGAAACTATCATTGTCATCACTACTTAATGAACAAAAGTCATCACTATCAGAGTACATAAAATTTAATAAAAACCCGTACAATAAAAATAAATAAACAATAAATATATAGATATAAAGTTAAAAATATTTTTAAGTTACAAAATACAAATTTTAAAGGCAACAGCACAGTATCGCCCACCTGCCAGTCTCTTGGTGTTAACGAATCAAGCAACAAATAAAATTACACAAAAAGCAAACATTTAAGCAGACAAAATGAACATAAAAAAACATACCAATCAAATTGAGAACCTCCTCCTTTTGGAAGTCGGTTAAAAAAAAACAATAATACTACAAAAAAGAAAAAGAAGAACTATTATGCCAGTGGAAAGTTGTAAAATTGAAAAGAAATATCCGAACCGATTTAATAGTGCCGTGACGAGAATGTCAGTGGGCAAGGGTGTGAACTACATATTTATCGGTTTTATTTAACATCTCGCTAAATGAAATACGAGAATATCAGTATATTTTGACATTCGATTGTCTGTTGTCATGTCAATGTCAGTTGATGTTAAAAATACCGTGCATACAAGATGATTAAAGTTAACTTAAATAATTACAGACGAGTAAGGTCACTTCATGAATATTGTATGACTATTTCGAGTAGGTAATGAACATAGGACTTTGTGGAGTCTATACTATATATATAGGTACACTTTTATTTTCAATGTTTTTTCTTTTAGCGAAAGACCCATATATGAACATAAACAGTTTCACTAATTGAACTAAAGTTCATAATGTTTGAAGGTTTTTAAGCTGTGCTTATTCATCGTTCAGACTTTTTCAATAAAAATACAAATAAAGTTGAATTAATTCTGTTGTATAAATACACATAATTGGCTAGTTTGTCACACTGTAGGCTACTTAATCAAAAAAAAAAATAGTCAGCCAGTAACATTATAACATGACACACTGCATGAAGTACGAGATGTATGAGAATATACGTTAATAGATAGGTATACATATTATACACTAGCCGACCTACGCAACCTCGTTTGCGCCCAAACTACCATCCCCCGTTTTAACCTCAAAAGGGGGTTGATTTCTAAAGATACATTATTAGTCCACCTTCACACCATCTATAGAGCATAAATTTTAAATTTCAAGTCTCTTACTTCAAAAACATAGGTCTTTCATACAAACGTCCAACCCCCTTTTTACCCCCTTAGGGGTGAAGTTTCGTAAAATCCGTTCTTAGCGGATGTCTACATCCTATAAGGAACCTACCTGCTAAATTTCAAGTTTGTAGGTGTTATAGTTTCTGAGATTTCGTGATTATGATAGATAGATATATTATAATCCTCACCAACATTCCTTTTATTTTTAAGCTTTCAATTAAAAGTCCTATCATGTAAAGTAACTCCTTAATATGTAATTAATTTAGCTACCTTAATTTCCTTCTCTTAATTAAGATGGTTAACGTTACGAATCACGTTTCTGAGTAATATTAAGGGCATCAGAGTCTTGTTTTGATAAAATAAACACGATTCAGAACCGATATAATACCTTTGTTCAAATAATAATATATCTGAATCAGTCTGTAAAAATTGATTGATGGAGGTGAAAACTACACTGAATGTTAAATCAAAACTCAGTAATTTAGTTCTAGCTAGTTATTAGTAGTAACAGACATTTACAAATAAAGACTTAAGTTAGACTCACTCAAGTCTTTATTTGTAAATGTCTGTTCAATTGCTATTCTGTACAAGTTCATGAGAACTGTCTTGCTGATTCAGACATAGTTTTCGTATTATTCTAGGTACTGTGCTTAAAATCAATAGTTTAAATTTACGTTATTATACTGGGGAGTCTGACTTTCACTGCTCTGTAGATGGCAAGTTGCCAGCCTTGGAAACGACCAATATACAAATTAAACTTCTGAATCATACATATTTCATTTGTCGGTCGATACTAGACGTGTTATTGTCGTCCAATTTTCACAAGTGCAATTGTTTTACATTCAGCTGTTCGTAATTATTTCATATTCCACTCCAATACTAAATTGGGGTTGTTATTCAATATTGGGATGAGAATTTCAATGGACTCGGGCAGAGATAAAACTGATTAACGAAATTAACACGTAATCGAAGTTTTAGCCAACGCTATGTAATCAATGGCAAATTTTGGGAAAAAATATTGTGCTCAGAAAATGTTCGAAAACATTTTAGATAGACTTTTAGAAATTCGTAAAACAAGGCATTTTTAAAATTATATAATTATGGTTTCATCATTTAATAGTAATACGCAATTTTGAGATGTAGGCTATAGCGTCATCAACAGATTCAGCTTATAAATTTTATGCCTGATTACTTTCACTGGGCACACGGCTTTCTTTTGCGTACGTTTTATACATAGCTGATAAGGTTCAAGAATAGTTACAAGCATCGCAAAACTTTTTGCAATCATATATATTATCTAAGGGCTCAGGATTAAAATTGAAAAAAAAAAAAAACTCTTGAGAAAGGAAGGTTACAAGGTGACCTTCTTTAAGTGGCAAATAAGACGTGGAAATCTATAGTTCGATACTCTATACCTATACTTATTACTTACATTATATTATTATTATATTATATCTACACTTCTAAATCTACACTATTATATAAAGAGGTAAAGTCCGCTAGTCACTTCACTACATAGTTTATAACAAAGTCGCTTTCTCTGTCCCTATGTCCCTTTGTTTGCTTAAATCTTTAAAACTGCGCAACGGATTTTGATGCGGGTTTCTTTAATAGATAGAGTGATTCAAGAGGAAGGTTTTTATGTATAATAAATGCATAATATAGTATGGAAACACTGTTAATTTTCGAGGTTTCTAATGTGATGTAGCAATTAAACACATTTTTTTGCGCTTACATTGCAAACGCTGGTTGCACCCTACGAGATAGATCAAAATAATGTACTACAGTATTGTACACCTTAAAAAGTACTACAAAAAAGTCCGCGACGGTATATGTCCATCTCTTAGGGATAACCCACAACAATCATTTTTTTATTTCTTTCTTTTTACGAGAAATAATGGCTTATTTACGAAGTGATTTTAAGCAATACAGAATGAATCCTTATACAATTAAGTAAATTAAATGCATTGTGCATTTAATATAGATACAAATGGCCCTTTACAGTATCTAATTTAAATGAATATATTCGAAAAGACCTATTTCTTAGCGTTCCATGGATTCACCGTGCGGGTGCCGGGTCCATCGCGTGATAGATGGGGGCAACACATGCGACTTCGACAGTGCCTGGGAATTGCGACCCAGGTGTAGGTTTAAGGAGCACTCCTTACGACGCGTCAACGCTCACCTCCACTGTCCGCCGTGTTACCCCCTCTACCTAACCATATTTGAAGTGAGCCTAGCAATGCCGCTTTGGATATTCGTTCAAGAAAAGAGCTTACTGAAGCTCTTGGCAATCCAAGGTCTTTAAGCAGGTTATAGAGGGATTTAGCTGGTATACCCCTCGCACCCACTTCCACGGCATACAGCGCAACGACATAACCATTTTTAGTTATTTCGTTGGTTAAGTCAAAGTACTTGTTTCTTTTTAAAGCGTGGTCTTTAGGGATGTTCGTTTCCCACGGCACCGTGAGTTCTACTAGTACTACACGCTTAATTGACATTGCATAAAGAAATATGTCCGGTCTGGACGCCGAGGCACAGATATCCTCCGGTATTCTGTAGTGATTTTCATACGTGTCCACTAATAATGTCCAGTCACTGGCGGTATTTATAATTGAGTACGGCTTTTGTGTGAGTGAAATCTTTTTTGTTGAGCCTTCCTTTACAAACGCGATGTTAGTTTTTATGTTTGTTGTTGTTCCTTTTTTCGCTCTCGCCAGTGATAAACTTATAGCTTGGCGTATGATGAGTAATACCCTATCATGGCGACGTGAATAATGACCCCGGTCTAATAGCGCCTTACAACCTGTCAGTAAGTGCCTGGCTGTACCTATTGCCGCATTGCACATCGTATAAGCCTAAAATATACAGATACCTATATACTACAGATTTAAAATGCACGAATCGTGTCGTCGCATCTGAAATCCACCCGTGCGAAGCCGGGGCGGGTCGCTAGTATCATATAAAGAGGTAAAGTTTGTGCGTTTGTGAGTTTGTGACGTTGTAGGGGGTAATCTCTGGATCTACTGAACCGATTTTGAAAATTCTTTTACCAATAAAAGGCTACGTTATTTGTGAATGACATAGGATATAATTATAATAACCCGAAAAGTGGAAAGACTTTTTCGTGGTAACCGGATTTGCAAAGTAAGTCGGAGAAAAAAAAATTTAGCGCCCAACGCAGTGGGCACGGGTCAGCTAGTAGTTTATGAATCACATACTTAAGGTGAACCTGATGTCCGATTTGAAAATAAAGTTTAAATTTTACCCCGAGAACCTAGATTCTTGTTTATTCCCTTTTCAACTCTAAGGACATAAACATTTCTTATTATATTCCATATTCAGACTTATTAATTAGTAAAACTCCCTTTTTATCCTTATTTTCATTTATCGCTGATGTTTGAGAAGTATATAAAATATTTCAATAGAAGCTTCTTTCAATTTATTGGATCTGGGATAATCCGCTACGGTATATATTTTTGAATGCTCAAATCGGATTAAGGAATAAATAAATTATATAAGAATTTGAGTGTAAGGAATAGTAATGAAGTGATTATTTTAAATCGTGATTGTCGTTTATGGATTAATAGGAATATGAGATTATAAATATGATATTTTTTATGAGAAACGTTCATTATACGTTGACGATTGAATAAGTTATAACAGTTTATTGATATTATCAAAAATTTGTAGCTTATGGGTTTTATTACTTTGTAGTAGTTTCTTTATAATTATAAATATTTCAATCACTGAATAGAATATATAAGAAACAAGAATTTGCACTGCACGTGCTGGTTAGATTAAAAAAAAAATATGGAAAAAGTCACTTTATGAATTTGCTTTCTAAAAACTACACACATCAAAAGTGTCTAGGGATCAAGCATTTTTATGCGGATTTCTTGAGATTGAGATGTGGCTTTGTAATAAATTTATGATTTTATAAATTTATATGGATCCTTTTTGGTGCATTTCATAATTTGAATCAGGAACTGTCAATCAAATTCGAGTAAAAGATGAAAATCAGCTGTCAATATTTTCCCTATAAAAACATACAACGCATTGAAGACATTATTAGTGCTACTGTTTCCCTACTACTGATTAAAACCAACGTTATTATGGAGCGGCGACGTCATTTAAGCAGGGAAGAAATGCTCAGAGCCGTGGGAATGATAGAAGCTGGTTCCCGGCAACGTACTGTGGCTTTAGCTCTGAATACAAGTCAGAGTGTTATCAGTCGACTTTGGACACGTTACCGAAGCACTGGTACCGTGGCTGAGCGCCATGGAGGACGGTATCGCTGCACCACACGGAGACAAGACCGATACATTCAAATCTTAACTCGAAGAGCTCCAACAATAACCGCCATGATGTTAGCCGTGAGGCTTCATCACTCTTCAGGGAACTTAATTAGCGACCAAACAGTCAGAAACCGCTTGCATGAAGTGAACCTTCATTCCCGAAGACCGCTACGGGTACCACCTATAGCAATGCACAATCGTAGGATTCGATATCAATGGGCTCTTGAACACAGAAATTGGGCAGAAGAACAATGGCGTTTCGTGTGCTTTTCTGATGAGTCTCGTTTTGGTATGAGACCGGATACAAGACGTATACGACACTGGAGAACCCCTGGATGCCAACAGCGATTAAAATTCTGCCAGGAAGTCCATCCTTATAGTGGTGGAACCATCATGGTATGGGCGGGTATTTGGATCGGCGGAAGAACTGAGTTGATTTGGATCAGAGGCAACCTCAACGCTCAAATTTATGCTGAGACGATTGTATCAGACGTCATCGTTCCTCTACAAGTGCAAATCGGTCTCTTATTTCAGTTAATGCATGATAATGCACGACCGTACACCGCAAGAGTTGTAAGACAGACTCTCGCCGCAGCTAACATCAATGTCCTGCCCTGGCCTGCTCAGTCGCCAGACTTGAACCCGATTGAGCATGCATGGGATATGCTACAGAGAAGAGCTCTGCCGAATATGGAGGGTATCCAGTCGCAAGAAGACCTTTTTTTGTTGTTGCAACGAACATGGGCGGCCATTCCACAGCGTGATTTGGATGAACTCATTTTGAGTATGCCAAACCGATGTTCTTGTGTTGTTAGTGTTCGCGGTAGAAACACGGATTATTAATTGTTTAAGTTACCTAATAAAATTTTAAAGAAAACTGTTATTTCTTAATTAGTTAAAACTTAATGTTAGTGGTTCAAATGTCAAAAATCCCTTTATTAGGAAAATGGCAAATTTCTTTATTAATGCAAAGGTAACTTGGTTTATCGTTACTGTGACAAACGAAAACACTTTATTTGATGAATCCTTAAAGAAAATTTTAATTAATATCAATCAGGAGAAAAGATATTGCAAAAATATATGTTGATCCCTAGACACTTTTGATGTGTGTACATGGAACATATTTTTTGTAAAGGGTTAGAACTCTTGGGCTCTTATTTGCATGTACTAGAGACCTTAAACCTAATATTTAAAAGAGAAAATATATACTTTTATCAGATACATAAATAGTAATAAATTGACACCGAAATTTTCATTTTGTGTAGGTTCAGGTAAGTGTTTATCAGTATCCATTTGCCGTATGTGCTACTACAGATGAATGATTATCGAAACAAAAATGTAACAGTTAATCTGAATTAACCTTATACTGATAACCGGTTGCTCCATCCTTTGGTACTTTAATTTATCTTCACAGGTGAAGTTAAAGTTCTGTTTATACGACTTTTGGTAAAGGTAATTAATTCGACCGCACATTGACATATTATACCGAATATAGGTTCTATATTGTTTTGTAGGTTTTACATATTATTATGTTGATTTTTTTCCACTTTGACATTTTCGTAGTTGCTATAAAATTTAAAAATAACAACTGCAAAGGCATTACCATCAAAATTTAATTTAATACAGAAGATTATATATTTTTAATTTTTAATTATAGAAGACAAATTCAGCTGTCCTTCATTCATTTTTAATAATCTTCATTCGAAAATAAATAACAAGAAATCAGATTCTTGATTGAGATGAGTTGGTATATCCATTGGCTGATTACAAGACAGTATTGTTTAAAATCCTATTTATTATTTCACTTTAAAGCGTGCTTCATTATTTAGAAAATTTGTTTATATTGAAACAGTTTGTAATTTCCCTTTCACACCCCTAAAAGGAGACCTAATAGAGTTAACCCTTACTATTAATGTTTTAACCATATTAAAGATAGTTATAAACTTTGAACTTACCCAATGAAAAGGTTTAAGTTAAGAGTTCATTTAACCTTTATTATTTTAGTTTTGTTTGTTATCTATACATAAAAAGACTTGTCGTGACTGACTGACTAATTCATCAATGCAGCGTTTAAGCCCCTTTATCCTACAATCGAGACATTTTTGTAGCTGATGTTTTTTTTTTGGAATGTATGAATAACACAAAAAATAAATAATACACTTTAAAGTATTACCGATACTCGATACTTACTGTGCGCTACTCAAAGTCCTTAGAAACTTTATAACTTCATTTTACCTAGTCTTGCTCTGTGAGTTAAAAAGCGATTTAGTTGGTTTGAAAACACAACAACAATATAGGATTTTCAACGTTATAATTAAATAAAAATATTTATGTTACCATAGTTGAGACCATCATCATCATCAACATCATAAACTGTTTAATGTAATGATAGTGGTCTTAGTTGTGGGTTACTAATCTTTTCAGCAACATTAAAAATTAATGATAAATAATAGAAATACTTTATGTCAATGACTAAATTTGTACAATATTTTGTACTGTTTCTACTATATAAAAAACATACACTGTAATAATAAAGCCGTTTAATAATTGTTTTAACATCTGAGTATACATTTAGAATTATAGATAAAAATAATAATATATGCAACTTACAGATGGCGCTATACTAAATTTTTCGTTCAGGCTCTTTAAGAACCACAAAATTGTCTTATTACCTTTATTTTATTTAAAATGATTTATAAAATTATATAAAAGTTCTATGCGAGGTATAAAGAAAACAACTATTCAGGTATACATTTTTTATTATGATTTTTTAACGATAAAAAAAATACTAAACTTGTGCTGCCACCTAGTAACCTCTACTTAAACAAGTTCTGTCTAGAGTTACTCCGTACTTGTTACGTTTCGTGAACGAAAACGACGACGTTTCACGAATTTGCTGCTGATTATATAATTAAATTTATATAATCTGTAAGTTGCATCTTACAGATTATATAAATTTTTCGTCAACGAAATAAATAAATAAATATTCCGGACATTTTTTTTTTGTAAATACATACATATTATATATAGAAAATATCAAAACTTCCAAAAAACAAATATTTGCAGATCAAAAAAAAAAATTATCCTACACGGGATTCGAACCCGATACTTCATATGATTCTCATACGCTACCATTTTGACATCGAGGCGTCAATCTTACGTTATGGACGTTTTTTGCCGGCTAGGGTACCCCTCCGCAGCGCTCCATAAGGAACTTCGTTCCAAAAAACTAAAAATCTAATGATTTGAAACATCCCTGTTTAAAAAAACGGTGTTATCTATACATAAATGTGGCCGTAATAAACATTTACGGCGAGGTCAAAAGTAGAAAGCCACCTCTACGTCCGACGCAATAAACATCAATTATAAGTTAATAACTATTCAAAACGCACATTAGCAAAGTCCATTTAAATTGTAGAGTTGCTTTATAAATTGGTGTTGCTTAGATATCATGATAGTTTGATCACTAAGTTGGAGGCTGCGGTCTCAGGGGCGGGTATTTCATCTCAATTAAACGACTCATGTCCGTTTCGAGATACCCTCAACACTGTGGTTTAAATCCCTTGAATACTTGACGAGACGATCACGGAAAATCACACGTCAATAATTACTATAATAGTTTTGTTTCTTTGATTGACAGTCAATGATTCGATTTGTAATTTTTTTTATGTGTGAGCCTGCCAAAATGACTCTTCTCTGCCTCACGGAAAGCAGCTCATAGAAAAAGCTAATGTAGATATTGCAACAATGCAGCATGGTGACCCACACGATAGTGTGGGTATCTGTGGGTACACTATACTACATTTTCAACCGACTTCAAAAAGAAGGAGATTCTCAATTCGACTGTATTTTTTTTTTTATGTTTGTTACCTCATAACTTTGGACTGGGTGAACCGATTTTGATGATTCTTTTTTTATTTGAAAGCTGGTGCTTCCCGAATGGTCCCATTTAAATTTGGTCCAGTTCTGATATGTCATCCATGAGAAATCCACATAAGTCTTCAATTTGCATTATGTATGTACGCGACAAATTAACGAATAACTCAATATTCCCGTATGGTCCCATTTAAATTTGGTCCAGATTGAAGTTGGTTTTTCTTTTTGTTAAAATTTGTGATTATTATACTATTTGATTCGCCATTAGTGGTAACTGATTTTTATGCATAGAATCTCACGAATATAATCTTTCATTTCCAATTATAGTTTATTTTGCGTGTATAAAAACTTGGCAAACATAACAGAGAGATATTCACAGACTGAATAAGAAAGGTTATCATTACGTCACTGGTCTGTTTCCACGTATCGCATTGAGTGTGAGTGTGTGTTTTTATTTGTATACGCCTTTTTTTAAAGCAGTAGTTGCCAAAACGACTTTATTCTACCTAATGGAAGGCAATCACCATCTTCATAGCGAACGTGGACAATGAAGTATGGTGACCTACACTATGGCGGCCATGTGAGATGCTTTTTCATGCCCCGCTTAATGGACCCGGGATCATAGTGAGAGGAAAATGCGTGCGGTAGCAGTGAGTGCCAGGATTTGAAACATCAAAGAAATATTATTACACAAAGTGCTATTAGTTAAGAGTAAGACGTTTTTAGTGCTAACAGCCTCTGAGGCCCTTAAGATGTCCGTTTATGTACTCGTAACTTCGCAATGCTGCTTGTTGTGTCGACTCTGATATGGTTTAATAAACTTATCTTATTCTGTATTAAATAAGTGCCAATTTTATTATTTTATATAATTTAGATCACAAAAAAACTTTTTTTTAAAGATCACTTTTAGCTGAATTTCTGTCGTAACATTTTGTTTTGTGTTCTTTTTACTGTTGATAAACCTTTATTACTTGAATAGTCATAACAATGTCAGTAATTAATTTATTTCATATTTTTTAATAATTAGCAAAAAAAATGTAGTGCCGTGGGTTCCTTCTAAATAAAACTGTACTAATATGTAGTATACTACATTATTTATTTACAGGGTTCAATACCCATTAATGATTGTGTAATTCCTTTAGTAACTTAGGATCCTTTACTTATGTATGTACATTTCAGAAATAATTGATTGATTCGTCGTTCGACCCCCTCGTCCCCCTCGTCTCATATTCTAGGGTGAATGGGAAAAATAGGCAACTCAGAAGACGGCTAAGTACTTGTGACTCTTGGGTTACAGGTGTTCATGAGCAACAGCAGTCCCTTAGCAGCACTCGACCTTGTACATCATGTAAAAATATTTAAGAGAATCCACATGTAAACATTACCAACGAGCCAGCGAGGTAATGATGTCATACAGTACCATAAAATATTACATAGACCCTTTTAATGTTACATAGTTTGCCATGTGTATATACGTAGCGTAGCACCTGTAGCTCTACATGGGGTGCTACGCGCTACGTGTTGTCCGATAATGAGCTTACAACTTTGTGACGATGTTTTCATCAAATTTTCCCTTAATATAAAGTTTTACGTCGACAACTAGATTAAAATTTATTCGTTAACCTCTCTAGTATACTTTCAGTCCCTGATGAGAGTAAATATAACTATTTTTAAAGCTTTCAGTCGCCGTTTGTATAAGCACAATATGATTTAATTTTTTCAAATAAGTAATGAGTAACTTAATTCATTCATTATTAATATATAGGTATATCCATTTTTGAATACATTTCTTTTATTTTAAAATATGTTTGAAATTAAACTAAACGGTCGATTGGACACCACTCATACACTGTGTCGTGGGTTTTAGGGATGTGGATGCATGTATTATGTATCTTTATGCAGAAAACTCTAGTCAGTTTTCGGTATAATTAAATGTCATGCTTTTAAATCTATAAAAAAAGGTTTAATTGAAACAAGAAGCCTTTTGACAATTTTTTTTAAAGTAGTGCCTTTTACAGTACGATATTTATGTACTATTAAGTTTTCCATTTGTTTTAAATGGTTCTTCGTAAAAGGTGTGTAAAAAATAAACTTGTTATTAAAATAAATCCTAATTTTACGACAAAACTTTTTGAATATAGTGTAAAGCTGAAGAAATTAAAGACACTACATACATAACGTCACGCCAATTTCCCAGAGGGGTAGGCAGAGACAATTGATCTCCATTCATCAATCGCTGCGCATGCTCACCGGTTATTGGTGCTTTTCAAACGGCCTTTCCTTCCTTTTAATATCAGATTATTCTTTTCATACTCCCAAATACATATATTTGACACATATTCAACACTAAGATGGCTGGGAACTAAAAGAAATGGACTTTGATCCTGGGCAGACCTTAAGAGAATGCCAAGAGTCACCCGGTCAGTTGTCGGTTTAGAAAATGAATGCTCAGAGACGAATAAGTCAGCAACGACGAGGGCTACTAAATCCGCTAATTATTAAAAAAAAACAGCATAACATTGAGTTACGCTTAAAAATTGATAAAAACAGTTACTAAAATAAAAAAAATATATAAGTATTTTTTTTGTAAAAAAAGTGCAAAACTAAATTTAACACTCTTCTTAAATACGAGTAGAGTAAGTACAAAAATACTATTAAACAGTGCACAAAATCGTTCCTTTGGTTTATCTGACTTTTTACTTTTACCAATACCTAATGCTAGAGTAATTTTGTGTCCAAGTTTTTTTGTGTTCATACAAACAATTGTTACACTGAAACACACACACTATGAATTATTTTTTACATGTTTTCCTCTATAACAAAATCATATCTGGATTACTTCCGATTCCTTTCAGTGAACTAAAAGCACACTGTCTATTTATTAGTCAAAGGAGCACCAATATCATACATAGTTTGAGATTCACAAAAGGACGAAACGAATAATGGAAACATACGGAAATTGTGCACGAGCCCGAATTAAATTCTATTGTTATTCAAAAAGCGACCGTCGGCGCTACAGAAAGGGAGAGTTGAATACAATCTTCGAGCACACATTTTATTAGTAGGCTTCACATTTTACGAGCGGACTGGAAACCTAAATAAAAAGAGGATTCTTCATATGAAGTCCCTTTGTCATTTTTTTAACGGTGGGCTGTCAAAAGCTTTACGATTTCATTTTTAGTCGGTCGGTGTTATGTACGGGCCCTAATACCTGAAAAATGAAAAGAAAAGCCCTTATTATAACGATGACGAAGTTGCTTTCAATATCACGGTGGCTGTGTTTCCTTTTATCTTACTAATGAGCCTTCAGAATTATGGATTTTTATCGGATTTGAAATATTATACTTTGGTTTTGTAAATAATTTTTATCTTTCTATATTTGGAGGTATTTTATTTATTTCAAATGTCTATCATTGTTGACATGGGAAGTAAAGGAGGATATCCCTCTCATTTCCCACGAGGGCCGTAAAAATACGAATTAGGGTCGCCGCTAGAGGGTGGGCCGTCAAATCTACATAGAAACCAATGACCTCATAGTGATGCTAAAACGTTATAATTATAGCTAAAAACAATTTTACTTCTAATATCACATTCACTGCAGCAGTACCTGAACCCAGTTTTACTACCAGTGCTATACGAGTCATATAGTTCCCGTATGAAGAATGCCAATCGTGCGGTACGGCCTGTATTTTCCCGTATCAGTTCCTGACTTCTGAGGTCCTTAAAGGCGTGGAATAACATTATTTTTATTTTGTTAATACCAATCCATAGATTATATCCTTGCCTATATACAGCTGCCGTAGCACGGGGATCTACACAATAGACCAAGAGTTATATCTTTTTTTCTAAATCGGTCATTTTACGGGAAATTACTTTCCGTCCCGCATAGAACGTATAAAGAGCTAGGGATTGGGGTAAAGTTTAAAAACTGAAACCAACTTTTGTCGATTTTCATACGAAACATAACAAAGAATAGAAGATTCATTAACATTATATTCATCAACAAATGGTACATAAAATTGAACAAGTACACTCATTCTGTAGAAACTGGTCTTTCTTCTTTCTTACCTTATCAAAATAGTTAACAATTCACATGAGATCTTTACGTTATAAACTATAATATAAAATAAAAAATTTTTTTTGACAAATGAGTATTCACATGAGATCTTTACTATATAAACTATGATTAATTTATAATAAAACAAGTATTTTTTGACAAATAAGTATTCACATGACATCTTTACTTTATATTAATTGATAAACTATCGATATAGTGCTTAGTGAAAATTATATGAGAAATTGTAAGTGATAATAAACCCTATTCTTTTGTTTATTAATATAAAAAAATCAAACTGCGCACAACACTATGGCAAACTGAAGCGCCGCGCGCATACACCTCGGTGCTATACGGGGTTGCAATTACGAAAAAATAGTTCCCGTACCACACCAAACGAAAAAAATATCACTTCTGTGCGTTACGATAAAATTCATTATTTTTATGGTATTATTTTTCTATTGTAAGTGATGCTAAATGAAGCGAGAATATCGGATATATAGTTGTCTTTTTACTAACTTCACGGGATCCTGGTAAAACACCTCCCGCACCGAGTGCATGACAAGGTCAGATAGCTGCCGCACAGTACGAAAGTCAAAAACGGCCAAATAGTTCCCGTAACGCACCGAACGTGATATTGTAAATTTGAAAAGTTGCATTCAGAGTTAAACTGAATCATATTTTAAAACAAAGTGAAACGGGTTTATGAAAATTTCAAAAACATTGTAATTATTGATGAGTACAAATTATTAGTTTTTTATTCAATCCAATCTCCTTTATCTATTTAATCTGGACAAATTTGCACCCAATTTGAAACTGTTAGACAAAGTCAGATATACCAAAGAAACGATTTTGTGCACTGTGCAATAGTGTTTTTGTAATTACTCTACTCATATTTAAGAAGAGTATTAAATTTAGTCTTGCACTTTTTACAAAAAAATACTAAAACTTTTTTATATTTTAATAACTGTTTTTATAAACTCTTTAAGCGTAGCGTTACGCGAACGTAGCGTAAACTTTGCTGATATAATATTTCAATAAAAAAATACTTGCAACTTATTTTCTAAACTATATTATTGCAAAACAAGTTGTGCGAACATTCAAGAGTAAAAACTTCCATCGGCTACAAGTCACAAAAAGAGGCCATAAGTATGCTCACAAAAGTATAAGTTTCATCAAAGTTCTATATAGCTCGGTAGCGAGTGGACTGCAAACAAATTCAATGACCACAAAAAAGTTATGGGGAAAACTTCATCAGAGCTCTCTGGCCCCGGGAAAGTTTAACATGAAAACATTACGAATAAAACACATACAAAAAATAATTCTTTTTCAGTAAACAACGTTTCGCAAGTAAATTAATAACAAGTTTATTTTTAACAATAGTATTAGAGTTAATATATACTTTATTTCTTAAGTAGCAGACCGCAATATTGTGACTAAGCATAACATAAAGCACACAGCTGTTTCCAACAAATGGTAGCGAGTTCGAAGCCCCACTTTATGCGCTTCTGACGTGAATACACTACTAGCATTTTAATCACTTGGATGTGTTAACAGATAATCTGTAAGAAACTTTGATAGTATTAATTTAAACATAAACATTATATCTACTCAAGTATAAGCAATCCAAAGCTAGGCAATAATACTTGTTAAGACATTATTACTACTATGTGTTTGTCAAATAAACAACCGTAGAAGAAAGCGGAGAATCCCCTTGCGGACGTGATTTGAGCTCAGGAGACAACATAAATGGATCGTGAGGCATTTGTTCGATGCAAGGGGATTTGTCGAGATTTCAACTCAAAGCAGCAATTATTATAAATATTGGCAAAGCTTTCACGTTTGCTATTTTCTTTACAGTTGGGGTAAAATATTGTCAAACATTATCTAGACTCAAAATCTACAATTCAGATCGCAAATAGCACAGTTTGGAGAAATAAATAGGGCAATTTATCTACAAATACTTATTTACTACTTTTTCTGAGTTATTCTATACAAAACTCTTTCGTTCTCGGTCAAAGAAAACATTTTATAGTCGAACATAAATGGTTCTACCAAAAAGTATATGAATTGCTAAACATTTATCATGATCCTGTAGTAATATAAGTATATGCTACAATATTTGTGGCAGTATTTGTAAATCTTTTGAAAGAAATGAGACACATTTAACCTTTTATCAAAATGTATTAGGTTCTTAAAAAATAGTTGTGATACTCGGGGTTAGTCTTATTATCAATGGATGTTTATAATTTATAAATAGCTGAGGCTTAGAGGAGGTACCATTGAACCATCTCTCCGCATCTTGGCTATGAAGTACAACGGTGACAAGATGATTTGCCGCAAGTGCTATGCCCGTCTGCATCCTCGTGCTACCAACTGCCGTAAAACCAAGTGTGGTCACATGGTGGATATTGAGAACATGATGTTGAAAAAGGAATAACTAGTTCAGTGGTATATAGTGGTAATTGGTCTTCACAAGCACACACATACAGACACACTACACATGCACACACAGACGCACTCGCGCACACACAAATATATACACGGGCCAGGCGTGTGGTTTCTGAGTGTGCTTCTTCTGTCTATTTTGTATTTTATTTTCTTTCTTCTTTTTATATTGATTGTCTTTTTGTAATTGACATACAATAAACTATGTAATCTGAGGCGAAGACACTGGTCCCTGAAATACAGTTTACACTAGTTCAGGGGCCAGAGAATTCACATTTAATGTATGAATGTAGTTTAGTGTCAATAAATAAATAAAAAAAAACACCAACAACCTCCGCCCCAAGAAGAAGCTGAAGGATTAGATATTTTTACTTTCAAATTCATTGATGCTCCTTTGTTTTACCTCCTCTATTTATTTATAAATAGTCCTTGTATAAGGACCATCTTTTAGACTCTGCCGTTGGATGTCAACAGGGTGATCCACTTGGACCAGTTATCTTCAGTTTAGCAATAAATCCCATTATAGAGCAGCTAAAATCTAAATTTAACATTTGGTACCTTGACGACGGAACTTCAAGAGGTGAAGTAGATACAGTTTTAGAAGATTTATCTTTTATTAAAAATAAATTTAAATCCATTGGCTTAGACCTCAACTCAGACAAATGTGCAATTTTTATTTGTGACAATACAGACAGACTCTCGACTATACAAAAATTTAATTCCTTGGCACCTAACATTAAAGTTTTAGAGAAAAGGTCTCTTCGCCTTCTTGGTTCTCCGGTCTTGGAAGACGGTTTTCAGACATTCATAGATGACAAAATTAAAAATTTTGATGAATTTTCTGATCGTTTACTTAAAATTAATAATCATTCGGCTTTTACTATTATTCGTTATTGTCTTTTTGTACCTAATTTTACACATGCGCTTCGGTCATCACCCCTTTGGAAATATTCATCACTTTTGGAAAAAGTTGATAAAATTATACAAAACACGCTTAGTAAAGTTTTGAATGTGGCTTTAAACGATCGAGCCTGGCTCCAAGCATCCTTACCAGTTCGTTTGGATGGTCTTGGAGTACGCAAAATTGTAGATATCAGCCTTCCAGCATTTCTGTCTTCGGTTCATGGCACAGAAGAATTAACCAGGAATTTTTTTACAAACACACTGGTTGATTCTGAAGTATCATGCAAGGCCATTGCCATAGATGCTTGGCAGATAGCTTGTCCCAGTACTGCATTACCTATTAATCCATTTTCGCAGCGACAATGGGACTCACCGTTATGTATTTTAAAGCAAAATATACTTTTAGATACATCAACCAGTCTTGCTGAGCGAGCTCGTTTGTTAGCTGTGGGAGAGTGGGAATCAGGTTTATGGATTCAGGCACTTCCATCACCCAACATAGGTACCTTGTTGGACAATACTACTTTTCGCTTTGCCACTTGCCTTCGTTTAGGAGCGCCTTGTGTTTCTCCGCATTTTTGTCACTGTGGAGAAGCTGTTGACAGTTTCGGACATCATGGCCTTTCTTGTAGCAGAAGCGCTGGCCGAATATCCCGACATGCCAATATTAACGACATTATCCGTCGTGCTCTTGTTACCGCCGGCATTCCAGCTGTACGCGAACCAAATGGTCTGGTACGGGACGATGGCCAGAGACCAGATGGTATGTCGTTACTGCCATGGAAGATGGGTAAGCCTTTGGTGTGGGACGCAACTTGCGTTGACACCCTCGCGCCATCTCATCTTCCAAGTACTGCTGGTTATGCCGGCGCTGCTGCTGCTTCTGCGGAAAGTCTCAAACGGCGTAAGTATCAAAATTTAATAGGTAATTACATTTTTGAACCGTTTGGGGTAGAGACGCTAGGTTCATGGGGTCCGAGTGCTCGCGCAATGTTTAAACAACTAGCTAAGCAACTGATTGACGCTTCTCGCGACCAGAAGGTCGGCCTTTTACTAGCACAGAGAATCAGCATTGCCATTCAACGTGGTAATGCTGCCAGTCTTTTGGGAACGCTACCAGTAGGCGAAGATGTGGAGTTTTGTGACGCTTATGCAAATATTGTTATTTATTTTTTTATAAATTATGGTTATGTACATATGTTTCATTATCTTAATAAATACAAAATTTATAAATAGGTTTGTTTGGTTTTGGTCGTCAAAGAATGTAAAATACGAAATAATGGTTTATAGGCATTTACTGCAATTACTCCAATAATTTTGAGTTTTGATGAGTATTATAATTTATATCGCGTATTACTAAAACCTGACCATCTTCAGACGTTGTTCTATTTTGGTCACCACAGCTTACAACATTCTTTTCAGCATTTAGAGTGATGTATTCAATACAACTACAACCAAGAAGTCTATTCATTATTGTGTATATCTCAATTTGAATAGCAACGGTTTATACCAAGTTTGAATACTAAATAAGATGCTTTTAGAGCGGGCCCACGTTTAGGTAATTCTGTACCTAACTTGGTAGTGAGCCACTGGAGTTGGAGCCATTCAGGTTTTTAATAACATTTATTTTGTGCTTTGTAATTTAAAGTGGCACTCTAAATTTCTGTAGGTTAGCTATTTAGTTGATTTTAAAAAGAATTTGACATATTTTAATTATGTGAGTTTCATATATTGGTACCTAAGAAACTTATTTCAATTATTTTAGTAACCATTTTCACAGGTAATACTCATAAGACGGTTGATGTGAAAATGGTTAAATTACGACAAATTGACAAGTGTATCAAATACATATTAGTTTCATATTCGCATTGAAAATGTGAATATTTTAATGGTAGATTCTGCCAGTACAAGGGTGTCATCACATATATAATAAACTAGCTGACCCACGCAACGGCGTTTGCGTCTCCTATTGCCCGTAGCGTGATAATTTTCCCCCGTTTTTTAAAACATTCTTCATTAGTGCTCCGCTCCTATTGGTCTTAGCGTGATGATATACAGCCTATAGCCTTCCTAGATAAATGGGCTATCTAACACTGAAATAATTTAGCTAGAAATAATCTGAGATTAGCGCGTTCAAACAAACAAACAAACTCCTCAGCTTTGTATATTAGTATAGATGTATTAATTATACTCTTCTTAGATCTAATACTCATAATCAACAACACATTTATTTGGATAAAGTTTAATATTAGGTATTATGTTGATAAAAACTCTTTGGCAAATAACTCATTATTAGGTACCAACTCTTAGCGTCTTATACTCGTGATAACTTCTAAACGAAATGTCCGATTGGGATGAAACAAAAAGTATTCTACTTCTACTTACATACCCTTGATAAAATAATGCTTAATTTGGATAAGGATTAATATTACGATACACATTTAACGTAGTTTCTTTCTTCAGACGATTTAATAATTTTTTCGAACACAAAAGCGGTTATTGTGACTAAACCATGATAGTTAGATATATGCTCTCGTGGACTTTTTTGTGGATCTTAATAGGCCCTACAAATCCGTAATACATTATTTTGTTCTATTGTCAATAGTCTTTGCAGCGCACGCAAAAATAGGTTTTCGATTTCACACCTTGGGTTACAAAATAGCAATTTTCTTACGGATCCCTAATTTAAAAAAAATTATAGCATTCCTCGATAAATGGACTATCCAACGCTGAAAGAATTTTTAAAATCGGACCAGTAGTTCCTGAGATTAGCGCGTTCAAACAAACAAACAAACTCTGCAGCTTTATAATATTAGTATAGATTCACGATGTTCGTAGTGGATATTCCTTTCTTTCTTTTTTGAAATCTTACTTTTTTTATTATTTTCTTAAATAAAAAATGTTTTAATTTTAGGTATATAGTAGATCAAGCGTGGGAAATGTTGGTATTTTGCCATTATTATGCCACCATCATCATCAGCCCGTTGCAGTCCACTGCTGGACATAGGCCTCCCCCAAGGAACACCACAGAGCCCGGTCTGTTGCTTTCAGCATCCAGTCGCTGCCAGCCCTCTTACGTAAGTCGTCCCGCCATCTGGCCAGAGGGCGTCCCACACTACGTTTGCCAAGACGCGGTCTCCACTCCAAAATACGCCTACTCCAGCGGTTGTCTTTCCTGCGACATATGTGACCAGCCCATTGCCACTTCATCCTACCAACTTTCAGAGCTATGTCGGTCACTTTGGTTCTCTGACGGATTAATTCATTACGAATTTTGTCCTTCAGAGAGACTCCAGGCATAGCTCTTTCCATGGCACGCTGAGCAACTTTGAGCTTCTGGATTAATCCTAGGTTCAATGTCCACGTCTCGGCACCGTACGTCATTACAGGGAGGACGCACTGGTTGAAGACTTTCGTCTTCAGGCTCTGTGGTATAAACCGCAGCAGCTGCCCCCTGTGATTTCAGCTCCCAATACCGTGTGGCCCCATAACCGATTCGATGTCCGTGCGTACTCCCACTTTGGCATTAAAGTCCCCAATGACAATATTGAAGTATGCCCTTGAGTTGTTGTGCAGGGCTTTGTCAATTTATTCGTAAAGAACTTCCACATCATCGTCAGAGTGTGTGGTAGTCGGCGCATATACCTGTACGACCTTTAGAGAGTATCTTTCAGTCACTTTGAGTACGAGGTACGCTACCCTTGTCGAGATACTAGATATTTCTACAATGTTGCCAGTGAGGGCTTTGTTGACAAGAAATCCGACACCGCCCTGGGAAAGGCTATCACCTTCTCGGAAGTAGAGTAGATGGCCTGATTCCAGGGTCACTGTGTCCTCTCCCTTTCTCCGGACTTCAGATAGCCCCAGAACGTGCCATCGTATCTTGTCTAACTCCACCTCTAATTCGGTCAGATGTTCGTTAAGCCTCAGAGTTCGTCCATTGTACGTAGCCAAGGTCAATTTGTTGTAGATATGGTAGCCGTCCGTAACTCGGGGATTCTTAGCACCCCCGCCCCATCGACGCTGTGACCGCTACCGTAGCCAAGCCCGGTGAGGCGGCCGGGAACTAGGGGCCGTTTTTTAGTTGTGTTTGCCATTGAGAGGTAATGCCCTAATTGCCACGCTGGGCAAGCGGGTTGGCGATCGCAGTAGATGAAGCATACCAGAAAACGCTGCTGCCCGTTCTCTGGTCTACGGAAGCTTCAGGTTTTCTGCTTCGTACATTTAGTCGCCACTTACGACACCCAAAGTGTGATGGGGTTGGTGCTATTCTACTCTGCCGGACACCACACGGCCAATACGGAGTATTATGCCATACTCTTTCGTATATTCAGTTAAAGCTTTAAGAGACTCGATACAACCTGAAGAAAAAACCTGATAAAAGTGAGTGTACCATAATGTTGATTATCGTTTAGAAAATATAAGATATTTATATAAATCTTAAGCACAGCATGTAACAAAAATGAATACGTGTGTTGTGTATTTTTTATAACATATTCAGACAAGAAATATTGCCAAATTGTGTAACCATGCGAGTACAAGCAGTTCAAACAGCATATTGAACTAGAAATTACAGCAGTGTAATCGATGATAGCACATTCCCTACAGAACCGCAATAAATCCACTCTGCCCGGTGTTCATTAATTCGCTTGCTGTCAAGTCAGTATCTGAAATTGTTGATGTTTTGCGCATATTTGTGGTACAATTTATTGAACCAATCACTCGTAAGCCCTAAAGTTGAATGGTGGACTACGGGACATTTATAATAATGGAATATGGAAGGGTTAAATATGTGTTATTAATGTATTAATTTCTACCGATTTGTTGTGGTTATGAAGGTGTTTGTTAAAGGGAATGATTTTCGGTTTCGATATTAGTCACATCATTGTAGTGTAATAAAATATTTTCTATTTTAGTTTGTGTCTGATTAGATTATAATACAGTAGCAGTTGTATTTAGTGCTTATTCTAATGACGTATTCATTTTAATTACAAATGGTTAAGAAACATATATTTGTCATTTAAACGAATCTTTTTTGGACAGTATTCAAATTTATTCAATTTGAAAAAGATATTTACCCTATCACGTTTTAAAATTATGCAAACATGAAAGGATAATGAAATACGTAGTGACATTATAATTTAAGTAATTAAACAAGGTTAATTTTAATAACCTACAATTTTTAACAATTTTAAATCATTATTTCACTCAAACGTTGATCTCTACACAAAAATTTAGATACTTCAAGTATTTTTTTTTTTTATTATTTAGTTTAATTTCTTCTTAGTCTCGTCTAGTCTTCAGTGAAAAATATAAACTGAACTTATTTTATTCAATCATTAACTGACTCAGTGGCGTGGTAGCGTATACGACTGCTGTGCTTGAGGTTTACGGTTCGATTTCCGGGTTGGACAAAGGTTTAGATGATTTTCAAATATTTGTTTCGGAGTTTGTGTGTTTTCTAAGTATGAATTTACAAAAAGAAGTATTTAAATCAGTTGTCTAGTCGGTACTAGGGGTATAACTATGGGTATAACACAAACTCTGCTTAGTTTTAGACTAGATGGCACTGTATGTTAGATGTCCGAAAAAAAAATCTTTCAATCCGTGTCCAGTTAGCAGCAGCTGGTTTTATATAATTTTGTTTTTATCATAATATTACAGTATTGGGACCTTAATTTTCGAAGAATTAAATTTTTATCTAAAACATATAATATTTGAGAAAGTTATGATGATGATACTTTACCTTTTTGTAAAAAAGCAAAAAGGTAAAGTTTTTCTTTTCTGCGTCTCAAATATTATATGTTTTGTTGCTTATTTCATAATTGGTATAAATGCCAACAACAGAAAACATGAACGGAAAAGTACATAAACAAAAAGGGGCTAAATGAATTCGTAACAAAAGTGGTAGAATAAAGTTATTTGAGCCAAGTACTTCCCACGCCCGCCGTGCGACCGGCGCCTCATCACTCAGAAAGTGTTTTTATTAAAATCATGAAGCAGACTCCCAAAAAATTCAACTCAGAATTCCACTCTATAGATATCGTAACAAACGTAATAAAACTTTGCCATAATATTAGTTTTTCGGACCATCAGAATTTACACAGGACTGAAAGACAACAACAAATGGTGTTTCATTTATTCTCGCATTTTTAAACTTGAGCAGAACTTTGTGTTTACTTGAAGAAATTCTAATAATACAGGGTTATATTTTGGCATTTCTTATCTTACATTTCTATTAAATAGTACAAAATCTATTAAATTTGACTATTTTTTTATAAATTTATTGCATGTATGTCTTCTTCAATCGTTCTTTATGAGATCCAGTAATCGAAAACAATTATTCAGAGTTTAATCGGTTTTTTCTTTTGACTATTTCCGAAAACGAATTTTTTTATTCTAGACTTAAATATTGAATGAAAACTTATTATGAATTATGTCAACACTTAATTATCGCTTTTCGACATCTTGGGTTATTGGAATTAGAGTGTTGAATTAAAAATTAAAAACTAGAGCGTCCAATTCCTGTACAGTCGGAGGAATGGTGACCTATTAATATCAAACATTAAGAATTTGAATCTAAAGGGTCATATTAAAGTGAAGTAAAATAAATTAGACGATCATTACTAGTAAAATAACATTAAATAAATGTCAGGATGTGCTACGAAACCATTCTAAGATGGTATTTTGATAACGATACTTTCTTTCTTCATCTTCAAAAGCCTATTGAACGTTACCCTAATAGGTAATACGTGTTGCCATTACAGCTAGTGGTTACAATTTGCACCAGGAGCTTTCACCTAAGTTAAAAGGGCTCGCCATCAAATGGGCGGTATATCGAAAACCCATTCGAGTAATTTGAGGTGAACCCAAACGACATTGTCGCTTAAGCGATTCAATCCTACGCGACCGCGTCGGGACCTACACGACGATTTGAATTTAAGCGATTTTATGTGAGCGTAATGTCACCGTTGTGAACACTTCACTGGTAATAAATTATATTCGGTTGTTCGTTTACTGCTTGTTGTTTGCTCGGTCGAGCGAAGTCTCGTAGCAGCGTGGCCGGATTCAGTAATCGTGTTTACACGAATACTATGTAGATGACTGATATAATCGTTTTACGGCATTCGTTTATGTCACAGATAAGGTTTGGCAATCCCGAATCCGCTTGTCGTATATCTCAGTTTTTCTTTTAGTGTTTAGTGCTGTCTCAGATTGATAGCTATACCGGTTTTACGGTTAAACTATTGTCGTCTTGTACAGCTATGTAACAGAATTTTACGAAAATCTCTGAAGTAGTATTACTCTTTTATAAGTTAATTATGAATGAATTCAGTATTCGGTATATGTAAAACATCGATTTATTGCTACAAAAAAACGTTGTTTTCATTGTTTGAAGCGACTAAGTTACGTGGGAATGGGAGAGGCATAATATCTCCCTAACAAAGTTCCTTCGACCAGTCACATATATAATTATAGAAACAGTTCTTCATTAAAACTTAGATAAGAATTCTTAACCTAGAGTTCTTTCTCTCGCACTGGGTTATATATTTACGCATTTTTAAATTAGATTGTTAGGTGAAGCCCTCTAAGTCTACACTCACTTTCTTTCCTTAATATTTTGTTCATAGCGGTGTCACTGTTAGCCATTTACTGTCATCATTGGAGCAAGCGATAGCAGCACAATAATCTTACTTGATATGACTCTACCTTGTAATACGTGAATGCGCATGCTTAGCACGACACAAGAAATATTTAAACGAGTGGGTTAACGAGTTCTTACGCTCAAGGAGGATAAGAGGGAGACATAGCAACGATTTGTGGTAAATAAAAAAATAATCAGTTAATAAATAATATAAGTACTGTCTGTTCAAACCTTAACTGAGCATAAGAAATACAGCACTAGTCTAGAAGTATCTTCTTCATTTTGTGTTGATGGATACATTTATAGGATATATAATTTTTTCCCAAAACCTTAAATAATTAGAAGGTATTCAATTAATTTAGTTTACTGTTTGAAACAAATTAATAAAGGATTAGTAGACTCTTGGTGTGAGGTAATATTGTAATTATTTCAACATTTAATGTGCGCTAATAGAGAAAACCATATTTTAACTTAAATCAATTTTCTTTGTTTTCAGGAAACAATAGCGAGAATAACTACCGAGCCTTCCATATGATGAATAAGTGTATATATACTAATTCGCTTTTCACATAATTCATAACATGATTTGTTAATTTTTATATTAAATGTATAGTCAGTAAGAATATTCTAGATCAATTCTGTTGTATTACCTTCTGCCATTCTCTTTGAAGGGTCTCTATTATACTGTTGTGTCTGATAGTTAGACAATATTGCTTATATTCGAAGAATGTGGAACTAGCTCGTACAATTAATAGTAGTCCAAGGTACTAGAGCCACGCTGATTTCAGCACGAACGGGCTGGCTCGACCGATGCGGTACTACTTGCACAGAACATCAACATAAAATGACAGCGGTCGTGCTGTCGTGTTTCGTTGGTGAGTGCGAGACCGGAAGTGATGCAGAAGCATCACTAGGCTGCATTTTTGCATTGTTTTTTTTTTTTTTATGGAATAGGCGGGCAAACAAGCAGACGTATCGCCTGATGGTAAGCGATTATCGCCGCCCATGGACATCTGCAACACCAAAAGCGTCACAAGTGCGTTGCCGGCCTTTTGGGGATGGGGGAGGGAGGTAGGGGTAGGGGATTGGGGTATTGGCCTCCGGTATCCTCACTCACTCGGTGAAACACAGCGCAAGTACTATTTCACACCGGTTTTCTGTGAGGCCGTGGTATCACTCCGGTCAAGCCGGCCCATTCATGCCGAAGCATGGCTCTCCCACGGTAGTCTGCGTTCGCAATGAGTATGGTGACCACCACTCTTGGATGGAAAAAGAAGATATATTGAGATAGAACTCGAAAATTTAATTAAGCAACCTTACCAATGTTGGTTTCTGACGTAAATAACGAACCAGAAGCCTACAGTTTTTTCACTGTTCGCCAATCATAAGTAGATAAATCAGTAAGAAATTCATAAAAAAATCTATTCATAGTATCAATGGTGGACGTAAATTAAATTCTGAGATTTAATATACGTAACCATAACTACGCAGTAATGGCAGGGCGTACCTCCTTCGTCGTGAAAAATGGAATCACAGCGACGAACAATTTGTCATTTTAATGTTTTCGTGTCCGCAACCGGTACGCCGGCACTATGGATAGACAATTTATAATGCGTGTTATATCCCCTTTGTACGGCATGGCAAAATATCTAGCTGAGGAGAGGAATGCAATTTGTTGGCGTACATGTCGCACGGAATCACTACATAGTATAAAACAAAGTCGCTTTCTCTGTCCCTATGTCCCTTTGTTTGCTTAAATCTTTAAAACTACGCAACGGATTTCAATGCGGGTTTCTTTAATAGATAGAGTGATTCAAGAGGAAGGTTTTTATGTATAATAAATGCATAATATAGTATGGAAACACTGTTAATTTTCGAGGTTTCTAATGTGACGTAGCAAATAAACACATTTTTTTGCGCTTACATTGCAAACGCTGGTTGCACCCTACGAGATAGATCAAATTAATGTACTAGAGTATTGTACACCTTAAAAAGTGCTACAAAAAAGTCCGCGACGGTATATTTCTATCTCTTAGGGATAACCCACAACAACCATTTTTTATTCCTTTCTTTTTACGAGAAATAATGGCTTATTTACAAAGTGATTTTAAGCAATACAGAATGAATCCTGATATAATTAATATAATTAATATAATATAATAAAAATATAATTAAGTAAATTAAATACATTGTGCATTTAATATAGATCAAAATGGCCCTTTACAGTATCTAATTTAAATGAATATATTCGAAGATATTACAGATTTAAAATGCACGAAGCGTGTCGTCAGCGGGGGCATCTGAAATCCACCCGTGCGAAGCCGGGGCGGGTCGCTAGTACCTTATAAAGCGTATCTAGTCGTAATTGTCACTCACTGTGCTAATTTTATGCGATGTGTGCTAATTTAAAGGTATCTAGTTATGTCATAGATAATTTACGCTATAATATGTATGTAGATATATTTAAATTATCGTGCTGCTTATGGGTGTAAAATACCCATGACACTTTATATTTTATTTTATAAGTAAGGTGGTGAGTAAAAATTCCCATAAGCACTAGAGGCATTACATTCTCTCTCTTTCTAAAGTAGCTGAGCGATTACTCTCATAAGCACAACAAATGTGTTTATACTGCTCTTTAAATGTTTCCATAAATAAGTTTGTAATGCGAATAGTATTCGAATCATAAGAATACCTTTTTGTCTTTTAAAAGAATCAAATACAAAAATGTACTACGGGCATATTATTATTATTATTTTTTAACACACAACGCCATCTACTCCCAAGCTAAGCAGAGCTTATGTTATGGGTACTAGACAACTGATACAAATACATATATACTTTTTTTTGTAAATACATACATATTATATATAGTAAACACCCAAACTCCGAAACATATATTTGTAGATCATACAAACATTTGGTCTGCCCCGGGAGTCGAACCCAAGACCTCATGATCAGCAGTCGCACACGCCAACCGCGAGACCAACGAGGCTTATTAAATATAGTTAAATACCTGTGGAAAATAGTACATCAATTACATGTGAAATTAGCTGTACAAAATATTAATTAATATGTATTAAAAAAAACTTCGTTTAAAAAAACCGACTTCAAAAACTAAAAAGTATAAAATAACTTAATTTTTGTGTGCTACCTATTCATAGGTTTGAAGTCAGTGCCAACCCAAATGTAATAGTAGGATCCACACTCGCTATATTTCGAGACGAACGTCAACGACGTTACCGACACCTCGGTTGTTTTGTTCAACTCGAAGAGCAGCTATCCGGCTCAAGGTCACGCGCGGCGAGTGCGGTACCTACTATTACATTTTGGCTTGGCACCGACTTCAAACCTATGAATAGGTAGCACATACAAATTAAGTTATTTTATACTTTTTAGTTTTTGAAGTCGTTATTTTTAAACGAACTTTTTTTTTATTTTTCACTTTTTAGTCTTTCTCAAGTCTCTCATCATCATTTCATTTAAAATTAAATGATGTCTACAGAATATGAAGGCATGCAGACAATTGCTCTTAACTTCATTGCAGGCGCTCACGTAAATTTAAGGGTTTCCTTCGATTTCCTTGGTATCCCATCATCAGATCCTGATATGGTGGCCATGGGACCACATGGGGAGCATACCTTTTCAAATACAAAAATAATTTTCAAAATCGGTCCACAATTGACGGAGTAATCAATGTAAATACATTTAAAAAAAAAAACCGATGAAATTGAGAACCTCCTCCTTTTGGAAGTCGGTTAAAAACTAATTTGAACATACCAAATATATTACGTACATTGTTGATTTAGGACAAAATGCAAGAATCTAACGAGTCTTTACAATTTTCAGAATTATTAACAACTGTAATCTGAAGATGGCTCCATGGAAGCTGTGTTAGAATGAAGTAGCTTTTGAAACATATAATTTCAAAATCTTCAGGTGTATTGGTACGAAAGTATTGAAACGAAATCCCTTCAATTGGCAGCCAAATAGTTGAAGAAGCAAAAGAAACTCTTAACACGTTTTTAAGAAATCGTGTTTTTAAAGACGACAAAACGGATAGACAACACAAGTAATGCTACAAGGGTTCTGTTGTTGCCCTTTTGTATACAGAAAACTAAAAGTGCATTAAAATTTTGTGAAGTACAATCAAGTTACTTCTGACTATATGCTACTAATCCTATCCTACAAACTCTTACTAATAGTACTGTTTGTATTCTTTCTCGGAAATCTGTTGAACGGATTTAAATGAAACTTGACAGTAATAATAGGTCTTTTCTTTACCTATGAAATTGCCGTTTTGTATGCAATAAGTGAAAGTACTTATAATATATAAGGCGGATGAGGGAGAGCTTCCAACCCCAGCTCTTGCAGCTGCTTCACGACAACGCGCGGCCCCATACTGCGCAACAGACAGTCTTCAAGCTGCAAGAGCTGGGGTTGGAAGCTCTCCCTCATTCACCATACTCACCAGACCTTGCACCTACCGACTATTACTTTTTCCAAAATTTAGACAAATTTTTAGTGGGTAAAAAATTCAATTCCCGAGAGGCAGTACAAAATGCCTTTGAAGAGTTTGTTGCCTCCCGTCCAGCTGATTTTTACAAGAAGGGCATCAATAAACTGCCAATGCGTCGATTGCATGGGTGATTAGTGATTACTTCGAATAACAGAAATAAAAAAGTTTGAAAAAATTAGTACTTTCACTTATTGCATACAAAACGGCAATTTCATAGGTAAAGACCTATTATAAACTGTAAAATCAAGACAACACATAGACTACTTTTAAACGGCGACAACTAACGTAAACGCGGGCGGAGTCGCGGGCAATACCTAGTAATAGTTTAAATAAAGAAAATGAGGTTAAATTTCGTTACTTATAGTTGAAACATTGTCTGGGAAGCTGCGCAGATAAGAGTAATATTATTATACTATGAAGCTACTGAAATTCCCACATCGTAAAATTGGACTCGCGCCGACGCCATAAAAGTGATCATTTATTTTTATGACATCGATCCCTAGGTCAATAATTGTGTCGCCATAATTTTTTCGAATTCCGATACATTTACTACGAACGGCATTTTTACGAGTTCATCGAACCTTTGAGTACCTGTTAGTTTTTCATTTTGATGACTCACTCTAGTTATATTGGTTGATTATATTTACAGAAACCGGGAAATTTGAACTAGTCCATTACTGTAATGCTATTAGTTTTTATTTCACTAATGGAGGGTCGATAAGTACTTGATAAACTAAGCATGTGTGACAATTACTTATGAAGCTTGATATGAAAAAGTTAAAGTCAAATTCAAAATATTTTATTGTGGGATTATATAAAGGCATGACAAAAATATTAGTACAAACATATTTGTATTATTAATTATATTCTTTAACTTAAGAAGTAACAGTTGCATATATATGTTTAACTTATATAAAACAATGGTCCTAACATTACTAACTTTCGTGATTGATAGACGTTTTTGAAAGCTCTTTCATCAAAGTTTTCTATTTGGATTTTGGGAACGAATAAAAAGATATAAAGAAATATAGGCATTGCAGAAATTCAAATAGTTTTTTTTGCACAAGTGTGGAGAACCTAAACTTAATTTAAAAAAATAGTATAAATGTTTAACCCAACCGATAGTTCAGTAGGTTTGGTAATGGGATAAGATGAAGAACCCTAATTTTGAAAGTCGTTTCACATTTTTTTTTGCCATCTATACGAGTACAAATAAATAAAATTGGAGTGTCTGTTTGTAATATTAAAATAACGGATTTTTACTAAATGCATATTTATGTATACACGATACATATACCAAAATAACATTTTTTTACAATTTTTGTCCGTCTGTCTGTTTGTTCCGGCTAATCTCTGGAACGGCTGAACCAATTTTGACTAAGTTTGGTAGCTGATGATATAAGGAGTAACTTAGACTAGATTCGCCCCGCGGCGTTACCCGCGATACGACAATAATAGTGGGACTCAGCTAGTTTATGAATAAACTTCTAATTTATTTTCTTAAATATAGACGTTATACCTTTACATGAATATGTTCAGATTAAATAGCCTTAATAATAAAGAAAAAGTCCTGTACCTAAATAACTAAAGTCATCTGATATGAACCATACATTGTATACCTACTATTGTTGTACTATTCAACAGTTACAGTTTACTTCTAAAAGCACCGTCTTTTTGTTCGCTTTTTGTAAGTAATGTACTTACTATTGTTCTTATCTATATAATATACTTAAAAATGTAACAGGTCCAATTCTGTACATTAAAGCTATTTTGAATTTTTTTATCTATAATCTCGATACTGAAGCCAAAACTGTATTTTTTTTCATTTTTTGTCTGTCTGCCTGCCTGTCTGTCTGTCTGTCTGTATCTTGGCCGCGCATCACGCCGAAACTACTGAATGGATACAAATAAAACTTGGCATAATTTGAGTTCATACTTTCTAGCAAAAAAAGAATGAATGAAATCAGACTGTGTGTTATTGAATTACAACTACGTACATATTTTGACTTTCATCCCCTCTCTCCAGGAAACCGTGCTGAATTTCGGGATAAAAAGTATCCTATGTCCTACCTCGTAGTATGAACTGAAATCATGCCAAGTGTCATTTGAATCCGTTCAGTAGTTTCGGCGTGATGCGCGGCCAAGATATAGACAGACAGACAGACAGACGGACAGACAGACAGACAAAAATGAAAAAAAAATACGGTTTTGGCTTCAGTATTGATAATAAAGAGCCCTCCAAAAAAAAGAAATCAAAATATCTTTAATGTACAGAATTGGACCTGTTACATTTTTATTATAATTAGTATAGATATATAGATATAGATAAGTATAGATAATCAATCTTTGAACGGTTGTCAACTTTATGAATCAAACTTTAACCCTTCAAAAGCTGATTGTGATATTCTCGTAAATCATCATTCAACGTACTTCTGAAATAGTCAAGCGCTTGAACGACAAGTTATGTCCCCAGCGGTATCCGAGAACGCCTTTAATGATCCACCCCCCGTCCTTAACCGTTAATGAAGGTTATTAATCCGACGGCACGGCCACCTTGTTTTCCTTAATTGGTAGCAATTTTATTTTAGCCAGTGAAAGACTAGCTTCAGTTTTCATAATTAGGTTTATATATCAAAATATCTTATGTGTAACACGAATTTTGTAATTCAGTAATGAAATGGAATGAACTGGTTAATCTTGTTTAAATTGAATATCTTTAATTCTAAAAAATAAAATGAATCGAATATTCTAAGATTGAAAAGTATTTTTTTCTTTCATATTCTGATGGATTGTAAAGAAATAAATAGCTTAGTCTAAGGTCCGACCTAGAAGCGTACCGATCTACTTGCTGGTAGAGAAGTATTTTTATTAAATATTTTACATATTTTTTTCGGACTTCTGACACACGACGCCATCTGGTCCTACACTAAGCAGACCTTGTACTATGGGTAACAACTGTTATCAAAACATAAATATTTTTAAAATACATACACATTGTACATGTATATTATATTATTATCACAGAACAAAAAATATAGGTAGAAATGTTATGTAGGCGGGGCAGGCGCGCCGCGAAATAAGTCCAAATACCTCTATTTTGTCTGCTGGCATTAACTGAACGGTCGTATTCGCATTTTACTTTCAACGGGAAAAAACAATAAAACAATCATACATTGGGTATTAAATTCGATTACTAACTACATTGTTTCCACAAGAGTACGCATTGAACTGCATTTCCTGCGTGAATATTTCGATATATTTCACCCGAACAGATTTAGTGTAAGGCATAGGGGTGTGCCCAAATATTTATAATGCAATCGATACCGCAAAATTGTGGATGTCGATGCTATTGGTTTGTGTTTTTCTTAAGTAGAAAGAGTTGATTTGTTTTATATTATGATTTTTAACCGACTGCAAAATAATTTTTAATATGAATTTTTTTTGGAAAGCTTTTTGATGAAATGGAATAGGAATGATAGAAATATTTCTTTTAAAACTTAAAACATATTTTGAAGATTAACATTTTCGGGCCGTCCGACGTCTATACATTGTTTTTTGCATTTAAATTTAGATATGAAAATGTACATCTTGTGAGGATATAAAAATAACCTCTTACTGTTGATTACAGGGTTCTACAGAAAAATTATTAAGATTATGTGTGTTACGTCTATAGAAAGTTGTGTCGTGTTGATAAGTATGAAAAGTCAAACTCCAAAATTAGATGTACAATATGTACTTATGTTTTGACAAAACAAATGTCTTATTTTTATATTAACACAAGAAACTAGTACAATTTCACTCAATCCATATCTAAGACAGTGAATTTCATATAAAAAATAGCATAGCGATATTTAAAAGTAAGAACTATTTCTTATAGAAATTAAGCAAATTCAATTATTATAATCGACAGGACCACATCTCTACGGTGGGTGGGTCATAAAGACGAAGATCCACCTCTAAACACAAAATTGCACGTAAAACTCTACTTAATGCCAAGTGCATAAGGTTGTAGTTTAATATTATATTCATTAAATCCCTTGGACGAATTAGAATAGACTTAGTTATGTGTGTATTATATTATTAATCGTTTATGTATGCGTCCCGGCGACAAAAGATTACTTACGAAATTACGTCAAAGGCTTTTCTAGTAGTTCTGTGATTATTATAGTATATATTAATTGACTTAAGCTTATCCGAGCCGCATTATCTTAGTAAAAGTAAGGAAGCTCTGAAACATGATATTTCTGAATGCTCCCCGGAAACAGAAGACCACAAGGAGACATCGGCCTTTTTTCGTCTATAACAACTTCATCATCCTGCATCAAAACATTGCTGGTCTATTAAACAAAGCTGATGCATTATCAATATGCCTTGAAGAACTAGTTGATAGGAATATACACGTCGAAATATTATGTATTACAGAGCATTTTATGATGTCTGGTTGTGAAACTCATAGTGCCAAACTATTCTCTAGCAGCATGTTACAGTAGAAGTGATAGTAGGCGAGGTGGTGCATGCATATTTGTAAAAAATGGACATCAATGCAAAGAGTTATTAGAAGAAAACTCTCAATTTCGGGATTGGTTGAATGCTGCGCAATGGAGTTAGCAATGTACAAGATCGTTGTTGTGTGTATGTATAGAGTGCCCAGAGTAAATAATCTATATTCATTTTTCAATAGGCTTGAAACAGTATTACAAAGTCTCAATAAGAAACGTTTTAAGCACGTAATAATCGCAGGCGATTTAAACATTGATTTATTGAAACAAAACAGCGCCACTTTAGACTTCGAAACATTACTCTTAAACTATAATTTTAACTTAGCTTTAAAGTAACCCACTAGACCAACAAGTAAAACTTGTATTGAAAACTTTGCTCACAATCTACAAAAACCGTATGGGACGGAGATGTTGTAATTCGCTTTAAAAATAATAAAACTTCTGCAAATAAAAGTAAAACTACTTGGAACATAATAAATAACCCAAGGTTGAACTTACCCCGACACAATATAACTAAGATTAAAATTAATAGTACAATTATTACGAATCCAAGTGAAATCGCTAATGCTTTTATTAATTATTTTATTGATAAAATTAAACCTACATCCAATTACGACAATCATGTGACATCAACAATTTTGACTAGAACGCATTCTATTTTTATGTCCCCTAGCATACCAACTGACATGCAAAATATTATACATGGACTTAAATCTACGAACAGTGTAGGCTTCGACAATATATCGACTAAGATAATTAAAATAGTTGGTCCATATATTTGAGGCCACTTAAGCTTTTTATTGAATTTATGTATCAGCAGTGGTGTATTTCTTGATAGCCTAAAAACGACAATAATAAAACCTTTGCTCAAAAAGGAAGACAAAGAGTTAATGGAATCTTATAGACCTATTGCTTTAATTCCTATTATTTCTAAGATTTTCGAGAAATACATGTATAATAGATTGTACTGTTACTTGGAGTTTAATAAATTACTATGTCCAGAACAAAAGGGTTTTAGAAAAAATAAAAGCATCGACTTGGCCATATACGATTTCTACAAAACAATAATTGCCAATGTCGATAGAAGAGTTCCTACTTGCGCTATATACTGCGACATGTCTCAGGCCTTTGATTATGTGGATCGCCAGATACTTTTAGCAAAACTGGAATCGTATGGAATACGCGGCAACGTCTTAAATTTAATTAAATCATACCTTAGCAATCGCGTGCAAATGACAAGCATCGCCAAAATAAATACTCGCACTTAGTTTGAAGATTCCTACCTCTCGAGTAGCCGCTTAATTAAGTATGGTGTACCCCAGGGCAACGTCTTAGGCCCACTTCTTTTTCTTCTCTATATAAACGACCTGCCTAAATGTACGAGACATCCAATGTCCTTGTTTGCAGATGATTGCACTGTTTCCATACAATCCAAAACACCTGACAGTTATCAGACTGATATAAGTGACTGTAAGTCATCGATCGTTGATTGGTTAGCCCGTAATAACCTTAAAATTTATTTTAATAAAACACAAGTCATGCACTTCAGCCAAAGACCACAGATGCATAGTCCGCTTACAATCAGTCACAATGATCACGCGTTAAAAGAAGTACTCTCCGCGAAATTTTTGGGTTTGGTCATTGATAGACAGTTAAACTGGAAGGAACATGTAGCTCAACTATGCAAAAGAATCAGTAGCTCTGCATATGGACTATATAAATTATCAAAAATTGTTGATACTGACGCCCTCCTTACTGCGTATCATGGTCTATCTGAGTCGATTTTACGATATGGCATCATTTTCTGGGGTAACTCAACAAATTGCCAATAGTTTTCAGGGCTCAGAAGCGTTGTGTTCGTGCCATGTTTAATTTACAAACGACTGATAGTTGTAGGCCGTATTTTGTCCGATATGGCATCCTGACAATTCCTTCACTATACGTACTAGAAGTAGCTTCATTTGTACACAAACATCCTGAGCTATTTCAGCGCCTATCTGATGTTGTGAAAAGAAACAGGCGCAACGATAATACATTGTGCTTACACAGTGCTAAAGCAACGATGATGAGTAAAAGTTTGCTATGTATTGGGCCAAAAATTTATAACTTGACTTTATGAATGACAATCCATACTTATATTATAAATGCGAAAGTAACTCTGTCTGTCTGTCTTGCTTTCACGGCCAAACCGCTGCACCGATTACAATGAAATTTGGTACACAGATAGTCTAGAGCTTGAGAAAAGACATAGGCTACTTTTTATTGCGAAAAAAAAGTAAAAACTAAAACCCAACTACGACAAAAAACGACTTTGAAAAAGTATAAAACAAGTTTCAAAAGCCGTAGTCACGCGTTGTTAAAGTGTTATGGACTATGGTACATTAAACTACATGGACTACGGCTTTTGAAACTTATTAATGAAACCAAGACCAAAATGAAACCAAAATGAAATGGGACCACATGAGAAAGAAACAAGTTTTAAAATAAAAAAAAATCATCAAAATCGGTTCACCCAGTCAAAAGTTATGAGGTAACAAAAATAAAAAAATAAAAAAAAGTCGAATTGAGAATCTCCTCCTTTTTTTTAAGTCGGTTAAAAAAGCAAAAGGGGTACGCCGCAAGATTAAATAAATGCCTGTATGAAACATATGTATTATGGGTACATGTTAAAAAGTTTTGTCTTAATACAATTATGCGAGTACACCTTCACAATTATTTATGAGCAGTGTCAATATGCAAATGCTCATCTAAAAATAGGAGAAGATTGTATGCCAAATGACAGTAAAGACATGATTACACTGAAACGTGAATCCTGGTATATGATAGCACTCATAATCTAAAAGTAATATCTATTCTGATCCGCCGACTAATGAGACAGTTATCAAATAAACGAACGGATCATGTCAGACGTGGAGGAAGATGTTTTCGAATACCTCTCAGGAAACAATGCAAGGGAAACTGAACCAGTCATATCATAGCTTATGCATAAAGTTTCTCAACTCTTTAGAATTATCAGGAGCGCCTTCCCATAAGTTGAGACTGAAAGTTAATGTTCCAGTCCTATTAATAAGGAGTCTTGAGCGCCAAAGCTATGTAGTGAAACACAACACAACAAAGAAAATGTTTTAATTCCCCGTATTCCAATAATTCAAACTTATCTGCAATTTCAATTTAAAAGAATACAGTTTCCGCTGAATACAACATTTGCAATAAAAATTATCAAAGCCCAAAGACAGACGGTTAAAGTTGCAGTTCACTTAGAAAAAGTATGTTTTTCCAATGGGCAGCATAATCGCGTGTATCAAATCAGCTCAATCACAATATTTTGGGAAAAGATGGCAAATTAAAAACGTAGTATTTTAACATTGTAAAAATTGAGAAGAATTTGCTCAGCCTGAGGGAAAACTCAAGCAGAATCCAACAGTGGAGGCAACCATACTAGCTGAGAAAGCAGACAATGCAGAACCAAACCGTTTGGTTCGAGAGCGTATTTCTAAGACTGAGGCGGTGGCTTCCAACACCAGTACGTGTTGTTCTGTAGAGGAAGGGAGAAGGTGGGATTAGTTGGAAAAACGCTTCAGAACACTTTCCATGGTAAAGCGGTAGAGGACTGCCATAGAGGCGATATCTCTCCGCAACTGCAGAGGCTCAGGGGACTCGGTAGTATCGGGACTGTTGATAATGTGGACTGCTTGCCGCTGCAAAAGATCGAGAAAATCAAGTAAATACTGCCTGGATCCATCACAAAGATGAGAACAGTACGGACGAGCGAACCTGGGTCTTATAAAGGAGACACAAATGCTCGGGCGCAAAAAACCGTCTCACAGGCTGCCTTAGTGGTGCCCTCGATGTAATCCCGTGGGTTGAGGTCTCGGCAAATGTCCATGCCCAGGACACCGAGCTTATCCCGTACTGGCAGTTGAGTGCTCTGAAAAGTGGGGAAGGGAAGAAACGGAGACTTTTTGGTAGAGAACGGGCACACCTGTGTTTTCTTAACATTGAACTCGACCAGATTCTCATCACCCCATTGTTAAATGCGGTTCAAAACCCGGTCGAGCTCAGCGACAACCTCCTATCAATTTTCCTCAACGTCTCCATCTTGGCTGCAGGGTATCCACGATATCGTCCATGCACTGTGCTATCGTCTGCATAGCAATGTATATTGCCAAGGGCTAATATGCCATTGACATGCAGAAGAAATATCTTGGGCGACAGGACTGAACCCTGAGGTACGCTAGCGTTTACCTCCAGAAAAACAGAGGACGCGCCGTCCGTCGCAAAGAACTCCAATGCGAAGGCGCTGATGAAGAAAAGCGTCAATCTAGAGACGAGTCTAGGAGGCAGACCGAATGCTTAGAGCTCGGAGAGAAGCGAACGGTGCAAGAACAGGTTGAAAGCCTTGGCCATGTCGAATGTCGAAATAAGCTCATATAAAATATTTTTATTTTATGTACTTATATAAATATGTACTTAAATATATTTTTAACAGTGAAACGTGTGTCTTGTTTTTAAAATAATATTAGCCTTAATAATTAAAACTGCTACCCAAAGTCACTGTTCCACGCGGACGAAGTCGCGGGCACAGCTAGTACTTTATAAAAATTGTTTTGACATGAAATTTCTGACATTTGTGTATCTTAATAATTTTATTTGTTCTTTATCTTAATATAGTAAAGTAGTAATATAGTAATAATATAGTAATAATTAAGCATTATTTTGTTAACATATTATTATGATTATTGTATTAAATGACAGATATTTTTGCATGCCTTGAGGTAGAATGTGGCTGCTCATTTGTAATTCACATAACATCTGAATTTGTATACCCATGTTCGCAATATAAATGATTTGATTTGATTACATAGAAAACACCTAAACTCATAAAAAAATATTTGCAAATCATACAAACATGGTCCGATCCGGGAATCGAACCGAATCGAACATACTACTTGGAAAAAAAAAAAAAAATTTACTATCCTAAATTAAATATAAAAAATGAGAGCAGAAGAGAGCAGAGAGAGGCAGATAATAAAATTATTTTTTGAGCATCCGCTGAACCAGCAGGGGTCGTTATTCAATTATAAGGCAGGGAAAACACGAGGCATGTTTACCTGTGTTGCTGCGGGCCATTCGACCGAATCTTTTTACCATAATTACCTATACCGATGTATTTTAAGTAAAGCAACCGCTTCTACTAAGACGTGGAAGCTAATGAATTCTAAAGAAACATTTTTCCGATTTCAATATATTATGCGAAGCTTTTTATTTATTTTTTGATTATGATTGAAGTATTAGAAGTCGAATTAAATGGTTTGAGTTTTAGCCGCGTGATTTATGATTAGGTATTTTTTTATGTACTAGGGGTAAATGAGCAGACGTATCACCTGATGGTAAGCGATTACCGCTGCTGCTGGACACCTTCAAAACCAGAGGCGTCACAAGTGCGTTGCTGGCCTTTGGGGTAGAAAGAAGGATGGGGGAGGGATTGGGCTATGAGCCTGCGGTATCCTCACTCAGTCGGTGATACACAGCGCAGGCCAGGCGCTGTTGCTCACCCGTTTCCTGTGAGACCGTGGTATCGCTATCGTGGCTCTCTCACGGGTCAAAATAATTACAAGCTTATCCATTTTTTTTTATGGAATGGGCGGGCAAACGAGCAGACGTATCGCCTGATGGTAAGCGATTGCCGCCGCCCATGGACACCTGCAACACCAGAAGCGTCACAAGTGCGTTGCCAGCCTTTTGGAGATGGGGGGGGGGGTAGGAGATTGGGTTATGGGCCTCCGGTATCCTCACTCACTCGGTGAAACACAGCGCAAGCACTGTTTCACACCGGTTTTCTGTGAGGCCGTGGTATCACTCCGGTCGAGCCGGCCCATTCATGCCGAAGCGTGGTTCTCCCACGGTAAATTTTGTGACAGCTTAAGAACGGAGTGTCACCATCTCAATTCATCACACGGATGTCGTGAGGACCGTCAAAGAAAGCGAGACTAGCACTAACAGTACCACTGAGGAGGGAAACTGAAAATAAACGTTATCCCAACCCGTCTAACCAACTTCGTAAAGTAGGTCAAAACCTCCTTTGTAATTAGAAGCCTATATCCAGTAGTGGACTATTATAGGCTATTGATTATGAAGATAATTATAAATCAAACCCTTAAATGTTGATATTTTTACACAAAATTAAATCACAGCATATTTGTGTAGTCTTGTTGACAATTCAAAATTCTGTACTTGAGGAAAACCACTGCTCTAGCTTAAACGACAAGTACCTACTCAATGCGATCATCTAGAGAGTTTTGTATTCAGTTTTCTGTGAACTTTTCTTATTTTTTCAGTAACCAGATTTTTTATTATCATTCACTTGCCTTATGTACTTTGTGTGCCGAGAGTTTTTTAGTGAGAATTTATTATTTTTGGCTAGCATCGTCCCATAAACGGTGGTATTCTGAGTCGAGTACAACTCAATTGGACTTGCATCGTCCATCACATTACGAGAATACCTATTGTATTTATTTTTATGGAACAGCGATATATATAATAGAACTGATACTTTACGAATCCTACAAACGTTCTTGCCGATGTTAGATCGGAAACCATTTTTGTCATTTATTCGCAATAATCCAATATGGAAGCGGGTGCGCGTGATCTCATTGACACTAAGCTGGGCACGGGTTGCGATCCATTATTCATGGTGTCCAACCCGTCGTGAATAATATTTGATGCGGTTTTGAAATGGCATAGCATTAGAGAAACTTCAGTTTTGCAAAATTTACTGCTTCATTAGCGGCCGGGGGGTACAGTGGGAATACACTAATTGTTTGTGGTGGTCTTGTGACTATGAAATTAAAAACAACTTGGTACAGATGTACTATTTCATAAAATAAATTACCCTCGTGTATAAAAATTCAAGAAGCACAGTGTAATCATGTTTTAATATAATCTCAGTCAATCAGAAGTACCCTAAGATCAACGTAAGTATCAATTTATCATATAATACCCAATACTCATTGAAAACTATAATCTTCTGTTTCAGGCCTATGAACTAGTCATCCTATAAACCTGTCTGACGGTAGTTTCTTCTATTTCCCGAAGCACTGCAGACTCTATATGCCGCAGCTGAAATTTTTCTTTACTTCTGTACCAATGGGTAAAAAAATTGAGATGACGTATAGCCTCCGACCGCAGGTGGTATGTAGATGCCCGTCCTGTTGTCTATGATTGCGGCTGCATCTATACTGATACGGAGTTCAGTACCAAGTCAAGACTGTCGACGTCGCGACTTATATTGTTCGGTCGGCTTTAATCGTAGTAGAAGGATAAGTACAGTGTTTTCCATACCCAGAAGTGGAAGTGGATGTCGTTTCGATATTACTAGAAAAATTAAAAACCGGTTGATAGAAGGAAGATTAAGAAGTCCGATTCGCTCTAAAAAGAAAAGGAGTTTTCGATATACTATTAAGAAGAAATTTCATTATTTAATGTATAGTCCGGTAACCCTTAAAATTTGTCAGTATCAAAACCACAGACAGGTTTTTTTACATTATGAATGCAGCAGACAATACTACGGTATTTCAATTTAACACATCAGCAAAGTACAAAACAGATATCACATTTTAGTTGTTAAATAAAAACAATTGTACTTAAAATATTACTTATTAAGCCGAAAAACAACATGGATTTATCGATGTCGATTTACATAATATATTTTCTTTACACATTTACCGAGAGCTGTGTACCCGTGATTGTACTCGTATAAATAATTATGAAAGACAGCATTAATCAGAGGTTATAAGAACAATCTCCAATTACTTACGACTGTGTTACTTATAACAACTTTGGCTCCAACATTCGGGGGCTTAACTCGAAGAAAATTCGTAATCAGTGTTTTGGCACTGTTGTACACATTTTTTGGAAGGGAGGCAAAGGCATTATTTCTCATCTTAGACCTCGTGTATGTATGTGTGTGATGATCCCGTCGTCACGGAAACATGTCCAGGGGCGACTCATTTTAGATAAGAAGCCCGTCCGTAGATTATTTTTGACTTATTGCTCGCATCGTGCTATCGTTGGAGTCTCCGAGATTTTACTGGTAACTTATAATACTTACCGCATAAAATATAAAGAATATTCTTATTCTTAGGATATGTTAAGTCTTTAATACTTGTACCTATTAAGTTAGTAGGTAAGTAAGTTTTAAATACTTGTATTTAGTTAGGACAATAGTTTAATGGTTTTTGTTTTGATGATTTTAGAGCTTTACAGTTGCAAACACTGTGTAGGTGTGCTTTTGAGTATAATTAAGGCGGTCTGCAAGAGGTGTTTATCACTATTGTCTACTAGGTATGTGTCAATGAATGTGATCACGTCTGGAGACAATATCAGCAAGTGCTTTTATCAGTGGTAGCTTAACTTATTAACAAATATACAACGCAGTTCACTGTACTACAATTCGTAATTTAAACTAAACTGAATATGTATGTGGTGTTTATTGAAACAAAAAGTCAAGTTGTTGCTCTGTAAAGAAAAAAATATTTTTTATGAAACATATCAACTGTTGCGTATCCTGAGTACAAACAAGAATTATAGATAGTACTTACTAACCTGTAAAGCGAAACAAATCAACATTTAACAAACATATATATATATGTCTCTAACTTACGATTATCAGTACGTTAATCCTAAATACCGTATGTAGAAACCTTCTTTATTTTTATCAGATACTAGCTGACCCGGCGAACTTCGTACCGCCATATTTACATATCTGTCTCAGCTTCCCACAGGCAGTGTACAGTCGCGGACAAAAAAAAATACTTTTCCCGTTATCTCTTATTTTTTTTCTTTCTAGGAAAAAAATAATGAATGAAATCGGACCATGTATTATTGAATTACAACTATGTACATATTTTGACTTTCAACCCCTCCCCCCAGGAAACAGTGCTGAATATCGGGATAAAAATTATCCTATGTCCTACCTCGTAGTATGAACTCAAATCATGCCAAGTTTCATTTCAATCCGTTCAGTAGTTTCGACGTGATGCGCGGCCCAGATACAGACAGACAGACAGACAGACAGACAGACGGACAGACAGACAGACAAAAATGAAAAAAATTACAGTTTTGGGTTTAGTATCGATTATAGAGAGCCCTCCAAAAAAAATTTTCAAAATATCTTTAATGTACAGAATTGGACCTGTTACATTTTTATTATAAGTATAGAAGAAATGGGTATATTTCGTGATATTTTAGAAGGTATCGTGATTACACTATTTTCACCTTTTCTATATGATATACCTCTATTATTTGAAATATAAAATTTATGTATTTAACTTTCATTTTGGAGTTAGTTAATAATAGTTATTATAGGGAGTTCAAAGGCGAGGTATCAAGAAAACCGACATAATTTGTAACTTTCGTAATGAAAGGGTTTTGTGACATAGACAGTCAGTACCTCGCAGTTTATTACTGGCTAGATCTGTTCCAATTCGGAATATACACTTGTTTATTTGATTGTTTTACCGGGCCATTTCCGCACTTAGCTTTTTGATTGGGTAGTTGTACGTGGGTGGAGTAGGAATACTCCAACCATCCTAGATCATCTCAGAACTTCAGCAGCCTTTTCAGGTCCCTACATGCTTCCGGGTGTGATGTTGTTTGGAGGATGTCCGCCCGTTGATCTGCCACACTTCTACATTCTGTGAAAACGTGCTGCAGCGTTTCTTCTGCCTCCATGCATCACCTGCACCCAGGGGTGGCCTTTGCGCCTATAGTGAATAGGTAACAACAGGGCGGAGATCTACATACCACCCGCAACCGGAGACACCTGCATTGTTTAGGAGACAGTGCCCTGTCAAAATACCTGTGACCTTCCTGAGGTCGTCTTTTTAGTCTAATTAAATTGCGGGCTAGTCTTTTTGATGCTAACAGAACTGCACTTTTTGTTTGCCTTCATTGTTTTTCCATTCCGCTTTATGTTTTTCTTCGGTATTAGCGCGCAGCCATGTTTTTATTTGGGCTTGGGGCAAGTTCCGGTCCACAAACTATCGTTTCCAATTCCCTTTTGGCCAATTCATCTGCAGCGTCGTTACCCATTGAGTTACTATTTCCTTTTATCCATTGGAGGGTAATTTTGTTTGTGGTTGCAATGGGCTAGAGATTGTCATGACATTCTTTGATGAGCGCAGATGTCATCTTGTTGTTTTGCAGAGCTTGAAGCACGGATGTGCATCCGTGCTTCACGCTCTGACATCTCTCTCTCTGACAATCATCTCTGACAGTGCTGTCAGAGATGATTTTGATGTTTGAGTCTCTCACATCTCTGACTGCAATTGCTTGTGCTGACTGCAATTGCTTGTGCTGCTTTGATTATGCCAACACATTCTGCTTGGAATATTGTGTTTAACTAGGCTAGAGTAGTTGATATCTTGATATTTAAGTCGTTCGAGAAGACGCCAGTTCCGGCATCTTTTTGTGTTTTGGAGCCGTCTGCTGTATATATCCTAACTTCGCCGACGCTAGAGCTATCTTTTGTTATAGTTCTAGTTCTTATAGTTGGATATAATAACTTCGGTCGAAGACATATTGACATGAAGTTATGTACGTGGGTGCCTCGAGGAGTGGAGTTATCTTAATGATCCAATGCAGAAATTTCGAGTGTGTTGCTTCTGTGTTTATCTTCCACAGTCCGTTTGATCTTACTCTTAGGACAGCTGCTATCGCTTCCTGTTGGACCAGATCTAGAGGTCTAAAGTTCAAGAGATACTCTAATGCAGCTGATGGAGCAGTTTTCATGCATCCAGTAGTTGCTACTGTGGTCAAGCGTTGTAGACTCTGAAGTTTCATTTTAGCTGTGGATAGTTGCGTTGTGTGCCACCATATCTAAAACTGATCCAAAGGTAATATACAGAATATATCACTCTATCATCAAGCAAAGATTTAACATATACCTACTAAAAGTAAACGGAAACTCAATAATCTATATAAAATTGAAAACTGTTAGAAAATTCTAAAATAGTAAAAATCAGCAAGTAGCGCCTTAAACTTATCAGGCATTTAATATTACATTAACAAATATAAAAACTATTTTATTTAAACAGATACAAAATAGAGAAGAATAACATACAAGTCATTTAAACACTATCCAAAACAGTTTCCACAAATTATTTTTTTCATTTAGCGCAAAAAAAGAAAAATGGCACAATTTAAAATGTTATTTTAACATACAATTTTGAGTCCCATATAATAAGACAAATTTAGAACCTATATTGTTTAGAAGGTAAGAATAGTCCAACCTGATTCCTTACTGTTTTATATAATATGTAACAATTACTGTTAAAAAATTTGAAGCTAAGCGCTTCTACCATTCCTATCTTACGATTAATCAATGTGCTTTTTCAGCTGAAGTATTTACATACACTCGTAAGCACATCTGGCATCACATTAAGTTAGCTCGTAGCTACCGCTGACTCCCAAAGGCGGCGGGCGGTGGCTGCGACTGAGTGACAGCCCGGCCCTTAATGCGGTTAAACAGTTAAAGCTTTAAGCCTATTCACTGTACCATTTACTAACTTGCACTGGACGTATTTATAGCCAAGCTTAGCTCTACTTGTGGTTTAGTCTTCATTACGACTGGATCTCGAGCTTATGTTGCTTAGTTTGCATGTTTAGGATGTGTAAGTTTATTTAAGTCTATCAAGATCCTTAATGATATGCTCGCAGCTTGCTTTCGGGATGTTAGGAAACGCTTCTGTGAATATTCTTATCATTTAAATTTACGTATTAATAGTATGAACTAATGGATCTGTGCAAATGTAGCTGTTATGTATTTTTAAGGGTTCCTTACATTTTACCTCGTTTCACTCTATTGCGATTAATAGGGAACCTGGCGTTCTCTTCTCTTTATTTATTTTTTTAAATACAACTCCCGCATTATGAATATAAATCCTGTGTCGCGGGGGACTTTACAAACATACATGAAACGGACACAAAGTACACCTAGACTCAGAACAGCAATTTGTGAATCACACAAAGTGTTGTCCCATGTAGGATTTGAACCCACAACACTTGATGCAGTGGACAGCGGCTTGGCGACCGCTTAAACCACTAGGCCAACCGTGCAGTCGAAATCTTCTAAATATTATAAAGCATGTTTAACCTAGTTTTAGTAACTTTTTACTGTTTTTGTAAACTGGCAGAATTGTTTCTACAGTACTTTTGATTTTGGAGGAGATTCTCTATCCATAGAGAGATAGCCATCTACAAAGCACTAAGCTGATAGGTCTACCTAAAAGTTATTTTTGCTCCTTATGTTAGAAAAAGGACATAATAATATGTAAGAAATGTAAGGCTAAATGTTGTTTTCCAAATTTTACTTCTATTATACATAGTCCTGTGTGTTTTCGCCCTTAAATTTTCTGTAAAACATATTTTCCTTTGTTCAGTAATCTGTCTCACCATAAAACAAATCCGAACCAAGTGTGTTATTAATAGTTTCCGTAAATAGGTCGTTGCGTGTATGCCTGCACGTGGTATGCATAGTAATTAATCATTTCGTACCCACTACTGAACTACCCAATTACTCGTATAGAGAAGGGCGAGTGAAGCTGAACTAGACCATCGTAATTACCAATTGCCTGGTTTATTAATATCAACTATATTTTACTTCATGCTCATGTTTCTTGGTTGTTATATTAATTGGAATTTGAATCTAATCGTAGTTGTAGTCGAAATTTTGAACATTCACAATTTGATACGTGGTAAATCATTTGAACTTGAGACTTAGAACCGTAACAAGCATTTTCATGAAGTTCTTAAAGTTTATGGTGATTTGATAGTAACAGAGCTCACATAAATAATCTGTAAATTTGGAGGGCTCTGGGACATCAGAACATATGTAGAATTTTTCTTTTTCGAAGTAATTTTGAATTAAAAATGAAAATTAAGGGAATTAAGAATAATACATTTAATAGAATTTTTTACATACACAATTTTGTAAAGTTTATTTTCAATTATTTTAATCATTTCCCATTCCTAGTGGCGTAACCTCTCACGGGACCTAATAAACACGTTTACAAGGAATTGCAGGTACATTTGCTCTTGTGATTTTTCCCCCAACAATTTTCAATTCGTTTGCCAATAATGTGTTGATTTCCGTTTCGTTATTCGGTCGGAAGACGCCCGTATCCAGATTGTCAAACGAGGGTAATGAGGTGGAAGGTTCAAGGCAGGTGGCCCTTAAGTTGAGGTTGTGTCTGATGTCAATCTGTGTTCAATTTTTATATGCAAATCCTTAAAAAATATTTTGGAGTTTAGAGTTCATAAAGACTTGAACTTACTTTATTTTTCTGCGTAATTTACTAAGCTTTTGCAATAACAACACAATTATTGAAAATAAAAGTTCTTATTTGGAAGGTGAATAAAATAGATTTAGACATGAACGCTAAAGTTTCTAATATAATATTTAATACAAATTAGGTTTACTAAGTCAGTTGCGCGACGACATGAGCATGGATTAAGTTAGCCCCGTTTCTAGTACAAAGGCCAAGCATGACAATGACAGTTAGCTTTACTTGTTCACACCTACAAGCAAAAACTGCAGATAGCATCCGCAACTGTTGAGCGAAAGCCAACCTTATGTTTAGGAGATTAAGAGATATTGAGTGCAATGTGTTGGTATATAACAATGCCCGTTTATCGTGGTGGAAACACGTTAAGCCAAGTTTCAGCCGACCTCGAGTTGTGACGAGCTTTGTAAAGAGAACTTGTATTAATTTCCACTTAATATCGTTTTGTTAATTACGTTTCTATCAGAGTATAATGCTTCAACTTTAATTGAAGTTAAGCGTTGTAGGCATAATGCTCGCAATTATGAATATAGTTTATGTGGTTTAAAAGCGTTTATGAGTGATAATTACATTGTCTTATGAGTTTTGGTAATTTAATAACTTGATAATGAGTAACGGAATAATGTTATTATAAGTTAGACATTAGCTTCATGGCTTATAAATATTATTTAATAAGAAAGTAGTAGTGTTAAATGTATGAAGTTGTACTGAAAAGACAGCAAGAGTAGTTTTAGTGTAAGTTAAGGCCTGTATTCACTTTGATTAGTGCGAGTGCAGGTGCTTAGTGCGGGTGATCGGTGATTGGTGGAAAGTACGTGAGGGCAGCGAATTCGCGGTCCGCACGTATTTTCTACCAATCCTTGATCATCTGCGCTTCACAACTGCACTCGCACTAATCAAAGTGAATACGGGCCTTTAGACTGAGCATTCTTTTTTATCAAAACAAATAGATAAGTTAACTTTGTGTATACAATATCGTGAATATTATAAAATGGAAATCAAATTACATTTTACGATAAGAATTTGAGTAAATTTAGGAAAACAGCACAATGACCTACGAAAAACTTCTTCAGTTAAGGATTAAGCAAATACTTTTTGGATTTAGCCAATCTAATGAGCTGTTTCGATACAAGTATTTAAGAAATTATAGCAACAGAGTATAAATTCAGATTTCGATTAAATTGTTATTTTTCCTTAACAACATAACCGGAAAGTTACCAACCAGTTCATATTAAATGTAGAAAAAATATGATCGATGTTCGATAATTTAATAATAATGTGGTTAAAAGTCATTGAGCTATTTGACCTGTTTTTCCTGCATTAGCAGCGAAATTGTAAAATTTTCATTTCATTATTCACTGACTGAATTATTGATATTCGAGATATTTTATAACATTAACGTTTCAAGTTACATAGTTTAATTGTTTTATTTTATTTCTATCCGAATGATTCCATATTTCGTAATACATTATGTTGCTATTTTAAATGCTTCGATAGAGTTAGAGCGACATAAATAAAACGTTCGTTTGTATAATGCATACATAATTATATATTACTACTCGACAGTCGTTTTTAGGCAGTAAATCTTTCTTATAGCAGATTTTTAAGTTGTAAATACTAACACCTAAAAACATCCATATATACATGCGTTACCTCCGCCATATTCTCAGACTGAGTAGAGATTACAGAACACTCTGTTATCGTAACCCTGACATACAACTTGCGTCTCTTCGATATTCATCAGGCTTCTCAAACACCCTCGTCGGCTACGGGTGCTTTTGATGAGGCACTTCTAACATTACCGATCTGGTCCGTATATATCATCATCATCAAGATACAAGATCGTTTATTTATGCATCATCAACATCAACCATTATAAACTGCCTCGGTGGCGTAGTGGTAGCATATGTGACTGCTGTGCTTGAGGTCTCGGGTTCGATTCCCGGGTCTGACCAAATGTTTGTATGATCTGCAAATATTTCTTTCGGAGTTCATCTGTTTATTGTTGTCTAGGTACCCATAACACAAGCTCTGTTTAGCTTGGGACTAGATGGCGTTGTCTGTTAGATGTCCAAAATATTTATTTATTTATTAATAGTCCACCACTGGACATAGGCCTTCAAAACGAGGGTTTGGCTACTATACCACGCTGGCTGGCTTGGTATAGGATTTGTTTCAAGTTTTCCTTTTCTTAGCAGTGCTTTAGTCCTGCAAAATATGCTCTTATGACACCCACGGGATGAATAAGGGTGGTAATATGTAACAAGTGACAGTAGAGACAACAATAAATAATATGTATGAATGTTAATTTAATTATCACTCATAAACACTTCATAATTATACTAGTGGTTGCCCGCGGCACTGCCCTCGAATATGTCGGTTATCAAGGCAAATTGTAGCCTATGTGTTATTCTGATGTATAAGCTATATTAATGTAAAATTTCATCCAAATCCGTTCAGTGGTTTTTGCGTGAAAGAGTAACAAACATCCATCCATCCATCCATACTTACAAACTTTCGCGATGATATTATTAGTATAGATATAGATAAACTACTAGCTTTTGCACGCGGCTTTGCTCACGCAGACTTTCATCCCCTGATTTACCTTCTTAGGGGTGAAACTTCAAAAAATCCTTTCTTAGTGCTCACTTACGTTATATAAAGAACCTACATGCATAATTTCAGGATTCTAGGTTCAGCGGTTTGGACTGTGTGTAGATCTCTGGGTATGTCAGTCACTTTCCTCTTTTGTATAATTATATAGATAGAAGATACATATTCCTAGTTGTGTCTTTAATTTAAGTCTTATTTAAACATTAGATTGTGATAGAATTGTAGTTGTGTGTGTGTAATAAAACATGACCAAATTTTTTACACCGCTTTATAACGCAGGCCACCTTTAACAAAACAATACTACCTTTGAACTGTATTCATAACTTTTACTGGAATAATTTTATTAATAAAAACAAATGGAGGTATATAGTAGAAAAGTGACAGAAGTCGAGTTTGTTGGCAACTAACTTAACTCAAGGATATTGAAGTTGCGGGTGAGGAAACCACTTCGTAACGGAGGAACAAACTGCTAACAAGATTACTCTCCGACATTTAGTTTGCTCCTCTTATACTTACAAAAAAATACTTAAAGTAAGATAACTTTTACAAATTGTTTTTCGTCTCGTCCCAGTTTTAAAAGTTTTGTTACCGCTAATTTGATGTCACTGCGGTAGGTGTTTGCTATTAAACATGAAGTAAAAACATTCGTTTCAAATATCAAATGAGAAAAAGTACGTCGAGTAGAACGCAGAACTTCCTCCTTTTTGAAGTCGGTTAAACATAATAGTCATACCATCTTCTTCTTCCTAGCCTTTATTATTCCCAAGATTATTTGGGGTCGGCTACTAGTTCAACCGGTTTTACCTGAATATCAGTTTTTCCACGGAGCGACTGGCATCGGACCTCCGCAACTCTGAGGATGAACTGAATTCGAAGGTTGAACTAGTTGTCAGTGTATTTGAGGGCACTAACTACCTAATAACGATTGTCATGGGTGTGCATGACAACCGGGACCGACGGCTTAACGTGCTCTCCGAGGCACGGGCGGGGAATCACCGCCATATTCCATACTCCGGACTGCTTTTAAGAAAAACCCAACAGCAGTCCGACCCGGGAATCGAACCCGAGACCTCTTGATCGACAGTCGCTTACGCTAGCCGCTAGACCAACGAGGCAGTAGGCCGACGAGGAAGCAGACAATAGTCATACCTTACAGCAGAATATATCGCTGAGCAAAATTAGCAACAAAATTAAATTTGAGTCAATATTGAAGTAAATAAAAGCAATACTCATACAATACAGTATTAACTTAGTTATATGTGTAAATGCAATCTTTAACAGTGGTTTAGTGTGCACTACCTTTCTCCCGTGGCTCCGCCCGCGTGTATGTCGGTTTTCGCGGTAACGAGTACCATATATGTTCTTCTTTCAAAATTTCATTGTAATCGATGCAGCGTTTAACCTTGAAAGCTTTAAATTAGATATTAAACTGCACAATTAGAGTATTAAACATTAGAATTAATTAATTATATGTAAATTAGCTGTAAAACGTGTTTAGATTTAAAATAGCAATTAAGCACATATTATGTAAAAGTTGTAACTGTTCGCAATACATAGGACCCAAAAAAGTAAAAAAAAAAAAAATCTACATATAATTACATTACACTACACTAATTAATAAAAAACAAGGCATAAATGTCCAGCTAAATTGCTGGACTCATGCAAAGCAAGGACTGCCCGTCCGTGTCCAGCTGACAATGTCTTTGACCACCCATGTCAAAGGAAACCAGCTATACATACATTAAAAAAAAAAAAAAAACCTTGAAAGCTTGACAGTCAGACCGACAGAGTTACGTTAGAGTTTATATTAATAGATTTTAATGATTCTAACAAAATAAGATATGATTGAATGAAATATATTTGATTCATTGATTCAGTGGAAAATGGATAAATCACATTTAGAAAAAGTGCAAAATGACGATAAAATAGTTACTAAAATTTTAAATTGACCGTAACCATTGTAGATTTTGTTTAGTGATTCATTTGTTATAAATGCTATCATTTCAGTACACTATAACGACCCATCTCACTGTAAAACATGATATCCATTTATAAGGACATCAATATTGTATCTAATTTTATTGGACACTTTGACATATGGCCCCATCACTCTACAAACTTGCCTATCATTTTTCCACAAGACGTATTTTTATAAAATTCCGCCCAAATTAGATCAAATTGCGTATCTGCGGACATAAAAAGGGTTCACAATATTTATCTAGGGCGCATTAAATAACGGCAGAATTGGAATAACAAATGCCTACCGTTGGGGCCAACAATAGCCCGTATATATCACAAGGCAAGTGCTAGAGGGCCGCAATTTCCGAAAGAGCCCCTCAAACGGCTATGTTCGTAACTCTAGTAAAGCCTCGATTTAACTCGGTATTGGCCACTAAATATTTATTGAAAGTAGTAATGATTATAATTGAAATATTCGGTGTCACATAATATAGAATATAGATGACGGTGTCACGATCGAGAAGCGTTGCCAGCACTTTGTTTATTTGGCAAAAAGATCCTGTTTAATTAAATTTTAAAATATGTAAGTATTTGCTCTCTAGTCAGATGTATCAATTAACTGAGGCTGTGTGATCTCAGCGATAAATAAGGACTGAAATCAGTTGATGTATTGTTTTATTAAGACGATATATATGACTATACTTATATGTATTATGTTTTATTATGGTACTTACAAATATTCAAGTCTTTGAACAGTTCATACCACCTCTGTTAAAAAATCCTTTTAGCTAAGATACAAATGTTTGCAATCGTTAACTCTTCTTTTTCTTTTATAAAATTGGCTAATACCTGTTTTGCCACGTGATTTAGCTTTGAAATGACGTCATTACTATTCATTTGTTAGTTTTCTAATACCGTTTAGGTTTGTATAATGTCAATTTGGCTAGGGAGGTAAGTTTTATTTAGGGTGTATTTATGTGTAGTGAGGAAAGGATCAATGAGAGCATCTTAAAAGTTTTCTTGTAAGGAACGAAATTTGCGAAGGTTGACCTTGACTATTAATTTTCTTTTTACATTGATGTTTCCCTTAGATGAATTACTTTCCAAGATGAGATTAGGGGTAAGTAATGTTACGTTAGCTGATGCTTATTATTTATTTCTTTTAGTTTTTTATATTTTACTCAATGCAGTCATGTTTTCTCTCGGTTGTTTCTTCGGTTCCCTGTAAAAGGTTTCCTCCGAGCGATAAAGACGCTACTTGTACCTACATACATAGTATTAAGTTCTTTTGTAATTACCTGATGGACAATAGAGTCATTATTATTGGATGCGACGTGATTGTTTGGTCTATAATATTTTATGCATAATGACAAAATTATTAGCTTAGATTTATTTTTATTTTAAAAGGAATACAAATGTTATAATTTACTTTTATAAACTTATACGATACTGACGAAAAGTAGCGTAGTTTATAGCATAGTTAGTGCGTATCGCGTGTGTTTACTTGGTACTACGCGCCTTTTTTCTGCTTCAACAAGAACAAGGCGGTGCGTTACCTACCTTTTTTATTTGATCTGAGTGTATAGTAGACTAAACCTCCTTCCTCCTTTGTTAAAGTCTGTTGATATAATGTGATGAATTATTTCTTTCAGGTAACAGCACTGCCTCACTTTTGAGTCATAAATTCGTATGCTTCTGCTTCATCATCTTCAGTTTATCGCAACCCATTCCTGGACATAGCCCTCTTCTAGATTATTAGATCACTCAATAGATTTCAATAATTATTAGGTCATGTCTATTCCGTTTTACCATTTCGACATTCCATTACTGTCATTAATAGATAGAATGGCATTCGAAGCCGTCGTTAACGATTGGTTATTAATGTACCTTCAATTTATTTAAATATTTTATTTAAATTTAATTATTTAACGATTACGCCGTCGTAATCGTTAAATAGATCGGCTGTCACTGGTAGATAGCTGATGATATAAGGAGTAACTTAGGTTACTTTTCAGACTAGCATTGCCCCACGGCATTACCCGCCGTTATTGTTGTACCGCGGGTAACACCGCGGGGCTCGGCTAGTTAATAATATTGAGATATTGTAAGATTCTGAAAGGACTTAGTATTATTTCTTCTTGACAGTGAAATTCATTTATACGTCTAGTCATCATCTTCAGAATGTATTACAAGTTCTAGAACAAATATTACACATTACAACTAAATGAATTGCTTAAATACTCTTGAAATTTAATCGTGATTACCGTGTTTTCAATTCCATGCTTTTATGTAAAGCTTTTTTTAACAAAGCCAGTTCTCACAAAGACGAGTGAAGCCTGTGTGACGACAACTCGTTAAAATTTTAATCCGCTTCGATATAAATCTGATTGAAAGTGCAATGCCGCACGGATCGTTACGTCCATACAACGGAACGAGACACATGTGTTGCTACGTAACGTACTCCCAAACAATTATACGTATAAAAACCATTTATCTTAAAACAAAACAACAGTAAACACTTAATTTGCAAACGTTATTAAACATAACTTTATTTCAACTCATTTTTCTCATTGATTGATAACGAGGTTTCTGTTTATAACGGCTTAATTAAACCAATGATCGCCGAAACCTACCTTTTGATATCCTCCTTTTCATTTTCTGCAAGAAATAGGGGTGATAGTCACCGTTATATTTCATTACCATCATTATATTAGTCTGGTCGGTCCGACCGGGAGCATTTTCACAAAAGGCCAACCCTTTAAAGGTTCAATGGGAAAATTGAGCATACGATTCAATGAGGTTTGAACGTCTGGAGGCAAGTTTCCGATGCAGACAGCTTGATGGCGCCTCATCATCGTCTGCACATGCAAACTGTTATATGTATACCTAACTACCTCTTTTGCGACTTCGAGATGTTTTTACAACAATCATTTTCAGCTTCAACGATCGATCGCCTTGGAGTGTGCTCAAGCAATTTTATGTGTAGTGACCTCAGTTTGTTTTTTATTAACATTTTTATTGACGTTGAAAATTACAGGCACTAAAAGGCAACATTTATAAATATAATGTGTTGAAAAATGAACAACGACAAAATCTTGAATAATTTCAACTGGCTTTAAGTACGTACTTGGAATGGAAATAGTAGAACTACGTCTTGTCCAACCGTTGAATGAACGTCTTTGCCTTGATACGGTTTGTAGACATTATAACAGCTTGGATACTTTTTACTTATGGTTTTTATTATTTATGTTATAAACGTTTACACGAATGTAGACTATTAAAGTGACATTCTAGTGATGGTAGAGTGTCACTTTAATAGTGTCCATTCATGAATTCCATTCATTTCCCTGTCTAAACTGTATTTAATCGACAACGGTGATATAGTGTACTCGTATCTAAATTATTTTTAGGTATTGAAATATTGAAATAAAGGCGAGATCTGAAGATTATTATGATCTCAAACTGGTCAGGGGACTCAGAGGTATTGATCTAATATGTTTTGTGTTAAAAAGGTTTACATTTTAGGGACTGCTTTAGGTCAGGCTTTCAGGATATTCATTCATATTTAGAAACCAGGATTACCATAACCAGTAGACAAGACTCCGTTGTGTATTTATGAGGTACTCATTGAGGAATTACCTCCTCCCTCAAGTACAATTTTGTTTCATTATAAGTAAAATTTCTCCAATCAGACTTTACGAATAGTGTCTAGATAAATCTTAACAAAAAATAATATATAAGTAACTAGCTGTGCCCACGACTTCGTCCGCGTGGAACAGTGACTTTGGGTAGCAGTTTTAATTATTAAGTCTAATATTATTTTAAAATTAGACACACGTTTCACTGTTAAAATATATTTAAGTATTTACACATATGTACAAAAAATAAAAAGTATTTTATATGAGTTTATTTCGACATTCGACATGGCCAAGGCTTTCAACCTGTTCTTGCACCGTTCGCTTCTCTCCGAGCTCTAAGCATTCGGTCTGCCTCCTAGACTCGTCTCTAGATTGACGCTTTTCTTCATCAGCGCCTTCGCATTAGGGTTCTTTGCGACGGACGGCGCGGCCTCTGTTTTTCTGGAGGTAAACGCTAGCGTACCTCAGGGTTCAGTCATGTTGCCCAAGATGTTTCTTCTGCATGTCAATGACATATTAGCCCTTGGCAATATACATTGCTATGCAGACGATAGCACAGTGCATGGGCGATATCATGGATACCCTGCAGCCAAGATGGTAGACGTTGAGGAAAATCGATAGGAGCTTGTCGCTGAGCTCGACCGGGTTTTGAACCGCATTTAACAATGGGGTGATGAGAATCTGGTCGAGTTCAACGTTAAGAAAACACAGGTGTGCCCGTTCTCTACCAAAAAGTCTCCGTTTCTTCCCCTCCCCACTTTTCAGAGCACTCAACTGCCACTACGGGATAAGCTTGGTGTCCTGGGCATGGATATTTGCCGAGACCTCAACCCACGGGAGTAAATCGAGGGCACCACTAAGGCAGCCTGAACACTGTGAGACGGTTTTTCGCGCCCGAGCATTTGTGTCTCCTTTATAAGACCCAGGCTCGCTCGTCCGTACTGTTCTCATCTTTGTGATGGATCCAGGCAGTATTTACTTGATTTTCTCGATCTTTTGCAGCGGCAAGCAGTCCGCATTATCAACAGTCCCGATACCACCGAGTCCCTTGAGCCTCTGCAGTTGCGGAGAGATATCGCCTCTATGGCAGTCCCCTACCGCTTTACCATGGAAAGTGTTCTGAAGCGTTCTTCCAACTGATTCCACCTTCTCCCTTCCTCTACAGAATAACACGTGCTGGCCTTGGAAGTCACCGCCTCAGTGTTAGAAATACGCTCTCGAACCAAACGGTTTGGTTCTGCATTGTCTGCTTTCTCAGCTAGTATGGTTGCCTCCACTGTTGGATTCTACTTGAGTTTTCTCTCAGGCTGAGCAAATTCTTCTCAATTTTTACAATTATTAAATACTACGTTTTTGATTTGCCCTCTTTTGCCAAAATATAGTGATTGATCTGATTTGATACACGCGATTATGCTGCCCATTGGAAAAACATGTTTTTTTTCTAATTGAACTGCAACTTTACCCGTCTGTCTTTGGGCTTTGATAGTTTTTATTGCAAATGTTGTTTTCAGCGGAAACTGCATTCTTTTAAATTGAAATTGCAGTTAAGTTTGAATTATTGGAATACGGGTAATTAAAACATTTTCTTTGTTGTGTTGTGTTTCACTACATAGCTTTGGCGCTCAAGACTCCTTATTAATAGGACTGGAACATTAACTTTCAGTCTCAACTTATGGGAAGGCGCTCCTGATAATTCTAAATAGTTGAGAAACTTTATGCATAAGCTATGATATGACTGGTTCAGTTTCCCTTGCATTGTTTCCTGAGAGGTATTCGATAACATCTTCCTCCATGTCTGACATGATCCGTTCGTTTATTTGATAACTGTCTCATTAGTCGACGGATCAGAATAGATATTATTTTTAGATCATGTGTGCCATCATATACCAGGACTCAGTTGTCACTGTCATTTAGCATACAATCTTCTCCTATTTTTAGATTAGCATTTGCATATTGACACTGCTCATAAATCATTGTGAAGTTGTACTCGCATAATTGTATTAAGACAAAACTTTTTAACATGTACCCATAATACATATGTTTCATACAGACATTTATTTCATCTTGCGGCGTACCCCTTTTGCCTTTTTTTGTGTTTAAGTCCCCCCGGATACTTTTCTTCCGATTTTTTCACGAAGAAAATTATTTGAATAAACAAAAAATCATGTAAACAAATCGAATCCTAGTGAATAATAACGAATTTGTAGTGGCAAAATTCAACATCCGCATGCGGCACAGTCGTCTGCCCTCACGTGTCTGCCCGTTCGGGTAAGCACACTTAGGCTTGTGATAACTCAGTAAATGTTACATCTGAATAGCTCTAATATTTTGTCTCCTGTCGCAAACTCATGAAGCATTTTCACAAATCTTGCATATTTCCATACAAACTTTTATCCCCTATTGCTATTTTACGCCCTTGATGGTAAATTTTTTACAAAATTTAAATGGCGTTTTTATTTATTTATTTATTATTTATTTATTTATTAAAAACTTTATGCACATTTGTACATTGGCGGACTTAATGCCCAAGGCATTCTCTTCCAGTCAACCTTAGGGTGGTGTAGAAATCTAGTAAGGTAGGTGGTGCACAGAGGTTACATGATCAATAAAAACAAACAAAACACATAAAAATAAACATAGACATAGTAAATACATAAATATTTATATAAATATACATACATACACGCATACACATTATATTCGTACACTATGACAGTCCGAGTCCAAGGTGAACCAATTATCGATTAGTAGTTCCTGCCGTTTCGCTAAGAAGGAGATCATGTACCTGCTTTTTGAAAGTAAAACGGTTTGTTGACATCCTGATTTCGAGTGGGAGAGCATTCAGAGTAGTACCGCTTGGACAAAGAACGAAGAGTTCGTGAAATCTGAATTGTGGGAGGGACATAAGAGGAGCAGATTATTTTCTGAACGAAGATTTCTGTCGTGATTCGAGGACAGATAACGGTAGTATTGAGCAAGGTATGTAGGAGAAAATGGTGAGTTGAGAAATGAAAATAGGGAGGTAAGTGCTCGCTGATTGCGGCGCAGGCAGATGGGCAACCATTTTAGTTGGGAACGATAGGCTGACACATTGTCGTACTTCCTCAGATTAAAAATGTATCGAATGCAGTTATTAAGAAGGCGGTCAAGTTTATTGAGGAGATCTGCATTCAGGTCGAAATAACATACATCACCATAGTCAATTATTGGAATTATTAAGGATTGCATTAAAGTTGTTTTAGTGGTAGTTGGCAAGAAGTTTTTGAGACGATATAACGATCGCATGTTTCCCGTTACCCTCTGGCTGACATAAGTAACTTGAGCTTGCCAATCAAGGGTCGAGTCGATGAGTGAGCCCAGGTCTTTAACTACGGGGCTGAACGGAATGACTGAGCCACTGAACACTATTGGTAAGATTGAAGCAGTATCGATTCTGCTTATCATGCGTTTGGTTCCTACTATTATCGCCTGGCATTTAGTTGGGTTAACCGACAAGCCAAATCTCGTCGACCTAACGTTATGGCCTCTAAGTCCCTGTTGACTTCTTCGATAGCTTGCGTTATGTCCTCCACTCTTGCCTGCGAATACACTTGCAGATCGTCAGCATACAGGTGATACGCACTCCGAAGTTGTTGAGATATCTAATCAACAGCCTAAAAAAATAATTTTAAGATTTTAAAGATTTTAGCTTAAAATGACGATACTTTTGTAGAGATTTTTGAAGTTTAGAAACACTGTTTTGTAATTTGTCTTATTTATTTCTATTAATATAATGAACATACAAATCAGATTTATGAATGTATGTATTAATCATAGATTATTATATTAATTTAAGTCTTCGTTGAAAAAGTGAAATCCTTTTAATTAATTTGACATTCTTGTTTACTCGTTGCCAAGACGCCCTGTGTCACCAAGGTAACGCGCAGGCGTGTGGCGAGTGAACCACCACTCTTCTATCTTTCATCCCCCCTTTCAACCCCTTATTACCTTTTTTTCGCAATAAAAAGTAGCCTAAGTCCCATCTCAGGCTCTAGACTATCTGTGTACCAAATTTCATTGTAATCGGTGCAGCGGTTTGGCCGTGACAGCAAGACAGACAGACAGACAGAGTTACTTTCGCATTTATAATATAAGTATGGATAAATACAATAGATGGCGTGGTGAGGTAACGCTGAATTTCGATATCATTTCATTCACAGTGACACTGTAAGTAGTTTTAGGAAATTGTTAAATTACAAATAATTAAGTTTTTTTTCTTATTACATTTTTTTTTTTTTTTTTTATAAATATTTCGGACATCTAACGCACAACGCCATCTAGTCCCAAGCTAAGCAGAGCTTGTGTTATGGGTACTAGACAACTGATACAAATACATAAATACTTTTTTTTTGTAAATACATACATATTATACATAGAAAACACCCAAACTCCGAAACAAACATTTGTAGATCATACAAACATTTGGTCCGACCCGGGAATCGAACCCGAGACCTCATGATCAACAGTCGCACACACCAACCGCGAGACCAACGAGGCAGTCGTAATTGTATGATAGGTATGATATACAACATAATATATTATCTTAATATATTAAGATTTATCATCATCATCAGCCTATCGCAGTACTCCTGGAGATAGGCCTCTGTAATTGCATGCTACTTGGTTCGATCCTCGGCTTAGATTCAATTTAAATATTTTTAAGCAAAATATTTTCCACAATTACGAGTGAGTAAAATTGTTTAAATTTCTAACAAATGTGTTGTTTGTGACAATACAAAGAATTATTCCACGCAATTTATTGGCTCACGTTCCACACCTGTGATTGTGATTGTATGTAGAACAACAGCGATAATGTAACATGTCTCTTCAATATCGTGTCTGTGATTGTCGCGACAAGTGATTCAACAAATTGCGCATTCATTTTGTCGCCGTCTCATGGGATGCTCTCTGTATTATTCTTGTGCAAATAGTAGCGAACGTTGGCTCATTCTATCAGTTTCCGCCACATCAACTCCACTCCTCTCGACAATGCTTTGTTTCTGACGGGTGGCTCAGTCGGCTACCTTCACATCGACTATGGCTGGCAAAGCCTTATTAATAACGCGTCTATATGTACTTACTCGTATCAAAGAGTGTTTAATGATGTACATTTATAGCTAACTGTTTTAGAGTGAGATAATACAGAACGTGGATTACTTATGCTTAAATTAAGTAAATGTGTTTCACAGTTTCGGTTGTTTCACACAGATTTGTTTTTTTTACAGATTACTTCATTGAAAGTGTAAACTATTAATGTAATTACTTTTAGCTAAAGTACAAGGTATATTTGTGATTGTCTTGTAAATGCTGTTGAATGAACGCCAACTATGAGCATATAATAAAGAAAAGCAGCAAGTCTAGGTGGAACGAATGCTTAAGAAAATATTTTTATGTACGTTCATAATATAATACTATTATGTATATAAATTTACACTTTCAAGCTGATATTTTCGCTACCTAGCTTTGTTTACATAAAAAATGGTTTTATTACGGGGGTATTCTTGTTTAGAATTTGCTGCGTATGAAATGAATGCCTAGGGCGGAACACGTGAACCTTCTTTTACATTTAATTAAGAGATTTTTTTCAGCGATTATTATATTACGAGTATCTTGTACTATTATCCGACTAAAAATGTAAAAGATATGATAAAAATGAGATTTCTTTTGTTAAAAGCCTGTTTTGGAGAATATTTACGAAATTATTTTACTATACCTATTGTCTGACTTAAATTAAGAAACAATTTTACAGCTGGGTTGTTATATTAATTTAGAACTCATCTATACACAGAAATGAAAAAATGAAAGAGATTTTCTAATAAAATGAAAATCTACTGTATAAGAAAATCACTTCATTAACACAATTTGGATGGGCGTTTTGTAAATTACCTTTCGTTAGCTACAATTTATCTTTATATTTTAGATTACTGCAAACCTTTTCTAAAATCGGTGGCTTAGAAATTGTATACAACAGTAGCAGTAAAGTATGGGATGGGACTAATCCCGCCCACACGCCCACCACTGTAACTCCTGTACACCAGGATCAACAGCGGTGACCCACGAAAACACCGAGTTATGACACTCGGGAAGTCCCAGGAAAAATTTAACTGTCTTGGAACCCGCAACGAAATTAATCAGAAGAAAACTGGAGGAGTTGGAAATATAATAAGTCCACTTCCCTCCTTAGCAAAGCGGGAGACAAAATGGAGTCAAAATAGGCAGACGCCTTTTTCAAACCGGGAAGCACCACGGATAAAAATATTATGGGTCCTAAGTGAGCTATATTTGATTTCTATAGTATGTATGGCAGAATCGCTTAAACGCACGGAAATTCACCGCAGTTGACACAAGATCCCCATAATATACTACCCCAGACGTCATTTGTAAGCTATTTAGCATCATGTTACGTTCATTGTACCAAAGACTACATTCCCAGAGGATATGATGAGCCGACTGTTCACAGCTAGAATCAGGTGTTGAGCATTGACACAATGGTGAATCGACTAATTTAAATGAGTATAGTTTGCTCTTAAAGTTACCGTGGCCTGTAAGAAATTGAGCGACACAGTGATCTACCTCGAGCCATGTCCTTGACAACCTTTCGCGAACAGATGGAAAGAACTGGTAAAGGTGGCGCCCCTTAGATGATTCGTCCCATCGTTTCTGCCATTCATCCAAGAGGTCGTTATAGACATTGGTTTTTTGTTGAAACAATCTTATGATTTTACCGCGGTCTCGTATGCCCAAAAAATCGCATTCCATGTTTTGTAGTGTGGAATAGTACATGGCTGCACGTCTTTGCACCTCGAGATCGACCGGAAGAACACCTGCCAACACCGGTAAAGCCTCAGTGCTAACCGTCCTATATGCCTTGCACAAGAAAATCAATGCAGGTCGTTGGCCTTGTAACAGTTTGCGACGGACAGCACCTACAGTCGCCCTATCTGCCCATACAGGAGCACCATAGCAAATAGAACCCAAATAAGTAGCTCCATATATGATCTTTAGTGTATTATATGACAGACCCCATGTCGCAGTTGATATCCTCGTCAGTGCAAAGAAACTCTTTTTAGACTTTTCATTAACTGTTCAATAAATGAAAAATTTCTTTCTAAAACCAATCCTAAATAACAAACCGAGGTTTTATTTTTAATAGTAATATTTTCAAATTTAATACAAGGCGGTGATTTGAGGTTACCTTTCAGAAGTAGCTGGAAGGTTTTGTTTGGTGCAAACGTCAACCGATTACGCCCACCCCACCGAGATATTAAGTCCAAACATTCACTGGCCAGCCTCTCAAGCCCCGTTCTAGTATCCGACTCTATCAATAACAAACCGTCGTCCGCGTACGCATTCAGGGTACATCCGGACGGCACAGGCATTGCCAGAAAATCGTCGAAGCCTATGTTCCACAAGTATGGTCCTAGCACTGACCCTTGAGGACACCCCATCGTAAGCGCCTTCGACACAGAATGATGCCCAAGTCTCAATTTAGTAGTACCTTGTAAGAAGTACGAGGAGATAAGGGAATAAATATTTTTAAAGCAACCTCTTAATTTTAATTTTAGCAATAGCATGGGCCACCACGCATTGTCAAAGGCGCCAGATATATCTAAGAAGATGCCCAAAACGTATTGAAAACTTGACTCGGTGACAGCTTTCCTTACAGATATAACCGCATCAGTTGTCGATTTTCCCAACGTAAAGCCGAATTGTCTATCATGAAATTTAACTCCACCCGGTAGAAGTCGTGGTACTACAAGACGCTCTAAAAGCTTTCCCAGCGATGGTAACAGTGTTATGGGTCGATAGGATTTAGGATCGTCCGGCGGCTTATCGCCGCTTTTTGGTATTATTCGAATATTACCGCACCGCCAAACACTAGGAAATACTCCTTCCGCAATGCAACGTTTAAAAACTGTTAAAACCGTATCACCCGAAAGTTTACAAGCTTCTTTTATCATTTTGTTTGATATTTTATCGTCGCCCGAAGCCTTATTTAGTGGCAATGACCTAACAATACTGAGGAATTCGTCTGAAGATGGTAAGTCAGACATTGGAGACAATGGTGGTTCAATAGCCCACTGCCTAATTTGTCGGTGATAATCCGTGTCATCCTCCGGCCGATCGTCAGGCACAAGTGATTCTAAAAGATATTCTGTGGTTTGTTCTACTCCTGTAGTATAACTATTATTAATTTTGATGTTCTGTACGTATGCAAGGTCGATTGATCTATTTGCTTTAAATTCATGATACAAAGGTGACCAGGGACCCTCTCTATCGAGTTTATCAACAAGTTTACGTATTAAATTTCCCTTTGATTTCTCCACAGCAGCTCTATAATGAGACCTGGCAACTCTAAGAGCAATAAGAGCATTATTGTAAATATCTCCTGTTACGTTACGCTTTTTAATGTCATTTAGTTTTTTACGAGCTTTTCGATAGATTCTACGTAATTCGACTAATTTATAATTCCACCAATCACATCTACGAGTGTTAGTGATAGATCCACGGCCGATACAAACATCAGCACAATATGTGAAAGTATCTGATAATATGTTTGCGCTTTCCTCAGCTGATAGACCACTGCGACTGAAGTCTTTGGCATGTACTGCAAAGAGTGAACCAAATAAAGCCCAATTTGCCCCTTTAGTTTTATACCTAAAATTGTAAGGAGTTCTTTGTGGATATTGTGCAACCATTGGTATGAATTCGTACACGATTAAGCGGTGATCACTACAGGATGCGTCCGGTAGGACACGCCATCCAGATATCGAGACGTCGCCGCGCGTAAGCGTCACGTCAATAGAAGACTCACCCATTGGGCTGCAAAAAGTTGGTGGTGCATCAGGGGTATTGTGGATAGTAAGATTCATTTCCGCAATAAAATCTTCAACCGTACAGCGACGAGCCATGTCAGCTGCACGCAATTTGCCATACCATAAAGTAGAAGAAGCATTGACATCAGCGCCAATGATAATTTTGTGTCCTATGAGGGACCGCAAAACGAAACGTAAATGATGTAGATGAGGATCAATAGGATGTGAAAATTGAAAATAACAGCTCACTATGTAAACCCTACAGGTAGAGGATGAGATCTCAGCAACGGCGCAGTGTGACGTCATAAGGTTACGCAAAGATGTTACCGTAAAATTAGAACTTGCAACATATATCCCAGCCCGCGACCGGCCATCTAGTTGTACTACATAATTCCGCAATTGAGCGCTTTGATATTGCTCTTGTATAAGGACAATGTCTAACTTTTGTTCCAAAACTAAGCGATCTAATTCTGACGTGGCTATTTTATCATTATGAAGATTTAACTGGCCTATTGAGATATTATCCATTTTATTAAAAAGGTACTACAGCTACTACTGTATAAGCTATTCAGTAATTAGTATTTAGGATTAGCTGCTCTAATTTAAGTTTATATGTGGAGCAGTCTTGTGATCCACATCGATGGTCACATGGTTTTTTGTACCGGCTGCATTGTGCGCATTTCGGTTTAAAATCTGGTGTGTCCTTATCCGGGCAAGCCCTTGTATCGTGGCTGGCCGCGCAATTAGCACACGTAGGAGTTTTAATAGTGCAAAATTTTTGAACATGACCGAATTGTTGACAGTTTAAGCAACGAACTACTTCTAAGTCGTCTATAAACCTACATGTGGCCCAGTCTATATATAATTTATCTTTTGTGCTAGCCAAGTGTTTCCTAACCTCTGTCTCTAATTCTAAGCCTATCCATTGACGTCCGTTTTCCAGTTTACGATGCCTGACAATTTTGGTCGTTTTTAAAAAATCGCTTTCGCTTAATTTTAATTCGTCCTTGATATTCTGACGATATAATGCTGTTAGGAAGGTACGATCCTCCATAGAACCGGGCACGTCTTTTACAATTATACGGGGCCTTTCGGCTTTTCTAAGCGTAAGCCTACAGATTTAATGGCGTTTACTGCTTCTAGTTTTTTAAGCTGCCGTTCATTTGCGACCCGCAACACGACGCCTGCCTTTGCGGTTTTTTTGACGCCTACAATTTGAAAACCTTCGTCGCTAGGTTTAATAGCCTTCATGAGAGCTTCTTTTGTAGCTGACGAAGTTGCATAGTCCGCTGAACGTTCCGTAGTAGGATACGCAATAACACACGGCCTAGATACGCGCGCCTCAGCGGACACCGGACACGGGGCTGATCCAGGTGGTAAGCGAAGCCTAAGCTTGTCCGCGTACGTCAAGCCCGGCTGTTGAACGGCGACACCCCCCACCCGGCGCTCGAGATTCGCTAATTTCGTTTCATTGCTAGCAGATTTAATTGCCAACAATGAGACGATACCGGTAATCCGCTGGGTTACGTCCATAATGGCGGTCCTATTCCCCACATTCATTCGCGACCCCTGATCGTTTACCAATTCGTTAATTTTTGGCAAATATTCGGTTGCCTGAGACACCAACTCAAAATAATCATACTCCCCACAGTTATCACGACCACTAAGAGACGAAACACTCTCGCCCAAGTCCGAAGCCCTAATTCGTTCAGTTCTACTTTCATTTGACGATAAATTTGATGGCGACATTCTACCAAACAATTTATTTCCGGTTGGTGTTCGAAATTCATTTGTACCACCGGGATCCGGCAACTCGCCAACAACCGACATGGCCAAACAAAGACACACCAGACAAAAGAAATATCATTAAAAACAACTTCAAAATCAAAAAACACGAAAAGAAAATTAATACAAACAAAATATTACTCCTACCTACCTTTATGAATAAAATAAATTGACTTACCGATAGCCGTAGTAAAAGAAACTAACACAATATTTGTATTTATAAGGCGTAAAACTTACAGATTATTTGTCAAAAACACTATATACAACCTTATACCGCCCACAAACCGGGTAACAGTCGCAAGGATACACAAAAACAATATTTAAATTATTAAAACGCGACGTCACACGTGAACCGTACAGACCCGCGGAGGGAAGTGTGTGTAAAGTATGGGATGACTTAAATATTTTATTCATTTATGTTGTGGCATCAAATACACGTCGTACTTTTCTAAAAATCGTATATTACCCCAAAAGATTTCCCACCCTTGTAATTTGTAAAAACATGTGGCTTATTATCTTAAGATTAACACTAATTAGACCCTACGAAAGCTTGGCAGAGACCTCAAAGTAAGTGCTTTCCTTTGAAAACATTGCTACTTAATTAAAGCTTACCATTTTAACTTTAAATTTAAATGTAGAAAATGTTTAATAAATAATTTAAATTTCCAGCTGCATTTGTACTGAAATATTTGTGTAGTTTAATAGTTTTATGTTTGTACATTTAAACAAGCGTCTAATTAATAAATATCATATCGTGCTTCTCTTACAGGAAAGGAGCTTTGAACAAAGAAAGCGAAGTTTTAATGATTTTAAACATTTGCGAAAGAATTTAACGATAAAAGTTTGTAGAACTTTATTGTCTTTTAATAAAGATAACACAAGTGTAATGAATACAAAAGATGGCCGCAGCATACATTTTTTAAATAATTTATGTTAAATGACGTGAAAAGCAAGACCCGTAAAATAATACCCGTAATAGTTTGACCATCAGTTTATTGAAAGTTCAAGGATTATTAGGTTCGCAATTTAGTTTATTTTTTATAAACCTTTTTCCAAATGTAAATAAAGTATAACCCGATTACATCAAAACTATTGTCAAATTTTTTATAACCTATGTCAACCGGACTATTATTATAAAATCGGTTCTGTAGCTTAAGCGCTACGATGGGACATACATACATTGACCGCAAAACTATTACCTTTCTTTTTGGTTTCGCCGTAGTCGAGTAAAAAAAGATACCAAATCCTTAGAGCTTTACTTAGGATTATACACTATTTAAAAGTAATTGAAATCTTGACTATCGTAAGCTGATATGTAACACTCTATTTGTAAAGACTCCAACCTAAATAAAGAAAGAAAATACGATGATTAATCATACAAAATAAAAATAAAACAATTGTAGGTACAACATAAAAACATTAACTAGACTAAACAACAAAACAAACAATAAAATAATCTGCCTGTGTGACGAGAAACAGCTTGCCTTTGCTACGGTCATGTAGGTCTGATTTTCAGCTGATGTATAAAAATAAAATAAAATTGAAATAAAGGTACATAGGTAGGTATGTTATAGGTAATAGTATTTTATTTTACAGGTAATAAAGTCTACTTCCGTTAATAAGCATAACTGTTCGATACTGGTTTCTTGCTTCAAAGGATTGTATGAAAGACCATATTGTTCAATCAATTGTGATCACTGACCCGTTAGTTAATTGAATTAATGATTTTGATTGATCTAAATAAGGCAGTGGTTGTGTTAATAATATATTATTTATAATATACTATACCTAAATGATAATAATGCCTGCCTGGTTGGTCTAGCGGTTAGCGTAAGCGACTGCCGATCAAGAGCAGCCCGGAGTATGAAAGATGGCGGTGTTTCCCGCCCGTGTCTCGGAGAACACGTTAAGCTGTCGGTCCTGGTTGTATTGAACATCAATAGCGATCGTTATTGAGAAGTCAGTGCCCTCAAATATACTGACAACTAGTTCAACCTTCAAATTCAGTTCGCCCTCAGGGTTGCGGAGGTCCGATGCCAGTGGCTCCGTGGAAAAATTGATATTCAGGTAAAACCGATTGAACTAGTAGCCGACCCCAAATAATCTTGGGAATAATAAAGGCTAGGAAGATGATGACCTATATGATAATATGTTGGCTATCTGACGCAACACCATTTAGTCCCAAACTAAGTAGAGCTTATACTATGGGTACTAGACAAGTGATATAAACACATTTTTACTTTGTATTGTAAATATGTATGTATTATGCATAGAAAACACCTAAACTCCGAAACAAATATTTGCAGATCATGCAAACATTTGGTCCGACCCGGGAATTGAACCCAAGACCTCATGCAGCAGTCGCAAACGCTATTAATACACTACAGAAATATCTAATTAGTTTTAATCGAATTGTATGAGACTGCGTGTACAGAATTATGGATATTTCATCATGTTTTAAATATTTCATCATATTTTAATCAGTCAATCTATCTTTCATACTATAAGTTTTGCTTAGTTTGAAACTAAATGGCGTGGGTGCGTCAGACGTCCAAAAGACTTTGCAAAATAAATTAGCCTGAAGTTCCTTTTAAATATTTCCAAGTAATTGTATCAGTTTATTTTTTGTAAAAGTTTCCAGTTTTTATTTTGTTGTATTTGGTTACTTAAACTCTTATTAACCTAATTTACTGAATATTAAATTACCTGCTTAAATTATTCAAAATAACTTTACCTAACAACTACATTTAAAAAATAGAAAACAATACACATGAAAACCATTTATAATTAATAAAGCGAAGTGACTGCTGTAAGTCAATACTTAACCAGGCATAACTTACACAGAAAACAAATATAGAAGTTGACTGAAGAACTGTTTTGTCCTTCCATCGTGTTAAAAGCAGGACATGTATAAAAAAGTGTAAAATACAAATACATGGACAAATGTAAACTGTAGTCCGTCACGTCACTTGTCCGCATTCGCTCGGAATAATCTGATTAGAGTTGTAATTTCCTGTCTAGCTGACGATCATGGCATCGAGCACAAACGAATACATACACAACAAAACATTTCAATTATAAGTTTTTAAACACTCCCCACGAACTGTTAGGGATAAAAGGAAATGAAGTGAGTCCAAAATTCCCCAATGTTTTCTCTAAAGTCACTAATAGAAATTCTGCAGAATATAATGGAGATAAAAATATTTTGAATTTTTGTAGTGACAACGGTTTCAAATCCTTTTAATACAGATAAAGCGACTAATTTATCTATGAATATAATGACATTGTATGATTTTAAGAATTAAATTATTAATTACTTGTTTGGAAGTAGTCGTTCCCCTCTGTCACAGTACCTATAAGTTCGAATGGGCCTAAGCCTTACACTGTTATGACACAGAACGTAATTAATTATGTGTACGCGAAATTTTGATTGCTTTGTTTTATTGTTATGTGTGAAATCGTAGTGGCAGGCGATTGTTTTTATATGCGAGTCTAAAATGTGTATGGGTCGAGATTCTCCAGGTAAAAAATTATAGAATGTTTTGTACCGGGAAATCTGTGTTGCTCTGGGCTCATTAATTACAATTTTATCTATTCATTCTCTTTTTAAATTTAATCGAAATCAAAATCCTCTGAAGCATATTTATTTTCCTATTTTTTTCGTTTACCTAAGTATATCCTAATTTACAATTTGCTCTAAATTGCATTTATAATAAAATCAAGAATAAATTTTCAAATTTGAAATATGGCAAATCCATTCGGTTGTATTTTTAAATACAACTTGCGTCCTGTCTGATAATTTCTTGGCTAAGTTATAAATATTTTAGTCAAATAACCAAACGAAACAATACAGTAATATGCTCTTAAATGCTATGAAATGTATTTAGCTTTAATTCCGCGAGACAAATATCCAGGTCTGAAAGCAGGACACAAATCCCACCGTCATGCATACTCACATGCACATATGGGTATCATGCATATGCACACATACAAAACAAGCGAGAAATAATTAGCATGCCATGCAACCAAACCTATACTCGACACGTGTTTCGCCCCTCCACGGGGCATCCTCAGGGGATGTTGACTCGTCGAGCGTTCGAGCTCAAACGCTCGACGAGTCAACATCATGGCATACTTTGCGGAAATCCATGACATTAAATGTATTTCATAGCATTTAATGTCATGGATTTCCGCAAAGTGACGCCTGATTCCATAACTTATAGTAATATGCTAATTACACCTAACATTTATAAAATGTGTGTACCTCATTTTCTTTTAATGTAGTAGTTTCCACAAGTTATAAGATATTCAACGTATTTTCATCTCACTTGACATTGGCAGAATAGGGAATATGCCTGTCTTTTTTTTATTTCTTAATCTGATCTTAAATGTCTCCATAACATAGAAAAAAATATAAATAGGCTTGAAAATAGTCAAACTAATTTTCAAAGTGAAATTTAAAACACCGACTAAAATTTACCTATTCAAACGCCGCCATTTTTCGCGCGCTATTGACATAACAAATGACGTCATAGTCATTTCGTGTTTATTTACTATTGAGTGTTTTAGTTAATTTCGATAATGTAACAATCGACGTCAGATTTCGTTTCGACCAATAGGATGCGTTTTGTAAGTTTGAATTTCCCTCCTTTCATTTTCACTTTTTATTTAATATTTTCTGGGTTTAAATAATCACTAAATAAAAAAAATACTTTTTATGTATATTGTAAAGACAATAAAGAATCTAGAAAAAAATGTTTAGGACAAATAAAAATTTTATGCATATTCCCTATTGTCGACAACGGCACAATTTGACATGTATTAAGAAAAACAGAATAAGTTATATACCCTAAGATCTATAATGAATTTTCTTAATAACTTCAAAACTTACGTCTTAATTCCGAATTATATCATTAAAGATTTTATGTTCCATTGCCCAGCTTGAATTTGGCTTAATGCATATGGGACAGGTAAATTATTCTTTTACGAGTATGCATAATATTTGACTAGGAAATTACGACTCTTTAATAATCTCATACACGTGTCGACGTTTTAAATCGCAAATTTCTGTCACGGACATGCAAATTAATTTTATAAGCTGCTGTGATGTGGCTGATAAATATTTAAGAGACAAAATAGCGCTTACTTAAATTTTTAAATACATTTTCCATACAAATATTATAATCGTTATTAAAGTCTAGTCAACAAATTCCATACTTGTTGACTAGACTATAAGATGCAGCAGCATCACTAGGCCGCCATGGTGTGGGTCGCCATGCTGCATTGTCTGCATTCGCACGTGACCACCACTCTTGGATTCTGCTTATGCTTTCCATCAGGCATAGTAGAGTCATTTTGGCAGGCCATACATAAAAAAAAAACAAAAGTTGAATAAGTATATATAATAGAAAGTTGTGTATTATCAGGAGCTCGAACATTTTATCTATTCTTAGTATACTGTCTACGACCAAATTAATATTGGCAAATACATAACACGACTGGCAAAACTAAAATGACAGTTTTCCCCAAGAAGGACTCGTTGGGAAAAAATACTGTATTCTGTGATAAATACTAAATGCTGTGTTCTTAATTAAAAATGCACAAACAGCTAAAAAGTATCTCTGCAATATTTCTAACATTTAATAACACAACGACTTAGTGCGATAGTTGACACTAGTGACTAAACGACTGCAAAATTTTAATAGGACCGACCCACATCGCCATCAGGTGTAAACGGCACAAACTCTCACAGTGATGATATCACGTACAACCCGAACATGTAAGTTCCATTTAACACCTCAGAACCGCGTGAATGGCACAGTAAACTCGGATACTAGTCACGAAATGGTATCATTAACCGAATTAGACACGTCACCGCATAATTGAAAGGGACCACGGTATTTTGCACTGACCCAACTCGATGTTACCAGATTGGTGAAATGTCTTACACCTTTAGGAGAGTTAAATGTTAAAAATTTATATATTTTACCAAATTTTTCTTCAATATGACAACTCCCGCTTTAATCATATTTAGATTCAATCGGTGTCGCATAAGACTTCACAGACATACATGAAATGGAAACAAAAAAGATTTCGACTCAGAACAACATTTTGGAGATTAGACTCGTGTTGACCCAGGTTTGAATGGAATCCAATAGAGAGCGGCGAGGAGACCGCTTAAACATCATGCGTGCAGTCTCAGTGCAGTTTCTAAAGACTTTTTCATATAAAAGTATAATGAGTACACAAAATAATGGTGTAAATAAAAAAACCGTACTTTTCACTGATAATAATACATCTATTCGCTGTTTTTGTTCATTCAGGAACAAAAATAACTGCACCTGACAATCACTACCCGGTGCAAGAGCGATGTGAATAATTCGCAAAACAATTGGTCCTCAGGTGTATCGCCTGTTGACTGAGGAGGCCTACACTAAATGAAGAAATATTGAACACATTTGGAGGGTTACCTACAGATTTAGTTAGAACGTCCTATGGCTGTAAGTCAAATGATTTTATTTGCACTTATTTTGTACAATTCCACGATATTTCCATCTCTATAGGAAAACTTATAAATATAATGATTATTTTTTCGAAAGCCGCTTTAAAGGTTATCAACACACTTGCTCATAAAGTGGCTCTAATTTTACCGCAATTAGGCACATAATGACACCTATAATGCTCAAACTGTGACTTTTTCATTGCTATTATTCACAAGTGAGTTATAAGAGTTTTTATTTTATTGGTTGAGTTGCTTTGTTCTTAAAAAAGTTTCGATAGTAAAAAGATCGTGTTCAATAGTACAAATAAATGAATGTACCTATTGCTTGCTCATTTCATGCAATTTCGTTTTTAAATAGATAATATCAACTTGTACGTGTTTAATAAGTAAAACTTTCACTCAAATATAACTTTTATTTTTTCTGTAATAAAGATAACTTGAAATTCCCCATTTTGTACGTAGCTAAAACGCTATCCGCGAAAAGCCAAAAAAAAGAAACCTCATTCTTTTAGTCTATGGCCGATCGCCATTGTAAGATACGCGCGCATAGGAAAACTGATTATTTTTTCCCGCCATTGCGAAATAAATTTCATAACTCGTTTTCACTGTTGAAATTACAGTTATTTATTAATTAAAATGTCTACAAGTACTAATTATGAAGAAAATGATTTATGTTGCACACCGCCCGATATAAGATGTGAAGCCCTTAACGTTATGGAAACACTACCTGAAAACTCCAAGGAAAAAACATTTTTTAGTATTATTTTCTTCACAAGTGCGTTGAAAAACGTCGTATGATACACGTGTGTGATGTGATGTTGATGATTACCGTCCTCAATGACGCCTCAGCGGTAATCACCAACTTTACACACTTGTACCAAAATTACCAGCGAGTTCTACAAACACTGACGTCATCGTGTTAAAAATAATTCTTATATTTCTTAAACTATTTGGCACCCGTGGGTCACAGGGAGTTTGACAACTATGATTAGGGAGGTCTAGTATGTAGGACTAGGTTGTCTGACTGTACAGTATAGAACCAAGGTAATAGCGGCAGTTTACATATGCACAATATCTACCGCTACCATCGAGGTGGCCCTTTACCCGGCATCTAGGCTTATTAAAACAACAATAAGCGGCTATAGCAACCACAATAGCAACAGTAAAACTAAATCCAATTTTTAACCAACTTCAAAAACAAGGAGGTTCTTTGTTCCACTGTTAGTAAATTTTTTTCATTGAAGTGGTTAGTCATTTGAATAAAAAGTAGCAAAAAACTGTATAAAAATATAATTTTAAGGAATAAACATGGTCACATTTACTAACATGTCACGCATCGTTGTGCATGAATATCTACTACTTGCTGGTGGTGCTACATCATTAAATTTACAGGCATTTGCGGCTCTTGACCTGGATTTGAATATATTCACTCAAAATTGCTATATTGGTAAGGTTGACACGAGTGTTTCATGCGTGTAATATTAATATTTATTTACATTTATTTATTATTTAGTATGCTAATTTGGAGTACTCGTATGACATCTATAGGCATCTTTGATAATAGTGAGTCAAATTTTTGGGCATCTATTTGCCTTCTTTTTGTGAACTACAGACGCCCTAGAATTAAAGTAGTCACCCCATAATCAGTATTATTAACACTATACGGAGCTTATAGCTTTTGGGTTTTAGGTGTTGCATACAAGTCTATTTCGAATTTGTCATTCATAAAATAAGTGTTTTTTTCAAATATACATAACTTTAAAACTTCATAGCTTAACAAACAATCTGATAACTGCTTCAGAATTTATAGAAACTTTTAGAAAAGGACCTATCAAAAATATGAAATTACGAAAAACGAAAATTTAGTTTAAAAGTTTTTTTATTACATTTATTTATATTTAATCTCCTTTACTACCTAACAATGTGGCTATTTAAAACTATTTAAACCATTTATTATTGCTACAACAAGTACAACATACAATAAGGAACAATCACATAACAATTGCATTCTGCACCAAAGGCAACCAGCTCCGTTCACGCTGTACTGAAGCACAGTACAGGATTTCAGCTGGCCCCTGACATTTGCGCCAACAGTTACAGAAATAAGGAAAATCACACAGACAAAACGCAACACAGCAAACATAAAGTTTAAGTACATTAATTGAAAACAATAATGAACAAATAAACACCTACATTAAAAGAAAATAAAATATGAGATAAAAGCAACAAAAAACAAAAAGAAAGGAACGAACCAAAATAAGAAATCAGACATTCATATACACACAAAGTTTAACACTATAAAAACGGGTGCGATAGACATACAGTTCTGCTACAGTCATTTTTGTTGAGCGAGGATTTTAGTACGTAAATGATTTTTCAAGGTTATTTGGGATATGCTTTTTCGCAGAGGTGGAGGCTATAGCAATGTCTTGACGCTTTAATCAAAGCCTTCATGCTACACATGAGCACGTTTCATTATAATGTCAGATTGAATTTCCGGGAGTTCTCATACAAGGCTTACAGTTTGCGTTGGAGATTCTGTAAATGCAATTACTGTGTACTATATGTAGCTACAAGATCGCCTTTACAAACTAAGGCAGTAACAAGATATAGATTAAGCGTCCGTGGTATCAGACCAACTTGTTAACGTACTACACTATGAGTGTTTATTCAGTTATCATAGTAAATTGGAAATTTTAGTCTAAAGGGAGTGTATTAATAACACAAGTCTTAAGTGCTGAACTTTAGTCGAGAAAATTAGAAATACCCGTTTTTTCGTAAGAGAAAGCGATTACGAATTAACGTACACACACTTTATTAAATGTATTTATCATTTCGCAAATATGTTTTTGCAACAATGGGCATTTAGAAACGGTTAAACCAATTCAGGTTAAAATTTTAACATTTTAAAATTTCGGGTAGCAATATGTATAAATGAGAAATTTAAATGTGATACAAAATTAAAAATTACAATTTAAAACACGATTTCCAAATGGCCTTTTTTAAGAAAAAAATGTTGCCTAAAAGCATCAGTACGGTACCAAATATATTTAGTTTTTTAAAATATAAACCGTTGTCGTTTTCCAAGAAAATTTTTCATCCAGATAATTCAAATTTTATATCTTTAGTAAGGTAGCGTCGTCGTAAATTATTGTAGAATTAAATTACGCCATAATCTTATCCGTTTAGCCTTTAATTCAACTAATGCGAACAAAATTAGGAGTAATGTCCAGTAATTCTTCATAAACTTTTTTATAAGTATAGGTATTTCTTTTCAACGATATTCACTGGTGAAATAGAATCACCTCCTAGCAATTACATTAGCCAAATTGTATTTGAATGAAAGCCTCAGTCGCCGCAATAAAATGAATTTCATTTCTTTGAGTGAGCCTCGAGCCATAATTTTCTCCCGTGTTTATTTATTAGAAGTAAAGTATACCTTTTCTAAAAAGACTTTTCATTTTTGATTAAAGATTATTTTCATGTGAGATTCCATAATTCCTTCCGTTTTGGTATACAAACAGAATGTCAACAAAAATCTCTATCTTCATAAATTTTATACTCATTAAGTCGGCGACGAGATCACCTTTTTATAAATTATGTTACACTAGCTGAGCCCCGCGGTGTTACCCGCGGTACAAAAACAACTGCGATTAACGCTGTGGCGAAAAGTAAAAAAAAACTTTGTAAAAAGTATCCTATGTGCTTAGTACCTTACTGTAGTACTGCTTAGAACCAGGAGACGGCTCCTGGTTCTAAGCTACCTCCCCACCATTTTCAGCCAAATCGGTTTAGTCGTTCTTGAGTTATAAATAGTGTAACTAACACGACTTTCTTTTATATAAATATATTCATAAATCTGCGTCTTATCCATCTAGTACCTTTTAGTTTCATCTAGTAGTTCAGGATAGTGTGTAACATTGCAAAGATTTTTGGCTAGTGTCTTTTATAGTCGTTTGCTTCTCTGACTTCTACCGTCGTCGTTTTTGACGGAACAAAGATTTAACGCAAATCTCGGATAAAAACGGGATTGAGACTGCAGCAACTTAAAGAGGGCATGTCAGGATAACGTGCCCGTGTGTCGCTCCAGTGATTGGAGCAGCCTCTAGGACAGAGACAAACTGGCAATTTTTTATATAATATGTCAATTTTTTTTTATGTACTATGCGGGCGATGGTAAGCGATTACCGCCGCCCATGGACACTTGCAACACCAGAGGCGTCACAAGTGCATTTCCGGCCTTTGGGGGATGGAGAGGGGGATAGGGCGGGGGATGTGGAGGGGTATGGGGAGTGGTTAAAGGCCTCCGGTATCCTCACTCACTCGGTGAAACACAGCGCAAGCGCTATTTCACACCGTGTTCTGTGAGACCGTGGTATCACTCCGGCCGAGCCGGCCCATTCATGCCGAAGCGTGGCTCTCCCACGGATTCACCAATGCAAAGTTTAAATCCTTGATGCTTTTTATGTGATAAACAGGTGCGTACAACACAAGACATTTATTTGTATTTAATTTCATCCCTAAGGGGTAAAATAAAGTATGAGCAGTCCTTAACGATTATTTATCTGTGCACTAAGAAGGACAAACTGTTTTCTTGTATACCTTAAAATCCATCAACTTTTGTTTATTTATACAACTTCATGGGCTCTAAAAGCTTGTAACGATGGTAAAAATGTTTATTTCATAAAAAATACTTGCGTATTAAATTTACAATTAATTTTATCAAGATTTCCCGCGACATATTTAATTAAAAAAAGCATGGGTTTGGTTTAATGGTTGTTTCTCTTTTTCGTGGATTGAAATGAAAACATTTTTCACAATATATATTTTAACTAGTTTATCAATCTCCCAGCTGATAGTATCGTAGACTTCATGGTGGAAAAAAATGTAGGTAGTAAATTAGTATAATTCATTTTTATCCATTCGAGCTTCGAAACATTTGACAAAATATAAATAAATTATAGTTTTAAAAAACTAAAAAAAAACACGCTTTAATAGCAATCGAACAAAAAGTAGAACATAATTTTAATGTAAAAAGCGTGGGTTGACATTATTGAAATATTTTTAGTTTTTTTTATAAATTATTGTATTGTCATCGGGCCCTGTGCAAATTTTCAAGTTAATCATACTCCTAGAAGTAGGTGAAAATGAAGTTAAAAGATTCCGTTACATACGTACATATATACAGGTCAAGCTAATAAAAGCGTGTTAAAAATGAGAAAAATGCTTGCGAAAAAGTACGGCATTAAATAGTTATTTGTTATAGGTACAAGAGTGCAAAGTTGCTTTTTAACCGCGTGCTCAATTTTGATGATCGAGCAAGCGAAGGATTCTAAAATTGAATCCTGAGCGTCAGCGAGGGAATCAAAAGAGCACGAGGTGAAAAATCTTTGCACTCGAGTGCAACACGTAACTTTTCATTCCACCTCAGCGAGGAAACAACTAAATGCAACAAAAGCATGAACAATCACAAGATACTTTTATTTCAGTTTAGGTATTAATATTTATTAGGTACTACATTATGATAGATAAGTATTACAGATTTATTTTTAAATTATTTCAAAAATACTTAGGTACTCGCTCAACCCCGCGGTGTTACCCGCGATTTTTGTCGTACCGCGAGTTACACCGCGGGTCAAAGCTAGTCTAAGAAAAGTAGCCTTAGTTACTCCTTAGATTATCAGCTATTCTAAGTTCCAGAGATTACCGGGAACAAATAGACAGACAGACCGACTGACAGACAGACAATGTAACAGAAATTGTAAAAAAAAAATATTTTAGTATATATATATATATATATACTATACTATACATACTATACATACATATGCATTTCGTAAATAGCGATTATTTTAATATTACAAACAGACATTTCAATTTTTATTTATTTGTATGGATGTATAGATAAATTAAGAAAAAATAAAGTTACGTTGCTATAGTTACTTAAGAAGAAAATGGTGCGGCCACAGCAAATAAAAGAAAAGTACACCAAGAAGGTTCCGAGTCTAAGTTTTTAACAAATTAAAAAATATTGTATGACTAATTCGGCACCATGGAGGTGAAGTAAATAGGTTTAATGATGTTTTGAATTCACAAACTTAGTGCACCCGAGCGATGTTCTGAATTCAATTTACTTTATTCTCTAGAGGATAAAAACGGCTTTTACACTCAGATATCGAAGGGCAAAAATACTCTTTACGAGCTGGTGGGATGAAAAGATAATTTATTCAATAATAGTTTCTATGCTTTTGGAACACACTAACAAAAGCTCATAATACCTGTAATCAAAATAATATCACGTGTCTGATTGTCTCCAGAGTTGTCGCAGTATAAAACCGTAAAAGTCGCACTGAACAAAGTTCAAACAAGGAGTTGGACATTTTTGCGTAACGGTTTGTTTTATCTTTGAGGGTAGGAGCATCTCCGAGTAAGCAAGTAGAGTGAGGGGCACGTTTTATCTCTTCCACTACATGGCGCGCCCCTTGGGTGTTTGTTTCTTACGATTGATACATATTATGTGACATCTAGTGGAGCGTACGATCAATGAACAAATCAAAACGAATTCTGTTTTGTTATATGTATATGTAAAGGAATTTAATTAATATTACAAGCTGTTTATTAACTTGCAATGTATGTATCTATGTATGCTTGTATGATCGGGTGGAATCTTGCAACTCAATTTTGAAGCAGATATCTTCAACCGATTTTGCTGAAATTTTGCAAGCATATGTATACAGCGTGACAATACAATATTATAATGACATAGAGCTGATCTGATGCTGGAGCTGGAAGGTGGCCATAGGAACTCTGTAAAAAAACGTCGCAACATCATCGAGTTTGGACTCGTTTGATCCGTCTCGAGGCATTCCAGTAAAAGCTTGTTTTTAAAAAGCTTTTTAATTTAGTAAATTGACCAGTTCGGTAGTATATCGAAGAAGAGTGTCAGTGTGGTAACTTTTTTATGATATAAAAGGACATTAAAAACTACAATGAGCAGACTACTTATCAGAATTGAAATAAAAATAATTTAAAGTTGTACAGGATGAGATACTTTAAAAAATAGTTATGTAATTTTCTGCACTATGCCTTTTCAGCAATATATGTGATTTGTTGATAGAAAGGTAAGCTCTAGAATAGTTTATTAGATACATAAATAGAGATATGACCTTAACATCAGGAGACAGACTTAACCAAACCAAACCGAAAATAATGATACCATATACTATTTACGAAATAACATTAATACTCTTTTTTAAGCTACTTCAAAAAAGGAGGAGGTTCTCAATTCGAACGTATATTTTTTTATGTGTGTTCGCGAATAACTTCGTCGTTTATGAACCAATTTTGATGATTCTTTTTTTAATGGAAAGGAGATAACGGTAGTAACATGATAAGGACACTAAGATCTGATGATGGCATCCAAGAGAAATCGAGTCGAACCTTGAAGTCACTTTTTGTTTTTGTTAACATTTTACTTGTCTAGGTTATTGTTAGGCTAAAACAAAGTTTAGATAATAACCTTAAACGAAAGCTTAAGATAAAAATATTTGAAATTAAAATTAATGTTGTAAGAGGTTGTAAGTTAGTCACGTAAATCATGTTTAACCTTTTTAATAACAAACGGCCATGCTTAATTAATTAATATCACTGAATTGTTTTAATTTTACTAAGCAAAGTAATTCTAATGTAAAAATGTATAGTTATTTTAAAAGGAGAGGACCTGGACCATGTGATTTTAGGTCTACTCAGATCGCCGTTCTTCCGATCCCGTTCAGCGCTTTCTTTCTGGAGCATTATAGTTACACAGAAAGAAACCACTGCGCCCAAGCAGTTCAGTCCTCTAGTCCCTAGCCTGTGCTAGGTGGAGTACCGTCTCCTCGCTTGCGATCTGAGAAAGGAGAACACCTAATTCAGGAACTAAGTTTAGCTTAAATGAAACTGCAATAAAATGATTACATAAATGAGTATAATAATAGTTTATTGATTCATAAATATATTGTGGACAAATACACAGAAATGGCACGATGGACTGATGATTTGAAGAAAGTGACCACTGCGAAGCCACTGAGGCAGTCACCATTCATAATTTGTAATACACGTTAAGGCCGATATAAAGTGATTATTTGTTAATGAACTTGATCATGAGTTTTAAGTTCTAAGGTAAAGTGTTTCGACCACCAATTTTTTTCTATACGACAATAATTTGATTTCTATCAACAATTTATGTAAAATTTAATGTTTTAATATAGTTCAGTGGATAGATATATTTAGATATCTTTTTCTAGATAAGTTAGTTAGTAACTTGTTTAGTTAGTCAATAATAATAATTAGGCAGCTACAGGTCATTAAATTATACTAACTTTATTTTTGTAAATATTCTGCTATTTACACTGCAATTATTGATTTTTAACTGACTTTAAAAAATGAGGAGTTTTATGTTTGTTTATTTTTATATAAAATTTAATATAAAATATTATAACTTTTGACTGGGTGAACCGATTTTGATGATTCATTGTTCAATTGGAAGTTAGTGCTTTCCACATTTCAATTTGGTCCAGTTCTTGAAGTCGTTTTTTTTGTTAAATATTGTGATTATATAAGAATAATTTTTGGATTTTAGATTTTTTTATAAGTTACCGTGGTTTAAATTTACAAGGTATTATTCAATTTTAAAAAGTATTTTCTTTTTAGATAAAACTTTTATTCAGAACTAGCTTTTACACGCGGCTTCGCTCACGCAGACTTTCATCCCCTGATTTACCCCCTTAGGGGTGGAATTTCAAAAAATCCTTTCTTAGTGCTCACTTACGTTATTTAATAAACCTACATGCAAAAATTCAGGATTCGAGCTTCAGCGGTTTGGGCTGTGCGTTGATCTCTGGGTATGTCAGTCAGTCAGTCAGTCACCTTCCTCTTTTATATAATAGGTTGTAGGTAGGTTTACCTATGAAATTGCCGTTTTGTATGCAATAAGTGAAAGTACTTATTTTTTTTTATATTTCTGTTATTCGAAATAATCACCCATGCAATCGACGCATCTTTGCCAACGCATTGGCAGTTTATTGATGCCCTTCTTGTAAAAATCAGCTGGACGTGAGGCAACAAACTCTTCAAAGACCTTTTGTACTGCCTCTTGGAAATTGAAATTTTTTCCCACTAAAAAGTTGTCTAAATTTTGGAAAAAGTAATAGTCAGTAGGTGCAAGGTTTGATGAGTATGGCGGATGAGGGAGAGCTTCCAACCCCAGCTCTTGCAGCTGCTTCACGACAACGCGCGACCCCATACTGCGCAACAGACAGTTTCCAAGCTCCATATTTATTTATTATTCATAGATAATCTTTAAGAGTCCACTTCTGGACATAGCAGGCTTGTTTACATTTATACCTTATACTCGTATCGCATAAGGTAAATTTTTAATATTTGTCTAAAATTTTAATATAATTCCGTAATCTATGCTTTCAAAACAACTGCTGGGAATTTAATGCCATTCAGAACGTGTGTCAGTTATGTTACGTTTGACAAGTAATAGGAATAAACTCTAAAATAAAATGCATCGTGTATATCCATGCCATAAATTATTTTCACTGCAATTACTAACTACATAGTAACGATAAGCTGATTTTTATTTGGTAATCACACTCTCGTAGTAATCAGTCACGTATGAAATCAATCGGGAATACAAAATCAAATTGCCATACGTCATCAATATTTCCCCAACGATTTCCCAGCAAAAACTCAACTCTTTCATATTTTAATCTGGCCCTCGGAAATGCGGCGTATTTATCACGACGGTATTAAATAAGGGTAATAATGGAATAACAAATGTGTTGCCGCGAGGACACGACAATACCTCGTATATTTCTTACATACCTCAAGGAAATGTTGCTGTAGAACGTGTAAATGTAAAAACCATTATATAACGAATAAGTGATACATTTATTTCATGTTCTCTAGGATAATTACAAAAGGAATTGTTGATAATTTTAAGGCTAGAAACTCTGACTGTGTTTTTTTTCTATCTATCTATGTTATTGCGCTGATTTAAGACTTATGAATATTAAATATAATAAAATATAAATAAAAAAATAATAACATAAACTTATGTATATGTCCCTCATTGTACGGAACAAGTAAAAAATGCTCTATGGCGTGCAAATTCTTAGATTTGTGAATGGAGTAGGAGATAGGATTTAAGTAAAATGTTTACTGAGAGTAATACGGATACACATTATCTAATATAAAAAAGACATTTTGTAGCAATATAATAAGACAACTTCATCGTTGATAACCATGGCTTTATATTTCGTTCACATTTTTACTTGTAAAACAGTGCTTCATTTCAAAGCTCCTGGATATTTTAAAAAAATAGTAACATACTTGAAAGTTTCAAGCCATTTTGTCCAAATCCAATAGTAGTAATTTAAAGCAATAAAAAACCATTCCCAATTCTCATACAGCGTATAATTCGTATGAAAAGTCTGGAATGTTTCCAAATGAACGTTTTCAGAGTGTGATAAACGGCTTGAAATATTTGGCTGGCCGTCATAATTAAAGTAACTGTAAATGAAGTAACTCATTAACTTCTTCCTTTTGTGTACAATATGTTATTCTGTGTTAATTATATTGTATGTTAGACAAACTGGGTCGTAAGGTCGTCCTTCTGACGCTGCTCATGTACTTATGTATATACCTTTAATTTCACTATAGCAGTTTATATATATAATTCTTTTTGAAGTCACTATCGTTAATAAAAAATAATAATACTCGACTTTTTAAATACCATGAAGTTTCATTCTTCGATAAAAAATACCGATTATGAAAATTAAGTAAACGGAGATTTGTGCTTCTATATTTTTAGCATGCTTTTATTAGGTTCACCTGTATGTTTGTTTGTCTATCACCGACTTTTGTGAGCATGTTTTCTGCCCTATATATATATTTTAACACACTTTGATAGTTACAATTTCAACTTCTGGTAATAAATCTATAGTGATAAGAATCAGATGTATACTCGTATTATCTTAATTAATCTACTATTTATGGTGCTTTTGAGGTATGTATACACTTTATTTTAAGATTTATAAGTCATATTTGCAGGTCACAATTTGCTCCATAGTTTTCTTGTGTGAGTCAAATAGCACCCAGAGGTGTCAGACACCGACTATTTAAGAAATTTAAACTTATATGTATCTCTCTTAATTGAATTGCAAATATCCAAGTAGGTGTATATAGAACACCTACTGAGAGACTGCAATACAGTCTCAAAAAACTCTGTGTTAATCAAGTCCACTCAAACTCTAAGGCCGCGTTTTCGAACTCAGCGGGCAGCGGAGCGGGAGCGGAGCGGCAGCGGGAGCGGAGCGGGGCCGCTAACCCGTTTTCGAAACCAGCGGGCTAGGAGCGGGCACTAGAGCGGTTTAGTGATGTGTTATAAGAAACAATACCTTGTAAAATATAGCTTGATACGGATGACAGATTTCACAAAAAAAATATTAGTGATTTTAAATAATTAGTGAAAACGATTAATGTTTGATAATATTTTGTTTAATCATAATATCTACTTATGTAATAGCGTCATAAATTAGTATTTTAAATTTATTTTTCTAAAATCGTATAACCCAAGCCTGATAACCTTAAAAAAATCTTGATTAGTCGTAATTGTGTTTACAATATAGTAAATTATTGTAAACACTATAATTTACTGTATTGACAAGTTAGGGTAGGTTACTATACTCAATCATTATAGAAAATAACAGGGTGTGCAATGAAAAAAAAAATAACATCAACAAAGCGAACAAATTAACGAATTATAAAGATTATAAAATGTTTTAATAACAACAAATAAATAAAATATTAAATATTAATAATTAAATAAACTTGCAAAAATCACAACATTGACAAAATTAAAAATCATTAATCACAGGTGATTGCTATTTTATTCCATCCCTAGCTGACACCGCGACACTGGTGCGCACCGCCATGGAGATATTATAGGTAGAGCTGAGGAGTCGTGCGAGTCATAATATATGTTCGATGAATGGAAGGTCGTCTGAACGTTACTTCGAATACTTTTTACGGATAAACGCTTCTTCTACTGAACGATTCATCGAATATTTTGGAATCGAATTAATGCTTTTTCAAATAAGTTTAAAATTATAATAAAAGTATAAAGAAAACATGTGTGCTGTATTATTTCATACATAATCGAGGAAATCTAATAACTTTGAGATATCCTATGTTCCTGTTCGTTGTGCGTTGATCTCTCTATGTCCTCCTATGTCCTCACCTTCCTCTTTTATATATATGAAGATTTTAGAGTTAATTTTATTTTATTATTCGAGGTTCTCATAATAACAAGCAGTTTTTACTGCGCATGCGTCAGTAGAGAAAGACAGATGGGGTACCGCGATCTTCTCTCTCTTTCTAACCGTTGGACGTTTCCGCTTACCGGCAGCCGTATGTCTTCCCTACTCTATCTATAATACCTCTATACGCACCGCTCGTCCGCCGCTCGTCACCCGCTCGTCGCCCGCTCCCGCTCCGCTGCCGCTCCGCTGTGTTCGAAAACACTCCCATATAAATCCATACATTTGAACGTGCCGCTGCCGCTCCGCGCCCGCTCCGCTCCCGCGCCCGCCCCGCTCCCGCTGTGTTCGAGTACGCGGCCTAACGGGCTGCACAAATCTCAAGTTAAAATTACAAAGTACAAAATATTCTTAACTTTGCAGACGTTTCAATAAATTTATTTGAGAATTTACGTGAGTAATCAGATATTTTCATAAAGACTGTTTAAACTATAATGATCCTTTTTTGAAAAGACAGTTAAACACATTTATAGCTCATTAAAATTTGTTTTACATATGTAACATAAAGATGTTATTCTTACTAAACCTTTTAAGTTATTATTGCTAAAACGAATTGTTTTAAAGGCGTTCGTGTTTAGTTCGTGTCTAGTTAGTAACAAGTTACTTGACAGAACTCTAACAATCTATTGAAACCTCCTTAGCCGACAAACATTAATTGTTAAGCTACTTAGCTTAAATGTGAACTACATACATGTACAGTAAAAGTTTTAAAACAGAAACTAAGAGTTGACAACTCGCCAAAGACAATAGAACCTGGAGAGACAACATGGGTAGACCGTTTTCTAAATAAATCATAATAATATGCTACATATTACATGTCAATTAACCTACTTACTACTATTTATTTATGTACTTATTATAGACTGCCTCGTTGGTCTCGCGGTTGACGTGCGCGACTGCTGATCATGAGGTCTCGGGTTCGATTCCCGGGTCGGACCAAATGTTTGTATGATCTACATATATTTGTTTCAGAGTTTGGGTGTTTTCTATGTATAATATGTATGTATTTACAAAAAAAGTATATATGTATTTATATCAGTTGCCTAGTACCCATAATACAAGCTCTGCTTAGTTTGAGACTAGATGGCGTTGTGTGTTAGATGTCCGAAATAGTTATTATTATTATGTATCCTGTTACATAGTACTGTTGCAACTTACCGTGATTTTATGAGAAATTCGTAGTTCCTAACTGTTTTACCTGCGCTTAAATCACAGCTGTGCTTTTCATTCGGTTTCGTACACACTTTACAAGAAAACGAACTACATTCAATTTTTTTAAAGATCTTTAAAAGTATCTTAATAGTTATAAAGCTGTTCGGGGCGGCTTAATTAAGACTTACACACTTTTGTTCCATATAAAATGTCGTTAGACTGTCAATAATTGCGGCAAAATTTACGTAACATACCTACATCAATATCTCAGTGAGGATGTGGCTAATGACGCAAGAATACAGGGCATTGTCTGATCTTCATAACTGTTTCTTATCCGTCCGTAACGCTTTATAACATGTTTACTAACCTAAATATTTGTTAAACTTTACGAAGTGTTTGTGTAAATATTGAACGTTTCTGAAAACATGAATTTATATAGCTTGTAAGAGAGGTGCGATCATATTTTAGATGCCGTAGATACCGCTGGCTTTTCCTTTAAGAAAATTCATGATTGTGGTACAAACATTTTACTTTGTGACTCAAAACAGTGAAGCTAATATTTTGTTAAGAAAAAGCTGGTATAACTATATATATATAGTTTTATTCATCAGCAGCATTTCTGACGATATTTTCTTAAATCGATAAAATAATTTAATCGTTCGAGTAGCGAAACCGTGCTAACAACTAAACTGATATTCGCATCGACTAGAACACTACGAGTAAAACCTTTAAAATGTCTTTGGGATTTGTCAGTCATAGTAATAATATAACAATAAAGTAATAATAACTGAATAAAAAATAATCCATACTAGACTGCCATGGCTGTGTATAGGTACGACTGCTGAGCTTGAAGTCTCGGGTTCGATTCCTGGGTCAAGATCAAATGTTTGTTTGATCTACAAATATTAATTTCAGAGTTTGGGTGTTTTCTAAGTAGCTGAGCCCCGCGGTGTTACCCGCAGTACAACAACAACCGCGGTTAACGCCACGGGACAAAGTAAAAAAAAACTATGTGAATAGTATCTACCTATACGGCTATACCGACATCAAAAAAAGCTATTAAATTGTACAGTCTGGCATATAATATTTAAATTGATACTTGTTTAAGCTAAGGCCTTATGGGACTGGCATGCCCTAATAAAAAAAAAGGGTAAAAGTCCCTTAAAAATAAATAAAGAGAAAAAAAAGTAGTTCGTAGTAGTATGTCCGTCTCCTGGTTCTAAGCTACCACCCCACCAATTTTCAGTTAAATCGGTTCTGCCGTTCTTGAGTTATAAATAGTGTAACTAACACGACTTTCTTTTATATATATAAGATATGTATGTATTTACAAAAAAGGACATATGCATATGTGTTTGTATCAGTAGGCTAGTATCCATAGTACAAGGTTTGCTTAGTTTGTGACTAAATGACATTGTACGTCAGATATCCGAAAGATTATCATTATATTACTCATTGTAAGTACTTATAAGCACTCAAATATTGTTATGTAACATGAAAGTTATTGTAATACACTTGCTATCACTATAGATTTATTAATATCCGTGATAAAAGTAACAGTAATACCGGCGATAAGCCGCACTTCATAGTATCTCGTGTTATTTGAACATAAAAGGAAGATCAAAAATATTTAAGTATTTTCATTCAGTAATGTGATGTATATTTATTTACTCGTATATCCTATCCTACTAATATTATAAACGTGAAAGTTTCTAAGTATGGAGGGATGTATGGATGTTTGTTACTCTTCCACGCAAAAACTACTGAACGAATTTGGATGAAACTTTACGGTAATATTAGCTTATACGTCAGAATAACACATAGGTATGCTACTATTTGCCGCGATAACCAACATACACGCGGGCGGAGCCGCGAGCCAAAACTAGTGTTTTATAAAAGGTATATTCATTAAGTATAGGTAAAATATTGTATGTCAGGTACATACACAATAAATAGAAGTAATAATATATTTTTTATCTTAGAGTTTATAATCCAAAAGTGTTTATTGTGAATTATATATATTTTCTCCCGAAAGATTTTTACCGTGCAGGGATGCTAAAGTAAATCGTTACTTCTATTATTTGCAAATTCTAGTAGAAAAATAAAGTCTAAGTTATGTCCTATAATTAGTAGACTTTAAACCTGCCTATAATGAGACGATTCACTCTAGTTTGAGCCGCTAAATATCTTTTATTATATACGTTATTATTTACATATTTTTAGTAGCTTTTTCCTGTAACTCCACCTACCTGTATGGCGATTATCCTGGTAAAAAGTAGCCAAAATTAAAATACATTCATATCAAATTTCATCTAAACCAGTTTGTTTCAGTAAAATCTATCCTATATTCTTTCCTAGAATTTGAACTATCATAATTCCAAATTTCATCTAAATTGATTGAGCGGCTTGTAGCGTTATGAGGCAACAGACAGTATACAGACACACTTTCGCATTTATAATATTAGTATGGATTCTTAGGATAAATTTCCAGATTAAATGGTATAAAATCGCAGAGAGTTAACTAAAAGGTACAGATTTTGAAATAAAATGTATCTGTCAAAACTACGTTTATTTGAAATTAAGCTACAACAAATAAGCTCTGACATGTCTCTAAAGATTTGAACACCAAATTCATGGACAGTCCCTTTACGCAAGTATATTCTTAAACTAAAATGTATTTATTTTCGTGCTACCCTGGGTAGGCGTTTAGGATGTCGTATTTAGATAAAAGCCTTCAAACTTATCTGACCTAAAAGTATATGTGTTTTATGTTCTTTGGTAAAAATATTAGGGACATTTATAAGCCGCATACACAGCTGCGTGTTGTTTTCAAAAAACAGAAAAATGAGTGTCGATTTAGCGTGTTGTATTAATCTAAAGTTTGTGTGTGACTTTATCCAAAGTATTTTTTGTATTAAATACAATGAGATTATGGTAAGTTTAGGCACTAGCCAACTTGTGACACATGTAATAAGTTTATATGTTTTTAGTGTTATTTCAATCTAAAAGATAGATTGTTAAATACCTATTTAAGGATTAATCCTCCCACATTAGGAATATAAATCCTGTGTCACAGAGAACTTTACAAACATACATGAAACGGGCACAATGAACACCCAGACTCAAAACAACAATTTGTGGCTCACACAAAGTGTTGTCCCATGTGGGATTTGAACCCACCACACTTGGTGTAGTGGAAAGCGGCGTGGCGACCACTATGCGCCAACCATGCAGTCTGGTATTTACCGGTAAATCTTTTTGAACAAAACAAGTTTCAATTTTCAGTACGTTTTTTATTTTTGATAGTTACATGATAATTAGTTTATATCCATTATTTAAATTCGTGATCAATTTTATAAACCATACAATCTTGCTTAACATATCATCTGTGTTTTAACATCTTTTAATAGTCTTATTGACATCGCGGCACTTTTATTGTCTATGGACCGTAGTACCAGTGATTGGACTGGTACTCTGGTCTGTGATCTGTAGTGTTATCATACACAAGTCCTCCAAAACACAATTACCAACATAACAATAAAAGAAATGATTGTAAGCTAAATCTTTTATTGAAGACTTCAACTCTGTTAAATCTTAAAACGTCATAATATAATGTGATTCAATACCTACTGTCTGAGGCCATCAGAATGCGTAGGCTCTGTTTATTGCTGTATACTAATAGAGTTGTACATACAACAATGGTGAAAATACCACACGTTTGATAAGATATTACTACAATTCATATGAATGGCATATTGATTTTTAGAAAGGAATATGTCAATGTTTTGTTTTGAAAAAAAAAACGAAAAATTTATAGAAAATAATAAATTTTTGTTCTTGTTGCTATTGAAAAGGTATTCAAATGTAAACAAAAATAATTAATATTTCATCATTCTTATTTTTGAATTCACAAGAAATCTTTAATAGATCAACTTAAAAGGCTAATTAATAAACATATTTTAAAATTTATGTTTCTATGTCTCAATCGAGCTCCAGAGCTTCAGGTACTTTTACATAGTTTTTTACTTTTTTTTAGGTTTTGCTGCATCACTCTTTTGGGTTTATAAGAATATACCGAATTTAAATGTAGAAAACAATTAAAGTAATACAACAAGTTCATTAAACATTCACATCTAAGAAATAAATGCAGCTACTGTAGCAAGTACTTTTCAGTTCCTTATAGTTAAAGATACTACATGCGTTTCAGAATTTTATAGTGAAAAAATTCACTAGTCATTATTTTCGTGTTAAAAGAACGAAAATGAACTAGACTAACAAAGCACAAAAGCAAATTCGAACGGAGCGTATAACAAAGCTCCATCAGTCAGGACCGAAGTACGTTTCTATTCCATTTGGGATATTCGAGTACGGGTAGAATTTTTCATCGGCTTGTAATCCACTGCAATCGCAATGTGGACAATCTGTTCGGGTCGTTCAATCCACTAAATCTGTATAAACCATTTATCCATATCTATAGTGCATAAGTAAATAGTTTCTTAATATAATGTCGACACGTATGGATTTATTAGCTTTAGTTTGCTAGCAGTAGTCGATTACCGTTAAGAAACCCATCTGCTCATTTGCCCGACCCTATATTTTTTTTTATAACATTTTAGTCTAGTATTAAATTTTATAAAAGCATGTGTATTTCTACTCATCCAAGTCACTTTTGCTCAAAATAAATAAAACAAAGGTAAACAAAATTAGGTAGAATTATTTTACCCTAGAAAATTATAGTGAATTTAATGGAATTGTATAAAATACTAGCTTTTGAGAGCGGGTCCGCCCGCGTGTTTGTCGGTTAACGCAGCAGAGAGCCTATGTCCTTCCTCAAGAATCAAAGTATCTCCATGCCAAATTTCATCGAAATCGGCAAGTTACTTTCGCATCTATACTCATAATAAAAATGTAACAGGTCCAATTCTGTACGTTTAAGATATTTTGAAATTTATTTTTGGAGGGCTCTCTATAAACGATACTGAAGCCAAAACTGTATTTTTTTTTCATTTTTGTCTGTCTGTCTGTCTGTATCTTGGCCGCGCATCACGCCGAAACTACTGAATGGATTCAAATGAAACTTGGCATGATTTGAGTTCATACTACGAGGTAGGACATAGGACACTTTTTATCCCGAAATTCAGCACGGTTTCCTGGAGAGAGGGGATGAAAGACTAAATATGTACTTAGTTGTCATTCAATAACATAATAATATAGTCCGATTTCATTCATTTTTTTTTTACTAAAAAGAAAAAAAAATATTTTTTTATAATATAAGTATGAATAATATAAAAATTATTATTATTATAAAAGAAACATTTATGTTGAAATGGTTTACACTTACACTCGATTTATACTTACTTTACATTTAAGCAAGAACATGACTTATCAATCTCCAAAAATGAGAAATGAGAAGAAAAAATAATGTGAATAATAACTTTTTGACTTCAAACGTGTTTAATTTTACAAGTGGTTCTAAGAAAAAAACTCTCAACACTAATTATAATTAATTTAACACAAAACGGTAACAAAAGTCAAAAGGCCGATTAAATAAAAATGACAGCGATACAGATTCAGTGGATGTTAATCTAATCTAATTTAAAATTAATCTGTAAGATGAAAAGCTCGCCTGAGGCCCGACTGGCATGCCTCTACGAAATTGAGATGTTTGGGTACGCTCGAAAATTTTATTTCATTAGGGATATCGTTATCGCAAAAAGTATTTAAGATAAAGGGACTAAGTTAATTTATTGGCCTTAAGTATTAAATCTATCGACTTGTTTTTAATTATGGAGTTCAGAAATTTAATTATCAGCTTTAAAGTTATTCATTTTTAAAGTAACATGATTATAATCCTGATAATTTGTTCTGGAATTATTAAAGTTATAGTGTCTTGTTGTAGATTTAAGAACGACTGTACGAATCACCACGTCGTTTTCTACTGTGCAATAGAGTAGTTAATATACAATGAAACTTTTTTTTTAACTTATCTCACTATAAGATTTCAACCTTAAACTAAGAAGTGATTTTTTTAAGACTATTAAAGGTTATTGTGTTTTTTTAATTTTTTTATGTTTGGACCGCCAAAATGACTCTACTCTGCCTGATGGAAAGCATAAGCAGAATCCAAGAGTGGTGGACACCATGCTCACTGCGAATGCAGACAATGCAGCATGGCGACCCACACCATGGCGGCCTAGTGATGCTGTTGCATCTTTTAGTCTAGTCAACAAGTTTGGAACTTGTTGACTAGACTAAATTGGGCCTCCGGTCTCGCACTCACCAACGAAACACGACAGCACGCTGTCATTTTACGTTGATTATCTGTGCGAGGGTAGTACCGCCCCGGTCGAGCCGGCCCGTTCGTGCTGAAATCAGCGTGGCTCTACTACCTTCAGAATGATGGTGTGATCAAAAATCAACGAATACTATGTTAATACTAATAACATATTATTATGTCATATATCTATATGAATGTTAGATCCATACTTAATACTATAAATTCAAAAGTAACTCTGTCTATCTGTCTATTTCGCTTTCACGGCTAAACCGCTGCACCGATTTCAATGAAATTTGGCATAGAGACTTTGATTCTTGAGGAAGAACATAAGTTACTCTTATCTTGATAACCGACATACACGCAATTGCAGCCACGGACAAAAGCTAGTTCATGAAACTCAAAAATATTAAATTGTTCTTCGAATTTAATTAAAACAAACTATATAATCATTAATTGAATTGTACAACTAGCATCCAATCTCTTGAGAGTATTATGTCCGATTCACCCATGGGACAAACAACGTCAGAGCTCTAACGAACCGTTGATATTTTGATTGGTTCATTGATTGATGTAATATATTATAGATGCATGATATTGTATATGACGTATGATACTATATGAGTATCTCGTTACGTATAAGCCAACATTTTTTTATTGACTCTTGATATTTTGAAAGAAAATAAAGTTGTAACCTATTATCCTAGTAACCTAGTAATGCACTAAGGAAACTGAAAGGTACGATATCCGTTACAAACATGGTCCATTTTTAGAACTGTTGAATTCAAATTTTGGAAGGTAAGATACACGCCAAAAACACAACTCTTTAATGGCAGTCGGGTAAAAATGGCAATGTAACATTGATTTAAACCGTAGCAAATATTACAAGAACTTATCTGATATAAGTACGTTATCTATCAATAGATCGCCCATAAACGGTATAGGATCATATTTAAAATTCCATGTATAAGTAGGTCGTAAAGATGTGAAACTTTACCAAATGTTCACATACTTCGCGTTCCACCGTTGAAAGCGGTGATAAAGATTTATGATTCAATAATACTTTGATTATTTCACAGATTCGAGGAAGTTGAATTTTATGAGGCATACGGCTTCTTATTTAGGCAATAATGTCTCGTTATTACCATCCTACCATCCTGATGGTTAAAAGACGATGGATCAATACTTTATGTTCCGCTTTGGATAAGGGGAAATATTTTCCGTTGCGGAATGAAAGGGCACAGACTATCAGCTGTTTATCATCTTGAGAATTTCGATGGTAAATAGAAAGAATGAAAACTTGATATATTTTTTCGTAACGTAAATAGCGTTCTTATTTTTGCTATACCTACATATACATATATATATATATACATACGTAGTAATATTCCTAATCTGGCATACAATTGAGTGATTTCAATTAAAAGATTTTGTGTTCAAAAATAACACCTCGACTATCACACTTTTAAAACGCTTTCTATGTTTTACTTGTTGCCAACCTATTTATGAACCTTAGAATATCGGTTATCTGATTTCTGGAACTCCGGTGTCTTGTCTATAGATACTCACAACAATGTCTCCCTAACAAGCTTCGTCAATCCCAATGGGTGGTCAACCAGTTTATCTAAACTTCCTTATAGGAATAGGAATCATACAAATGATTTGCGACAGAAGTCAAGATTATTTGCAATATGTGTTTTAATATTTTACGAACGAAAATGAAAAAATGAATTAATTTTGAGTTTGTGTCAATCAATCAACCTAACGCCGTTCACTGCTAAACAAATGTCAATTTGAGTTGGTGTAGCTTAGTGTTTATTAATAATCATGTGCAAACGACCAGAGCGTCTCATAGTGGTTTACAAAATATCTATTATATTTTGTTCGATTCCCGGGTCGGACCAAATGTTTGTATGATCTGCAAATATTTGTTTCGGAAATTGAGTGTTTTCTATGTATAAAATGTATGTATTTACAAAAAAAAGTATATATGTATTTATATCAGTTGTCTAGTACCCATAACACAAGCTCTGCTTAGCTTGGCACTAGATGGCGTTGTGTGTTAGATGTCCGAAATATTTATTATTATTATTTTATTATTTTTGTTCTGGCAGTTACTATCGATTGAAATTAAGTGACATCAAAATAATGTGATAAATTTTTGCAACCTTAACTCACAGTTTAATAAATTTAGGAAGAGAGATCGCTTTTATTGTGAGAGTTATTGCTTTTATAGAGAGCATACTTAAAACATTAAAATTACTTTAAAAATTAAATTAAGATACTAATAATAATAAAAAAGGAACAATAATTTTAGATTTACCCCTACTTTACCGATAAATTATGCAGAGCGAACCTATAAAGGCGGGGATGGAGAATACTAAGGTTACTACCGTAGTATTGGTTGATTTTTCCAATGCCTTCAATACCGTCAGTCATGAACTTCTCCTTGCCGTCCTATCCCACATCTCTGTCTCTCAGGAAGCACTGAACTGGTTTTCTTCCTATCTTCGGGGTCGTCAGCAATCAGTCAGTATGGAAGATTCTTCCTCTAGCTGGTGTGGTCTTATTGCTGGAGTCCCTCAAGGCGGTATTCTCTCACCTCTCCTGTTTTCCATCTTCATTAACCTTATTACCTTAAGATTTCAGTGTTCCTATCACTTATACGCTGATGACTTGCAGCTATACTACCAAACAGAGTTGTGCAATGTATCGTCCGCGGTTTCGGCTGTAAATAATGACCTGGCAACTATTAAACACTGGTCCGACATGTTCGGTGTATCGGTAAATCCGAAGAAATGTCAGGCTATAATCATCGGGAGTAGCTGAAGTATGAGCCTGCTAGGTCTAGCAGGCTCATACTTAGTTATACATCTTCAGTTCCACCACTTACCTACGATGGCATGGTTATTCCATATTCTGAAAGTGTGAAGGACCTCGGATTGTACATTGACATAACTACCTAACTAACCCACTCATCGGTCTGACTTTGTACATTCTACTTTTCTGGTTCAGTCGGTCCTGCTATGGAACGCGCTCCCTCTCGGGATCAGGATGGCAAAAACTCGACAGTTTTAAATATCAGTTGCGGAAACATTTCTTAGACACATTTTCGGATCCACCACAATCTTAGCCTCTCCCCTTCAAATTTTATAGTATGTAGTTATATTTATGTATATGTACATACAAATATATATATATATATATATATATATTTGTGTTATATGGCAGTACTTTATAGTATATAGTAATATCAATATTTTATATTATATATTGGATATATAAGCAATATTTAATAAATACATTCTTTTTAGTATATCATTTTAAATTTTCGTGCATCTACCATATTTAGCTCTGCATCGCCCTAAGGTTGACTAGCAGAAAATGCCTACGGCATTAAGTCCGCCTTTGCAACATCTGTGCATAAAGTTTAAATAAATAAATAAATAAAAAATCCGGTACTTGGCTATGCTCGCACACTTGTTGTTTGGGCAGCGGTTGGTGAGGACGTGTTTCTGTACCTCCAATCTGACACTTTTATTTAATTCTCACTTCTAGTTTATAATAATAATAATATTTACAGACAGGCGTCAAAAAATTCCTCAGCATCATCGCCTGCTGGTAGCGTTCCTAAAAGGCTGGCAGCATTGCCATGTTGAATGGCAATGCTAATTCTCTTTGCTAGAAAAAGAGCTGCCTTCTGGTCGCGAGAAGCGATCAGTGGCTTAGCTAGTTGTTTAAACATAGCGCGAGCACTCGGATCCCATGAACCTGGCGTCTCGACCCCAAACGGTTCAAAAATGTAATTACGTATTAGGTTTTGGCATTTACGACGTTTGAGGCTTTGCGCAAAATTAAAATTGAATAAATAATATAAAAATCACTAACCTACGTTAAATGGTAGTAGAACCACGCTGATTTCAGCACGAACGGGCCGGTTCGACCGGGGCGGTACAACCTTCGCACAGAAAATCAACGTAAAATGACAGCGTTCGTGCTGTCATGTTTCGTTGGTGAGTGCGAGACCGGATGCCCAAATAGTCTAGTCAACAAGTTCCATACTTGTTGACTAGACTAAAATATGCAGAAGCATCACTAGGCCGCCATGGTGTGGGTCGCCATGCTGCATTGTCTGCATTCGCAATGAGTATGGTGACCACCACTCTTGGATTCTGCTTATGCTTTCCATCAGCCAGAGTAGAGTCATTTTGGTGGGTCTTCAAAAAAAAAAATAGTAGCTTTATTAGAGTGTTCTATAGAGTTCTGTGACTTCTAACTAGGTCATTACATCTACTTAGGGAAGGATCAAAATCATTGCCTTAACGAGTGCTGACTTCTGCGTCAACTTTTCCACAACTGCCTAGCATTATACGGTTTAATAGCTGCTATAAAAGATAAGCAAACTGTTATCTACAAACTATTAGCGTGTTGTAAATAGGCCCAAAGGTATACGATATATAAACTAGCATTAAGGTCAAAAAGTAATGATAAAGTAGTTTATTATTGAAGCATAGCAATTATGAAGCCCTAACAAGCAAAATAAAATAAATGAATGGACTTATTAATCATGACATTTTTTATTTTTATGACGTTATGAGGAACACAATTAAAAACAAAATATTTTTGCTGACTGTAGGATGTTATTAAAAATAGCATTTCATTTGTAATCAAGTAGTTTTTATTGACATACGCTCTGAAACAAAATTTTATGAATTATATTTTTCAATCTATGCCAGGTAAAACATTTCAAAATATAAAACAGGTAAGCCCATTGTCGAAAAAAATATGTGATAAATTTCCACGAACGTGTTTTCTCATAATCACGTACTCATTGACACTTCACACGGCAGTTTTAATCACTTTTCACTGTATTTAATAGCCCATTAGCAAATTACTCGTACCTTAGTTATACTTTAAGGGCTTTTGTCTATGCGTAACAATTAACATTTTAATTAAAACGTTGATTTTAATTTAAATATCCAGCCGAAAGCATTTTTGAAGTAACTGTCACTGGATACTGTACGAGTGGGGTTTCGAGATAAATATATAGTTAGTCTTTTATATTTATTAAATACTAGTGGTTGCCCGCAGCTCCGCCCGCGTATATGTTGGCTATCGCGGCAAATAGTAGCCTATGTGTTATTCTGATGTATGGGCTATATTACTGTAAAATTTCATCCAAATCCGTTTAGTAGTTTTTGCGTGAAAAAGTAACAAACATCCATCCATCCATCCATACTTACAAACTTTCACGTCTATAATATTAGTAGGATATATTTACCAAATTGGATGATAGCTTTAGCAAACCTTTCCTCTTCCCCTTTTGACTGCATAGCGTAGTGGTTTAAGCGGCCATCGCGCCGTTTTCTACTGGACTGAGTTCTGCGGGTGCAAACCCCACATTGGAAAACACTTTGCGTAATCCACAAATTGTTGTTCTGAGTCTGGGTTATTTGTGTTTGTTTCATGTATGTTTTTAAAGTCCCCCTTGACTCAGAATTTATTCGCTTTGCTCAAATGTTACAGTTGTGGTTAATAGAAATAAAATACTTTTTTATGAACTGTAGTGAATGGAATATTCATCGTCATCATTAGCCTATCAAGGCCACTGCTGGACCTAGGCCTCACCAGTTGCATGCTACTTGGTTCGATCTTAAGCAATAGTAACACTGCATAATCTCAGACTTCTCTTATTGCTATTACAATTCTTGTAAATATCAACTTTACGCTTTTCTAGTGCAACAGTGATATAAATATATACAATATAATATAAGTAAGTTATACATAAGTTAATAATAATGATAATATCTTTGCTTAATAATTATTACTTTATTCATTTTAAATGTCAAGAAAGTCTCCATAGCAGCACTATAAATATATATGAACAACTAGCTGAACCCCGCGGGCATGCATGCATGCAATGCATTTAGTAAAAATTGGTTATATTATTACAAACAATATATATATAATATTACAAACAAGCACTCCAATGTTATTAATTTTTATAGATGTATAGAAGATGTACACATGTAACCATTATATGCGACACTCTTATGAAAGTTAGAATAAATGAAATCACATAAACATAGCGTAGAAAAGGCGTTCTAATAATCCTCAATATAATAGTAAAGATTTAGTTCCATGAAATTGAAAATATTCTTACATGACCGATTTAGTGGCACCAAGATGATATAGGTTGAGTTTTATCGTCATTTATCAGGCTTATATCCGTGAAACTTACTGAACCGAACTAAACAACGCATCAATCAAAGGGTCAAACCCAGATCTAAAGCGTCAGTCGTGCCTACCCCATTACACTAATACGGCTTTAACAAATTTAACGTATATTGATTCTTACATACTGAAGCATTGACACATGATGAGGGAAGAAATTAACATACTTTAAAGTGTAAATATTTTTGTATTAGCTTTTGAGGCTTCGCTTGCGTAAATGATTTGCTTGGGCATTAATTCATAAGTCCGCCAATTCACAAAAGTACATGAATTTTAAATAAAAATAAATAAATCATAATTTAAGATTTTGAGGATCAATTTAAGTAACCCTCAGATAAAGTATTTTATTTCTGTTAAACTCAAAATCTGTGAATCTTAATCTCTGCACGTTGTCAGAGATGAAACAGATTTTAAACCTCTGATAAAATAATTAAAATGATCATCGGAGTTCCTAGTGAGCCATTTATATAAACTCACTTTCACAAGTACATTGGGGGTACAACTTAGGATTAGGTACATGGTACGGTAATTGGTTTGTACATTATATCTGTTCTCTAAATGCCTTTGAAATGCTTTCCAACCTATTTTTTTAACCTTATTTTTTAACCTATTATTATTACTATAGTATATGGACCCTACCCTTAGTGATTTCTAGTGATGAGCAGATTTAGGGCAATTATACATAAGTCGGTGATCTTCCAAAGAGTAAACATCCTTTTTATGTTTCTATTGCTGAGCATAAAACTTATTATATATTAATTAATTTTAAGACAAGATACTACTTAGTGCAGTGTGAGGTAGTATTAAGACCTTTAAGAGGCGTATAAATAGTCCCATAAAAGTCATAAAACTCACTGACGTGATCCCATCGCATCAATTCAAGTGCAAATTCAAAGTAATAAAATTTTCATTACACGGATGCCTGGCTCGCCCGTATTATTTGCTATACAGTATACACCTATTGCGTCACGCACCGATAATACACACATATGTTATAAGATTACGTTTAAAGTACGATGTAAGTCTTGAAAGAAACTACTATATGGAATTTTTTTCCCTGGAAAGAACCAATTTTGAAAATACTATTAATTTTCGGTAAACATCAAGACAAATATGGCAATATATTTGGTGTTCCCTAAATCTCATTTAATATCAAAAAAATTATATCGTCGTACTGCCTGTTCTGATCTTTTTCGATTATTAAATTGAAAAAGAAATGAAAAAATGTTGTTTCAAATCACTATAATTTTCTAAGTGAGTTATTTTGTATTTGACTGCCTCGTTGGCGCAATGGTAGCGTTTGCGACTGCTGTGCTTGAGGTCTCGGGTTCGATTCCTGGGTCGGACCAAATGTTTGTATGATCTTCAAATATTTGTTTCGGAGTTTGGGTATTTTCTATGTATAATATGTATGTATTTACAAAAAAAAAGTATATATGTATTTGTATCAGTTGTCTAGTACCCATAATAACACAAGCTCTGCTTAGCTTGGGATTAGATGGCGTTGTGTGTTAATGTCCGAAATATGTATTATTATTATTATTATATCAGTTGCCTAGAACCAATAACACAAGCTCTTCTTTGCTTGGGACTAGATGGCGTTGTGTGTTAAATGTCCGAGAATATATGTATATTTATTTTTTTCAGACGGGGCATCTGCATGAAGGTTAGGATGTGGCTTGGTGGTTGAATATTTGCCTAACTTACGGAAGGAGAATGACCAAGTATATGAGAGAAGAGTAGAATTTAAAGGACTGCAATGTACTTGTGACAATGTAAGGTGCTCTCAGGAGGCCCGTTTGTTCGTTTGCTGTCTAAACTTCGAATATGTACGGTATATAAAACCAAGTGTTTTATTTAATTAATTTTATATAGCCGATGTCACCCGGGCCGTTTCTATTGCCACCCCATTCAATAAAATCGGTTCAGTAGTTTAGACGCTACGGTTAAACATACATAGACTGCTAAAAATATTACCATTCCTTTTGGCTTTTTTTATATATGGACCTGCCAAAGTAACTCTACTCTGCCTGATAAAGAGCATGAGTAGATTTTTGTATGTATGGTCCGCCAAAATAACTCTACTCTGCCTGAGGGAAAGCATAAGCAAAATCCAAGAGTGGTGGTCACCATACTCATTGAGAATGCAGACAAGGCAGCATGGTCGCCATGCTGAATTGTCGCACACCATGGCGGCCTAGTGATGCTTCTGCATCTTTTAGTCTAGTCAACAAGTATGGAACTTGTTTACTCCGGTCTCGCTCTCACCAACGAAACATGACGGCACGAATGATGTCATTTTAGGTTGTTCTTCTGTAAGAGGTTCGCCCCGGAGCCCTTTATGTTAAAATCAGCATGGCTCTACTACCTATTACCTTTCCCGTAAATAGTCTGTAGTCGGGTAAAAATGAGATAAAACTGATATTCTTATTCTTGTCTTGTCATCTTACATACTTACTACAAATACTCAGACTAGAATATATACAAATATATAAAATTGGAGTGGTTGTTTATAATATTAAATTAACCGCTTTTTACTAAATGCATATGTATATGTACACGGTACATACACCAAAATAACATTTTCTACAATTTTTGTCTGTCTGTCTATCACCGATTTTGACGGGACTTTCACTGGTACATAGCTGATGATATAAGGAGTAACTTAGGTAACTTTTTTTAAAACTAACTCCGCCGCGCAACGTTGCCCGCGGTGTTTGATGTACCGCGGGTAAAACCGCGGGGCGCAGCTAGTTAACAATAAAATTACATTAATTGCAAATATTTCCATGACCTTTTAATAAAATTACTTTGTACCAGTATTCCTTTGTGCGGTCGACTTTGGACGGGTTTAAGGTGTCTGACTCAATGACATTACGTTTCACGGTATCAAATGAAGGCTGTCAAAAACAAACCTCCAGTAAACTGTGTCGACATTACATTGTTCTCGATTTAATTTTCAGAAATGTCTGTGAAAAAATTAATTTCAAATATAAAATTTATGTTTCTCAGTAACGGGACCTTTTAAGGGTAGTTTATATGAAATTAATATTTGATTCCTGAATCAGGGTACCTAATTGTATTTTGTTTTGGATAATTTAATTTATTGATACAGATTGAAACAAGTAAAATTTTAACAAGAAAAAAAACGACTTCAATAACGACCAAATTGAAATGGGACCACACGGAAAGCACCAGCTTTCAAATAAAAAAAAAAAATAACAAATGCACTAGTCGCCCCTAGGAATTTCGAAGGTTCGACTCGATTTCTCTTGGATTCCATCATCAGATCTTAGTGTACATCATGGTACCACCGTTGGGATATCTCCTTTCCATAAAAAAATAATCATCAAAATCGGTTCATAAACGACGAAGTTATCCTCGAACGCACATAAAAAAATATGCGGTCGAATTGAGAACCTCCTCCTTTTTTGAAGTCGGTTAAATATACAAAATATAGTCTTGACAGTACCTTACAGTAAACCTGCCATCCAGTTACAACTGTACACAACTTTAGTGGTAGACAGTGCTTCGATTTGGCATAAGATTAATGAGAATCTTTGTATAAAATGTATTTGTACTTTATTTTTGTTTCTTGTAGCATATAAAATGAGGTTGTTAAGTATTTTGAATATCACACAAACCCTAGTTTATTTACATTCATGTACGAAATTTGTAAATAAATATGTACCGCATTATAAAAGTTTAGATGTTTTGTGTATTACAATATGTACATTTTTAAAGAAATGTATAATGTATTTTTTTTGCCTCTAGAGCAATGTATATGCTTCAAATACAAAGAATTAGTTTAGAAGGATATCAATCTTAAGGGACGACAGCTTAGACAGAAAACACATTTAATTCATAACACAACGTGGTGTTGTTACTTGTGTTTTCTTTTAGGTGAGTTTTCTTTCTATGAAGGTAATAATAAATAGTAATTAATAAATTGTTGGATTTCGAACGTCATTGTACTGGCAACATTTTGATTGTCGCGGGTTCGTGTTTGACGTTTGAAGTTTGAGGTTGGAATCGAAATGAACTCGTGTTGAAATGGCCGGTGCCGTAATTGAATTTGATTGTTAATGTTGTGTATTCAATAGCCTCCGCGTGATATTGATGACACTGAGGGTTTGTTAGGCTAAAATACTTATAATAGTTGAGAACGGTTGATCGGCCAGGCTAGGCTTGTGAAAGTTAATATGTGTAAAAAGAACTTGAAAGACGTGTGTTGAAGCCGGCCGACGATTTTTGTTATTGTGAAAATCACTTGATAGTAAGCTAATTGTATTGTCCATCGACCCGCGGTCTCTTTAGTGATAAACCGTATTGTGTTAGGTCGTGGATTCGCGAGTTTTTGTAGGCGTGTCCGCGTAAGTCGAAAGGTTGATTATTCAGATTGGTTCGAATACCTTGGGAGTTGTACAGCATTTTAGGAGCGTGTGTTTGTGTGAAGACGCAAGAGCAGAAAAACCTACCCACCTACCCAAGAGCTCTTGGGAACGCCGAGAAGAACATCGAAGCCACACACTCCTGTAAGTGCTTTAATTATTTTAGTTTAGATTAAGAACACGGTGACACAGCCGTGGGTCATTCTTCTTGCCAGTGGTATTAGTAGTGATTGTATATCCATCTATGGGCCCGTGGGTAATATAAACATCATCAAAAGGTGATCGCTGCCTTGGCAAGAGGATGATCAGTTTGGTAGCAAGAGCTTGGTTTACCTCCGGGCTGTGAGCACCCGTAGTGCACTCAGAAGGTGAAACCTAGTTGTTAGGCAGGTAATTATACTGTTCCACTGTCCACATATCTTTGATTCCACTGATATAGCTATTTAGAATAGTATTTGAAACAATTTGTTAGCATAATGATTGAATGTAGGTAGTGAAACATTTAATTATAAAACTTATACATAAATTGTAAAATTTGTGTTACTGGTTGATGTTTACTAGTTTGAACTTATAATTGTAAAAACTATATTGTATACTTGATATTGATTGTTTGGTCCAATGTATTAACCCAATGACACATTTAATTATTGGTTGAGTTGTAAAACTTAAATTGTAAAACTTAATAGTAAATATTAATTGTTTGAAACATTTGGTCCAATATATTGGTGTCATACAATTGGATTTTGCTAGCCCAGGGACAATATTACTAGAATAATATTGTTATATATTAGTATTATATATATATACTATTATTGTTATTGTTAAATTCAATTGTCTTGAGTTGTAGTCTTGAATTGATAAAGAGAAACTTGTAGGTAGATATATATCTGAGATTAAGTGACTGCACAAGCACTTAATAGGGTTTTATATAAAGTTCCTAATAGTGTTTAACTAAATAGTTTGTCACATACATAAAATATTGTAACTTGTAAGTATCGTTTGCGGCTATGTCGTTCTCATTGTACCGGGCTAAGATTAGCACAGAATTGAGATGGTTTACATCGGTTCAAGGTCTCCTAGGCCGACCAGATAGACAGGATGCACTGTTGGCTCGAGCTTTAGATGCGCCGGCTAGGCTGGAGTTATTGATGAAAACGCTTACCAAGGTCGAGGCCCTTGAGGAGGAGAAGGTCAGCGATCAGATAAGGTCAGCGATGCAGGCTGATGTTGACCAGTGCCTCTCAATTGCTGATGACATTCAGCAGCGCATAGCTGAAATAAAGCGCCAGCGTAGAACTGGCTGTGATGAAGAAGCTGTGGAAGGCCCACACTCTCGCGGGGTTGTATCAAAACTGCCTCAGATACAACTACCCAGCTTTGATGGAGAGCTCGGTGAGTGGGTCAGCTTCATCAACTTATTTGACAGTCTGGTCCACTTAAGGGAGGATTTATCTAAGGCCTATAAGATGGCGCAACTGATGTCAGCCCTGAAGGGAGAGCCTAGGGAACTGGTAGCCCATTTGACGGTGACCGAGGACAATTATGAGATTGCCCGTCAAATGTTGGTAAGGCGCTACCACAACAAAAGAAGGCTGGTTGATGCTCAGCTCAAGAGGCTGTTTAGCATCCCTTCAGTGACTCGGGTCTCTGCCATACAGGCAGAAGTGTTGAACCCGTTGTTGAGTGTCACGAGGGCATTAGAAAATTTAGGCTTGCCAGTTGAAGAATGGTCTTACATGGTAGTATACATAGTACTGTCCCGGCTGCCAGTGGATGTGCAGACCAGATTTGAGCAGTATCACGGTCAGGGTGCAGACAACTTGCCCACCTCTTCCCAACTCATGGAGTTTTTGGAGGAAGAGTGTCGGAGGGCAGAGAACATGAGTTCGTTTTCGAAGCCCGCTGCGGAGCCACAGATGACTACTTGGAGCCCTGTGAAGAGGGGACTTCCGCCAAGGAAGTGGTATGGACTCATGGGTGCCTCAACACCTGCACGGGATGCCTGCCTGTATTGTAAACAGGATGGCCATGGTGTGGCCGCCTGTCCAAGATTTAGGGACCAGAGAGTCCAGGGGAGACGCCAGATCACCAAGCAACGTGGCTGGTGTTTTTTGTGTCTGGGTCCCCATTTAGCAAGGGATTGCGCTCGGTCCGCAATGTGCAAAATTTGTGGAGGCCGCCATCTTGAGATGCTCTGCCTGAATAGGCCCGGCCAACATCACGCAGATGGACAGGGCCGTACTCAGGGACGGATGGGGTCAAGTACACAGGGCCGGACTTGGAACCAGGGTCCACGGGATAGGGCCCTCATAGGGAAGATGTTGGGGGCGATGTCCAGGCCAACATCGCGCGCGGTTCCCCGACCTATTGGCAGGCCAGGGGCTCAGTAGGAGCTGGCACGGGCGGGTGTGCGGATGCACCCTCGAGTATGGAGCGGTTCGTTAGAACGCCGCCTCGGGTGTCATCGCGCTCGCCGCCGACCACTAGAACGCCGCCTCGGGTGTCATCGTGCTCGCCGAAGATGACGACATTTCGTCGATTTTCGCCGCCCATCATGGAGCGCCCTCGGTTGGATCACCTCACCCCCCCCATCCGTGGACGGCACCAAGTAGAGTGCCGCGACTGGAGGGGCACTTACGAGGGACGATGGGATCCCTACCACAATGATATGCCCGGTTGCTCGGGTTATAATGCGTGGGGCCCCGGGGGCCCCCGCTAGGAAATTGCAGCCAATCAAAATTTGGTCCCCAACCGGAGGCTATAGTCTCGCCCACTGCCTCCGTGTGTGTTTGGGGTTTGATGTCGACACCCCAGGTACGGTTGACGTGCTACTGGGAGTAGACGTTCTGGGTAAGTTTTGTTGTCGGATCGGCGAGTCTTGCAGCATGATCGACTCATGGCTGTGGAGACATGTGCCAGGAGAGTTGAACCCGTCGGATTGTGCATCCAGGGGATGCCGGGCTCCTGAGTTGGTTAACAATCCTAAGGTGGGGCCCTCCTTGGCTGGCAAGGAAGGAATCGGATCTGCCCCCTGATCGGGTGAATGAGGCTAGGCCATGGGCTGGTGTTGTTACAGACTTTGCGGGCCCATTCTTAGTGAAAAGCTCGCGGCTGCGGAACGCGAAACAGTACAAGGCGTACCTTTGTGTGTTCGTCTGTCTATCCACCAAGGCGGTGCATCTTGAGCTCGTTGCTGACCTCAAGGCGGAAGCTTTTATAGCGTGCTTGGACAGATTCGTTTCCCGAAGGGGACTGCCAGCACTGATTCGTTCCGATAATGGAACCAACTTCGTAGGTGCAGAACGATACTTACGAGATGTAGTCAGGTTTTAAATGAAAACAAAGTGGATATTGGAACAGCCCTCTCCCATCGGGATTTACAATGGACCTTCAGTCCACCAGGTTGCCCCCACTGGGGCGGGATTTTTGAAGCCGTAGTCAAGTCAGCTAAGACGCATTTAGGGCGTATTGTAGGTCAGACCGCGCTGACATTTGAGGAAATCGCGACGTTGTTTGTAAGATCGAAGCCGTTCTCAACTCGCGACCGTTGTGTCCGCTCAGCTCGGATCCAAATGACTTGGAGGCGTTGACTCCAGGCCATTTCTGCTGGTCCCCCTAATGTTGGTGACCTCGTGCTGGTTAAGGATGCTAACCTACCGCCACTGCGTTGGCGCCGGGGGCGCATTATTAACTTGTTTCATGGTAAAGATGGGACCCCCCGGTCCGCAGAGGTTCTTGTTGGGGACTCAGTTACCAAACGAGCGGTAGCAACGTTATCTCGCCTGCCTGAAGATTAGGGAACAGGTACGTACCTGTTCGAGCGGGTGACTGTTGGATTTCGAACGTCATTGTACTGGCAACATTTTGATTGTCGCGGGTTCGTGTTTGACGTTTGAAGTTTGAGGTTGGAATCGAAATGAACTCGTGTTGAAATGTTGAAATGGCCGGTGCCGTAATTGAATTTGATTGTTAATGTTGTGTATTCAATAGCCTCCGCGTGATATTGATGACACTGAGGGTTTGTTAGGCTAAAATATTTATAATAGTTGAGAACGGTTGATCGGCCAGGCTAGGCTTGTGAAAGTTAATATGTGTAAAAAGAACTTGAAAGACGTGTGTTGAAGCCGACCGACGATTTTTGTTATTGTGAAAATCACTTGATAGTAAGCTAATTGTATTGTCCATCGACCCGCGGTCTCTTTAGTGATAAACCGTATTGTGTTAGGTCGTGGATTCGCGAGTTTTTGTAGGCGTGTCCGCGTAAGTCGAAAGGTTGATTATTGAGATTGGTTCGAATACCTTGGAAGTTGTACAGCATTTTAGGAGCGTGTGTTTGTGTGAAGACGCAAGAGCAGAAGAACCTACCCACCTACCCAAGAGCTCTTGGGAACGCCGAGAAGAACATCGAAGCCACACACTCCTGTAAGTGCTTTAATTATTTTAGTTTAGATTAAGAACACGGTGACACAGCCGTGGGTCATTCTTGCCAGTGGTATTAGTGGTGATTGTATATCCATCTATGGGCCCGTGGGTAATATAAACATCATCAAAAGGTGATCGCTGTCTTGGCAAGAGGATGATCATAAATAATAATAATAAATAAACATTTCGGACATCTAACACACAACGTTATCTAGTCCCAAGCTAAGCAGAGCTTGTGTTATGGGTACTAGACAACTGATATAAATATATAATATACTTTTTTGTAAATATATACATATTATACATAGAAAACACGCAAACTCCGAAACAAATATTTGCAGATCATACAAACGTTTGGTCCTACTCGGGAATCGAACCCGAGACCTCGAGCACAGCAGTCGCATACGCTACCACTGCGCCACCGAGGCAGTCTTTCGATGGTATTACGTCCCATATTTTTGTATACAGTGTATAACCTAACTTTTGTATTTATAATCTCTTGAGAATGAGGGGGTCGTAAGAGAGGACTAAAAGAGTATGGCAACAGTCCTGCAAAGAGAGAGAGAAAGAGAAGCATCACTAGGCTGCCATGGTGTGGGTCACCATGCTGGATTGTTGCATTGTCTGCATTCGCAATGAGTATGCTGACCACCACTCTAGGATTCTGCTTATGCTTTCCATCAGACAGAGTAGAGTCATATTGGCAGGCCTATACATAAAAATGGCCTTAACCCTCTCCTGAGAGGAGACCCTAGCCTAGCAGTGGGACGTTATGGGTTATTGATGATGTTGATGATGCATTAAAAAGAGTATCTGGGATGTGTGATATAGTATATCAAAACTTGCTTTATGGAGAGGCCTATGTCCAGCAGTAGAGATTGCATAGAATCTATGTAATTGTTATCACGGCGGCTCTGAGTTATTAACCGACTTAAAAAAAGGAGCAGGTTTTCAATTCGACTAATCCGGCCCACACGCCCACCACTGTAACTCCTGTACACCAGGATCAACAGCGGTGACCCACGAAAACACCGAGTTATGACACTTGGGAAGTCCCAGGAAAAATTTAACTGTCTTGGAACCCGCAACGAAATTAATCAGAAGAAAACTGGAGGAGTTGGAAATATAATAAGTCCACTTCCCTCCTTAGCAAAGCGGGAGACAAAATGGAGTCAAATAGGCAGACGCCTTTTTCAAACCGGGAAGCACCACGGATAAAAATATTATGGGTCCTAAGTGAGCTATATTTGATTTCTATAGTATGTATGGCAGAATCGCTTAAACGCACGGAAATTCACCGCAATTGACACAAGATCCATAATATACTACCCCAGACGTCATTTGTAAGCTATTTAGCATCATGTTACGTTCATTGTACCAAAGACTACATTCCCAGAGGATATGATGAGCCGACTGTTCACAGCTAGAATCAGGTGTTGAGCATTGACACAATGGTGAATCGACTAATTTAAATGAGTATAGTTTGCTCTTAAAGTTACCGTGGCCTGTAAGAAATTGAGCGACACAGTGATCTACCTCGAGCCATGTCCTTGACAACCGTTCGCGAACAGATGGAAAGAACTGGTAGAGGTGGCGCCCCTTAGATGATTCGTCCCATCGTTGCTGCCATTCATCCAAGAGGTCGTTATAGACATTGGATTGCTGTTGAAACAACCTTATGATTTTACCGCGGTCTCGTATGCCCAAAAAATCGCATTCCATGTTTTGTAGTGTGGAATAGTACATGGCTGCACGTCTTTGCACCTCGAGATCGACCGGAAGAACACCTGCCAACACCGGTAAAGCCTCAGTGCTAACCGTCCTATATGCCTTGCACAAGAAAATCAATGCAGGTCGTTGGCCTTGTAACAGTTTGCGACGGACAGCACCTACAGTCGCCCTATCTGCCCATACAGGAGCACCATAGCAAATAGAACCCAAATAAGTAGCTCCATATATGTTCTTTAGTGTATTATATGACAGACCCCATGTCGCAGTTGATATCCTCGTCAGTGCAAAGAAACTCTTTTTAGACTTTTCATTAACTGTTCTAATATGTTCAATAAATGAAAAATTTCTTTCTAAAACCAATCCTAAATAACAAACCGAGGTTTTATTTTTAATAGTAACATTTTCAAATTTAATACACGGCGGTGATTTGAGGTTACCTTTCAGAAGTAGCTGGAAGGTTTTGTTTGGTGCAAACTTCAACCGATTACGCCCACCCCACCGAGATATTAAGTCCAAACATTCACTGGCCAGCCTCTCAAGCCCCGTTCTAGTATCCGACTCTATCAATAACAAACCGTCGTCCGCGTACGCATTCAGGGTACATCCGGACGGCACAGGCATTGCCAGAAAATCGTCGAAGCCTATGTTCCACAAGTATGGTCCTAGCACTGACCCTTGAGGACACCCCATCGTAAGCGCCTTCGACACAGAATGATGCCCAAGTCTCAGTTTAGTAGTACATTGTAAGAAGTACGAGGAGATAAGGCAATAAATATTTTTAAAGCAACCTCTTAATTTTAATTTTAGCAATAGCATGGTTTTCAATTCGACTATCAAGCTATTGCATAGCTTTTATCGCGGGCTTTGAGCGCGGCGACCGAGTCAATCAAATTCCGTAACGAAAATAAAACCTAACAACCGAAGCTCGCACGGATCGAGACGAGCTGCTCCGAAATCGGACGAATACGTTATCAGCTGTTTGTGAGAAAGTATATAGGTGTATAGGTATCTATCATATCTTTATAATGCCACACTCACCGCATGTGCGCCCCGTAAGTATACATGTTCAAAGAAAAAAAAACTGCATAAATAAAGAATAAAAAAATAATTATAATTGCATAAGTTGATAAAAAATGCTATGCAATAGCTTTACCGCGGCAGTCTCCGAGTGCCACATGTTTTTTTTATGTTTGTTTTCTCAGAACTTTCGACTGGGTGAACCGATTTTAAGGATTCTTTTTTAATTTGTAAGCTGGTCCTTTCCGTGTAGTCCCATTTCAATTTGGTCCAGTTCTTGAAGTCGGTTTTTTGTTATTATTTTTTGCTGAATACCTATTTAAAACCAGTAACACACCTGTTCATTCCTCTCGCCAATGCAGCGATCACCTTATGACGTTTGCAATACCTATAGGCCCATGTTATAAGCATACAATCACTAAACAAGTTCACTGGCAAGAGCAATGAACGACGGCTCTGTCACCGCCTTCTTAATCTAAACTAAAATCATCAAGCACTTACTGGAGTTGTGTGGCTTCCTTGTTCTCGGCGCCGTTGATGGGGTACCCCACCGCCTCGTCTGTCCTGGTACGTTCACACATACACGCTCCAGAATGCTGTAGAATCTTCAAGGAATTCGAATTACAATACACTCTTATTAGCTATCGCGGATCGCGCCCCTTTGAACGTGACTACTAACACTCGCGAGTCCAACCCAGACCAATCATAGCGGTCACCGACGAAACACCGAGTCGTTGGAAAATTAGCTAAATATCAATTTAATCGGTTCTTTTTTAACGAAGCTCCAGCTCGACCGATCCAAGCGTCTCAAGTACTATCTGTCAACGTCAGAACGTCAAAGAAGAAAAATGACAATCAAATTGTTGCCATTACAATGACGTTAAATTTCTAACAACACTAAATATACAAACCTTAACATAATATAAATATGTTTTGATGGAAAAACTAGTTAACATAAGAGATATCTAACATCAAAGAGAAATAAATCAATTTACAAAAATTACTCCAGGTACAGAAAACGGATTTAGCGTCGATAAATTGTATAAATTACGTCGGATAAGAAAGTTCGTCCGTTCAAGTTGTAACCTAAAATGTCATGAAAAATTCAGAACCCTACTTTTAGTATCTACCTGGACAATTTACGGAGAATAGAGAAAGTTAGCATAGCTGTAGTGGTCACAACGAAGATTAAATTTTGATCTGATTACAGATTGTGAATGCAGAATTTAGCTGCTCAATGTACATATTGTACATATGATTTATACTCGTAATATTACATGGCTTGCTATATTTTGTACCTAATTTTACCTGAGGAAGTCAAAGTGGCATAGGACTAGTCATATATCCGGCAGTAAGTAAAGCGGCGGTGAATAATATGTAAGTTATTCTTGTTAATTTTTTGAAGATCTCCATCCAAAAGTAACGATGAAGAAGTACTTGAACGTTTAATCATAAGTAATAGCCTATGAAAATGGTTTGGAGAATATATTATTGGAGAACAGATAGATAATACAATACACGTATAATTGAAAAAATGTAATCAATATTAAATTCATGATATATATAATAAGTATTTTTTTACTCGCAAATATTCTTAGTGTATATAAGAGATTTTTTAAAATACAACATCCTCTTTAGGAATAATCCTGTGTCGCGGGGGACTTTACAACATACACACGAAACTACGTACACTACACTATTTATAGTATAATGGCAAATTCGTAATATTTAACCTAAAAGAATACAGCGGACGTTATGTATCGTGTAAATTGCTAGTATGGTTTATTCACAATAAGAATTACTGGTATTAACTAAACTACCCACTCACTTGCATGTAACGGTAATTCATCTCTGCCAATAGTCATCTTATTAATGGCACTGAAAGACAAACGTATTGGATATACAATAGAACAAACATTGCGGTGTTTGCGTGCCAAAGCCGTTCAGGTTCTATAAAGCAGGATGATGTAAACACCACTTTACAATAACATTTGTAGAGAGAAAGCATTACTAGAAGTACCTACCAAATTATATCATCTGATGTGTATGTATACCTAGTACCTATAAATATCTGTTGAATCCTCAGTTTTGTTATATACTTTAGTCTATTGTATTATTTCTTTGAATTTTGAAAAAACCCCAAGGTTTGACTGGAAGAAAATGCGAGTGTCGTTAAGTCCACCTTGTGCAATTAAGTTTGCGGGAAGGGTGAAGGGGTTGGGGAATGGACCTCTGGTATTCCACTCACTCGGTGAAACACAGCGCAATCACTGTTTCACACCGGTATTATGTGAGACCGTGGTATCACTCCGGTCGAGCCGGCCCATTCATGTCGAAGCGTGGCCTCCGAAGCGGTAATTAACTACGTAGTTGCAGTTTTAGTTGTTGTATTCTACCACGCTTCACTGTAGCACGTTGTGGTTGTATTGATAGGAAATGAGGAACAAAACTTACACAAAAAATATATAGGTACCATTTTTAAGTGTTTTTAAGTTGTAGTGTTGTAGTTTAAGTGTTTACCAAGAATTAGCGTTTATGGTGACGGTTGTGGTTTATGGTGAATAACAGTTTTTCACAAACATCAATAATGTAAACGACAGCCGATCACATTATTCCATGAAAGATGATTTATGTTGTCAATAATTTTGAAGAACTTTCAACATTTCGCAGTTTCAGAATTTATTGTGTTTCTAAAACAAATAATAAATCTCACCTAAATTTCGAACTCAGAGCACATCCAGAAACACGCGTTAAACATCAGTGTGAGTCGTGTCTGTCCAGTAATTGATGACACGCAATAATTCATCGTTTGTGTGGAGTCTCACGCTCTCCGGACGCGACGTGGACTCCACACTCTTAAGCTTACATACACACTATAGTAATAGTCGTTCTCCGCTTTGATTTCAATATAACTTATTAAATATATTTTTTATGCAGGGATTACTTTTAGAGAAGAGCATGATAAATAAGTATACTAAAGAGGTGGACCAGCAAACCGCATAGTTGTGCGGTAAGGATTTTTTATAACACAGCGAATACCACTATAGTGTTTCGTTACCTTTTTGTTTCTCGGTTATATCACAAATATATGAAACAAGCATGTTCCAGAAAGGGACAAGGACAGAACATATCTTTTTATTTAGAGCAAAATAAGTTTCCTTTTCCTTTGTAACTGGATTGATGGGGTCTAATGATCTGGATTTATCGCGCTCTGTCTTCGTATATAGAACCTTCTCACGTGTTAGAACAGGTCGTTACAAAGTTTTCACGTATATAATGTTACTTTCAATAAATGTCAAAGGTGTACGAGAAAAATATGAGCGTCTAATACGCATGTACGATTTTCATACAGTGATTGGAGAAACGACTTCTATTTATAAACAGTTGTTTAATAAAAAACTCTTAAAACATTGATTAGTATGTTGTTATAAAGTTGATTTAATTGCATGGTAAATAAAATATATATTTTATTTTGTATCCAGTATCACATGATTTACTACACTGGTATACACAGAGGTACAACCTACCGCCGTCCAGTGCTGAACGAAGTTCTCCCCCAAGGAGCCGGTCATCCCGGTCATGGGCAGTCCGCATCCATCCGCCATCAGCCATCTTCTTTAAATCATCGGTCTATCGTGCCGCAGGGCGCCCTACACTACGTTTGCCTAATTTACTACATGATATGATAGAAGAAAACATTTATAAGGTATAATGTCGATGTTTATTAAAAAAATATTATTTCAATTTAGTAGGAAATTTGAGTAAAAATTTCAATGTTTTAATTAAGTTCTGGTCATCATCCTCTGCCTGTTGCCATCCTACTTCTGAAAGCAGGCTTCCAAGGAGTGCTAACTATTCCGTCCCTGGACATTTTTCACCCACTCACTAACAACCATTTTCCTCGATCGTCGGTTTCCTCTCTAATACATGTTGGCTCTAGCGATCACAGTTTGGTCACACATGAAAAATGGACCAAGAAAAGATAGTGGAAATAAGATGCAAAACACCTTTTCTTCCACCGTATCATAAAATACGGATAGTTTGGATTATGTAAGCAAAGGCTAAAGAAAATCATGGTTGTAATGAAATAAGCATTGAAATTGTATTTACTCATAGTAGTCGTTCAAGAGAAACTTGTTAGTTATTCATAAAGTGACAACGCAGTAGGAGAACTAACGAATATTTATGTTCATTGTACGTACATCGTCTGGTACTACCCTGTCACTTGAAAGCGACATAATTACTGTTATTGTGCTCTATATTTACTACTGCAAAGTTACATTTGGCTAGGTTAATAGAAGAATCTAAATTCTGAACAAAACACTAGATTGAGGCTAAGTCATTAAATATGTAAAAAATGAAAAAATAAATCGTACGTCAGATTCATACTTCATAATATTTCAGTTGACGAGTATTAATTTAAATAAACGTGTTCTTACCGTCTCTCTAAGCAATAATCTTAATGGACTTGTCAATAACATCGATGTTATCAGTTACTTCGCAGCAATTTAGATTAATATTTGTCATATTGACAGGTCTAGGTTACAGTAGAGCAATTTATGTCTACAGAGTATTCACTTTTCGAACATCTAAAGCCAGGTCAACTTGTCGTAGCGTATGTATTTGAAAAACTCATCACGCATAGTAACTTATGTAAGGACCTACATAGTTTTAATGACATTTTGTGGGATATGAGATTATATTAGTATTCCTTTTTTTTTGTAGAACCGCGTTTAGGCTGAGTTTATAATTTGTAAAACTATTAATACAATGAAAAGTTGATTTGCTTTTTCAATAGTTTTATTTTATATTTATTTTAAAAATAGAACTCTCGCACTAGGATTATGAATACAAGTATAATGTGATTATGAATACGGCTTTCGATCTAATTATCTCGTTTCTCTAATACAATATTACTTTTTAATGTGGTATTTTTATTAATATAGATAAATTATTTCTCATTTTACGTACTAAATTTCTTCAGTATTGTACTGTTTGTTAAAGAAACATTATTTATGTGTACCGTAACGACTAAAACAGTAATGAAGTAAATGTTTCTCTCATTTGAGCTCTTCTTTGTTTTGTTAAACATTTTACCGGAAACTTTTGCTGTAATATCTTGTACTATCATTTATCTTGTATGAAACTTTTATAAACACAAAAATAGACCTACAAATAGCTACCTATATGGAATCTAGGTTAATTGACTATATTCCTACTTTTAGTCAAGAGTAAAAGCATAAACAAACTGTTTTGTCACGTTATTTACTTTCTTTGATAGTAAGAGACAATGGAGTTTCTTGCCAGATTCTTCTCCATGAAAAGTAAGCTGCACTTGGAACTGGCGAGTAGAATCACTCGATTTTTAAATTTTGACTATTCATAAGTGCCTGTTAATAAGTGCTGTAGGGCGATAGGGTTACCAGTGCAGAAATTATAGACGTCTTTGGTACTTTTGATCGTTTATTCGAGTTCACGCGTAGTATGTTGTTGTCTGCTACAGTGCCTATTTGAATAAAAATCTTTTGACTTTGACTTTGAAGAGTATGTGTCTTTTGTGTTTGACTTCTTTGAGGAGTTCTTTATTAATGCTTGTTATAACATAATGTCAATGTTATACATATCTACTAATATTATAAGTTCGAAAATAAGTCTCTGTCTGTCTACTACGCTTTCACGTCTAAACCGGTACACCGATTTCAATGAAATTTGACATGGAGACACTTTTATTCTTGAAGAAGGACTCAGGCTACTTGTTATACTAACTTTTAAACTTTCGCGTACCATGATATAATAATAATTATTTTTACGGGGATTAACGCGGTAACTTATTTAAAGGTGTTACATACCTCTGATTTGCCTGACGTTTCAACCAGGTTGCACTGGCCGTGGTCACAGGCTGACCACCTGGTTGAAACGTCAGGCATATCAGAGGTATGTAATACCTTTAAATAAGTGATTGCGTTAATCCCCGTAAAAATAATTATTATGAATAGAGGCTACTTGTTATCTTGATACATAAAAGCGGGTGGACCCGTAGGCAAAAGCTAGTCATCTATTAATTGTTTTTACATTTGTTGTGCAGTATCAAAAAACAACTTAATTTTTAAGGGGATTTTCACACGAAAACGTCTTTAGCCTCTATCCTATTTTTCCTCTAGTATTTTCTGCGGAGAAAAACAGAGAGAATTTAAAGCAGCCAACGGTGTATCTGTTACATAATACTGTTACTTAAGCTATACAAGAAAGCCGTGCATAAGGCAGTGTGAACAGACCACTATTGCGGAGTAAATGTGATATGTTGTTGACGTTTTAACTACAGGGTTTACATCTTGCTTGCTTCGCTATGTTTCACTTTATTGGATTGTAGTAAATTAAATATATCTTTGATGTTTAGGTAACCAAAACATTTTAAGGTAGAGAATTGGAGATGATTATAAAATCTATACAATAATTGTGAATTTAGCTGTTCTATAATTTTTTCTCGGTGTTTACAGATAGGTAGGTACATTGAGTTTTCTCTCTTTTGTATAAGTCTTAAAAACAAGCTTAGTAAAAGAGTGTAACTAACATTCTAACATTGTTTTTAATAGTTATTTTTAGACTACAGCGATAAGTGAGTTAAATACCGAATATCTATTGTCTCTCTAGGTTTCATATTTTATCTATACAAGTTGAGTCGATATGGCTCAAATTTTTCTGACAACAATAGGACGAGCAAGAGATTAGGAATAAAAACCGGGCAATCGCGTGTCAGTCCATAGAAATGTTAGTTTATTATTACTCGTTGCAAACAAGTAACAACTTAATGTAACAATTTGTTTAAAGATCGTGTATTTTTACGAAATTTATTATAAAGGTAGATTTGTATTCTGTAATCCTCAAAGCAAGAGACTGATAGGCAGAACACAGTTTGTATGTCGATGCCATTTCCCTTATTGGTATGAATTCTTTTCTGGATTCTAATCATTTTATTTTTTATACTAGTTGTTGCACGCGGCTCCGCCCGCGTATATGTCAGTTATCGCGGCAATAAGTAGCTTATGTGTTATTCTGATGTATAAGCTACATTACTGTAAAGTTTTATCCAAATCCGTTCAGTAGTTTTTGCGTGAAAAAGTAACAAACATCAATCCATCCATCTATCCATCCATCCATCCATCTTACAAACTTTCGCGTTTATAATATTAGTATAGATAGATAGATTTAAAGAAAAATATTTTACTTTCTGAATATACATACGTAACTGTAACTAGTCGACGAGTACCTAACTTTCTTAGGTAGAAATAAGGATATCTACAATCTGAAATATCGACCGGCACTAGTCGGAATACGGTATACATTGTTAGTTTTTTTTTTAATGAAACTTTAATTAATTATAATTAATTTTAACTTTTTTGTATTTTTGTTTATCACCTAAAATCATCAACCTACAAATTAATGTCAAATACTTAGTTATTATTTTCATGCAAATCAACATTAAAAAACTAAAGTACTTGTCTTATATAAAACTAAATTGTAAAGCGTTGGCGAGTGACATGGAACTATAACCTTACTAGTGTTACGTGTTAGAATTTGATAGATTTGAGAAATAAATCTTCTGACGTGTATATGAGAATTTATTAAAGAAACTCTTAAAATATCACTTAGAACAACAGTCCTTAATTGTCGCCGAGGTCGCTAGGTTAATCACTGATATCACTAACATTTATCGCACTGTAGCTTAAACTGAACTGAACTGCTGTCGACGAAGCGCCTTTTAATATTCGACGCCACAGCAACTGGAAACTTCTAGTCGATTCCGTGTCGACGGAACACCGATAAAACATCTTGAATATGACGTTTCCGCTAAATATAAACAAGCCAAACGCACGACAATCAATCCATATTCGATTTTATGTATATTGATGTAAAGTTCATTGTTCTATGCGTCAAGAAATCAACGAGACCTTTCCGATATTGAGACGCCTTGATCGTTCTTCTAGAAATATCTTTCTTCGTAACACTCGTATCGTAACACTTCGTAACACGTAATCTATTTGATTTGCTCTTTATTCGGGAGTAATGAAAAGTTCCGAATGGTAGAAATATGATTACCAGTCATGAAGTATATTATTTGAACATACCTATTATCTTAAATAATATATTTAACCATCACCGGGACTATTAGGTACAATAGGTACAAAAAAAGGTACAATAGGTACTATTATCTCTTCAATGTATTTTTAATCCGTTAATTTTCAGGATTTATTCATTCACGAAAGTAGTAGGTTTATGAGAGTTAGGATTTATAATTATATATTACTATCTAACCCGGCGAACTTCGTACCGCCATACCTAAGTTTCCGAAAAACTTGTTATAATATTTATGTACGCCTCAGATTTCCACGTATAGTGTACAGTCGCGGACTATGAAAATATAACCCCTCCGGTTTCTTATGATTTTCTTCTTTACAAACTTTGTCCTGACAGTTACAAACACATAAAAAAAAATCATCCAATGTGGTGCAGCTGTTTTAAAGTTATACGCATACATACATTTCAAAGATTCATTTTTATTTATATACTAGCTTTAAATGCTATGAAATACACACATCAAAAGTGTCTAGGGATCAACATATGTGTCTAGGGATGAACATATATTTTTGCAATAACTTTTCTCCTGATTGATATTAATTAAAATTTTCTTTAAGGATTCATCAAATAAAGTGTTTTCGTTTGTCACAGTAACGATAAACCAAGTCACCTTTGCATTAATAAAGAAATTTGCCATTTTCCTAATAAAGGGATTTTTGACATTTGAACCACTAACATTAAAGTTCGAAAAAAAGACTGAAATAACAGTTTTCTTTAAAATTTTATTAAGTAACTTAAACAATTAATAATCCGTGTTTCTACCGCGAACACTAACAACACAAGAATCGGTTTGGCATACTCAAAATGAGTTCATCCAAATCACGCTGTGAAATGGCCGCCCATGTTCGTTGCAACAACAAAAAAAGGTCTGCTTGCGACTGGATACCCTCTATATTCGGCAGAGCTCTTCTCTGTAGCATATCCCATGCATGCTCAATCGGGTTCAAGTCTGGCGACTGAGCAGGCCAGGGCCAAAGCCACATCTCAATCTCAAGAAATCGGCATAAAAATGCTTGATCCCTAGACACTTTTGATGTGTGTATATTTAGCTTTAATTCCGCGAGACAAATATCCAGGTCTGAAAGCAGGACACAAATCCCACCGTCATGCATACTCACATGCACATATGGGTATCATGCATATGCACACATACAAAACAAGTGAGAAATAATTAGCATGCCATGCAACCAAACCTATACTCGACACGTGTTTCGCCCCTCCACGGGGCATCCTCAGGAGATGTTGACTCGTCGAGCGTTTGACGAGTTGAGCTATTTGTCTCGCGGAATTAAAGCTAAATATATTTCATAGCATTTAATGTCATGGATTTCCGCAAAGTAACGCCTGATTCTATAACTTATATACTAGCTGTTACCCGCGGCTCCGCCCGCGTGTATGTCGATAAATGAAGAACCGCTCGATTTTGTGCAAACTTCACATAAACCATCTATTAAATAGTCCGAACAAAGCCTAAACATTTGGTTTGGATAGGTGAGCCTGTTCTTGAGTTATAAAATTACAACGAAAAGTGGCATTGATTTTTATAAATATAGGTATTTCCTAGCTGTTGCCCATGGCTTTGCTCGCGTGATTATATGTTTTTATTTAAAAACTGTATAACTATGTATTTCAAACAATCTTTCACCCCCTTTTTTAACCCCTTTAGGAGTAGAATTCCCATAAATGCTGATTTAATTATTCATTTATTTGTAATGGAAAAGCCTGAAAACAAAGTTTCAGGCTACAAACTTAAAAAATGACGGACTTCCAGACTAACCTATATACAAAATTTTAACCCCTATTTCACCCTCTTAGGGGTAGAATATTCAGAAACGCTTAAATACGTATCTACTTATTTTTAATCAGTAGTCCAAAGATAAAGTTTCATGTTTCTAAGTTAAAAAATCATGGACTTCCATACAAACTATCACCCCATACTTCACACACTTAGGGGTAGAATATTCAGAAACACCTAAATACCTATCCACTCATTTATTTATTTATGTATGACCCTGCCAAAGTGACTCTACTCTGCCTGATGGAAAGCATAAGCAGAATCCAAGAGTGGTTGTCACCATACTCATTGTGAATGCAGCATGGTGGTACCCACACTATGGCGGCCTAGTGATGCTAATCAAAATATTTAATCAGTAGCCCAAAAAAAAATTTCATGTGTCTAACTTAAAAACTATAGATAGGCAAATGATTTTCCTTCTTTACCAGTCTGTTTTCCTATTACCAGTCTGTTTTCCTAATGTGCAATAAACTTAAAAAAGGTGATACGTGAATTGAAGCCGTAAATGAAAAACGATGTCAAACATGTGAGTAGCACCGCATCAATTTAAAATCTCGTTTACTATAAAAATGAATAGAAAAAATATGACCCAAATATCAAACACGAGCTACATTTTACATTTACAGCGTACGTTGTGGGGCCAACATAGGCGTTTGAAACTCACTAATCACTAATTTTAATACGAGATTTTTATAAAATAAATAGAAATGTACCACCCCAATTGAGGAGTGAAAAAAGTTTTATAATGTTTTTTATTATAATGAATTTTATTTTGGACTGTATAAGGCTGTTGATGATGCCGAGAATGTTATTACTCATTATATAATGTTAGCAATATTGTCTTTCGTTTTATTTCTTATTCAATTCGTGTTGATGTTTATTTAGGTGTTATATTAAAAGAAAGTGGACAGTTTCATTTCAAATATGCAAATGTAATGATTACTGGAACAGTTATGCAACGGAACGTTACGATTTAGATAATTTTGTATAAATATCACATTAACATGTAACATTAATTTAATTTATAGATTTACTAGATGACCCGCGAAACCTCGTTTACGTCTCCTATTGCCCGTAGCGTATTAATTTTCCCCCGTGTTTGTAACATTCTTTATTTGTGCTCCGCTCCTATTGGTCTTAGTGTGATGATATAGAGCTTATAGCCTTCCTCGACAAACTAACACTGAAATAAATTTTCAAATCGGACCACAACTTCCTGAGATTAGCGCGTTCAAGCAAAAAAAAAAACTATTCAGATTTATATATTTGTCGGAGTGAGGGTATCCAAATAATAAAAGTGATACAAACATTTGCCACTGTCGAACACTACGGAACACTCTATATAAAGCGGCGCGATCGGCAACAGGACACAGTTTCTCTTCAGATCTCGCGACGACCATATCTATTATTTGATTTGTGATTTATTGTATCTCTGTGTTTTATATTGTGTGTATGAGGCGATATTTATCAGTGGGGGAATTACTAGCCTAGGTGGCGAATTCCACAGGGCATCGCGGAGGGGTGGGCGTTGCCCCAATCCCCTCATGGGGGGGTTGCTGATGTTGTTTAAGTTAATTCGTATCCGTTTAGTAGTGATTAGTGTTTGGCTTAAGTCCAGATTGACTGTATCAGTGATTCATGTTCTCGTTTATTCTTGTGTCTCCGACATCAGAAGTGGGATCTGAATCTCATTTGCCCACAACGTTTGAGAGTGTAACGGATCGTCAGTCGCGGCGAGCTGTCGAACTACCCGCCGCTCGAAAATCGTACGAGGTGTCATTTGTTAAATTTTTGTAAGCGAGAACGCTCACATAGTGTCAAAGTGTCGGTATAGCCTTTTCGCGTACGAACGGTTTGTGAGACGTGCGGCCTACAACAGCGGCAGCGTGCGGTAGTAAAAGCAACGCATCGGTAACTGGGAAGTAACCGGTATGTACGGACAACTCCAACAATCCGGTCAGTCGTACTATTTTTATTTTGTGCTGAGTGCTCTTTAATAAGATAAGTTCTGTCAGATGAATTTCTAGGCAAACGACAATATTGTGTAATTTATATTCTCGATTGTTTGATTGATTGTTGATTTTTGTGTAAACAAAAATAAAATAGTGGAGTGAGTGAAGGTGATTTTAATTCAAAAATGGACAATATTGTGCAGTAACATTATTGAGGGTAGGTAATGCCCGCACTTATTGTAACGTCGAAATTCTATGTACAGTTTTAATCCAGATTTATTCATTGCGGTTATTGTTTCATGTAGTACACGATTACTGTATTTCAAACGACATAATTATGGAAGAGATCTGCTTGCATTAGGGTTTTAAGCAGCAATTTTGAGAATCTTGTTCTTAAAAATAATAAGGTCGTTTCTATTGGTGGCATCGGTACAAAGGTAGTCGATTTAGGAAATTTAGAGTGTAGTATTATACCATAGCAGAAATATGTCAGAAATGGAGCTGCCTGGGATTGAGCTGCCGATTTTGCACATGCTGTTTGTTTATTGTTTAAATTTATTTCTTATTTTTAACCCCCGACGCAAAAAGGGGGGTGTTATAAGTTTGACGTGTCTGTCTGTCTGTGGCACCGTAGCTCGCGAACGGATGAAGCGATTTCAATTTAGTTTTTTTGTATGAAAGGTGAGTTACGTGCGAGTGTTCTTAGACGTGTTTCATGAAAATCGGTTGAGTCGTTTAAAAAGTTATGGGGGTAAAAGTGGGGAAGAATAACCGAATGTCTGCAAAACGTGCCAGTATAATCGTTAAATGACAATTGTGTAATTGATAACTTCAACCTGATGCTGCTTAAGGGGTTTTTTTATTTATTCAATTTTAAATTTATGATTGTGATGTGATTTTTAGTTTGAGGCGGATTCATCTTTGATTGTAGCTATTAACATTTTTTTAATTATTATTTTGACCAATTTGAGATAGTTGTGACTCGAATTATAATTACCGTTTTTTTATTTTGTGATGAAATGTCGATATTTTCAGTAAAGATAAAAAAACTGGTCGGACTTCTATTTGGTGTCAGCTATCTCACCAGCAGCAGGTGATTGTAGCTGGCATGTCTATGTAGTTGGCAGATATACGTGTGGTAGTCACAAGGGATGACTAACTGTTACATTTGTGGTGGTCACAGGGATGACCTACGATACTATTTATTTGGATTGCTTTGAGAATTTGCAGCAGTAGTCAATTACTAAAGTTCTTATTTTATGTCGTTTTGATTTTAATAACGATGTTACTGTTTTCTTTTGCTGTTCAGTAGTGTACTGTTTTATTGAGACAGAATAGACAGTGAGGTCAGATATGGCAGAGTGAGAGAGATACTGTGTGTACACGTATGTGACATTTGGTAGGGAAAGTGTAAATTAGTAAAGTTTGATCTCAGTAACTTAGTTTTGATTCAAAGTTAAGAAAGAAATTAGACAAAGTTAAAACCTAAGTATAAAGGACCGTTTAAAATTGTAGAGTTGCTCGATGGCGATCGTTATACTTTGAAATCTTTAACTAGTAACAGAATCTACAAATGCGCTTGCGTTCGTATACGAGAGTCTCCTTTAAGTGTTATACCCGAGGAGGTAGATTTGTCTGGCATTGATAATAGTGAGAAAAATCCCCGTAGATCAAGTCCCTATTGATGTTGATGATGATAATCAAGGGTTAATTAATGCTGATGCAATGGAATGAAATTGCGTTGTAATTGTGTGGCGAGTAGTCTCTATAAGGAGACTATGAGATATCCTAACAGCGTGGTGGTTGTTAAAGTTTAGTTAAGTTTTGTTAAAAGTAAGTAAGTTAAGTTTTTGGCGAGGTGGCCACTGAAAGGCGAAGTGGCCATTGAAAGGCGAGGTGGCCATTGAAAGGCGAGGTGGCCATTGAAAGGCGAGGTGGCCATTGAAAGGCGAGGTGGCCATTGAAAGGCGAGGTGGCCATTGAAAGGCGAGGTGGCCATTAAAAGGCGAGGTGGCCACTGAAAGGCGAGGAGGCCATTGAAAAGTGAAATTGGTAGAATAAGAGGCCATCTAGATATTGTTAATAATCCAAAAATGTGTAACGCGATAAACGGTGAGGTGACTGTTGCGATACTACTTACTGGTGTTATTAATTTAGTATGTAGCGAGAAGTCTATTGGCATTCAGATTTGATAACGAAAAGCCTATTTTATGAGAATGTCCTAAATGAAGTTGTTCCATAGAAGATAAAATGTAATAATGTACTCAATGTCCTTGGTCAGGAGTGGCCGAACAACACAAAAATCTCTTTCTTTTCTGCGGATAATGATGATGATGCCTTCAACATCACACGAGGACGTGTAATACGTCAGGACGGCCGTGTCGGAGTGAGGGTATCCAAATAATAAAAGTGATACAAACATTTGCCACTGTCGAACACTACGGAACACTCTATATAAAGCGGCGCGATCGGCAACAGGACACAGTTTCTCTTCAGATCTCGCGACGACCATATCTATTATTTGATTTGTGATTTATTGTATCTCTGTGTTTTATATTGTGTGTATGAGGCGATATTTATCAGTGGGGGAATTACTAGCCTAGGTGGCGAATTCCACAGGGCATCGCGGAGGGGTGGGCGTTGCCCCAATCCCCTCATGGGGGGGTTGCTGATGTTGTTTAAGTTAATTCGTATCCGTTTAGTAGTGATTAGTGTTTGGCTTAAGTCCAGATTGACTGTATCAGTGATTCATGTTCTCGTTTATTCTTGTGTCTCCGACATATTAGTATATAGATAAAACATAGCGAAATTTCAATCTTCTTGGAGTCCCAAGTTAATGTGTGTTGAAAATCGATAAATAGCTATATGTTAAAATAACACAATTGTTATAAAGTGAGCAACAGTACGTATCAACCATTGCTGACTTTATAATATACCTATGGTCGGACATCTGACACACAACGCCTGAACAACATCTGGTCCGACCCAGAAATCGAACCCGAGACCTCAAAAACAGCAGTCGAATACGCTAGCACTTTGCCGCCGAGGCAGCTAAGTAATATTATATTTATTATTAAAGGTACCAAAACTTTTATTGTTGCCAATTTTTAAAATTCTAAATTAATCAAGTGTCAACGATTAGCAAGTATTTCCACTAGCGGTCAAATGAGCTATAAAAATCTTGTTTTATATAGATGCCCATATAATTTTACGAATACTAATGTTGAATTTGTCTCACTTAATCTCATTAACGTAATCAAATCATAATGTGTAATCTTTCTATCAAAGTTTAAGTGGTCAATTATTGCAAAAATTAACAGTTGGTATTAAGTGTTAAAAGCTACAGCTGCAAGCAATAAACGAACGGGATTAAATATTATGAAAAAAAAGAACATTTTAATATCTTCACTATACCCAATGAAAGCTTTTGACAGTGAAATTAATGATACTTAAAAGGCAACAAGTCTACGCCTACTTATTTTCCTTCGGCTGTCTGAATCGATTGATCTTCTTCATATACCAGACAGAATTCAATAAAGCTTTTATGCTGTAATTATAATGTGAATGATGAAAACATGGTTGTTTGCTCGCGTGAGTGACAGTAATTGAACTTTAATGTACGTAGATCTACTGTTTAAGCGAATATTGGAGAGGAAACAGAGCTAGTGCATACTTAGATTTTGTCTAAATCTTTAGAAATATTTCGGAAGTCGTTCTAGTAAGCTTGCTAATTATATTTTTACGCATTGTATGACAACTTTTGGTTGATGAAGTAATTGTATTGGAAGAGAACCGACTACTCAGTGTCTTCATCATCAGAATTATTGCAAAAAAGTTCACTCTACCAACTTCAATTGCATTATATCATTATATTGAAAGAATAAAGTGTAGTGTGAGTGATACCGGAGGCCCATACCCCAACCCCTCCCCACATCCCTCTCCCCATCTCCCAAAGGCCGGCAACGCACTTGTGACGCCTCTGGAGTTGCGGGTTCCAGTGTGTGGCGGTGGTCGCTTAAAATCAGGTGATGTCGGTCGTTTGCCCCCTATTCCATTAAAAAAAAAACAATATATAAAATGTTCTAGATAAGAATTATTAAACAATTCACAGTCAAAAACTTTTGCTAAAGTAAATACGTAGCAGCTTTAAGCATAACACATTTAGAATCACCACACTCAAGGTTACTTAATAGAAATAGGTTTTCATCAGTGTTTTTGTGAGCCTTCCCAAGTTTATTACAACTATATAATATTATTATATTTCATAATATATAAGTTTATGGATAAAGTGATAAAACGTCCTTCTAGTGTACACTTATTAAAGCCATGAAAGACCGCTCTAAGTGTTTTCATTTTCAAGGTCAGCAACGGCATTTTGAATGTCATTGTAGGTACCGCTAACCTGTAAAGGAGATAAATGCTTAGTTGGCGACAAAGATTAATTAGTTTATGAGATTTAACGATTTCTATGCAATTATATCATAATGATTTGTAATGAACTGTTGTTTTCGTTCTGTAATTTTCCATACCATACAATGATATCACAATGTTCTGTAACTAACTGTATTCCTCATTCTGAAATTTTCCTTTCATAGGGATGGTAAATTTCCTTCAAATCTAAATGCGAATTGATACCCTCAAAAGAAATCAATAATTTTCCAAATCGGTTTATAAATGATGTCGGTTAATTACCGAGTCTTAAGGTAACCACCGAAAAAAATACAGCTTGAGTATCTCTAATTATCTAAAATGAATTAATAATCTATTAATTTCTTCACACAGCTCAATTTTGTGACAATTAGCGATTAACATTTATAGCTTAACGTATATTCACAATAATATTGTCAATGCAAGATTATCGCAATATTATTGACAATACCTCTCCATTCCTCCGATATTGAAGTTTCAAAATCAGAATATCTGGAAATCATCAATAATATTGAACAATACTGCATCACATACCGCACACTCGCAATATTATTGACAATATTATTTTTTATGTGGCCTGCCTATTCATACATAACCTATTCGTAAACAAACTACCTATTTATGAATAAGTAGTATACATAATAGATTCTAAAAGTGTTTCATTATATTAATAAAGATAGATATTTCTATGCATGCTTCCGTGACGTACGTGGCCGTAAGCAACTGCCGTCACGGACGCGCTTAGCTCGAAGCGCCCTGGGACTCTTGACATGAATTAAAAATGCACGTTGCATTAGTGCGCCAATGGCGGTCGTGCACATGTGAAATGGAACCAACGAGCTTCCTGCTGCCTTCCATCATAACTGTCTTTCATCTATAAACGTTTAGTTACCTTTTTCTTTTCTTGAAGGAAGGAATTATATAACTGACCTGTTTTACAATTAAACTGTCATTAATAATGTTTAGTAGTAGGTACTTGATAATTTATCTAATAATTTATTTAATTTAGCAATTGACATATTATTGTGTATTTATTATCAAAAATGTTCCCGCTGAATACTGTACACGAATGCTGTTACTCCTGTTAGCGTCTAAAATTAAGACTTGTTTTATGTTTTAAAGATGAAAGATCTATAAACGTTTAGTTACCTTTTTCTTTTCTTGAAGGAAGGAATTATATAACTGACCTGTTTTACAATTAAACTGTCATTAATAATGTTTAGTAGTAGGTACTTGATAATTTATCTAATAATTTATTTAATTTAGCAATTGACATATTATTGTGTATTTATTATCAAAAATGTTCCCGCTGAATACTGTACACGAATGCTGTTACTCCTGTTAGCGTCTAAAATTAACACTTGTTTTATGTTTTAAAGCATTTGAAATTCATAATTTAAACATTTATTGAATCGAAGTGAAATATTTTATAGTATTGAGTATATTTGAGTTCCAATGGTCTGCACAAGCTCTTGAGAAGATATTGAAGCCATGAATTTCTACTAAATTTAAACATATATCTTGCAAGATGTATGGTCATAGTTAACATTTTTACGGAAACCAAGTTAGGTTGATCAAGTAGACAACCACACTTACACAAATACAATAAAATATGATAGAAATGAAATATTTATCTTTTTTTTTGCACTATAGAAGCCAATATTAATATGTGAATATAGCACTTGATACAATTGAAACTATATCTGTGATGATAAACCTGTAAAACAACCACAAAAAACATACAGTGCATTAAATTATACCAAGCTTATTCATGAAGCTTACCGTAGAACGTGAAACATGTACTTCTTTACATAATTAATAAAAGACTGTAAACAAAAGATGACTACAAAGCATGGGATATGAAAAACGCTTACAAAGGCCGAAAAAAATATTAAGCACCTTGGCAGAGGCGCGTGGGTCAACAAAGATAATTTCCCCGCAATAAATTGAAGGAGCGCTCAGTGGTTAATTACCGTACCTGGTTGCCGGAGATAGAGAACGAAAATCAGCGGATGCTGGTAGATAAACCTGCTATAATGGACACTTTAAAAGAAATTAACCTTTAGGTATTAAACTCAGTTTAACATTATGGTCGCTTTTAAAGATGTTTGAAATGACGGGTTTGTGTCAGCATATTGTTTAATAGGACAATAAAAACAAGTATTAGAATAGAAGTCGGTTAAAAATCCCAATGAATAATTGCAAATATAGACAGTGAAGATATAACAGTGCATAAGTAATGGACTGTATCTACTTCATAAGAGAACATAATGAATGTTTCTTTAATAGTCTAATATTTTGTTTATAAGACTACTGATCAATTTATTCTTTAAAGTATGTGTATAAAGTATAAAGTGTGTGTATTGATTTACTTACATATGTAGTAATTTTTTTACTGCTAAGGATTAGCTACCCATCACATTTCTAACTAATTAGAAAGAAACACTTGATTTTTCTACGTCAAATGGTCCAAAATGTTAAAAGAAATGTCGTAAAAAATCTCATTTGAGAGCTGTTGGAACTTCATTGACACTATAAATAACGCATTGACTCCAACCTTCTGTTTCCATAATTCATGACATAATAAAATATGAACGTACCCATTCTACGTAGATATTAACCCTGTGATCCTCTTTCATAGCCCATTAACCTATGGTCATAATAACTTCGAATTGTTTGCCTATTGAAACTAAGGAGAAATGTCTTGTAACAATGAAATTTTGAGTTAAACCTAGATCAATCGAGGCGAAAATACATCTTGAAATTGCTTACGATATTGTTACTATCCAAAGATCTGTAATTATTAAAGTTATGTCAAATTAATAAAGTTATAGGCTACTGTGTGTTCTCACTCCGTTCCAAATCAAGCGAGAATAGACAAAGATATTCTTAGTCTATTTGTCTATCTTCTTATTGACTGTTTGATAAATAAATAAATCTTAATATTAACATTTTATCTCTTCAACAGCCTTTAACATACGCTCGACATAGGCCTCTTGTTAGATATATGGTTTTAAGTATTATACCACTACGCTGGTCAGACAGGGATTTCAAGTTTTTTTAATCATTGCAGTGATGTTCTACTGCATAGTTTGCTTCCATAACCGCTTAATACAACCACGGGTTGAATAGAGGTAGTGACAATCCATATTTTTTATTCATTCGATTACATCTCAGTGATTCATTTATAATAATTAATGATTAATTTCATTTAAGAACAGCTTTAATGTATTTGAAAAAGCAACTTGTTTAATAAATTAATGAAAAGGACTCAAGAAGAAATTTAGCACAACAATGCTTTCTATACTGATTTAAATCAGTTAAAATCGATTTTGGAATATGAAGTCGTCGTTTGTTACATCTCTGCTTAGAACGTAACTCTTTTTACTACGTAGAATTAAAATTAATTAATAAAGTCAGCAGCCAGCAGTCAGTAAGTTTATATGTGACCACGAGCGGTATGACCCGTTCGAAACGTCGGGATATAGAAGATATCGTAACCTTTTAAATAGTTTTATCGCAATTTAGTCCCGCTATACAACACAAACGATAATAACTATACATTGAAAGTGACAGATATTGGTTGAAAAAGGTTGGTATATTTATCAGAATTAAAAGAGACGCTTTAAAATTTTTTGCCCATTTTGTTTTTTTTACCCGACTGCGAAAGGAGGGTTATGTTTTTCGAGTGTATTTATGTATGTATATTTTTTGGCACGCCCTAGAGCCTAAACGGCTTGTCGTATTTTTATGTGAGCGGTGTCAATAGATTTGTCTTGGTCGTGAGAGTGATACTAAGTACATCAAAATTAAAAAAAAATAAGGATTTGTGGCGCCTAAAAGTAATATAAATAAAAAAAAAGTTTTCAAAATACATCGAGTATGGTATCAAAATAAAGATTTTTTACGGTGATTACGAATATATATAAAACTTATATGTTTTTATTGTTAAATATTGACGCAGTCGGGTTTTTTATTTTTAATAATTTGTACTTGTTTCTGTAACCATTATAAATACATATATACACAATATATACGGGGTTAGGTTCTTTCTGCAGCCGCCGGTATAAAATAAAAGAACATAAGTATTTTATTCATGTTTCGTTATTACGTTATGGGTCTTGTGATGATGTACGATGCCGATGTGATGGACGAGTTCTAGTGTGATGCATCATTATAACTTAGACGCGGCTGGAGGACGGTACTGTGGACGCCTAGTATTTGCTTGTAGAAAATTCTTTTGAGCTTTCTATTTTGCGAAAATGCAAAGTTTTTTTGAGTCTATATACTATTTTAAAATAATTTTTACTCAAATAGCAATAATAAATAAAAGTAGCATTGATTAAAGTAAGAATTTATGCACAACGTATTTTCGAAAAATGTAGCTGGATTACAGCATTGAATGCAGGGTCCCTAAATAGGTATCTGAATAAATATTCAGGTAAAAATAAATACGTTCTAAACTTTTTTACCTTAACGAAAAAGAAATCACGAGCGAAAACTAGTACGATATGTAGGTAGTAGATGATGTTTTAATATTTTTTAACGATTATAGATAGTTAAACTCAATTTGTTCAAAACAAAGCTTGTAAAATAACACAGTCACTCAATTATTTTTTAGTAATTCTGTAAGTAAATTTCAAATTATGTAAAAATACTTGTATTTTTATATACTTAAAGCATCTCTTGGCATTGCTTCATGAATTTAAATTATAGTTTTGAAACTAGAATTTAAAATTCATCAAGCAAGACCAATAGTTGATTTAAGTCACAAAACCCATACCATTCCATTCGTAAAAGAAAAAACACACACTTTGCACAAACATAAACTAGTGTTACAGAGTTAATTGCCTGCAACACACTTAGGTTTTTAAAGCTATCTCAAGTTTTGCGAATTGATTGGTCATGTGAACCACCAGGAGATAAAACTAAATTTAGTAAAAAATAAAATAACGATTCTGGTATAAATTTTTTATTATGATTTTTAACGATAAAAAAAACTAAACTTGTGCTGGCACCTAGTAATCTCTACTGAAACAAATTCTGTCAGAGTTACTCCATACTTGTTACATGCAACTGACAGATTAAATAAATAAATATTTCGGACATTTTTTTTGTAAATACATACATATTATACATAGAAATCATCCAAACTCCCAAAAAACAAATATTTGCAGATCAAAAAAAATACTTGATCCTACACGGGTTTCGAACCCGAGACCTCACATCATTCTCATACGCTACCATTCTGACACCGAGGCGTCAATCTTACGTTATGGACGTTTTACGCCGGCTAGGGTACCCCTCCGCAACGCCCCGTAAGGAACTTCGTTCCAAAAATATAACTTTTCTTTCAATTAACAAAATTATATTATTTGCAATATTTAAAACATGCAAAACATGTCTTCTGCAGATTACGTTTGGTGCTAGACATGTTTGGCAAGTCGTCTTATTGTTGTTTAAAAATAGAATTTGTTTGTTATAGCATACTATCGTAGTTTACATTAGAAAGTAAGTAAAAACTAATTTGCATATTTTAAATGAATTTTCTAACAGTATACTTGTTTACCTTTTTCAGGTGCCGTGGTTGGAATATATTACGGAGGGTTTAAAACTTCTATAAACAAACATACTGAATAAAATTTAAGTAACATTCAGTTTTTACTACCTTTTTACTTAATATAAATAAACAAATTATATGAATATTTAATCGTTGGATAATTAAACATATAGCATAAGTTACATTTAGGACTATGTAAATATTTCTAAACGGCTTACTGTTTTCTGGAGTGTCCAAAGTTATACCTAAATAGAATTCGGTAATAACCTGCAAGGGAATTTTCTTGAGATCACAGTGGACCATGAAATCATTTGATCAAGGGGCTGCCCTAGATGTTCCCGGGGGTAACTTTGACAGGGTACAGAGAAGCGTGTGCACTTTCCTATGCCTAGAGCAATTTTGATTTCTCTGTTAATTCCTCTCGTGCCCTATTGTAATAGTTGTTTTTGAAAACTTAACTTAACTTAAAAAAATATAGTTTTTTTACCTAAAGGGAAATGAAACGTTAATGGCTAAATTTAATGCTATAAGATCCGCGTTTAAACAATAATACCATAAACTTTAATGGCGATAATGATATGAACAGATACTATAAATTGTGACATAAAAGTTTTTAAAACGCCGTCAATCGTGTGTAAAGGTATATAATAATATGGTGTTTCTAAGATTGTATTTTAAACATATGTTATTGACCAACTATGTATTTATAATTACTTAATAATATGAACAGTATTCACAATATCCGCACATTTAAAACGAATGATTTCGAGGACATGCTCTTAAATGTTCACATATCTTTATCAAATATATCTTCTGTTCTTTTTCTTTTTCTTCTTATATCAAAAATTTACTGACTGTTCTTTGTATACGAAAATTATTATTTATGCTTGTTAGAAGCATTATTTCAACATAATAAGGCAATAACTTAAACTTACCATTCGCAGGCACATCGGCTACAAGCCAACCATTGTAACCTTATTTATGTCTTTCCGATTTAGACATAAAGTTGTTGCATTGCTTATTTCTCTTTCATCAACAGATAAAGAAAGGAGATTTATTTGTACATTTCATTGCAGGTTGTTCTTCTTTTAAAATTCCAAGAAACAAATGTGAAATCGAAGCCAATCTTCAATGCGATTCTTACCGTCTCCGAGATCTGCACTTTGTTAAAATGACTCGCGGTTTTCTTTATTATCTTGGCTCTTGTATAAAAAAAACAATTTCCAGTTCTTAAAATATGATAATTGTTACTTGTAAAATTTTTAACAATGAAAATAATCTTTCTTACGCATATTATTTAACTGTTTTTTTGTTTGAATTTTGCGTCTACGATTTTGACGTTTTTGTTTAAAAAAAACTTTATAGTTAGCGTTTCCGTACCTAATGGTTTTCTGTTTTGTATCACAAATATTTTATTTTTACAAAATTTTAGACTTTCGAGATTAGAGACCTGTGAAATCCATTAATCTTGGTTCATAATATATTATCCCCACAAGAACTGAAATGGACGGGTCTGCATTTCATAAGTGTTTGAACTTTTCAGCTACATACAGAACATTGCTCACAATTCCCGAGGAGTATTACAGTGTACATATTGTGGAGGTGATTGTGTGCATTAGTGCAACGGTCATTGTAACTGTGTGAGAGGGACCGACGACCAGTGCCCAACTCTCGACCAATTTAAATTTATTTCGTGCATCTCAGCCGCATCGTTAAAGTCAAGGGCGTGCTTAGTGCCAGAACCCATTAACTTAATATATGGGTATGAGCAATCGGCTTTTTGTTATATTCTCGAGTCAAACGGTACTCGTTCTCATTCGTAATTGCTAAATGGCTCGTATTACACAAGTCGTTACTGTCAATGGTAGAAAGTAATAATCAGTGTTATTTAACTTCATATTGTAATAATTCAGATGGTTTTTGAAGTATGTTAAGATTTATCAAAATATAACGAATCGAAAATCTGAGATACTCGGAACTTACTACTTTCATTATGCCTTTAATTATAATGGATATGATACCGAGTGATCGTGGGTTAAACGTCAGAGTCAATTGAACGTGCTCCAAAAGAGAGTTAAATCATGTTACTTAATGTCTTCAAAAATGGAAAATCCGAAACAAAAAAGTAACTATTATTTAATAATACATTCTAAACTACTAAAATAGCATAGATTTGAGACTGCAAATTTTCTAATAAATAAAATGTATGTAATTTATATATGTAAATATAAATTAACACATTCTTCAAGTCCATACCCATGACACACATTCAAAAGTCTGTTGTTTTATTTCGTTGCTCAGTTTGGCGCTTTAGCAGTAAACTAGGACACCCTGCGGATGTGGAAACCGCGCCAGCTTGGTTTATTTTAGAGTTTATCACAGCATAATGTCACATCAAAGCTGTCAATGTATGTGTGTTTCACACATTTAACACTTGTTTTTCTTAGCTTCATTTGTTTTGAAATTTTGAACACATTAAAGATACTGTCTACAGTTTATGACACTTACCTAGTTTAAAAACTTCTGACAAATATAATAAAATACACTAACAAATATAAATATAATTTCTGTTTAATCAAATACAATTATAAAAAATATTTAACATTTTTACTATTTTTTGTCCAAAACTTGAAATGTGTAAATAGTCCCCAATTAAAGCGTTTATTTATTTTAAACTTCAATGTAAATAAGATAACAGTGTTGGTTGATGTTTGCGCCAGGTTGATTGCCTTCACCGGACCGAAGTTCGATATATATCTATTTTCCACATATGTAAATTTTCAACAAGCCTTTTCGATTCGACGGACGCATCCAATTCGCTAGTGGAATGGAACTGAAATTGGAAAAATCGCCGTGAGCCATGTATGAGCCCTCTGTACCAATGAAATAATGCCATTGTAGGTTTGAAATTAGTTCGCCAAGTATTCATTGTTAGATGTTATATTGATGAACGCATACTTGTACGCCGTTAGAACCGAGACTAATCTCGTGGGTACATTGTCATTTCAATTTATAACTAGAGTAAAATTAAAATCTCCAAGTATTCGAGGCAAAATAGTCACGTTTTCAATCTTGCGGTGGATAGGATTTCTTTTTAGATGTTTTTGGTGAAGCTTCCAGAGACATTTCTTTTTGTTGGCTTTAATTTGGCGATTTTTGAATTTTTATAATATCAATTATTGAAATACTGGTACCTCAGTTTTAATCAAAAGTTCTTAAAATCGTATCTAATATGTGTCTATTTAAGTTATTGGGTTTAAGAAAAAAAAAATGCTGAATAGCCTAATAGTCACGGAAACTTTATACAATATAAAATAAGAAGTGTACTTTATAGTGACTTTAATAAACTTTCTTATATTCAGTCTGATTACAATAGATTTATGGGAGTATGGCTATTTTTTTTCGAAATTTCGTCGTCACGGTTATAGGACTCCCAGGTTAATGCATAAACATCAAATCTATAGTAATATTATAAACGCGAAAATTTGTAAGTATGGATGGATGGATGTTTGTGACTCTTTCACACAAAAACCACTCAACGGATTTGGATGAAACTTTACAGTAATATAGCTTATACATCAGAATAACACATAGGCTACTATAACCATATACGCGGGCGGAGCTGCGGGCAACCACTATTTCTTTATATGTTCAATGTTCATGTATAAATTCACAATTTGACGGACAAACTTTCAAGAACATTTTCAATGAAATCAATGCTGGAGATTGTAATACTCACAAAGTATGAAGTTTCAAACTTTAAAATAGCAATGTAACAACGGTGGTAAAATAGTTGGTTATAACTATGAAAGAACAATAAAACTAGTGTAGTCTGGTAACTAGTTATTCCTATATATTTTTAAATGTACTTGTTTTTACTATGTAGTGATTTTTTTTAGTTTAACTCATAGATAAATACACTATACTAGACAGTTTAACTCTCGAATTCAGTTCGTCCTCAGGTGCTCCGTGCAAAAACTGACATTCAGGTAAAACCGGTTGAACTCGAATCTAAATAATCTAAGGAATAATAAAGCTTAGGAATAAGGAGAAGTGTTTTGCGATTCGATTTGCAAAATTAAATATAATTACTAACTTTTGTGCCCTTACTTTAATTTGGCAAACTAGTTTTTACAAGCTGGTTAACTTTTACAATTAATCTCTGTACAACTAAATTATTACAAAATTTTATTAGAAAATTCGATTTAAGTACAATCATTTTTTGGGACGAAGTACGGAGGGTTACCCTAGCCGGCAAAATACGTTCGTAACGTTATATAAAAAAAGCGTACCATTTCGTGAACGAAAAAATTTAGTATAGCGCCATCTGTAAGTTGTATGAAACAAGTACGGAGTAACTTTAGATCAGAACTTGTTTCAGGAGAGATTACTAGGTGGCAGCACGAGGGACTAGTTTATTTAGTTATTATTTTTTATTTTTATCGATAAAAAATCAATATAAAAAATGTGTACCTAAATAGTTATTTTCTTTATACCTCGCATAGAATTTATAATTAATGTTTTTATAATAAGGAACTTTCTTCCTATCTGGTGTCCCACGACACTACGCGGTTTTTACTAATATTGCGTAATTTTATTACAAAATTTTTATTTAATCAGTACATGGAACTTAGTATTTTTCCTAATTCTGATTTCATAACTTTACTACATAGTGTAGTTTCACAATATGAAAAGGCTTTGTATATTCTTTTATTATTATTACTCTCGTATGTCACTATATATTTCCTTGGGTAGTACTAAAATTGCACCAAACTGCAGCTTGTTTGACAAAATTAATTACAAGAATAATTCAGCAAAGAGAATGTTCATTTTATAACATATTTGAGAGGAGGTACGGGTTTCCTATGTATTTCAGGCATTCGACTCTCGAGACGTCTGCCGTAAAATTAAACTGTAAAATGTTATTCTTTTAAAAGTTTTGTGCAACGTAAAATAAACTCATATTGTCTCTGCTTCATAATAAATACATGAAAGTTGAACATTTCAGATAAGGAAGGGCTAGAAAATTGTATATATTTGTTGGATTGGTTTAACTTCATTGGAATAAAACCTAAAACCGATAGTCTGGAACATAGATAACAAATAAAATTACAAATTGAGATTAAGTACAGAAGATATTTGGATATGTGTTGCAGGAAAGAGTAAACTACCAAAGTAATGTTTTGTCAAGGTTTTTATGGAAAATGGCTTTAACATTTTTAGGTAGAAATAGTGATTGTCACCCTTTTTGGGTGACAATCTTAACGTTTACCGTTGGGGTACACAGGTTCTTGAGTGGAGACTGCGTCTCGGCAAACGTAGTGTAGGACGTCCGTAGGTCAGGTGGAGTTATGATTTGCGCAAGAAAACTGACAGGTGCTGGATGCGAGAAGCCGAGGATCGAACCCAGTGGCGTGTAATTGAAGAGACCTATGGTCCAGCAGAGGACTGCGACAGGTTATTGATGATGATGATGAAGTAGTGCTGCATTTTTTTAGTACTTGCGCATCACTTAGAGTTGTTTTGAAATGTTGGTTATACTGTCAAGAACTTTTATTTCTGATCGGCAATACTAAGCCAGTCATAAAGGGGTGATTACAAAATCTTTTTCTCTAATTAGTTCAGTCAAACGTCATATCTAAATGTATAGAACGAAAACCTCAACTGCCTGAAGACTGCCTCGGCGGCGCAATGGAAGCGTATGTGACTGCTGTGTCGAGGTCTCGGTTTCGACTTCTGGGTCGGATCGAATGTTTTTATGATCTGCAAATATTTGTTTCGGAGTTTGGAATTGTATAAGTAAATGAGTTGTGCTTATGTGTGTGTGTGGCAACTAATGTTATGTTTATATATTACCTTGTCCCTAGACTGCAGAGAGATATTATATAATGTTTACTCACTCAACCAAAATATTTGTGTACTGACCTTAATCGGCGCTTAGTGGTTTCTAATACAAATCTTATTGAACTAAATATGAAGTTTCTTTGTTTAAGTTTTAGAATGGTAAACTAATAACCTGAAGCAATAAAGTGTTCAATGTAAGCAAACAAAATAGTCTTGTGGTTTGTTTCAGTTGGCATCTTTATGTATAACGCAATACTATACATTTGAATGCACATCTACATTTGTGTTTTATAAGATAAATATAATTTCATTGAACTTGAGTGCGACAATATTTTTTGTACTATAACTTATATTATTAAACATTATTATACCTCTTGGTTAAAAATAAATACAGGTTATAACTTGTAACAGTTGTAAATACAGGAAATTAATATTCCGTTTAATTCATAACTTTAAAGTGTGTCTTTCTAAAAGTAAAGCTTTTGAATAATGCTGTTTGTAAAATTGAGAATGGAGAAAAGTGAAAATAAAAATAATGGCCAGAACTAATAGCAGGTTATTAAGATTAAAGTTTTTTTTTTAATTTTTTTCAACGTCAACGTCCTATAGAGTAATTTGTTTCAGATCAGTTTGAATATGTGTAAGTGTTTGAATATTATTTATCAGAATTTAAAAAAAAATAGATGACAATGTGATAAATTTAAAATGACTTGCAAAGTTATATGTAGTAAGCTACGTACATTCAAATTAAATGCTGACTTGTGATGATATGTCTGTTCAACAACTATTCAATGATGGTCGAAATTCACAAATCAACCGATCTCTGATATTTGTATATTGTTGAAAAAGCAAAAATTTACATACACGAAAACAAAAATAACATTTCTTATTAAATGAATTGAAATATCGACGCATATATGTATTCCGAGTTAGTTTGTCAGAAATTAATCACTGAAAGACATTTAATATGTAGCAGCAATTCAATTACTTGCATTCAAATCATTTTGTAATATAAAGGCCCGTATTCACTTTGTATAGTACGAGTGCAGGAGCATAGTGCGGGTGATTGGTGGAAAGTCCGTGTGGGCAGCGAATTCGCCATCCACGCGTACTTTCTACCAATCATTGATCATCTCACTTCACACCTGCACTCGCATTAATCAAAGTGAATACGGGCCTTAACGTGTATAGATGCAATCTACGAGCAACGATTCCCAGATTCAAATCAAGGGCATTGATTACACAAATATACCAAGAATTTTTATTTGTGGCCATCCCTCATAAATATTTGCAATGGTTTTTACAGTTCTGCTATGCAAATATTAATGTCACTTATTGAACACTAATTATTTTACATTCTTTTGTTTTTCAGTCTACTACGTTTGCAGATGCCGAAAATAGAATGTTATACGAGCTATGTTGTCTAGATCTGTCTGGCCCCAGCTTTGTAGTTTTCAGAGGAGATACTGATTTCAATCAATATTTAACAGGTTTTATGCGTCATTTATCAATTCAAATTACTAGGTAATTATTTGACCCCTTAAGTTTACATTCATTACATTTCATTCTGCCTTGGTGGCGCAGTGGTCGCGTATGCGACTGCTGTGCTTGAGGTTTTGGGTTCGATTTCCGGATCGGACCAAATGTTTGTATGATCTGGAAATATTGCTTTCGGAGTTTGGGTGTTTTCTATGTATATATGTGCGAAATATATATAAATATTTATTTATTTGACACTTGCATATTTTCTATGTCTCTTTGATGGTTTGTCGCCCGTTACGACGTTCTTTCAAACTTTTTTCTGAATACCCCATAAAGAAAGATCAGTCCAATGAGAAACCTATATCCTGAAGATCATTCAATTTGAGAGTCCGCAAAAGGAAATTTCATTTATACTGCACAGTACGCCACTTCCGGTGTAAAAAGAGAGGGTGTGATAATATAAAGTAGCCGATTTACACAGATATTACGTTCAATATTTGCTCAGAACACAAAGGAAAATTGTACAAGCAGCTCAACATTAAAGGTGAACAAACATATGAGTTTCACATTATCCAAACTTCTTTTTAGGGTTCCGTGCCAACGGCAAAAAATGGAACCCTTATAGATTCGTCATGTATGTCTGTCTGTCTGTCCGTATGTCTGTCGGTCCGTATGTCACAGCTACTTTTTCCGAAACTATAAGGATTATACTGTTGAAACTTGATAAGTAGATGTATTTTGTGAACAGCATTAAGATTTTCACACAAAAATAAAAAAAAAACAATAAATTTTTGGGGGTCCCCATACTTAGAACTGAAACTCAATTTTTTTTTTCATCCAACCCATACGTATCTATAGATAAGTCTTAAAAAATGAGATTGAGGTTTCTAACATAATTTTTTTCTAAACTGAATAGTTCGCGCGAGAGATACTTCCAAAGTGGTAAAATGTGTGCCCCCCCACCTGTAACTTCTAAAATAAGAGAATGATAAAACTAAAAAAAATATATGATATACATTACCATGCAAACTTCCACCGAAAATTGGTTTGAACGAGATCTAGTAAGTGGTTTTTTTTAATACGTCATAAATCGTAAACCGCAATTTCGACCCTTCAAACCCTTCATGTGCGAGTCCGACTCGCACTTGGCCGCTTTTTTCTTTTTTCATATAAGTACAACTTTTGCACTATCTATACAAATAAATAAAATTGAAGTGTCTGTTTGCAATTTCAAATTAACAGTTTTGCACTAAATGCATATAAAAGTATATAATTATGGTACTTACATAAAAAACATCTGTTTTTAATTTTTTTCTCTGTCTGTTTGTTCCGGCTAATCTCTGGAACGGCTTTACCGATGTTGTCAAGCCTTTCACTAGTACATAGCGGACGATATAAGGAGTAACTTAGAGTACTTCAACACGGCGTGGCGAAGCAAGTGTAAAAAAAAGGACCTTGTGTACATCATCAGCTATCTGTTAATGAAGGTCCCGTCAAAATCGGACAAGCCGTTTCAGAGATTAGTCGGAACAAAGAGACCGACGGACAAAAAAAAATTGATTTTTTGATGTGGGTACATAAATACCGAATATACATAGTTTCATATACATTTTGTGAACAGATGATAATTTGAAATTACATACTGTTTGTCTCCTGATTTGCTTGGGAAGGAATTTTATTTTTTGGTTCTAGTTTATTGTAGAATTTTGGCTCTCATGGATACTTATAACGAGCAGTTCTCGTAAGTAGGTTAGAAGTTGGTCCAGAACAAGTGACGATCAGTTTTGTCGAAACTTATTAACGTAATTTGTAATCATAATATAATAACATGGATGATAACATCCACGTTATGGTATAAAAATGTAGTACGATGTCACGGAAAAGTAGTAATTATTATGTTACTCCATTCTACGGGACTCAGATGTACCCCATGAAGGAATTCTCTGAGAACCCCAATTGAACTTAAATGTATAATGTCGATTTATAAATATTACTCAACCACAGCATTGCGTATACGGAAACACTTAACTTTAAAATAAATAATCAAAAGATGTAGAAATTTATTTTGTTAATAATTAATTGAATAAACATTATTTGTTGTTAGAGTATTTTTTCTTATTTTACCTTTAGAGGTAAAAGATTTCTATCGTTTATTCATTTTATTTCAATTTATTACGATCTTTTATATAAAAAGACATTTCAATAATCTTTTTCCTGAGCAGTTTGTGTGAACTTTGTAATAACTAGTACAAAAAAATACTAAATTTTCGATTAAAATATTTAAAATTAATTAAATAGAAATGTCTGTATGTAATTTCAAATTTACCGCTTCAATATGCATGAAAAAAATAATTTTCACATTTCTATATTTTTATATATCTGTTTCATTTGGTACTTTACATGAAAAAAATAATTTTTATATTTTTGTATATTTGTTTCACCCGGCTAATCTCTGGATCGGCTGAACTGATTTTGACGGAACTTTCACCGGTAGTTGTACTTTTATAACAACAACCTCGGGACCACCACGAGGCTCAGCTAGTATATACATAAAAAAGATAATTCTCGTAAAAAAGCAACAATAGAGTTAGAACAAAAATAGAGTTTGAGTTGAAATCTTTCTTACTATATAAGTATACCTACTGTACTGAAGGATATAATATATACACTACAAGGAACTGATTTGGCGAACTCCGACTTAATAGTCAGGATCATTAACACACACATACACACACCCATAGGCTCAAAATTATGATATTAAAATAAATACCTATCATACATGCCTATATATTTCTTAAATTTCGCTTTATTGAAATAAACTGTATAATTAGACTGCACGGTTGGCCTAGAGGTTTAAGTGGTCGCCACGCCGCTTCCTACTGCGCCAAGTGTTGTGGGTTCAAATCCTACATGCGACTATACTTTGTGTGATCCACACATTTGTTGTTCTGTCTGGATGTACTTTGTGTCCGTTTCATGCATGTTTGTAAAGTCCCCCGTGACACAGGATGTATATTCCGAATGCGGGAGATGTCTTTGAAAAAATTTTTTACGGTGCACATAGTCCCACGTAGTTTGCTTCCTTGGTCGCCTATTTTTTTTATAAGTATAGCTTTTGCTCGCGGCTCTGCCCGCGTGTTAGTCGGATTTCACGGTAAATAGTAGTGTATGTTCTTCTCAAGAATCTAACTCCTGTACACCAGGATCAACAGCAGTGATCCACAAACACGCTGAAAGTCCCAGGAAAAATTAAACTGTCTGGTTATTTTTAATTATGTTTTGTAGTTTGTATTTCATTACTTTATGTTGGCTAGAGGGCGCCACATTTGATTCAGCGAAACGTCATATAGCCTATAACCAGCAGACGATCAAGACGCTTCTAACGATACCTCATTTGTACAGTTCTAATAAGTAGTTAAGGAGCTATGAGGGAACAAATGAACAAACATACATACATACATACATACATACATACATACATACATTCATACATACATACATAGCCTGTCAAAATCATAACCCTCCTTTGGCTTTGCCGTAGTCGGGTAAAAATGATGTGGCTACTGCTGTCTATTCGCTCAGGTCGTATAAGTGATTCAAAAAAAAAGTTTAAATGTGTAATACATGTAAATTATAGTGCAGGAAAGACGGTGGAGGAATAAATAATAAATATCTTGAAAATACGTTTAGTCGAGTATAAGCCAATGAACTAAATAAGGCTAAAAAGAGCTAGTGTTACGTATTAATATTAGCCCAGAATTGTGCCTATGCTGGAGGTAGCATTAAGCCCATGCTTTTTGGTTTATATGATTAAAGGAGCCCGATCTTTAGTAATGATGTCGATACCATATGGGGCAAATATTGGGTAATTTGTAAGTTTGCTGGTTGTTTGACGGGAAGAAGAGAATTGTTTAGTGATTTAAATTAACATTATTAGTTAATGTTACATAATTTTAACTACATATCTTTTAATCGCTCAAAATAATTTATTGCAGGAAGGAGCTTACTTTTAATGGGTAACTAGAAAGGACCTTTGCTGTTTTTTTTTTAATTTCCAGTTATACGACTTCGGAATGTATGAATCGAAATTCAGGTTGAAAATTTTGAAAAACTGTTGTTTCTCTTTGACTAATTGCCAAGAACTTTTACTTAAGTCACTAACGTCATTAGTCAAACCTTCATTACAAAACCTCATAAAACTGGTAATACTAAGTGTGTTTTGAGAAATAGGACAGAGAAAAAGAATTTTTGAATCCACTATTAAATTTAAATGTCAACCTTTATTTTCGTTAAATTATAAGATCTTGTAAACGTTTATTTAAACACGTTAGTTGTCAACTTACAGAAACAAAAGCAAGTTTCTCTAAAATATATTCTTTACGCACAATCGGGAGGGGGTAGGAGGAGGGAGGTAGGTATATCACATCTCTCGTTACAACAACGTGAACAGCTGTACAGATAATATTTACGATGAGTGTTAATCATATAGAATCGCGGGTGGCCAGCCGTTCACAGCATACCGCAATTAATTTGACGTACATATTGTTTATTATGTCTCCATATGTACGAGAATGTTTGTATGTTCGAATTACATTCTCTGGTGTATATTTTAATTAAGGCTGGTTATTTTTAATTTAACTTCGATTTATTCAGCTCATGTCAGTGGGTGTGTGTGAGTAGTAGTGAATCCACTGTTTATTATCGTTTTGTCATTTTGTCTTTGAGTAGGAGTCTTACGTCTTTGGGTGTTGTTGGGTATACTGGATATATTGGCGATGATGTGTTTCAGTTTCATTTTTATAGATAGACGTTTTATTTATATTCGTTGTAAGTATACTAAATATAATTTATTGGGGTTTAGTTTATTTATTCAAGAAATGTAAATTAATACACAAATGAAACGACTCTAAGACCTTATTAAGTACTTAATTTTAATCATCTGATTTGTAACATTAAGATTTTAGCAGAATTTATATGATTTAAAAAGGTGTTCAGAGTTATAATTAAAGAATTCGTTAGCGGTGTATATAGTTATTTATGTTGAGAATGGTACAAAAATAGAAGTTTAAATCGCTAATCGTACGTTTTTGTAATTAAATTGGGGTCTTACTAATACCTGAATACATTATTTTATAATACCTACGCTTTGCGTGTAGATGTGTACCTATGTGTATAACCTTTAAAAGAGTGTATATGTTTTAAAAAAAATGTATCATTCATGCATTGGACAGAAGCGTAACATTTATGAGAAGTGAAGAGTTGCATACGAGGCGTGTGGCCGCCCGCCCAGTCGTCTGGTAACACACCCGTCACCGAGGACGATAAAGGTGGGGTCACACTTTAGTTTTTATGTTTAACACGCTTTTAGTAGTATTAAGTTTAAATAGAATTTCCAAATTTTATTTATAGTTTTTTAAACTTTGTTCATTTGTAAGGCCTATCTAAGGATCTCATCATAACGGCCTTTAACAGTCCACTACTGTATATAGATAGGGCTGTCCTTAGAAATGAGGTTGTTCTACTATACTATACTATGAGTTGATCTACTATACCACGCTGTCTGGACTGGTTGAATCCGGGATTGTTTTAAGATTTCAACAAAACTTCGATCGAATGCGACTTCCTTTTTGGCGTATAATGTATGTATGCTGAAATATTTATTGACTGAAACACTATAAAAACATAAATATTGATTTCCTGTCTATCATGTCAAAGTTCCAAAAATATTTATCACACTCACTACGGAACTAATAATCATTAACAAAAACACAAGTTACAAAACAGTCTTGACCGTATTGAAATAGAACTTTGAACACCAAGAAGTTTCAATATGCTTCACACTTTAGTACAAAATTAATAACTAAGAGGGCAAAAAAGAGGTATGACAAGACAGATTTAATTTATTGCATAGCTGGTGTATCCGGCCACCACGTGTGCGGCGCGCGAGCCGATTCCTTCACGGCTTATTAACACGGGAAATTAGTGCTGGGACTACACGGCTGCCACCCAGTGTACGGACACAGAAAATAGATTTGTGATTGATATCGCTCATTTATTTTGTTGAAAGCGAATTTTGTCAAATATTGCGTGTGGTAAATGATCTGCAGTCACATTTGTGACTGTTGTAGTTATGAGCGTGATATGGACCCAGCACCAAACAACATCTTACTCGACCGCGATGACTTATAAGATTCATTCTTGTGCTGATTATGAAATACGAGTATGTTTTTCACTGACTTCTTAAATAAAGTATTTACGTTTTCTTATTTAAAGCATTATTTTGCTATTTATAAACTGATTTCATTCGTTGTTTTCGTGTTTGAATAGCTGGTCTCCTTTAAATTAGAAAAAAAAACTTTGTGTATTTAAAATAAAGTTTTTGAACAAAAAATATTATCAAAATATTACAAAAAATTAATATTAATCAAGAAGTATTAACAAGTTGTTGCGAAATCTAATCGGTAGATATAAAATTAGATTTAGAACTATTTGATTGATTATTTATTTTCGAAAAGTACACATATAAGAAATATTTTACAATCAAGATATTTAAATATATATACTCAAAAATTCCTGATACTTTGTCATATATGACGACACAGAGTAAATAACCAACTATTTGCTAACTCTAAATATATAATTAAACAAAGATAATTTATATTTTTTTCCTTGAAACAGTAATAGATGTAAAAAAAACAAATGTTCTTTGTATCTAACAGCAAAATTCACAACATTGCTTAAAAAAATCTTCTAAATCTTTCTATTTTTGTAGAACCGGCAACGCGCCGTTGAACAATAGCGCTGTCTTTCAGGAATGGTTTTCGATTGAAAACATCAATATGTATTTTAGGTACATAAACTTTTGATACTGACGCAGAACCTGAAAAAATATTGGACGTAAAAATATGAACGAAAGAAATGTTTTGGTATCTATCGGATTTCTAACGAAATTTTTATTCTATTTGTTCCCATATATTATTTACCTACATATTCTTAGAATACAGTTCCTTTTTTAACAGATGGGTATGCTGGAATACTTTTATGTCATCCGTTTTCATAAAAAATCGATGGAGTGTAGACAGGTATTCACTTCGTACCGCCATTATTTTTGGATGTTCAGACAAAATTCAATTTGAACGTATGGGTAATAACTGAAGAATGCTTACTAAAATATTGACTCGACTGGTGCTTTACCGACTCCAAATCATATATGTTCACTGATAGTCAGCTTTTTCTCTCTCCAAGCCTTTTTCAAAAACTAAGTTAAGGGGGCTTCCCCCAAAGGCCGGCAACCCACTTGTGACGCCTCTGGAGTCCATGGGCGGCGGTTATCACGTACCATCAGGCGAAACGTCTGCTTGTTTGCCACTTATTCCATAAAAAAAAAATTAGTTTAAAACAAAAATCTTAAAAAGAAAAATACTGGATACTACTATCCAATCACCAGTTACGTTGAGTAAAACTGGGTCGGGGCGCGATCTTGTTAATTTTACGCTTAGCTAGAAATGAGGACGATCCCGACATATGACCTTTAGGTGACAACTATCGTACTACATGCTCCTTAAGACCTTTAACTTTTGACATCGTCCTATGAAATTGAAAGACTCATATTCTGGTAGAATACTTTCCTTCTATCAAAATCTTACCTAATAAGGCTTTTTTAACTTCATTAATATATTGTATCTTTGGTTGAGGCTACATGAACCTAGTATCTATTATATTATATAGTTCTTGTATCACGTTGTTGCTCACGATAAACTCCGAAACTATCGAATCGGTTGTGTTAGATATGTGTTTGTTTTAGATATGTGTTTTGCTGGTATTTGTAAGATAGAATAGTTAACATCACGCTTAAACCAATGGAATTGAAAAGAGACGTAGACAAAATGTCGTGTGTCAGCTAGTCTATATATATAAAAGCGAAATACCACTCACTTATTAATCACGAAATCTCAGAAACTAGAACACCTACAAACTTGAAATTTAGCAGGTAGGTTCCTTCGGTTAGCGGTTCGGTAGACATCCGCTAAGAACGGATTTTACGAAACTCCACCCCTAAGGGGGTAAAACGGGGGTTGCAAATTTGTATGAAAGTCCCATGTTTTTGAAGTAAGAGACTTGAAATTTAAAATGTATGCTCAATAGATGGTGTGGAGGTGTACTAATAATGTATCTTTAGAAATCAACCCCCTTTTGGGGTTAAAACGGGGGATGGTAGTTTGGACGCATACGAGGTTGCGTAGGTCAGCTAGTATGATATAAAATAATGTTCCTGAAAGAAACTCGCCACTACGATACTTGCATATAAAAATGATTTGATAGAATTTAACAACGCTATTATTAAAGTTTTCACATCATATAAATAGACGAATAGTTGTCACTTAACAGCAAGTTATGTTGGTGGAGTTTAAGTCTTATTTTTATCCTCATAAGGTATATTGATTGAAAGGCTCATGGGCTTGTAAAGAGCAAAGCAATATTGGTGTAGGTGTAACAGCCGCCGGCACTATTATTGGGGGTCAATAGCTGTATCCGTCCGCGATCGATGCCGGAAGCCGTTCGCTAGTACATGCCGGAAGTAGTGATGCTTGTCGACGGGTGACTTTATTTTTTTGACTGACGTTGGGGGAAAGCGGTTTGTCGTGTATCGCTCTGCTGGACTAAAACAATAAAGCTAAAGTTTATTCAGTGACACTTCAGCGCTTTATTTTGACTTCTATGGATAATCCAAATCAATTCGGCTTGTGTTGATTACTGACATCGTAATATTTATGCCGCTTGTTGCTTGTCCTCTTTAATTAGTTTTGTGGCATACATTGTCATAAGAAGACTTGCAAAATTTTTTAGTGTAGTAAATATTGTCAAATGCTTAAGTTATAAAATACCAGTTACCGATCCCGCCTTCTAAGCTAGCTTCGGTAGGAGCGGACAGAAGATCAATTCCTAAGCAAGAAAAATATATCTATAGGTACCTATAATGAAAATGTAACAGGTCCAATTCTGTACATTAAAGATATTTAGAATTTTTTTTTTGGAGGGCGTTCTATAATCGATACTGAAGCCAAAGCCTGTCTGTCTGTATCTTGGCCGCGCATCACGCTGAAACTACTGAATGGATTCAAATAAAACTTGGTATGATTTGAGTTCATACTACGAGGTAGGACATAGGATACTTTTTATCCCGAAATTCAGCACGGTTTCCTGGAGAGCCCTCTCTCCAGGAAACCGTCCTGAAAGTCAAAATATGTACTTAGTTGTAATTCAATAACACATAGTCCGATTTTATTCATTCTTTTTTGCTAGAAAGGTAAAAATAAAAGATAACGGGAAAAGTGTTTATTTTTGTCCGCGATTGTACACTGCCTGTGGGAAGCTGAGACAGATATGTAAATATGGCGGTACGAAGTTCGCCGGGTCGGCTAGTTGTAAATAAACTCGATTATTTGTACTGCCTATGTGTGTAATTTATGTGTAAATAAAATGTATGTATGTGTTGAGCCTAGTTTGGGATCAGTCAGACGTGTTTAACATATTTCAAGTTTTATATCTATGGTTTAAGATAGTCAATCATTATCTTCCAGAGAAAATTCAAGATAACACAGAAATAGCAAGTGCCGCAGTGGTTTTTTGAATTATCAGTTATTATTTTTTACAACCTTTTTATTAACTTGTAATGTATGTATGCTTGTATGTTCGGATGGAATCTTGCAAATCAATTTTGAAGCAGATATCTTCAACCGATTTTGCTGAAATTTTGCAAGCATATATGTATACAGCGTGACAATACTGGAGTTGGAAGGTGGCCATAGGAACTCTGTAAAGAAACGTCGCAACATCATCGAGTTTGGACTCGTTTGATTCGTCTCGAGGTATTCCAGTAAAACTTTTTTTTTTTAATCTTTTTAATTTAATTTATTATTACGTCTAAGTAAATACACGCTTTCCTAGCATCATTATTGCCAACTGTGAATAAGTACGGCCGTTTTACATAAACTACTTACTAAAACAAATTAGTACTATCAAATAATTCAAATGACTTATTTTGACTGCTATTTAATGAGAGCAACAGTTTCGACATCTTTTTAAGAAATAAGTAGAGAGTTTTACAGTAGGTCTGCTTTTCTATTTCTGATCGTTATCCAATGAGAGGTACAAAGAATTTCATGGTGTCAACTAGTCTCATGTATTATTAACTGTCTCTGATAGTCCGAAGCTGGTCATAGCCCTCTTCTTAGAAATGAGGTTTTGATGTACTATACCAGGTTGGACAGACGGGTTGGTGTAGGATTTGTTTCAAATTTCCCTTCTCTTCATGTACTACAAGGTAGTAGAGCCACGCTGATTTCAGTACGGACGGGCCGGCTCGACCAGGGGCGGTACTACCCTCGTACAGAAGATCAACGTAAAATGACAGCGTTCGTGATGTCATGTTTCGTTGGTGAGTGTGAGACCGGAGGCCAATTGATGCAAAAGCATCACTAGGCCGCCATGGTGTGGGTCACCATGCTACATTATTGCATTATCTGCATTTGCAATGTGTATGGCGAGCACCACTCTTGGATTCTGCTTATGCTTTCCATCAGACAGAGTAGAGTCACTTTAGCAGGGCCAATCATAAAAAAAGACTAATTGTATTCATCCTGACTAATATTAAAAATGTGGATATAATTTTTTCCTTGCATGCGTATACCACTATACCGATTTCAATTAATTCTTTTAGCAATCGAAAGCTACATTATCAGTAAGTAATATGAGCTATATTTAAACACGATAACAGAAATGCAAAAAGCTAGTACCATATGAAAAACAATCACGTATTTGTCTAAAGTAAAATTCATCTACACCGTTTGCTCCATATTCCATAAAAAAAATTCACAGATATAGTACCTCACACGACTATCGAGCACATTGGAAATGGATCTACGGAATTTGAAAATATATTGTCTATAATAACTTAATAAGATATAATAATGTCCAAAGTACAAAAAAAATATTACACAATAAATCCGTAGTCAACTCGAGAAGTGGTAGCCACATTGCCGTCATCATCACTCGAGTCTTGATCGGCATCGGCCCATTTGCTGCAAGTGTGATTTTTTTCTTGACAGCAGTTTGGCACATTTTTGCTATCATTCTTCGTTTCCAAAATATCGAGCGCCAAAATCAAAAATTTGGAAAAAAATATGGTTTTTTTTCTCTATTTCGGCCATAACTTTTTTAGTTTTTTACTTTCTCGAATATTTCTCTTTGCATCTTAAATCTCTTTTAAATACGCATCTTTTAAGTCTTTTTAGGGTTCCGTGCCAAAGGCAAAAAAACGGAATCCTTATAGATTCGTCATGCCTGTCCGTCTGTCCGTCGGTCTGTCTGTCTGTCCGTCCGTATGTCACAGCCACTTTATTCTGAAACTATAAGAATTATACTGTTGAAACTTGGTAAGTAGATGTATTATGTTAACCGCATTAAGATTTTCACACAAAAATAAAAAATAAAACAATAAATTTTGGGGGTCCCCATACTTAGAACTGAAACTCAAAAAATATTTTTCCTCAAACCCATACGTTTACTACACAACACTATTATTAAGACATCGATCAAACTTACAACGAACTACAAGAACGTTTATATTATGTTACTTGCAGTTTCGGAACCCTTCAAGGGCGAGTCCGACTCGCACTTGGCCGCTTTTTTGAATATATATTATCTTCTATTTCTTCACAACTCTCCGAGATATAAGAGGGTCGCACTTTTTCGTGAAATCGTACCCTATACTGGAGCAAACGAAAAGACATTTCCAATGTCAAAAGCTTCTGAATGAACGAATGTTGGAAATATCAATATATTGGATTGCAAAACACTCCAATATAATCACCTTATAGGCTGACTTTCCATTTGGTTTAGCTAGCGGTTTAACTGTTTACACGGCATGTCTCCATTAGAGGGTATTTTTAAGAGCCCCTCCACACTGACCGACTGAATAAACATACCTTATGTGGTTGTATCGCACTTACTACATTAGTTGATTTTCTATTTATTTGCAAGTACTTTACAGCTGTGGTTGTTATAGAATGTCGGATGTCCCCTTTTATAAATTTAGAGAAAATGTTTTGATCGGGTAGTTGGTTTATGTTTGATATTTCCTTTGTAAAAGTGTTGTTTGAAGTACTTTGACAGTTTTGGTAGAGACTGTGTTCTTATACTCGTATTAATTTTGGTTAGATTATAGTCAACTCTAATTCCTTTTTTTCGTATTACTATTATTCATGTTTTTATTCTTGAAGGGACAGAGTATATGTATTAGTATTAGACGCTCAAAAGTGACCGAATGTGACTTTTTTTTTAATTAAACGAACTTATTTATTTATAAATATATTTATATACTTTGGTTCTTGAGAAAGGACATAGGCTACTCTTTGCCACGATAACCGAAATACACGCGAGCGGAGCCGCGGGCATAAGCTAGTATAATATATAAATTACTCCTAGACACAGAAACCATGTTCATTATAGAATTCATCATCATTTTGAAGGTAGTGGAACCACGCTGATTTCAGAACGAACGGGCCGGCTCGACCGGGGCGGTACTACCCTCGCACAGAAATCAACGTATAATGACAGCAGCAGTGCGGTCGTGTTTCGTTGGTGAGTGCGAGACCGGAGGCCCAAATAGTCTAGTCAACAAGTTCCATACTTGTTGACTAGACTAAAAGATGCAAAAGCATCACTAGGCCGCCATGGTGTGGGTCGCCATGCTGCATTGTTGCATTGTCTGCATTCGCAATGAGTTTGGTGACCACCACTCTTGGATTCTGCTTATGCTTTCCATCAGGCAGAGTAGAGTCACTTTGGCGGGCCAAATATAAAAAAAAAAGAATACTTGTACTGGGTGAGAATACTGAGAATCGAACCCAAGGCCTCTGGTTAAGTACCTACTAGTAATATTGTTGAAATACTTTTTTTCGAACAGTTAGTCTTTACTAAGTGCTCACGGTTTTCATGTTTCGTAATTCAGTTCTGATGCCTCGTAACAATTGAATACAAAGTAACTTAAGCAGAAAATGTCCTCATAGCGGGCCCTTCACTTACAACTTTTCAAACCCGACGACACTTCACCCAAGTACGTTACACCGTCTGAATATTAAAGCTTTGTAGCTTTTTTCATGTATAGGTATTAAGACTCTTAAAAACACAGTTCTCGGCCGCTACTCATCAAAATTGGGCGTTCAAAGAACAGTGGCTTAATTTTTGCTACTTCACAAAAAACAATCAAAACTCGACCTTCTTATAAAAGACTGAAAGTTGATTTTATATACGATACACGTTGTACATACGTTTTGTGATAATGTAAGCCGTCTTGGTGCTAAGTGACGGAAAATGAGGTGCGACATTTGGTCGGCAAAGAGTGCGACGATACTAAGCGTCGTTTGACCCAACTTTTGGCACTCGGCCGTCCACTTTCGTGTTTTAAGAATCCAATTTTGCACGAGCGTGGCTAATGCTATTTAACAAAACCATTAATCACAAAATTCACTGGTACGTGGATCGTACATGTTAAATAAATAATGAGTTCTAAATGACTTCAGGGACCGAGAGCTGTAGATATTCCTTGTGGTAATACTCGTATATTGTTGAATCCTGCGTGGAATCGTTGTCTTTCTTCGGTATGTGTATTATTTATAGAGCAAAATTGTTTTCAGAATATTTACTGAGGTATATTGGATGATGTTGTACCTATTTAACAAAGACTATTTTGTTAATCATAAATTCTGATATAGTACAGATGTAGTGACATGTTACGCAATTTCTTTGCCACTTTGGAATCTGGATATATACTAACAAGTGCCATTAAAATTTCAATAAAGTGCATAATTAAGTTGTTATTTCCTTTAAACTCCTCGTTTTACTTTTGTAAAGATCATTACTATTAAATTCAGGTTTACGATACGAAACGAGTTAGATCATATTTTATTCACTCATGATAATTAAAGCATTCCCACTTTTGAATCAACTACAACAAATAATAAATGTAACTATATCAACATTACAACAATATTCCTCAAAAAAGAAGCAGATTTGATGAAATAGGGAATCGAAATAAAAGAGTAGGTACTTATTTCAAGCCCCGAATTTTAGAAATAACATACAACATTATTACAATAACAATTATCATGACCGGCCAATCCACTTATAAGACACACTTGAAATAAAAGGTCCCTTGTAAAATAATGAAGCACTCATCCACCCCTATTTTGAGAGTAAACATTCCATAATATTATGTCGGTCTGTGTGTTTAATTACCTTAATGTACATATATTTTACATTTCCCAAAATATCAGACTGTTATTAGTGTCTATTCTAAAACTTAATTTACTATAATAATAATTTAAAGTAAATTTTGCCCGAGCTTAAATATTCTTTATGGGACGAGGCTTATAAGCTAGCGAGATGTGGACCTACAAAGTTTATGGGGCTTCCTTCATAAAAAGAGGATCCTCGGAGCAGGCTTGACGTTTTGATGTTCTACAATGATCATGAAACCTTATCGACTGCGCGATACATTAGTAGTTAATACGTAGTTCAGCTTTTCTTCGACAAATGACTCTCATATCTTAAAGATATTTATTTATATAAATATAAAGCAGCCCGCCCCGGCTTCGCAAGGGTAAAAAAATGTATTTAACTAAAAGTCACGGTGTCGATCGATTTGATTGTTTACATAGACACCCCTCCCACACCCTTGTGATGCCCACGTAGCATGGTGCTACTTATCCAGCAGGCAACGAGTGGTAGCTGGCAGAATGGTGGAATGTGTGAACTTCGAGAGAGAAATCATGACGGACGGACAGTTACTGAATTAACAAAGACTTCAAAACTGAAAATTGTAACTTCTATAGTGAGGTTAATGTAATTGGGGATTATCCTAGGTCGATGTTTTTTAACACCTTGGAATACATTACCTTTGTTTTCATACGAATCCTTAACTTTTCTGCAAATCTAATATACATTACTCGGAGATGATTTAGATTTCTAATGGTGAAATAATTTTTCTAATCGGGCAAGAGATTTTTGAACTAAATCGTTACAAACAAACAAAAAATCAAATCTTTCCTCTTTAAAATATTTGTTGAGATAGATTTATCACTCGCTTAAGACCAGTCCCTTTGGGCAAGATGCAAGTGTTTCGCGTCGATTATTTTTCTACAATCGCTAAAACCTCTATTCTTTTGTATTATTAGCTAATGTTTTGTTTGAACCCGTGACCTAGAGTTGTGATGATGTCATTCCTATATATTTGTTGGTTTTCTATATTACGTTTGTGGAATGTCAACTTTGCTAAGCCTGCTAGATTTATAGTATTTCGTACTAGAAATTCGTAGGATACCTATACTTCGCCACTTATGGATAAAAGTAGTTATTTGTAGATTTCTAGAAGTAAATAAAATGTGTAAGTGAAAAAGGAACTTCCCCAGAATTTAAGGGGGTTAGAGCTCAAAGGGTGGCAACGCACTTGTGTCTCTTAAGCTACAAAATAATGTCCATTGGCGGCAGTGGTCTCATATCTACCATCTGGTGAGCTGCCTTCTTGTTTACTTTTTAACCCCCGACGGAAAAAGAGGGGTGTTATAAGTTTGACGTGTCTGTCTGTCTGTGGCACCGTAGCTCACGAACGAATGAAGCGATTTCAGTTTAGTTCTTTTGTATGAAAGGTGAGTTACGTGCGAGTGTTCTAAGACATGTTTCATGAACATCGGCTGAGTCGTTATGGGGGTGAAAGTGGGGAAGAATAACCGAATGTCTCCAAAAATATCATTGGCGTATGACTACCCGATTAGGTGCTTGAGTAGGGGGTTAAATTCTGAATTTATAGTTATAGTCTAACTATTCAAAGAAGCTGTGTTTGATGTATTGTATAGATTGCTCGTGCTAGTGAATAATTTCAATGGACTACTTTTAGTGACTAGCCTTAACAGTTGCCGTGTAGTGATATATTTGAGAGAAGATACTGATGTCAAATCGAAATTAGAAGTTACAGCACTAAGTTTAAGTTTTATAGGGAGATTATAGGTGACGAAGCATCGTAGGTTCCAATAGAAATCACGGAAATAATGCCAGTTAGCAAAATCTATACATCTATACAAATAAATAAACTTGGAGTGTTTGTTTGTAATATTAAATTAACCGCTTTTTACTAAATACATACGTATGTATAGACGGTACATATACCAAAATACCATTTCTTACCTATCTATCTGTCTGTCTGTTTGTTTGTTCTGGGTAATCTCAGGAATGGCTGGACCTATTTTGACGGGACTGTCACTGGCAGATATTTGATGATATAGGGAGTAACTTAGGTAAATTTTGCCCCGCGGTGTTACCCGCGATTGTTATTGTACCGCGGGTAACACCGTGGGGCTCAGCTAGTTAAAAATATCTGTCATTGTGGGTCACAGACAATTGTGTGATAAACACGATCGTAATTTGTTCAGCATTTGATCTAGTTAGTCTAATTGAACTATAATTTGTAAATATCTAGGAATATTAATGTGAGGCACAGCCTTTAGAGTTTAGGTTTAGACAGCCGCGTGTGAGACTTGTAAATTCATTATCTATATATAATACTAGCTGACCCGGTGAACTTCGTACCGCCATATTTACATATCTGTCTCAGATTCCCACAGGCAGTGTACAGTTGCGGACAAAAACATATAAACAACGTACACATAAAAAAAGGTTTATTTAATTTGGTGCAGCCGATCGGAAGTTATGCGCGTACATACATTTCGGCTATTCATTTTTATATCTATATATAATAGGTCTTTACCTATGAAATTGCCATTTTGTATGCAATAAGTGAAAGTACTTATTTTTTCAAATTTTTTTATTTCTGTTATTCGAAGTAATCACCCATGCAATCGACGCATCTTTGCCAACGCATTGGCAGTTTATTGATGCCCTTCTTGTAAAAATTAGCTGGACGGGAGGCAACAAACTCTTCAAAGGGATTTTGTACTGCCTCTCGGGAATTGAATTTTTTACCCACTAAAAAGTTGTCTAAATTTTGGAAAAAGTCGGTATATGAAATAGTCGGTAGGTGCAAGGTCTGGTGAGTATAGCGGATGAGGGAGAGCTTCAAACCCCAGCTCTTGCAGCTTGGAGACTGTCTGTTGCGCAGTATGGGGTCGCGCGTTGTCGTGAAGGAGCAGTGGGGACGACCGATTGACCAAAGCTGGTTGCAGATGTGCAAGCTTCTCCATCATTCTCTCCAGTTCTTCACAGTACACATCTGCATTAATGATCATGCCGTTTTGTAAAAAGCTGTGGTGAATCACACCCACACTAGACCACCAAACAGTGACCATCACCTTTTTAGGGGTCATTTTTGATTTAGGGCATTGCCTTGGTGCTGAACCAGGGTCTAACCAACTTGCTGAGCGCTTTCGATTGTCGCACAGAATCCATTTTTCGTCGCACGTAACAATTCGTTTCAAAATTCCTTCATTTCTTTGCCTGTTGAGCAGCGCAAGGCAGGTCTCGACGCGTACGTTGCGCTGGCGATCGTTAAGGTCGTGGGGCACCCATCTATCAAGCTTTTTTACCTTGCCAATTTGTCGAAAATGGATCAATATTGTTTTGATACATTAAAAGCTGCTGCTAGCTCCGCTGTAGATTGAGTTTTGTCAGCTTCCACAATCGCCTTTAATTCATTATTGTTAACCAAAGTCTCCGGACGACCACGAGCTTCATTTTTCAAGTCATAATTTCCAGAACGGAACCGGGAAAACCAATAACGGGTTGTGCGTTCGTTTGTACAGTTCTCTCCGTAAACGTTTTTCATGTTACGTGCCGTTTGTGTCGCGTTGGTGCCACGACGGAACTCATATTCCATAATTACACGATTTTTTAAAGTATCCATTATGACGAAAAATGTTCAAATGTAATGAAAATACAACGCTAATCAAAAAACAAAAGACTGAGTTTGTAAATAGAATGTCATGGTTTTAAAATAAAATTAATTTGAATTTAGAATACAGAGCCATTACAAACTTTTTTTTATTTGAAATGACCAGTACTGAAGAACGGCAATTTCATAGGTAAAGACCTAATATAAAAGAAAGTCGTGTTAGTCACACTATTTATAACTCAAGAACAGCTGAACCCATTTGGCTGAAAATTGGTGGGGAGGTAGCTTTGAACCAGGAGACGGACATAGGATACTTTTTACACAGGTTTTTTTAAAAACTTACCCCGCGGCTTTAACCGCGGTTGTTGTTGTACCGTGGGTAACACCGCGGGCCTCAGTTAGTATAGATATAAAAAAAGTCGTCTTAGTTACACTATTTATAACTCAAGAAGGGCTTCACCGATTTGGCTGAAAATTAGTGGGGAGGTAGCTTAGAACATTTCATAAAACATTTCATTGAACATAGGATATTTTTAAATATAAATATATATAATAAATAATAATAAATTGTTGTTGTACCGCGGGTAACAACGCGGGGCTCAGCCAGTTATTTATAAATAGGTAAGTAAGATATTTTATCGCGTATAAAAGCACGTTGAATAGTATGTTAAGTATATTCTCTTTCATTTAGTATTTTCTCTTAAAATAATGTATTCGGTTTTTATGATATGTAATTAATTACGACTATCCAAGCTCAGGCTTTATAGGTACATATTTCTCAGATACGTACTCAAAACCGAAAATAAAATCTATCACTGACAAAATAAAGGTTAAAATTGACTGAAGAGGTATACTTTAACTTGAGCAAAAAAAGATCTCTTGAGAAAATCTTAGCAATGAACAAGGTTGAAGTATGTGCTCTTACAAGCACGCAACGAGAAAGATTAATGAGATATTCAGGGCCTTTATCATATTATTTAATATGAAATCTATGACAGTAATTAATCCCATAGGTATTTCGTTAATATTTTCCATTACTGTACATTTTACAGTGAATTAGTAACTGCCTATGAAGGTTTTAATTTAATCTATCCATTCTTTTTGTATGATTATATATTTTTTTATATAACAGCCTGCTAAAATTGCTCTACTCTGCGTGATGGCAAGCATGAGCAGGATCGAAGAGTGGTGTTCACCATACTCATTGCGAATGCAGCCAATGCGACAATGCAGCATGGTGACCTATATTAAGGCGGCCTATTGAGAGGCTTCTGCGTCTATGGGCCTCGGTCTCGTACTCACCAACAAAACACGATAGTACCGAGACATTAGAGAAATCAGCGTAGCTTAGTAGACCCACTTCGATATTAGATTCGATAATATTTATTGAATTAAATTACAGAGTGTGTACAAATAAAATTATAATGTTCAACGATTTTTAGGTAAACTTCAAAATTATTTCAGTAATTTCATTCATAAAAGACATTTATAAATATGAATAGATTTACTTATTTAAACATTAAAAGATACAGATACAAAAAAGTCAAGGTACTTATTCAACTGTGATATGACGATTAAATTTAATAAGTATTTTTTGCAATTTTTTTTTTGCAAGTATTTATATTATAATTTTAACCTCCTACAAAGACATATGATCACAAAATAGGCAAATCTATACTATGGTCACCAAATCGATGATAAACATACTCTATATTTCTAAAATAAATACATACTTTGCAATGATATTTTAAAATATTTTTTAAATAATATCATTGATACTATGTATATATACATATATTATGGATAAATAACTTCCAGAAAGACAGGCAACCCCTCCTGCCATGCTCATCACTCATCACATTAATTTATTTTTCTTGGGTGAGAGTCGAACCCATGACTTTAGGGTTTCGGGACGTTCAATAATCGCTAGACTGTCAGGTCCGTCTAATTTTAATATTATTTTAATAATAAATGTACTAAACTGCATATTATATTGAGTTAGTTAACTAAAGAGAAATACTATAGGCAATCTAAGAAAATAAACCGCTGCAACAAATGTCAGTGTTTCCTCGAACGAAACCACATCCAGAATTTACCAGGTAGTTACCAAATAAAACTTGTACAAACATTTTGGGATATTTTATTGCACAATTTGAGTAATACGAAACAAATTTAAAAGGGCACAAGCGATCCCTAGGGTCCAAACGTTCCGTATAAAAATAAACTACTAGTATACCCAGATCTATTTTTCCCGGAGCAAAAGTTTAAGCGTGAACTCACTACAGTATTATTTAGTTTCCATGCCGCGTCTGACCGCTGTGACAGTTTCTTTTACTAGTGTTAATAACATGCTAATGTATGCTATCTATTACCGAAGGCTTCATAGGAATGTGTCATAGTTAGGGGCTAGCTCGTATTTACTTAACTTGTTAGTACAAGTCCACTAAATGAGAACCGCGCTTCAAAATTGGTCCCAAAAGAGGCATCGAGGTGGTTATGATAATAATTTGTTGGTACTTTTGTCTTTGACATAAGAAGAGATAAAGCTTTATTATACTGGTATTTTCACTGTAAAACAGATAGGGGTCCCTATTTATTTATCACACTGTAATAAAAACTTAGTGAATTGATAGTTTGATAAATTAAAGCTAAAAAAACCTTATCAGTACTTTAATATTTGTAACCATATTGGTAACAAAAACTTTAACATAATTTAAAGAAAGGCAAATAGTAATTTTCATCATCATCATCATTTCAGCCGAAAGACGTCCACTGCTGGACATAGGCTCCCCACAACAATCGGTCCTGTGCTGCTTGCATCCAGCGGTTTCCTGCGACCCTCACCAGGTCATCTGACCATCTTGTAGGGGGCCTACCCACGCTACGCTTTCCAGTGCGTGGCCGCCACTCCAGAACTCTTCGGCCCCAACGGCCATCCTGTCTGCGAGCAATATGCCCCGCCCACTGCCACTTGAGGCTGGCAAATCTACGGGCAATGTCTGCGACTTTGGTTCGTCTGCGGATCTCCTCATTCCTGATTCGATCACGCAGAGAAACGCCGAGCATTGACCTCTCCATTGCTCTTTGAGCGACTTTGAGCCTTCTTATAAGGCCCATTGTGAGTGACCACGTCTCTGTGCCATAGGTCATCACTGGCAATACACACTGGTCAAAACTTTCGTCTTGAGACACTGTGGTAACTGGGACGAGAAAATATCACGCATCTTTCCGAACGCCGCCCAGCCAAGTTGGATTCGACGATTGACCTCTTTCTTGAAATTGGCCCTACCTAGCTGGATAGTCTGTCCTAGGTATATGTAATGATCCACAACTTCGAGTGTAGAGTCTCCAATTTTCACTGGAATGGGTGCGACATGGACGTTCGACATAATTTTCGTCTTGTCCATATTCATTTTTAGACCCACTCGCTTAGAGAAACTACTGAGACCATTAAGCATTGTGCTAAGGTCTTCTATGGTTTCAGCCTTTTTCTATGGTTTTCATATCACGATACATTAACTTAATAAAAAAAAACACAGATCAACTAAAATAAAAAAAGACAATAAACATTAATTAGATAAATAACAATTCAATTAAACTCATTTAAACATAAATACATTTTGATACCACAAATAAATATTAAAACTTCAAGAAAAACTTCAAGTTTTGACTTAAATGTCTATGTAAAATGCTTGTTTTTTACCCGACTACGGTGAAGCCAAAAGGAAGGGTAATAATGTGGGCTGTGATGATGATAAATATTATTTTTTGTAAGTAAATCTTTTACATACCTTTTTATACGTCGAAATTTTCAATTAGAAGGCCGGTATTTCCAATGACTGTTTGTTTCGGCGGCATTTCTACCAGAGTGAGTTAAGACTCACTTTGCAAAAATAGTCTGTGAAAATGTATTAAATAGTAAAAACTATACAGTCTAAGTATGTATATTCCGCCGGTGCGCCTAAACTATTGAAGCAATTTCAATGAATAATGTGTCAATGAATTCGTATTAATCGGACGCGGGTGACATAGGCTATTTAAATTTTATCACAAGTTTTACGTAGTCGGGTCTTTATTTGTTTTTGTAAGCTGAAAAAAAAACTAATATATAATTTCACTGAGTTGTAAAATGACCTACTCTAGACAACCTTAGGCTTCCGTGCTATGTGTAATGTGTCGGGGCAGTTAGTTAAAGTTACGTAATACGCGTAGGGACTTTAAACTTTTTTTACTTACCTTTTAACTGAAAAGTATAAAAATATACGAGCTTGTATATCCGTCCACTTTTGTGTAACGTCACGAATACGTCGCAAAAATCTAAAATTTAAGTGTAGCTCCACATCCCTCGGCAGGCTTCCATCGTGCCTCAGAGCTGGTATTTGATCTGGCTCGCAGCCAGCAATATGCCTACCGACCGAAAAACTATGCATCTTGCCATCGAATTTTATAACCTAGATAAGTTTCTATAAATATTTTTGTGCCATCAACAGACTGACTTAATCTCAAGTTTGTGACTTCGAATTATTCAAAGGCCTTAACTTGGAAGCTGTTATTATCCAAAGGGTTTACGGGGTACACAACTTGGATCATAATATCTACAAGTCAAATGACCGAGTTTCCTAATACTTGAGTATTACGTCGCTTCATAAAATTTTTATCTGAAAAGGATACAAATTGTAATCAAATAAGTTTTTCGAAATCATTTTTTGATAGTACAATAACTGTCCAATAGCTTTTATTGCCTGAACATAAATTTGTATCAGTTTTCATTCAACATTTTTGGTTCTTCCATGTTGTGTTTTTTTGTTGTTGTAGATAATATATTCCTTTTTATGAAATTGACAGCCTCGGTGATTCATTGGTAGCGTATTCGGGTGTTATGCTGAGGTCTCGGATTCGATTCCTGGGTTGGACCAAATATTTGTCATCTTCCCAGCCTTTATTATGCCAAATATTATTTTAGGTCGGCTACTAGTTCAGCCGGTTTTATCTGAATATCTGTTTTTCCACGGAGGGACTGGCATCGGACCTCCGCGACCCTCAGGGCGAAACTGAATTTGATGGTTAAACTAGATGTCAGTATATTTGAGATGACAACCGGGACCGAGTTCTTAACGTGCTATCCTCCAGGCTCCGGGCGGTGCATACTCCGGGCTGTTATTTAGAATTTCTTGTTACAACAACCCAATAACACTTGTGGCCCGCCCCGGGAATCGAACCCTAGACCTCTTGATCGTTAGTCGCATACGCTAACCGATGGATGGATCATCTGATGGTAAGTAGCTACCGCAACCCAAGGACAAGTGCAACATAAGAGACATAAGTGGTTTGCCACCTTTTCAGAATCCCTCCCAGAATGAGTAGGGGGTTACAGTAAGCTTACTTACTTGATGAAAACCATCGAAACAAATGCTTAGCACCATCTGCTTTTTTTGTAATGAACGGTTTAAATGACAATAAGTTCTGTAATGTTATCTTAAGTCGCTCATCTAAAATATACACTTCTCATCGTGTATGTAATGCTCATTGCATTGTACCCAAAAATACGCAGTTTAATTGATTGATTTTATTAGGTTTATAGAATCTTTATTCTCATAAGAACAATTTAGTTCACTTACTTGAGAAAACAATGTCTTTAAGTTACATTTAGTGTCATCTTGTGACGAAGCATGCGTATACTATTCATATTACAAAACATGAATACACAGGTAGGTACAACATAAAAAGGTGAAGTAATCAGAAACAAAATATAACAACAACAAAAAATTGCTAAACAAAAATAAACAGCATATAACTATATTAACTAGATACAAATTATGCATTCGTTTTGTTGAAACAATTGGAACGAAAACACAACGACTGGCCAGCCAATATCACTAGGACACAGTAATAATAATGTCATCAAATTGTTGTTTTAAAAATATTGGAATTCAATTATTATTATATAAATTATATTAAGTGTGATCGTCATGGTTAGTAAATATGCAGGTGTGCAAGTGTTTCGTCGAAATATAGTCAGGGAGACTGCTTGTGTGTAAGTAATAATGTGATATTTTTGAATTTTTATTTTTTATAGACCGACAACTTTTTTGAGTTAAATATACATTAATAGTTATTTTAGTTTTTTTTTTTAGATAAAGAAATCTTCGAGTGTTCAATTCTATTTAATAGGAATTTTTCGGGAAATAAAATTCCTAGTTTTACGTTTAAATATATGAATACTTTTGGACTCTTTTATTTCACCTGGGAGTTTGTTGTATATTTATTGTAATTTTAAACACTTGCAGAAATAGAGATAGTAAACTCAAGTTAGATTGTGAATATTACGGTTACCGTTTTCTTCCATATGACCCACTTTCTGATTTTTTCGAAGTTATCCTATATAGAATAAATTTTAAATTCATATAAGAGTGTGATTAACAAGAATATCATACTATCGTAGCAGTTGACACCTTCTGGAACTTAACCTTCAGAAGTGGAATCTGAGAATTCTAGTCGCACATGATGTTGCGAACTAAGAAAACATGATGATGTTGAAAATGTCAAATCATGACATAAGCCGGTTTTGTTAAATATTATATCGATAAAATTTATTTTCAATTTTGTGTCAAAAGAAAACTTAGCAATAACCAGCTTGAGCCGGAAATAGCTCCACAACTAGACACTGACTCTAAAATCCTGTGGAATATATCAAAGTAATGTGACAGAACGCATACTAAGAAGAATAAGTATGTCCTGCGGCTTGGTAATCTGCAGCAGGTGATACAGATTATACTCGTAACTCGTATACACAAGCTTAGGGCTTATTCAGACTGCCACTACATCAAAGTGATAGCGACCATAGAACAGATAACCCCATAATAATAATAATAAATAATAAATATTTCGGACATCTAACACACAACGCCGTCTAGTCCCAAGCTAAGCAGAGCTTGTGTTATGGGTACTAGACAACTGATATAAATACATATATACTTTTTTTTGTAAATACATACATATTATACATAGAAAACACCCAAACTCCGAAACAAATATTTGTAGATCATACAAACATTTGGTCCGACCCAGGAATCGAACCCGAGACCTCATGATCAGCAGTCGCACACGCCAACCGCGAGACCAACGATAACTAGGCTATATCTATTTCGCAGGGACATTTAAATCCCAGTGAAACTTCTAGTGTGCCTAATTAAGTTTAAAACATTATTGTATATGTACTTCATACAATAACTACATACAACGCATAGTTTTCTATAACAATAATAATAAAAGCAGCCAAATATAGTTAGAATATGCTAGGGTCTACGAGTAACACATTAACGACACGACATAGTGATTATGTATTCTCACAAAAACTGCGCAGCGTCTTCTCAGTATTAGCTTTGTGGGAAAAAGAAGTAATATTGTACTATGGAATAAAGTGTCTTTCACAGCATTGGTCGGTAAGTTAGTGTAATATTTACGAAAAATCTTTAGCTTATAGCATAAAGCATGGAAACGAAATGGTATACACACCCTTACATGATTCTCTGTGGTTGCAATTTGCGTTTGCTACGAAGGAACAAACCGTAAACTCATGCGATGTGATAGGACAATTTATTGTTGCTATTTCGGTATCTCGACTGTTTATTATCGCGAGTAATCTACTTTTGGATTATCTCAACCGCTACGTAAAAAAAATAAAGTAAGTTTTCTTTTATTATGTCGTTTGGCCAACAAACATGCGGCGCGCAATGTTATTTGTGTATCTCAGTTGCGAGATTTCTTCTAAATAAGATTATAAATTTAGAAATATATGTAGCACATTGACAGTTAGAATATTTAGTCGGGTTTAGTACCTTTAGTAGTTTCAAATGAAATTTTACCTTGTGTATGTAGGTATTGTAGGTACATCTCATTTTAAACGGGCATCCATCCATACTAAATTAATGTTAGGTTTAAAGTATGAAATTGTCGATTTGTACTGAAAAATTTAAACTAGTTTTTGTTTCCAAAATTTAAACATATTTATTTAATCAAAATATTTGCCTTACACATACTACAACTTAAATCCTCTCAGTATTACAGTAAATACGTAGATTAAAATAAAATTCACCTAAACATCCAAAGCTTGTTGTACAGAGTAATTTGTTCTCGAATTTCAAACTTTCTACAGTCACGTTGGTCTCGTTGGGTCTCTGTGACACAATTAAAATTTCACGTGAAAGCTTTTCTACTTAGCTCAAGATTCTCTCTTCACGTATTCAATCATTCAGAAACCATTTTGTGTAGGGCACTTTTTAAACGGATTTGGTGTTTACTAAATCTTTCTTTACATCGCTGTTTGAGGTGAAAGATAAATTAAATCTATGATAAGATTAAATCTCTTTTAAGAAACATTACCTTTAAACCAATTTATTAAAGTTTTATATTTAACACATGACAACACAAAATCATTGGTTGTAGTAAGTGCAACATAATATTGATTAATCACCTAACACAACCTTCAATTCGAATATAAAATTTTCTTTAGAGCTACAATTCTGTTAATAAGAAAACTATCTCATTGGTCTAGTGCTAGCGTTTGTGACTGCCAATCAAGGTCTCGTACATCAAACCCGAGACCTTGATTGACGTAACCTGGTCGTCGTGGCTTGGATCGAAAGTGTTGTTGGGTTTTTCTGACACGACATTTTTAAAAACAGCGCGGAGGATGGAATTTTGGCGATATTTCACGCCGGTGCCTCGGAGAGCACGTTAAGCCATCGGTCCCAGTTGTCATAAACACCTATGGCAATCGTTATTGTTAAGTCAGTGCCCTCAAATACGCTGAAAACTAGTTTAACTTTCGAATTAATTTCGCCCTCAGGGTTGCAGAGGTCGGATGCCAGTCGCTCCTTGCAGGATTTTTTTACTGATATTTAGGTAAAGCTAGTTGAACTAGTAGCTGAACCCAAATAATATTGAGAATAATAAAAGCTAGAAAGATGACACGTCTGTTTATTATTAATTGTTTTCCCATTCATACCAAATCATCCGTTCAAGAGAGAAAGCTATTGTGCTGCATAGTATAAATTATAACTTGAATACATCTAGATTTTGTAGATATTTATGTATTATATTATGTATATTTCTATTATTGATATTATAATATTTGGAATCTATATTCTATGTATGTATACCTAGTACGGATTTGCCTATATGATTTATTCTGTTTTAAGATAGTTCGTTTTAATCTCTCGTCTTACTTATCCAAATATATACCTGCCACAAAGCCGCTTCGCAACACCCAAAGGTTTGACTGGAAGAAAATGCCTGTGGCATTAAGTCCGCCTTGTGCAATATGTTTGCAGGAAGTTTTAATAAATTAATTAATTTTGTGTTTTTTCCTCTAGACAGACAGTTTTTCCTCTAGATTCATGGGTTTAGAGTTTTATCCTCCCTAGGCTCTCATTACATGTAGATGGCTTAGTTAGAAAACTGTTGACCAAATCGATTATTTTCTCGTTGTTGTGTACAAAACCTTAACTGCTTCCGTCTTATAACATAAAGGTATCCTGCAATACATCTAGTATAAAATTATCGTGTGGCGGTGTTTGTTACCAAACTCCTCCGAAACGGCTGGACCGATTGTTGACCGAAATTTTATGTGCATATTGGGTAGGTCTGAGGATCGGCCAACATCTATTTTCATACCCCTAAATGTTAAGGGTGATCCACCCCTTTTTTTTTTTATCGCAAAACAACGTTTGCCGGATGAGCTAGTTATCATATTTAATACACTTTTACGGCTGAACATAAAATTGTAGTTCAGCAGTTGTGTTAAGTCACATTGCAATGTGTACTGTTTTGTCTATTTACACTGTTAATAATCTCAAGTGACAAAAATCACAAATTTTAACAAAAAAAAACACCTTCAATCTGGACCAAATTTAAGCGGGACCAAAAGGGGATCACCAGCTTTCAAATAAAAAAGAATCATCAAAATCGGTTCACCCAGTCGAAAGTTATGAGGTAAAAAAAAAAAAAAAAACCTACTGACAATTTTGAGGCAAACAGAATTCAAATTAATTAGGTAGTTGTTTATCTCTGAGAGTAATTCGATTAACCTATGTTGGCTGTGTGCATAGTAAATAAGCAGCCGGAAGTCCAATTAGATTCCTTTGATGTGCCTAACACGAAATAAAATGGTTCCAAATTCAGTTGTCGTGAACAATTTTCATTAGCTTACTTTACGTGACTGCATTAGTAAGAGGCTATGTAACATGGCCTGTTGTTCCATTCTTTGAACTGAAAACTTTTCCATTATGTTGCAGAATATTATGTATTCATGACCACACTTTGAAAGTCTGATTATTTTTTAGAAAGTTATGGCTTAAAATAAAAAGTTTTTTAGTCTATGTTCGTTCTAAGTTTGAAATAAAAATATTAAATAATTAGAATAGTTTGACGGATTACAAGCAATCTTCGTCGGCTATATTGCTACTCTACGCTTTTTTTTTGTATTTTTATGGCCTGGTAACAAGACCTTTAAGCCAAGTCTTAATTTTTGATAGATAACTTCACTTGCTACTCATACACGTCATTTCAGTGTTGCCAGAAAAACGTCATTATAGTTTTTAAGGCACTGTTTTTATCAAGACTATATGCATAAATAAAACCGCTTTACGTCACAGCACTTTACTAAAATAACAAAAGTTGAATTCAGAAACAATGGCCCATAATATTTTTATGCACAAAATAATAAAAAGCCATTCATAAATTTTTGTTATTGCTGTCAAACAATTCTGGGTGTGATGTCAACACTAACGCCTATATAAATTGATGTAATACTTATGAATAAAAGAGATATTTTCATTAATTTGCGAAAACTTTTTTGAAAAAAAAAAGGAATTCTTGCTTACTACATTTATAAACCGTGAAAGAAACTGTCGTTCATCATACTTGAGTGCCAAAGAACAAGTGACAATATCTTCTCCTTTGACACGTCGCGATAACAGCGGAACATTGGGATGAAATATCATAGACATTGTGCAACTACTATATCAATTTTGTTACAGTACCTATGATATTTATTTTATACAGTAAGAAAAGGAAAAAATATATATTATTTTTCCATCATCCAAAGGTAGTAGAGCCACGCTGATTTCAGCGGGAACGGGCCGGCTCGACCGGGGCGGTACTACCCTCGCACAGACGATCAACGTAAAATGACAGCATTCGTGCTGTCTTGTTTCGTTGTTATGCCGCAATGATGTGAGTCACCATGCTGCCATTGTCTACATTCGCAATGAGTATGGTGACCACCACACTTGGATTCTGCCTATGCTTTCCATCAGGCAGAGTAGAGTCATTTTGGTAGGCACATACATAAAAAAATGAACTAAACAACAATAGTCGTTGTTGTTATTGTACATGTAAAAGAACATAAATGTATAAAAGCTTTATTCATTTCGTCAAGAGGAAACATCACTGCTACCCAAAGTTGTCTAGAAAACATTCGTATCTCAGTAAGCTGACTTCTATATTGTTTTCATCCTTGTTTTACAATCTGCGTCACTCAACTTTAGGCATACATACACCCCGCTTTAGTATGAAAAATCAGGTTTTCGAGTTAACTTAATTAACCACTCTACAATTGTAACTTTTTATTTATTTTTAAACGCCAACTAGAAAACTGAACTAATAGTTTCGGAAGGAGCTCATACCGCTTCAAGTTACAACTGTGTCTGTTATATAGAAGAAAAGTTCTAACATCGGATAATATGTAGGAAAGTACATACACACTGGGTGAAAAGAATGGCGTTCTTTTTTTTACAATTAATGCCAATCAAATTCAGCCAAGAAAAAGATTAAATAACTTTTACCCGACTAGTTAAGAACTTGTGATAAAATATATATAACTTTTGTCACCCGGGTCATTATTACGAATCTATTGACACCGCATTCATTAAAATCGGTTCAGTAATAAAATACGAGCCACGGTAGAACTTATACACACAGGTACATAGAATGCTAAAACTATCACCCTTCCCTTTGACTTAGCCATAGTCGGGTGAAAATATTACTTACATTTCGTTTTTACAAATTTAGCTCTTAAGAAAGACACAAGCTTTTAAACTGTTGTTGTTTGGGATTAGTCAAGAAATATGTAAGTGTGCACTCAGTGCTTGAAATATGTCGAGATAAGTCGTGCACCACTCGAGACAGAGACTAGTAGTATACTGAATTGGGTTGTCAGCTGAACTCATATGGTCGGACGGTGTTTGTGCAGAATGTTTAAAGGGTGTTGCAATGCAACGAAGTGTGGACACGTGAGTTCTAATCAAGTTATAATTCATTTTTTATTTTAATAGAAATGTATCTATGCTGTCTTGTATATATATACATTATTATTTTTACGATTATTGCACGAAAATATGAATAAATGAAAATAAATATTACGACTTTGAACGAAAAATATTGTACCTATTCAATAAATACTACCTTTTATTTGTAATTGGATGATAGAAGATTTCTTTATTTACGAATTCAATTACCGAATTAATTATATCTACAATGGAATCAGACAGTAAATAAATTAAAAAGCTGTATCGTAATCTACTTTTACAAAGACCGAATAAATTAATATTATTTATAGAATGTTATTCCAATTTGCTGTTTAATTACCTCTCCTTTGCAATTATTACTTGTTAAGTGGTTTTATCTGCTCTTAATTCGAGGAACTAAAGACTACAAAGATAGCCTTCTTTATAATTAATGGACTTTAATATTAAGGAATCAAAGCTTTAATAATACCGTAATACTGATCTTGTTACTAAATTAAGTGTCTATCCCCCGGTGGTCTTAGAAGGTAGATTTTTTGTGAAGTAAAGATCAGTGTATAAATTCTATTGACTTTGCTAGTCTAATCTAATTTCCTGTACACCTTAATGCGTGTACTAATGTATAGTTGACGTAAGGATACGATGGCTACGTCTAGACACACGCAAGTTTCCTCAGAAAGTATAACAGCACTTGGCTTAGTTAGAGGGTAAAAAATGATTTATCTTACTACATATTATCTAACAAAACTCGGAAGAAAACGATGATATTTAAATAAGTCCCTGTCCCCTTTTTACGGTTTTACTTACTGAATAGTTTCAAACGTCTATGTTGTCATACTTTATTTGATCGAAGGGGTTTTCGATAGATGTCAGCTTCGTATATCATTTGGGGAGCCTATGGACTTGTATGGGGTGAGACGTAGGTACTAGAAAGTGCCGATCAATTCCATGCCACTTACTAGAAGCTTTTATCTCATTTCACGGCAAATTAAAATAAAGTAAATGCGAAATTTAAACAGTTATATCAATCTAATTGAAAAGAGGAATGAAAGACATTAGGTGAAGACAGAAATAAATAAAGACTGGTTATTTGCTACTGCTGCTGAAAAAAAAAAACAAATACTGCTGGTGTTAAAATAAGTTAATATTTTTGCGTAAGAAGGAGGGTGAAAAACATATTTGTATTTAATCCGAACAATTTCTTGAAAATCTCAGAATAACGTAATGACTTTTAGTTACATATATCTGTACAAACCAATTTAATTGCTACTATAACAAACGCTATTAATTTATATAATCTTTAAGGGCTGATGGTACGTCAAAATCCTTAAGCAGCATTGCAAATAATTACGTTTATAGAGCTTTATAATGATTTTCAGAGAGTTTTCAAATATAAAGAGTTAATTTAACGTAATTCCCGCTTACATTTTCTTATAATCTAATCTATCTATATAAAGGGTGTCCCAAAATTCAACGATAAGCGGGCGCCTAAAGGTAGACCTGCGAATGAGTACATAAGAAAAAAAATATATATACCTAGTTTTTTTTTAGTTACAAGAAAAATTTAGAATTTCTTTGAAAATTTATACCTTTCATGATATAGACCATGAGTACACTACATGAGTACATTACACTAACGGCCTTACTAATAAAAATAAGTTACACATCTGTTTGACAACTGTTTAGTTGTGCAATGTATAGGCAGTGAATAGGCGTTACACATTACCCTTACTAATAAACAGTGTGTAAACAATGGATAGTTACCGCCTACGTATAACAAAAACCACTGGCAACATTAAAAGGTGCGTTCCGAAACTCGTACGGCGTTAATTCAATGACTTTATTTCATTTGAAAATACGCTCACAACTTTATACATAAGGCTATATAAAATGTATTTATTATTGAATACATCATGTTATCTCCAAATATATTGTTTTTACGGTCTATTACAATAAAAAAAAATAAAAAAAATGTTGTTTCGCTCGTTCCATACCTACATACATTTTTAGAACGCAACTGATGTAAGTTGTCAAAGTCGATCTCTGGCATCTCTGCACATCGCATCGTTAATTCGGAGGTTCCTTTTGTATATATACTAGCTAAGTGTATAACTGTAAACAAAATTAAATTATAGTTTAAATATCAATATATTTAAAATATCATAATTTTCAATGTAGTTTATATGTCTGAATATTAATATTTATTTATATGTGTACTGCTAATTAATGCTTGTTTATTTATTTATTAATTTATGCCTGTAAAAGTCAACAAATTAGTAATTTTTTTAATTTCAATTTCTAAAACTATTTTTTTCCGGCTCTACGAAGCTCTACATTAAATCCTTTGACAGTTTGTCTTTCAAAAACATGACACTGGCAAAATTGTGGTCACACTACCATAGAGCCATTACATCAAAAGTTGAAGTTGAAGTTAATTCGGAGGTTTTTGCGGTCACAACTAAGTTAAGCACGGTAAATATATTCGACACTAATGGATAATACAAATAATTTCATGAACTTTAAAGAAAAAACTAAAAGGAAACGATCTGCTAATTGGGATCAAATAGAAAAGGTAAGATTATTCTTTCAAAAAGTATGCTATGTTCACAACATAATATTAATTTAAAACGTAATTAATATTTTATTTTTTTCAGAATTTACTGAAGCGTAGTATAACGGAGTTTGTGTATATTATAGAAAATAAGAACACGGATACTAATAGCAATAAGAGCAAAACAGCAGCTTGGCAAAAAGTATCGCAAAGGTTAGTAAAATGACGTGTATATCATTGTAGGTATTTCGTGTAGGCGATTAAAAACTATATAAAATTTACAGGTTTAATGAATTAAATAATCGCGTGAGGGATTTGCCAGAAATAAAACAACAATGGCGCACAATGAAACTGGATGCGAAAAAAAAAATATCTGATGTGAAAACATTGACGAAACGCACAGGTGGTGGACCAAAACCTCCTAGCCCAGACCCAGAGACTTTGGAAATAGTGAGCATGATTCCACAAGAATTTGAAACAGATAGCAATGTCTTTGATAGTGATGGCATTGGTATGAGTCCAAAGGTGAGATAATTTAAGTTTGTTGTAACGTGGAACTGCATTTTGCCCACATATAATTGTTGTAATGTTCATGACCTTTGTTTTGAGGCTATGTTAAATTCATATTTAATTTTCTATAATTATTTCAGAAACAAGAAAGGGAATTGGATGATAGTGTTACCACTCAAGAACTTGTTCTCACATCAGTAGCTAATAATATAGAAACTACAGCTAAGGTTAGTCAATTAACATACATTTGTTTATATCATGGGATAGTTCAAATGTAAGATATGTATATTCGGTCTCAAGCTTTTTACAATATAAACGGCTTTACATTTTTTTTTTTTTGTTAAACATGTCGGCTGATGAACTTTATATTTTGCATAATTACAAAGAAAAACTCAGTGTAGCTACTTTAAATTCATATTTAATTTTCTATATTTATTTCAGAAACAAGATCTACATCTAGATGATAGTATTAATACTCAGGAATTGGTTCTCACACCAACAGTATCTAATACAGAAATTACAGCGAAGGTTTGTCAATTTACGTTAACATCCATTATGTGGTAAAATAGAGATATGTACACTGTGTAGTATTTGCAATTGTGAACATTGATTGTAGATATCAATATTTTTTACTGGAACATTGATGTCTGTATCCCTAAGAACTTGTTTTAGCCTGCATACTTGTAGTTTGTGACGTAATGATGAGTGTACACTCATATTACACAAGCTGCTGTCTTTACCATTAAACTGTTTTTGTTCAAGTAAACAGTAAATAAAATGCACTGTAATGTATTACATTGCACCTATAAGCAAAATAAAATTACATTTTCTAATTTGTTTTTTTTGTTGTTACAGAATATGACGACACCAATAACATCAAAGATAAATTTCTTACAGCAAAAGAAATCTGTAATGAAACGAAAGCTACCATTCAATGATGATAATATACCAAAACAATTGGTAAGATTAGAATTGTTTCTAGATAGTAATTTGTTACTAAAGCTAAAACCATTCTGTGGAGGCTGCTATTATTTTTGTTTAGGTCCTATAAGTAAATCTCTCTTGTTAGGGATGTTCAATTAATATTCAGTTTGTGATTCTATACACTAATAACATTTGATTGGATGTTGATTTATGGTGTAATACTTTATTTTACCTTTCCATCAAAGAACTGGAGGCAACATTTGGTACCCTGAACTGTGAATGTTAATAAATTATCTGTATTTGTTTTAGCACAAAGAGTTTGCAAAAGAAAGAAATCATGTCCTTCTTAGTTGTATTAGAGAGGAACATCAGCTCAAGATGAAAAATATTATGGAAATCCATAGATTTGCAACGGAGGAGCATAATTTAAGAATTGAAATACAAAAGAAAAATCAAAATTTATTAAATGAAGAAAGTCAGCTTCGAATGCAGAAGCTAAAATTGGAGATAGCACTATTAAAAAGTAAAAACAATTTATAAAAATAAATAAGTATAATTAAAAATGTGTTTCAATATATATCCGCCTTGATTCTTGACCAGTAACACTGTCTAGTATATTTCTTGACGCATTCTGTCTCGCAGTATCCTCAGTTGTATCAGGTTCTGGAAAATCCATATCTTCGTTCATATCAATAGCAATGTTATGCAATACAGCAAGTGCTACTATATATAACTTAACATTTTCGAGTGATATGCTGAATCCATGTAAAAGACATCTGAACCTTTGCTTCCAAATTCCAAAACATCTTTCAACTGTGTTTCTTGTTAATATATGAGAACGATTGTAAGCTTCCTGCTTGGCATTACAAGTATTTTGTAGTGGTGTAAATAAATAGTTTGTTAAGCCATAGCCTGAATCACCCAATAAAATGCCATTAAATTCTCCATTTTCGAATCGTTGTCGTAATCTACTCTCTCTAAATATTCTTGCATCATGGGTGCTGCCTCTCCAGCGCGCCACTATATCTCTTATCCGTAAATGAGAATCACAAACTACCTGGACATTCAGTGATGAAAAGCCTTTTCTGTTAATGTAGTATTGAGCGCTATCTCCACTTACTTTTTTTATTCTCACATGGGTGCAGTCAATAGCACCTATTATTTGTCGCAAACCACAAATGTTTCTGAAGCCTAACACAACTTCTGCTTGTTCTGCTGCTGTTGTAGGCATATATATAAATGCTGAAGCTTTATTAGCCAAGGCTAAAGCTACTCTGCGGCACACATTCGTGATGGATTGCTGGCTTAGTCCATGAATATCCGCTGCATCATCCTGAACTTCTTGTCGAGCCCATGTTCTGAGAGCAGTACAAACTTGAAGTTCTATTGACAGTCCACTCCCTCGAGCTTGCTGTTCAATATCGCATCTAATTAATTCACAAATTTTTCTGACATATCGTTTGCTGAACCTATATTTTGACCGAAACTCGTTTTCAGATAAACAGAAAGGATCATATCGATTTTTGTAACATTTTCTTTTTCTTGGTGGTTCTTCATTGTCAATTTCATCAAAAATATCGAAATAATTTAAATAATCCATGGTTTTCAAACTTAAAATAACGTAAGCAACAAATTATTATAAGTTACACGTTCGCTAAACAAGGGCCGAGGGCTGAATAACGATTGTCTAAAATCTCATTGTTTCCAAACATCTGTGTACCAGATGTATACAACCGAAACGTCAAATATTGTTTTATTGGTAACGTTTTTGTTAAACTCCTGTTATACGTCGTGTATAAAAGTTTATTGGTAAGGCCGTAAGAGTAAAAATATTATATAATTTTAGGGAAAAAAATGATTTTGAACGTTTTTTGTGTAAAAACTGCGGGCAATTTGGTGTTTTTAAGAGTTGTGGTGAATAGTAGCACTATTTAGGTATAAGATAAAAAAAAATCTTAAGCATAGAAATTCTAAATTTTTCTTGTAACTAAAAAAAAACTAGGTATATCTTTTTTTATTATTTTTCCTTATGTACTCATGAGCAGGTCTACCTTTTGGCGCCCGCTTATCGTTGAATTTTGGGACACCCTTTATATAGATAGATTAGATTATAAGAAAATGTAAGCGGGAATTACGTTAAATTAACTCTTAATATATAAAAGAAAGTCATGTTAGTTACACTATTTATAACTCAAGAACGGCTGATCCGATTTTACTGAATATTGGTGGGGAGGTAGCTTAGAACCAGGAGACGGACGTTTTTTTTCTCTTTATTTATTTTAAGGGACTTTTACCCTATTAGGGTATGCCAGTCCCATAAGGCCTTAGCTTAAACAAGTATAAATTTAAATATTATATGCCAGACTGTACAATTTAATAGCATTTTTTGATGTCGGTATAGCCGTAGGTATAGGTATCGATACTTTTTACATAGTTTTTTTTACTTTGTCCCGTGACGTTAACCGCGGTTGTTGTTGTACCGCGGGTAACACCGCGGGGCTGAGCTAGTTTATAATAAATAAAAAATTGCATACAAATGAAGAGTTTTATATTAATCTATCTCTTAATCGCCAGATATAAATGCCGTTCGTTAATTTCTGTTTAATACTGAAAATAAATGTATAATAGCCAGAAATCATTGAGAATGAAGAACAATGAAATAAATTCCAATTCTCCACGGTAATAATTGCATCAAATTAGAAACTCACTTCAACTTACAAACACTATTATTGCGGCTCTGATGTTAGTGTTAAAAACTAATTTGGCCAGAGGCGAGGACATCGGCCTATCGCTAACAAGATAATGTTTACTTAAGGCCAACTTTTACCGCCCATATTGGCACTATTTGGCACTATTTTGGAGGATTCAGAAGGAAGAAAAACATAACGAAACCTTTATTGTTATAAGACCTTTTGTTGTGATACACATATTATATTTCATAATAAGAGCTCCATTCCTTCAAAAAAGGAGGAGGTTCTCAATTCAACTGGTTTTTTTCATGTCTTTTCGCGGATAACGACGAAGTTCGTCGTTTATGAACCGATTTTGATGAATCTTTTTTTAATAGAAAGGAGATATTCCAACGGTGGTACCATGATAAGAACACTAGGATCTGATGATAGCATCCAGGAGAAATCGAGTCGAATCTTCGATATTCGTAGGGGCGACTAGTGCACTATAAAATAAACTACACATAGATGGCCAGTGATTTTAACAAAGGAGGTTTATGTTGAAATTAGCTGTCAATCCACAAGTAAATTTTTAACAAAAACCGACTTCAAGGTTCAACTTGATTTCCCTTGGATGCCATCATCAGATCTTAATTTCCTTATCATGGTACCATCGTTGGGAAATCTCCTTTCCATTAAAAAAAGAATCATCAAAATCGGTTCATTAACGACGAAGTTATCCGCGAACACACATAAAAAAAAACATATATACGGTCGAATTGAGAAACCTCCTCCTTTTTTGAAGTCGGTTAAAAATAGTGTCAATCAATTTATGAAACAACCTAGGTAAATGGAAAAAAAAACTGGAATTGTAAATAAATATTTATTCGGTAAAATTACTGGGGCCCGAAGTAGTATAGTGTAGTGGTATAGTGGCGGTGTGTGTGTTTTCATAAAAAAAAACAAAGTGTAGTCGTATCGTAGACTTAAGTCTACCACGGTACGTTCGGTACCTACATAGTCGACCCCAATCTAATTTGGGAAAAATACTCGCAGAATGTGTTATAATACAAATTTTCGAACAAAAAACTACGACAATCTAGTATGTAATATATATCTGTGTAACTAGTACTCATTTTGTGTGAGTGAGTAAGACATTGGTCAAAGACAAGAGTTAGTGAAGGACAGATAGATGGTATGCAAGAGTAGAACAGTCTCTTCGTTGTTATAGCCTGATATTAATTTTCGTATTGCGGTTCTTGGGCTCAAGTGGAGCAGTTTAATGTTAATACTCCATTATATTTAAGGTTATTTAGTACTTGCTCTTTCGTGTTTAGAAGATTAGTGGCGAAGTAAATGTTTGTAGGCGGTGCTCATAATATTCAAAGTTGTTTAGAACAAAAGGAGATATATATTTTTTTAATAATATGTTTGGAAAATATGAAACTCCTTGATTTTATTGACAAAGTATAAAAATTGTCATTTTTGGATAAAAAAAATTATATGGTTTCAGTAGTCCTTAAATCTATATCTATACTAATATTATAATGGCGAAAGTTTGTAAGTTTGGATGGACGGATGTTTGTTACTCTTTCACGGAAAAACTACTGAACGAATTTGGATGAAACTTTACAGTAATATAGCTTATACATCAGAATAACACATAGGCTACTATTTGCCGCGATAACCGACATATACGCGGACGGAGCCGCGGGCTACCACTAGTATGATATATTTTTATGAGAGATTTACTGTAGGTATTACTTTCACTCTTACAGTGGCAGGCTTGACCGGAGTAATTCCATGGCCTTACAGTAAACTGATGTTAAGCAGTCCACCTAGTGAGTGACATTAAGGGAGTCTAAAACTCCCTCCCCACTGATTCTGAGATTAAGGGGAATCAAAAGGCGGCAATACACCTGTAACTCTTATATTGCAGATGTCAATGGTAGTCTCGTAACATCCAGGTCCTGGTAAACTGTCTACTCGTTTCCTTTACACCATTGAGATGCTGATTAATCTGATTATATCTATTCTTTATTTAAGATCAACTACTTTAGGGCGTTATATTTGTTTAGTATGTTTACTTTTTTTTCTTGTGTTAACCTTTAATTAATGTTTACTTCGTAATTGACATATTATTTCAGATTTTACATTAATAAAAAATGTGTCCATATAACATTAAATAAATAAATATTTTTGGACATTAGCACACAACGCCATCTAGTCCCAAACAAAGCAGAGCTTGTATTATGGATACTAAACAACTGATATAAATAAATATACTTTTTTTTGTAAATACATACATATTATACATAGAAAACACCCAAACTGCGAAACAAATATTTGCAGATCATACAAACATTTGGTCCGACCCGGGAATCGAACCCTCATGCACAGCAGTCGCTTACGCTACCACTGCGCCAACGAGGCAGTCAAAACATTATTTCATTATTAATAGAGCACATACCTCAGAACAAAATTCCAGCTTTACTTGTTCCGTAAAGTACCCCTTGTGAACCCAACAAAAAGGTAGCGTGCCTTACACACTATCTTGATAAATATCCAATTTATATCTTTAATGAATCCGTATAACTCTCTCTAATCCAGTATCCCTTATAGCAATTATCAAACTATTTGCCAACATTTCTGTATTCCCCAATAAATCTATACGAAGACCCTACAATGGCATTTCAATTAAACAAACAAGATAAGTGCGCTGCTCGTATCCGTGACAGACAATTATTTGTGTTCATAAACGAATATACCCGAACAAACAGATTTCCGTGAATTCATCAAGGCGCGCAATATGAAATGTCAATACTACGACCATTCACTAGGACTAACAAGTTCATTGTTTATGTCTAATCGTTGAACTGTAACGTTATAATTACATAGTTCATTATATTCGTAAAAAATCATAACAAAGAACTATGGTACCGGGTACTTTTAATACGGCGAAAATGAGTTTGTTTATTTGGTATAATTTTATGCCTTTACTGATCTTAAAAAAAATGGATTATTAAATTTTATTAAAAACACTAGCTTAGTGACAACGATATATATCAGTTATCGCGACCACAAATAGCTAATGTACTTCTTCAAGATCCAAACTATATTTAAATAGAAATTTATCCAAATAGATTTAGTAGTTTAGCCGTAAAAGAGTAACCAATAGAGTTACTTTCGAATTTTTATAATATTAGTATGAATAGTTACTAACAGATACGTACCTGATTTTATACACTACAAAATCGTGAAGTGCATTTTTAAAAGGTCTATTTTTTATTATAAATCTGTGTAGGTGTAAAGGCGTGTCTCCTGCGGCTAAAAATAACAAAACAAACTAACTAAACTTGTTAACTAAACATGTTAGCGAAAAGTCGCAGGAGACGGACTTTTAAACGAACATCAAACACGATTACTCGAAAAGCAAAAATCTTTTATCTACTCGACAAAATGACTTATAGCTCACTTACTTACTTACTTTTATAGTATAAATATGAATAATATAAGTATTAATGTTAGTTCAGTTCAGTTCAGTTTCATTATACGAGAAGTATACGCTGGGATGTTTTCAGTCCGCTTTGGATAACATGTTTGCTTGTTAAAATTAACAAAACAGTTAGTCCACGCCCATATTTTGATAAATATGTGATGTTTGGTGTTTAAAAACATTAAACAGTGTTGCAGGAGACCCGGCTTAAGAATCACACTAATATTATAAAGGTGAAAGTAAGTTTGTTTGTTACACTTTCACGGGAAAGGTAATTAACCGAATCATCATGAAACTTTTTACACATATTTTTGGAGGTATTACAAGTAACATATGATACTTTTTATTAAATGCGAGCGAAGCCGAGGGCGAAAGCTAGAATGATATAAATGAGTACATTGGTAAAATTGTGTTCTAGGCGCCTAGGGTACCTACCAGACGGTTTTTATATGCCCTTGTATTTAAAATCCATTTATTTCCTAAGAAAAATACAGGAATCTCCTCGTGGTGATGTATTAGTATTTAAAAGGAGTAAACAAAAGAATGAATGTTATCTAATTCTCATCTTGGAAAAGTACAGGCTTATTAGCCTGTATTGTTATGTTTAATGAAACAACTCAAATGTATTTTTCCAGCAATTTTTTAAGTTCTTCGAATATAATTTTACCACGAATTCTTATAGAAATAAACAAAGTACTAGATAGTTTTTTGTGTACACAAAAGTTCAAGCTTATTTTGTATTAAGGTTGAATAGATAATTTGTTTATTTTAATATAATAATAAATATTTCGGACATCTAACACACAACGCCATCTAGTCCCAAGCTAAGCAGAGCTTGTGTTATGGGTACTAGACAACTGAAATTAATGCATATACCTATACTTTTTTTTTGTAAATACATACATATTATACATAGAGAACACCCAAACTCCGAAACAAATATGTGTAGATCATACAAACATTTGGTCCGACTCAGGAATCGACCCCGAGACCACATTGATCAGCAGTCGCACACGCCAACCGCGAGACCAACGAGGCAGTCAATGTGATTGTTTATGATCAATGAAATGAATAAAGTTTAAGTTTAAAAAACCGGTCAAGTACTAGTAGGACTCGCGCAGCGATGGTTCCGTACAAACCTGTAGGTATATAAGAAAAAGTTTTCAGAATTTTTCTGTTACCTGTGCTGTTAAGCTATTGCTTCTTACCAAATTAAAATTTTCTATGTCAACAGGAAGCAGCTTTTAGGTTTTGATTCCCTTGCGTGCAGTCGTGAGTTTCAAAATATGCGGTATAAATGGTTGTACCTTTGCGTTTTTCCGTTGACTTAATTTTTTGATAAGACCTAATAAGACCTAATTTTGATATAAATTTCAACAACATACCTCTGCGCGTTCATGAGGCAAAGGGTAATACATAGTTATATAATTATTTAAAAAAAACATGTGATGTAACTAAAAATTTAAGATTTTCGAAAGTTTTTCTTTATTTGTGCCATAAAACGTTGCTTCATACCAAATTTCAAGATTTTAGGTAGGCTGGAAGTATTCTTTAGGTTATGATTCCCTTGCTACTCGCAAGTTGCGAGTTTCCAAATATGGGGCGGGGCTTAAATTGCTGTTTCTTGAGATTGCGTTAATATAGAAATTTGATTTTGTAACAGCTTAAAGGTATTATAGACCTGATTATTGGATATGAATTTCAATTTAATACCTCTACGAGTTCATGAGGAAGAGGGTTGGAAGTTTAATAATTTAAAATATTTTTGTTATATTATGTAACTATAAAATATGATTTTCGCAATTTTTCCCTTATCTGTGCTATAAGACGTTGCCCTGTACCAAATTTCAAGATTCTGAGTTCACGGGAAGTACCCTGTAGGTTTTGATTCCCTTGCTAGTAGTTGCGAGTTTCGAAATCTGGGGCTTAAACTGCTGTTTCTCTTGTTTGCTTCAAAATAGAAGTTTGATTTTGTTACAGCTTAAAGGTATTATAGACTTGAGTATTCGATATGAATTTCAATTTAATACGTCTACGCGTTCATAAGGAAACTGGTAGCAAGTTGAAATTAAAAAATAATAATTATATGATGTAACAAAAAAATTATGCTTTGCGCAATTTTTCCTTTACCAGTACTGTAAGACGTTGCTTAGTACCAAATTTCAAGATCCTGAGTTCACGGGAAGTACCCTGTAGGTTTTGGGGCTTAAATTGCTGTTTCTTTTGATTGCGTTAACATAGAAGTTTGATTTTGTTACAGCTTAAAGGTATTATAGACCTGAGTAGTTGATATGAATTTCTATTTAATACCTCTACGCATACATGAGGAGAGGGTTAGTAAGTTTAAAAATTTTAAAACTTTTTTATTATATGATGGAACTAAAAATGTATGCTTTTTGAAATTTTTGCTTTATCTATGCTATAAGATGTTACTACGTACCAAATTTCAAGATCCTGAGTTTACAGGAAGTACCCTGTAGGTTTTGATTCCCTTGCGAGTGTTGAAAATTTGCATCATAAACGACTTATTAGACAAAGTAACTAAAAATTTATACTTTTCGCAATTTTTCCTTTATCAGTACTATAAAATATTGCTTCGTACAAGTAATAATAATAATAAAAAAATAAAAAAAAATAATTTTAAGATCCTGGGTTCACGGGAAGTACCCCGTAGGTTTTGATTCCCTTGCGAGTAGTTACGAGTTTCAAAATATGGGGCTTAAATTGCTGTTTCTTTTGATTGCGTTAACATAGAAGTTTGATTTTGTTACAGCTTAAAGATATTGTAGACTTGAGTAGTTAATATGAATTTTAAAAGTTTATACGAGTTTAAGTTTAAAAAATTAAAAAATATTTTTTATTATATGATGGAACTAAAAGTTTATGCTTTTCGCAATTTTCCCTTTATCTGTGCTATAAGATGTTGCTTCGTACCAAATTTCAAGATCCTGAGTTTACGGGAAGTACCTTGTAGGTTTTGATTTCTTTGCGAGTGTCGTAAATTTGCATCATAAACGACTTATCACACGAAGTAACTAAAAAGTTATACTTTTCGCAATGTTTCCTTTATCTTTGCTATAAGATGTTGCTTCGTACCAAATTTCAAGATTATGTGTTCACGGGAAGTACCTTGTAGGTTTTGATTCCCTTGCGAGTAGTTACGAGTTTCAAAATATGGGGCTTAAATTGCTGTTTCTTTTGATTGCGTTAACATAGAAGTTTGATTTTGTTACAGCTTAAAGATATTGTAGACTTGAGTAGTTAATATGAATTTTAAAAGTTTATACGAGTTTAAGTTTAAAAAATTTAAAAATATTTTTTATTATATGATGGAACTAAAAGTTTATGCTTTTCGCAATTTTCCCTTTATCTGTGCTATAAGATGTTGCTTCGTACCAAATTTCAAGATCCTGAGTTTACGGGAAGTACCTTGTAGGTTTTGATTTCTTTGCGAGTGTCGTAAATTTGCATCATAAACGACTTATCACACGAAGTAACTAAAAAGTTATACTTTTCGCAATGTTTCCTTTATCTTTGCTATAAGATGTTGCTTCGTACCAAATTTCAAGATTATGTGTTCACGGGAAGTACCTTGTAGGTTTTGATTCCCTTGCGAATGTCGCAGATTTGCAACATAAACGGCTGTATCTTTTGATTGCGTTGGCTTAGAAGTTTGATTTTTTCACAGCTCTAAGGGGCAGTGGATCTGAATATTTCATATGAATTTCAGCTTGATACGTTCACGCGTTCCTGAGAAAAAGAGTCTTGAGAGACAGACAGACGGACAACAAAGTGATCCTTATAAGGCATAAGGGTTTTAGTTTTTTCCTTTTGAGGTACGGAAACCTAAAAAGGGCAATTTTTACCTCTTTGCGTATCTCATGGTAGGGATTGTTTTTTGCATTTGGCGTGCAATATCATCAACAATAACATTTTGAAATCCGATATTTTAATTACTTTATCTTGAAAAGTTTTTTTTTTAATTTTTGTTCTTAACGTAATATATAGATCACTAATGAGTTGTCATTGTTATCAACAATATGGCGTAGTACCATAATTCTTTATTCAAAATCACACTTCCCTTACCTATGATAAATGTAAATGTAAGTTTGTTTGTTACGCTTTCGCGTGAAAACTACTTAACTAATTGTCATGAAACTTTGTACACATATTCTTGGAGGTATTAGAAGTAGCATAGGATACTTTTTATTAAATGCGAGCATAGCCGCGGGCGAAAGCTAGTCATTTATAAATCATATATCAATAAAATCTTGCTCTCATACTAGTACTACTAATGGTAAGCTCATTCATAAATATCTTTTTATATCGCTGTTTTTATATCATCAGCCTATCGCAGTACACTGCTGGACATGGTCTCTCCAATTGCACGCCACTTAGTTCGATCCTCGGCTTCTCGCATCCAGCTTTTGCCAGCCGTCTTTAGATATATTTTTGTCGTTTTCTATGTACCTAATTTATATTTCATATAATGTAATATATTTAAAAAAAAATAGATATCTAACTTAGAATACGTAGAAATGCGGTTTGTAATTGCAGCTGTAACAACTTTTTGAGAATATAATTAATAGCATTTCTAAATGATAAATTCATGAAAATAGTTGATACTTCAATTTATGTTACATTAATTTCTGTAAATTAATACGGCTTATTTGAAATGAATAAATGAAATATGAACGGTACAAATCTCATAACCATCCATTACATGTTGCTAGCGGTACAGGATCTGCCATTCTCTTTTAATAATTTGTAGCAAACTCCTATAAGCTACGTGCATCATTGATATTAATTTGATCTCTAAACAAAACAAATACGAACCAAATGCGACGTTTTCGATTGTAAGACTTTTATTGAGTTTAGAAAATACACGCGTCTAATAAATTCAAATCATGTCAGATAATACAATTAATCTTCATTTCACTTTTAAGATCTTAACAATTTTTTTTTATGGAATAGGCGGGCAAACGAGCAGACGTATCGCCTGATGGTAAGCGATTACCACCGCCAATGGACATCTACAACACCAGAAGCGTCACAAGTGCGTTGCCGGCCTTTTGGAAATGGGGGGGGGGAGTAGAGGATTGGGATATGGGCCTCCGGTATCCTCACTCACTCGGTGAAACACAGCGCAGACACTATTTCACATCGGTTTTCTGTGAGGCCTTGGTATCACTCCGGTCGAGCCGGCCCATTCATGCCGAAGCGTGGCTCTCCCACGATAGCGAATCTACGTTTGATGAAACTAATACTTTCTAAGTATAAGATTAAATGTAGTTTTCGTCGTAAACTTAATAAGAGACAGTCTTAAACTTGTAAGGGATTCTTTACATTTTTTTTTAATTTTGTTTAAAATCAATTTCAAACTTTGGGAAAATTATTTTAGGTCTTAGAATAACTTAACTGAGCAGTATTTTAAGTTATTCAATTTATTAATTGTCCTTAATTCAATTTATAAATTTCTAATAGTTTGAGAAAGTCAAATGGATGTACCATTTAACTTTCTAAAACTGTTAGAAATTTAGAGATGAAAACTACAACCCTGTGTTTTATTTTACAATTTAGTAAATTGTGTTTTTGGAAGCTTCTTAACCCTTTTTCTGTGCCCCCTTAGAACGTTACCTTACCACCGAGTGACCATTTTTACCTAAAAGTCACAATTAAGTGTTGTTAGAGATTTTACCATCTTTTTTTTTTCAAGTTTAATTCCTTGTTTCCAGGCTCCGAATAACTACAGACAATAATTCTTGAGTGTATGCATATCCACCTCTGCCCATCTGTAAAAAGGCTTAACAATCTCTGAAAGCATTTAATAAAACATAATTTTATTTTACGAGCAGCTGTATATTGCATGTTCGAACGAAGAATACGTATGCTCTGTTTTTTATTTTTATTGCCAATTAAACAATTAACCCGTCGAGAGGCACAAAGGATCAAGCCTCCCCACTGTGCGGGGCGAAATTTTATACTCATTGAAGGTGCATTGTGGTGAATTTTAGTATTTGTTCTATAGATGAAAGCTTTCGGACTTGTGAATAAGCAATCCCCTAAAATATACGTAATAAAAATAAGGAAGTCTCACAACTAAGGTACTGAACGGATAAGTAAATTAGATCGTGTTTGTTTGAGTCGCTAAGGGATATGTACGTGTCTCTACTGAGGTGCTCTGCAAATCCTCTTTCGCTCCTACACGTTCAATATTCTTTTTATAGTAAACCAATGATATAGGATACTCAAATACTTAAATTCACTGAATTTGCATATTTAATCGAGGAACAGAAAACAGTTTGTAAAATTAAACATCAGTTAATTGAGATAATTGTTGAATTCGGATCTGTTATCAAGGTTTTAATTTAATCATTTGATTAAATTAAAACCTTGAATATATTAATAATTAAAATTATCCAGAATCAGTTCATTTTGCTTTCACTTTATTTTTAAATCGTGTCAAAAATAATTGCCTCAGAACGAAAAGCATTAAATGAAAAATGAACTAACTACAAAAGAATAATACTGTCATCTTAATTAATATATTTGTTACATCCAGTAGTTTCTTGTTGCTAGAGACGAAACTGAGAACATTGCTTGTTAGCTGCAAAAATAAAACACGTTTACTTTTTATAATTTATTTAATAAAAATCTCTTTTGACTTGAACACGATCACTAAATTACAGACGATTAAAGAAATATTATTTCATGTAACATTGAGATTATTTACGTCGTATCAGTCGAGCTTAGAATAATAATAGTTACAACACAAACTTCTTTACTGACTGATTAAATGAAAATTTACATTATTACTATACTATGTACATTGTTTTTTTTCAAGAAATTAATGAAGATGAAAGATACTTGAGATCCCTTGATTTTACTGTAATGTAACTTAATAATATAATGAACCAATTTCAGTAAATGAACCTTAAACAGGATGAAATGATTTTACAAAGGAAATTTGTTCTTTCTCCATAATACAAAATTACGATAAATTATACCAACATCTGGTGTAGGGTGAAAGCGGTTTTGTTTTATTTATGTTCGTAAATCTGTAGGCATAGTAACTCCCATATGTCAAATGTGTGCCGGTAAAATCGGTGCTCTATTTGAAACTGCTTCAGGCTAAGAGACTGGCTGGAATATAAACGACGCCTTACTTGGAATCCAGGTAATGGATTACCGACGTCATATTAAAAGCGTACGTATACTGTTAGAATCGTTCAATATGCAGTATGCTATTTCTAAATATCGCAATTTATCGATTGTTATTAACTTTTTAATAAGAAGTCGAAAACATTTCATGTAGGTATGTCATCGAATTCAAAATTCAAGAATTCCCCGGTATTGCCATATTAAGCCGTTTTGAACGTTAAAATATCCTGTGTTTAAAAAATACGCCAATGAGCAAGGACGTAACCAACTATTAATGATAATGTATTCATTAATAAATATAGAAGAATGTTAGTTTAATCATTAGATTAAACTAACATTCTTCAGCTATCAAGCAAATATAAACTGTATTTTTAAGACATAAAAAGCTAAGGGATCTCAAATATTTTTTTAAGTTCCTGACGACTTTATTGGTGAATTTGCAATTTGAAGAACAAATAAGTAATCAATTTTAGAATATTTAACGATAGTAAAACATGTTTTTTTTTACATTAAGAAGGTTTTTTTTTAATTTCTTACAAGCAAGATCATGATAGTTTTATACCTATTACATAACCACTCAACTGTACGAAAATGCATGTAAATTAAAATTAAAGCCTTACAACTGTGATAGTGTACATTTATATACATTTACATAAATTATAAACCAAATGGTGCACCAGGTTTTCGCATGTATTTACATAATATACAACTACCTATATACTAACAAGTAGTAACAATTATTTACCAAATATGTTTTTTTTAACTTTACATAAATAAAATATTACATACATTTGAAAGAAAATAAATAGAGATTGGACCTTCACATTTTTTTATGTAACTCGGTAACGAAATTATGTACAAGATAGTATTTCGGGTACTTCCACTTTCAACCGGCAGTTTGTCTAAGAGCAATTCTTTTTCCCGAATTCATTGATAAATAATCAATTATAATCGTAATTATTACTCATTAATACATTTGCAACAAATACTTATTTGTTTCTTATACTTATAACCACATTTAAATATTCGAAACGATTATTATGAAAGTTACCGTTATAATGTGGCTTAAAAAGCGATTGAATATGAAAAAATATTAAGTAGAAAAACTTCCGGTTTTAGTGGTAATATCCATTATTTCTTTATCCTTAGTACGAGTTACGTATTTGGGATACATATAGATATATTAAACAGTTGACGTCCTACGCTGAGAAGATAATATGATTGATGAATTTACTTTTATAAAATCGTAAAGACCACATCATGATTGAAATCATTTGTTAGCTCTGATACTTAGAAATATTGAAGACTTTTTTTTCTTTCAAAAATATTTTTAAGTTTCAGCATGTTACTCAGTTTATTTAGAATAAAACTTAGGTTGTTTTACTAACTGTAAATCTCGTACTAGGGGTTATGAATAATCAGAGTCGTTACAATACTTTACACGAAGCACCATATCGTGGCCAAAATGCTGTAGCAACATGAATAAAGTTAATATTACATTTACCTAATAATCCTGATTTACATAGAAAAGTTCGTCTATAAACGTTAAGTAGACAAAATCTGAAATATTCGCTAACATGGCAGCTTCATTATCCTGTACAAAATCTGATTCAACTGTATCAGCCTTTTCACGTATCTATTACTACTAAATATTGATAAGTAACAACCGATCACTTTCACGTATAGATCTAGACATGTACTTCGGAACTCTTATTTTTTCAAAAAAGTTATTGTACACTATTGTATTCATGCACTCGAGCGCGATAATTTCAACTACAATAATTAAACAACTAGCCGACCCGTGCCCACTTCGTTGGGCGTCAACCACCCCGACTTGATTTACAAATACTATTATTTTTAACTGATTTTTAAATTCGTATAGGTCCAAAGAATTTTAGCTGAATTTGATCTTTAACAACTTTCACTTCACCAAGGATAGTTCTGAATTGCTTGTCTAGGTGCTATACAATAAAAGTAAGTGGTAACAACAATGTAGTCATTACGTTTCTATGAAACGATTGATATAACAATACAAATAATTAATTTAGGCTTTTCTATCACTTCAACGTATACTGTCCTCGTTTCTCCTACAATAATATTTCAATGTCTGTTCACTATGTTTACACTAGATACACCTGAACAGTTTGTCTTTGAGACTCGCTGAGGTGTTGACAACTTAATGATATCCATTGTTGGACTAAAACGGAATGTTGTTTCTTTAATGGTTCGTGGAACACGAGAAAAGTTCCCTGTCGTATCAAGTCACTAGTTTTGTATTTATCGTTGGCCTCTCATGTTGAGGAGTCCCTCCAAGGAGTTGGAGGCGGGGATGGAGAGGGGGGCGGACCCCTCAGCTTTGTGCTAGGGAATCCAACGGCACCACCAGTTTTCCGTTGGAGTAGCTGCAACAATAGAAAACGACTAAATTAGATAGACAACACGATTGTTAAATTACATTCTAAGATTCGTATTTGAAAATTCGCTAACTACAATGTCCGTACATATTTTAAAGAGGAGTGAAACGTATGAACGAGGTATTAATAGAAGTATTATTAACCTGTATGGAATAGTGGTCGTTCTGGATTTAGCTCTGCTTGGCCTACACGCGTCATCTGTAACCAAGATACTGTATGTGAGTGGAATTAAATTACATTCCATTCTTTACAATGAACGTTTGCCCTAGAGAGGATTAAACGGAAAGTTTCCACTTGTTTCATAGTTCATATCGTATCGACGAGGTTTAATTAAGTGGTAGCGCACGCTATTGTCTCGACTCTTGTGGAACAATACTTATCTTAAGTCGAAGTTACCAGAACTAATATCTGCGATACCTTAATGAGGGAACTTCGTATCGACTTCGTTAATCGTTTCTGACCCGGACGATTCTATTTGTTTAACTTTATCATTTTAAAGGGTTTAATTTACATACAGTTATATTGTTTAGTGTAAAATTGTAATGTGTATGTTTTGGTATAAAATAAAAAAAAACAAGTAGAAATTGGTTTGTGAATTCTCTCTGTGAGACATGAATTTTGAAATGGACGCGCTGTTGCCAATTAAATGCAGGTGTTATTAAATTTGTTAGTAAATTATTCTTGAAAATTTGTTAGTCCTTAATTCCTAGCTCATTAGAGAAGAAAAGCTGTAATTTTTTGCCACTAAATAGCAACTGTCATGGCAGGGTGCCTTACCAGAAAGCGGCTAACATCGTTGTGAGAGGCACGCATCGCATTTGACGGGCTCGGCACGCCGCTTGCCCTGAGAGCCCTGCGAGCCGGACTTACGCCGGAAAGTGTACCTAACGAGCAGACCTGCAATGCAAAACGGCGCACCGTTAACAAAACAAACAACTATATCAAAATGAAACAACAAACACAGAGCCACGCGCGCGCGTCCATCTGAAAAACGCCTATGGGCGGACGAAAGCGGGCGAAATAAAAAAAGAAATGATGCTTTCAAGATTTTTATGACTTGATACCGCTCGGGTTCATTGTCGTTATGTGTTACTATGATACTCTATGCATTTTTGTATTTGGATTTATGATTTATACTAGGATGTGTATCGTGGCGCTTCCTACGCGATGACGTATGTTTCGATTATGTGCTTAAAGTTTAGTTTGAGCTAAATACAGAAGTTATGATAACATTTTGCTAAGGAAGTAATAAAAATTGCTAATTTAAAACAGCTTTAAAAACTGACATGCAAAAGAGTAAAAAGGATTAGGTTTATCGTTAAAACTTACCAGTTAATCCAGCTTTGTTAATGCTGTTGGAACTAGAGAAACCTGATATTTTCTTCCAGGCTTTTTTATTCCAAAATCCACTAGTCTTCGCATCACCGCAACTCGAGCTACGTGGTGATTGGACATCTTTTGGACAGCGTAGGGCACACTCATCGGCACCTAAAATTCTCACGCCCGCTCCTCGAGTACCATACGCCACGGCAGGCAAGTGGGGTACTGAACCTGTTGGTTTACGACGTAAACTACCGACATAGCTCGCTCCGCTACTGCTTCCACTAAAGCCGCTGTCTAAGTCTGGAGGGTTACAACTTGCCGGTGAAAGTAGTTCATCCGTTGGCCCAACTCTTAACAGTTCCTCGATGTTGTCTCTGTCTTCTGCACGCTCTGAATCAGGCGATTCACATTCAGGCATTAGCATTGCCTCAACACTAAGATTTAATTCTCCTAAAATTCGTTTGTGTCGTGATTCCACCCGACGAACTTCTTCCTCAACAACACTTCTATCCAGAGAAACTAGTGATTGGCGTGGGGCGTATCGATGTTTAGGACAAGTTCTAGAGCCGTCTGTGATTTCTTCGTAAATGTTTTCTTCTGTGCCATACCTCGTCACATAATTGTGACGTGATGATCGATCTCGTGGTATCCCACCTCTCCCTCGTTGACGATTTACCTTCCGTGATGATGAAGGCATCGATAAATGGTGGTCGTAATAAGCATAAGAATAATCGACTGGCTCAAATCGTTCCATTGTAGCAGCGATATTACTTCTATTCCATGTCTGAGGAGGTGGTTCTCTAGACAAATTTACGGCGGCCAGTCTTACTGGTAGGATTTCATCCAAATCTCTGGCGCAGCGTTCGTCAAGTGACTGTGCGCCATCATCCTCCTCTCGCCTGTGTTTTCTGTGTGGCCGACGAGATGTTTGAGATCGAGTATGAGGTCGATCACAGTCTGATCCATGTCCGTGATTATAATCTGGAGTGTGACTTCGATTATAATCAACAGGTCGATGTTTACAATCTAGTGAATAATGATAATCCGGAGTGTGTCTTAGACTGTAACTGGAATTCCCTTCGTAGTCTGATCGATCGTAACAAGGACTGTCATCAGCGTTACTGGTATGAGGATGTGGACAGTCGGCAGCGATACCTGACTCTGATGACGGGTAATCGTGTACCTGCGCAGTGGTTTGCACGCGGTCGTCTGGACGCGCTGGCTCCGAAGCTGCATGACGATGATGAGGGCGAGGTCGTGTTGTCTCGCGACAGCTCGCAAACGTTCTCTGAAGAGTAGCAGTAGTGTGTGGATAACGTCCACAACGATTGTCGTACACCGCCTCCCCGGACTCGTCGGGGCTCGGCGGCGCGCTGCGTGATTCCATGGTTCATCCTTTCATTTCCAATGAGTACCTGTAAAAAAAATGATTTTGTAATTTCACAGCACATTTGATATAAATATGAAATGTTTTCTTTTTAATAAAAGTCACGGGCCGCCGCTGGCGGCGAGGCCGAGGGCAATGAATCCGAAATTACATGCTCCGTGATAAGGGTAGGGTAAGTGACGATCAACACAGCAGCCGACGTCGATATATCATCATCAGTCGCCCGGTAATAAATCGGGGACTTTGCGCTGTGTTTACATTTATATAACGGATTATAGTAGCTTTGTTCGTTTCTGGCAACTCTAGTATGATATTACGGTGGTGAAGTAATTCGGTGTATTTGGTATACATATGACTAATTTAACATTGATGTTTAGAAAATATATTGTCATTCTAGTACTGGAAATTATTAACGCAATGGTATTATTTCTGTCTCAAAAAGCATTTATTTCTGATGCATGAATTTGTAACACTAAAAAAAACATCGTTTAAAAAAACCGACTTCAAAAACTAAAAAGTATAAAATAACTTAATTTGTATGTGCTACCCAGTTTGAAGTCAGTGCCAAGCCAAATATAATAGTAGGTACCACGCTCGCTATATTTCGATGTCACCGACGCTTCGGTTGTTTTGTTTTGGACGCGAAGAGCAGCTATCCCGCTCAAGGTCACGCGCGGCGAGTGCGGTACCTACTATTACATTTTGACTTGGCACCGATTTCAAACTGGGTACCTATGAATAGGTAGCACATACAAATTAAGTTATTTTATACTTTTTAGTTTTTGAAGTCGGTTTTTTTAAACAAAGTTTTATTTTTATTTTTCGCTTTTTAGTCTTTCTCAAGTCTCTCATCATCTTTTTATTTAAAATTAAATGATGTCTACAGAATATGAAGGCATGCAGACAATTGCTCTTAACTTTACTGTAGGCGCTCACGTAATATTTGAGGGTTTCTTTCGATTTCCTTGGGATCCCATCATCAGATCCTGATATGGTGGCCATGGGACTACATGGGGAGTATACCCTTTCGAACACAAAAATAATTTTCGAAATCGGTCCACAATTGATGGAGTAATCGATGTACATACATTAAAAAAAAAACGATGAAATTGAGAACCTCCTCCTTTTGGAAGTCGGTTAAAAATGTTATTTTTCTACTATTTCTGATTTAAGTAAGAGCTTAGAAATAAAAAAGTGGTGATAAAAATGCAAAACCAACATTTTTATTACGTCTCCCTCGTTTTTACTGTACGATTTGCAGACCAATTTATTACTATAACGATAAGTGTCCACAAACTAGTAAAGAAAGAGCGAGTTTAGGGACACAGCGCCCTATGACGCGCCGCGTTGCCATAGCAACATGGCCCCGCGGTTATCGCGCTTCCGCCCGATATATCTTGCATCTAAATCATCATCAGAGCTGGGAAACGGCTCGTAAAGCGCCCGTTGACCGTCCAACCGTCGACATAATTTGTTACGCCGGCCATCAGATCGTTCCGGGATTACTAGTTTGCCTCGTAACCTCCTACGGCCTAACTTTCGCTATATCGCAATCTTAGACGAGACAGTTTCTACGTGAAAATAATACCGCAGTTGGTGGTGAAAAGATCATAGGCGACGATATGGACATATAGAAAAAAGTTCCTAAGCCGAATCGTAAAAACTTTACAGAAGATGGAATTTCTTTTAAACTTTACCAATTTGGTTTAACATCAGCGACCTTTAAATTGCAGCAATGTATTAACTATAAACAAAATAAGTATTGAACGGGTATTTAATACCATTGATAAAAATAAACCCACGAGTCAAATTAGAATAATTTTAGTAACGGAAATAAATTTCTTTTGCGTTTTCATACGATGCGTGATGTAAGCACAATTGTTGGTCCCCTTTTCGGTTTCCCCTCGTGTTGAGCTTAAGAATATATTACGAACTAAGAGGGTTAAAAAATCATGCAATGTACATAATAGCGTCGTAATTGCAATGAAATTTATTATTTTAACAAAGTATTACTGACACTAATTGCTAACATTAATTTAGGGGATTAAAGCGTGAGCTTTAAGCCGTCGCGCCATTGAAATAACTTTATTGTTAAGCATAAATTGTAAAAGTAAGAAATATTTTTGGTCATAATACGCCACGAAAGAGGTCAAGCAACAAGGTTTTTATTACTCCACCTTAAATGTAGGAATTTTTATGTCACTTACGATATAAACAATGGAGTTTTCAAATGTCTTATGAGTTTACAACTAAGGAATTAGTACACAAGTTTCGGCATTTTTAGTGTCTGATATGTATCGACATAATACGGAACTAGACGTTAAAATAGTACGTGTTCTAGAAATTTTGAGAAAATTATGTTATACTCAACTATTTATAATTCTACTAGCGACCCGCCCCGGCTTCGCACGGGTGGATTTCAGATGCCCCCACCGACGACACGATTCGTGCATTTTAAATCTGTAATATCTTCGAATATATTCATTTAACTTAGATACTGCAAAGGGCCATTTTGATCTATATTAAATGCACAATGTATTTAATTTACTTAATTGTATAAGGATTCATTCTGTATTGCTTAAAATCGCTTCGTAAATAAGCCATTATTTCTCGTAAAAAGAAAGGAATAAAAATGGTTGTTGTGGGTTATCCCTAAGAGATAGACATATACCATCGCGGACTTTTTTGTAGATCTTTTTAAGGTGTATAATACTGTAGTACATTATTTTGATCTATCTCGTAGGGTGCAACCAGCGTTTGCAATGTAAGCGCAAAAAATGTGTTTATTTGCTACATCCCATTAGAAACCTCGAAAATTAACAGTGTTTCCATACTATATTATGCATTTATTATACATAAAAACCTTCCTCTTGAATCACTCTATCTATTAAAGAAACTCACATCAAAATCCGTTGCGCAGTTTTAAAGATTTAAGCACACAAAGGGACATAGGGACAGAGAAAGCGACTTTGTTTTATACTATGTAGTGATTAACTATATTCACTCTATTAACTTGGTTTATTTGAAACTTTTGATATATTACTGCTTAAAAGTTTCAAAAGTTTCTATATCTTATCTATATCTCGTATCTATATAACTGATTTTTACAAAAAAAAAAAAAACGATTTTCTTCTGTCAGCTTAGATATTTTGAAATATGTAAGTCTTATTATTATTTGATTTTTACATGTAAAATAAGATGCTTTATGACCTTAATAACCAAATATTATACGTAAAATATGTAAAAACAATTAAATTCAAATATCTCAAAAACGGTTAGATTTAGGATACGGTGTTTTATAGTGAAATTTAATGTATACCTGTATACATTTTTTTTCTTTTTCTTTTTAAAAAGACAACTCCCGCACTAGGAATAAATCCTGTGTCGCGGGGGACTTTACAAACATAACATGAAACGGACACAAAGAACACCCAGACTCAGAACAACAATTTGTGGATCACACAAAGTGTTGTCCTAAGTGGGATTTGAACCCACGACACTTGGCGAAGTAGGAAACGGCGTGGTGACCGTTAAACCACTAAGCCAAACGTGCAATCAATATATATACATGAATATACATATATTTAAAAAAATCATGTGTTGTTAGGTGTTTCATAGTGAAATTTAACCAGTAACCCTGTATATATAATTTATATATATTTAAAAATCATAACTCATGATGTTAACTACCTGAACACTGATAAATAATGTCTTTTAAATCTATACAATTCGATCAGAGTGGCTTTTTTTTTATATAAATATCCTGCCAAAGTGACTCTGCACAGCCTGATTGTAAGCTCATGCAAAATCCAACAGTGGGGGCCACCATACTCACTGCGAAAGCAGACAATGCAGTATGGCGTCCCACGCTATGGCGGCTTAGTGAGATGCTTTTTCACGCCCCGCTTAAAGGACCCGTGATCATAGTGGGAGGGAAACACGTGCGCTGGTAGTGAGTTCCAGTTTTTAACTGCTCGGCACAGGAAGGAAGAACCAAACCGTTTGGTTCCAGAACACATGGCATGCAATAGGAGAGGCCTATGTTCAGCAGTAGACTGCAATAGATGAAACTTATGCAATTATTCTATACCTATTGCTAATGTGTAATGGTAAGGCTATTTTGTTGTCCCGGTAAATATTTATGTCTAATCAGTAATCATTTAGGAATATATTTTCCAAAGTCTTAAAATTAAAATAAATAAATACGTTTTAGTTTCAATTACAAACATTTACTTAATGTTACGATGATAATTATATTCGATCCTATGACAAACAAATATACCTAAAAACCTTATTAATGTATGAATTTTCAGAACTCCTCAGATAGTGTTAGATTGCAAAGCACTTTTAATTTCATTTGTGTATAAAGCTATGCTTTTGTGACCGTTAATTCTAAATTGGTGTGGGAATTTTAGAAGTCTTTGGATCAGGCCTTCAGCACAAGACGTCCTAAGGCTGAGATTAAAATCATAATATCCATTTTAATCGTATTGTTTTAAATATTTAGGTATTATGAAATTACAGTAACATTTTAGGAGCGCGTGTCAGCTTACCGCTAGCAATTGCTTTAAAGTTTAAATAACATTGAAATGGACGCCAATTTCCGTTGATATTAAAATCAAATAAGCACTAGATAGGAACATTACTTACACTACAATTTTGCGGCATTAAAGTAATCATCATCCATCACAAGGCGATAAAATAATAAGTGTTTTCATTTTCTATGCACCCCACCCCACACTGGCCGTCATTATAAATAATAGGTTTTTTGTACTGAGGACACATGTGGCCCTTGTCGGTGATAGTAATTGGTATCTGACATATTTTTTTTTTTACTTTACTTGGTGTTATGTTACATATTATAGTGGAATGCTGATTATTTTATGAGTTAGTTTTGTCATACTTACGCCGTTTCGCTTGTAACATAACGCTCCACATGGGGCCTGGATAATTTATTTACTTTTCTAATCAGGACACGTAATCAAAAAAAAAAAAACCCATGTGAGAGTGTAAAAGCAATTCGTGTTACTTATAATTTTGATATTTAATGCCACAAATCTATGCAATCACATTTTTATGTAAAATATTCATAAATAATTAATTAGTCGTGGGAATAGACGAGTCCCAAAGTGATCGATGTTAAGACGCACATCATGTTGTTGGCATAGAAAATAACTAATTCAAACTTGAAATAAAACTACGGAGAAAAATAAATTTAATTTGAAAAGAACTCTTTAAGTTAGTACACACATCAAAAGTGTCTAGGGATCAAGCAGTTTTATGCGGATTTCTTGAGATTGAGATGTGGCTTTGGCCCTGGCCTGCTCAGTCGCCAGACTTGAACCCGATTGAGCATGCACGGGATATGCTACAGAGAAGAGCTCTGCCGAATATGAAGGGTATCCAGTCGCAAGAAGACCTTTTTTTGTTGTTGCAACGAACATGGGCGGCCATTCCACAGCGTGATTTGGATGAACTCATTTTGAGTATGCCAAACCGATTCTTGTGTTGTTAGTGTTCGCGGTAGAAACACGGATTATTAATTGTTTAAGTTACTTAATAAAATTTTAAAGAAAACTTTTATTTCAGTCTTTTTTTCGAACTTTAATGTTAGTGGTTCAAATGTCAAAAATCCCTTTATTAGGAAAATGGCAAATTTCTTTATTAATGCAAAGGTGACTTGGTTTATCGTTACTGTGACAAACGAAAACACTTTATTTGATGAACCCTTAAAGAAAATTTTAATTAATATCTATCAGGAGAAAAGTTATTGCAAAAATATATGTTGATCCCTAGACACATATGTTGATCCCTAGACACTTTTGATGTGTGTATATGTAACCCTCGACGCAAAAAGAGGGGTGTTATAAGTTTGACGCGTCTGTCTGTTTGTCTGTCTGTCTGTGGCACCGTAGCTCGCGAACGGATGAAGCGATTTCAATTTAGTTTTTTTTTGTATGAAAGGTGACTTACGTGCGAGTGTTGTTAGACATGTTTCATGAAAATCGGTTGAGTCGTTTAAAAATTATGGGGGTGAAAGTGGGGAAGAATGACAGAATGTCTGCAAAAATACCATTGGCGTATGATTACTCGATTAAGTGCTTGAGTAGGGGTTTTTTAAATTTTGAATTTCATATTATAAACACAAAACCTTCCAGTCTTTTCTCAAAGTACAGATATTCGGGTCGGCTTTTAGTTTACTACGACACTGCCGAAATTTGTTTTTTTAAGTTCTCCACTTAAAAAATCGAACGGTTTTGAAGTTCTGTAGATAGACTAAAATACTTTTAAAAAGATAAGTGACTGATGGCACAAATAGCATTCAAACAAAGCCGAATTGAAATCAAATGTAGCATTTTTAAGTGTATAAACATTTACACAAGGGAATTGTGGGTTACTTACTTTTTACTCGACTGCGAAAGGAGGGTGATGTTTTTCGAATGTATGTATGTATGTATGTATATTTCTTTGGCACGCCCTAGAGCCTAAACGGCTTGTCGTATTTTATGTGAGTGATGTCAATAGATTCGTCTTAGTCGTGAAAGTGACACTGGGTACATCAAAATTAAAAAAAAAATAAGGATTTTTGGCGCCAAAAAGTAATATAAAAAATGTTTTCAAAATACATCGAGTGTGTTATCAAAATATTTTTTTTTACGGTGATTACGAATATTTATAAAACTTATATGTTTTTATTGTCAAATATTGACGCAGTCGGGTTTTTTTTTTATTTTTAATAATTTGTACTTGTTATTGTTTTTAGTGACTTTTATATCTGAAAAGTTAATAACCTAACAATGATAAAAAATATTTTTTTATTTTTCTGCATAGTCCTTGAACTCAACACACCTCTCGAAGCAATGCAAATGCAAAGATGCGCAACTACATTCATTAGTTTTATTAACGAGTGCTACTACCTTCAAGTTGAGTTGGAAACTGTTCAGACCACACACACAGTATATTTTAAAGACATCGATCATCTATATATACTAATATATAAACCTGAAGTGTTTGTTTGCTTGAACGAGCTAATCTCAGGAACTACTGGTCCAATTTAAAAAATCCTTCAGTGTTAGGTAACCTATTTATTCAGAAAGGTTATGGGCTATATATCATCACGCTGAGACCAACAGGAGCGGAGCACCAATCAAGTATGTTACAAAAACGGGGGAAAATGATTACGCTACGGGCAATAGGAGACGTAAACGAGATTGCGTGGATCAGCTAGTCATCTTCTTCTATATAAAAGAGGAAGGTTGACTGACTGACTGACATACCCAGAGATCAACGCACAGCCCAAACCGCTGAAGCTAGAATCCTGAAATTTTACATGTAGATTCTTTATATAACGTAAGTGAGCATTAAGAAAGGAATTCTTGAAATTCCACCCCTAAGGGAGTAAATCAGGGGATGAAAGTCTGCGTGAGCGAAGCCGCGTATAAAAGCTAGTCAGATGTAAGAAACCTACCTATAAATTATGTAAATGTCACATAATTATATTACAGGCTTAACGTTTTGACAATATTTTTGAGAAATAGACTTGTTGCCCAAAGGTGCATTAGGCGCGGTTCCATTCACAGGGGACATGAGCCCCCCCAAAATCGTACCCATGTAACTATTTTCTTGCTACAAGAACCTGATTACCCCCAAATTTTAGGCTACGACCGCTCCTAGGTGCATTATTTTTTGTATTTTGCCACTTCCATTCTGATCCCTTTTAAGATCACCCACCAAAATAAGAAAAGGAAACAATTTGTTTAGAAATCCCTTACATAATCCGTCAATAATCCTTTCCTGGCTTTATCGTATTACTTTTCAGGATCCTCTTAGTAAAGAGTTAAAATATCTAAGGTAGCCCTACAATATTCTAACTTCATGCTGAAATTGAATTAAATTAAGTAGGTGCCTATTTTATTTTTGATAAAGGAGATAAAGATTTATTTAAAAATTAAATTAAAAATTTGATTTACTTTTCCACTACTTTTCAAATCCGTTCAGTAGTTTTTGCGTGAAAGAGTAACAAACATCCATCCGTCCATACTTACAAACTTTCGCGTTTATAATATTAGTAGGATACAAGTTTTTAGTAAAAATAGGGAATTTATAAAACTGTTCAATTCCATATGGATTGTCAAAATCAGTTTGATTCTATATGAACATTTGAATACATTAAACAGTTTTATGGGTAGGCATATTTTTGTTATTTTTTAAATTTACTTTCGGTGAAGTATATCTATTCTGACACTTCTGATTTTATATAGGAATTATTATTGATATTCTAGTTTTAACAAGTAGCATTGTCTAAATTAACTGTCTGGCTCAATAAGTGGCGGATCTAATGAAGACTTGTCACATAGTAATTGGTCGTAAGTAAACTATAGTCTATGATTGACCGGAGGGCTGTAAGTGCCGTGTCGACGAACCTTATTGTGAAGTAATTATTGTAAATTATGCCAGTGAACGTTTGATTGAGCGCGAAATAAGTAATGGTAAGTTGAAGTATCGTGAAAGTCAGCAATAATTTATTATTGGAAGTAATAATTAATAATTTCTTTCTTCGCAGATAAGACTATTTTTTATAAAAATACCTCACACAGACAATACACACGTGTTCATTTTATTATTGATACTAGTATAGTTCCTCCCGTAACGGTTGTCTTTGGAGAGGATAATTATGAGAAGATTTAAAAAAGAGGTATGTTGTTGCTTCATCAAGCAGCTTAACCTTACTCAAAGTCTCCTTCCCGAAACAAATAACTTTCGAATAACAACTTGAAGTAATTTTCACAACTAAAATAAACGAGATTACGGCGGGGAAAACAAATGCCATACCATAAAATTTAAATTTAACTTTATAAAAACTAGTTTTATTTTTAATTTCTTAACCCAACGAAAGTCTTACAGAACACACTGGCAAAATGGAAAGCTTTAAAGTTCAATGAGCTGTAACTATTTATACAGATAACTACTTATAGGAAATTTATAACTGTCTTCGGGTTTGTTATTACGTTTATCAATATATACGTAATATAGATTTCGTGTTTTCTTATCTGCCGCTTGATGCCCCGTCTATTCTGATTGTGTTAGATTGATAGGACACGTCCGATTTCGTGGGAGAACGAACTATTATTGATTAAGCTGCCGCTATTATTACATAAATAAACCGGCGTAAATATAAATGAATGAAAAGGTTAGATACTTTCTGTTATCTTTTGTACATTTTAGCTATTGAAGATATTAATTTTAATAATAAAAAGCTATTCGCATAGTAAAAGCTTCTCAAAATTACTAAAAGAATCCATTTCTCTTTTATAACCGTTTAAAAAAGCGCTGAATATACTTTATTTATTTTATTTTCAACTTGCTTCACTTGTCTAAGTGGAAGCAATTACATGTACCAAATTAAACACACAAGCGGGACCACATAATTTCGCCCGTCTCTCGCGGCACTAAGTATACCATGACAAACATTTGCTTAGCTCATTTGCTCATAAGTAACCTATGCTCCGACTTAATAGGGACTGTTGTTGTCTTTACTGGCGGTTACGTAACTATGAAATGTTCTTCAAACATTATTATATTTAATGAGTTGTATAAACATACAAATTCATGGTAGTAACTTTAAAGGAATTCAAACTCACGTACAGAAAATACTTTTCAATTTGTTAGCACTTTTTCAATAAGTGTGTAAGAGATCAACAACTATTTGCTTGTATACTACCTTACTCTTGAAAATAATCAAAAGAAATTCATCAGTTTTAATAAGCTACTAGCTTTAGCCCGCGGCTCCGCCCGCGTATATGTCGGTTATCGAGGTAAAGAGTGGCCAATGACCTTCCTCAAGAATCAAATTATCTATCTACGTGACAAATTCAAACAAATTTGGTGTAGCAGTTCAGCCGTGAAAGCATAATAAGTAGACAGACAGAGTAACTTTCGAGTTCATAATATTAATATGCATTTTTTATACTAATAATAAAGTTCTCTTAGTATAAGTCCAGTTGTGAACTACGCCAGCTTGCTTGATTGAGTCATAATTAACAACCAAACAAAACAGTAATTAGGGTCATGAACGTGGCCAATGACCATATGGCGATAAATTAATCTCGCTGTAGGTACCTATGTATTACACATTGGTGTTTAATTTCAGTGAACGCTTGTTTAGCGGGTGACTAACCGATAATTCAACACGCACATAGAACACTAATGAGTTAATTCCTTTACAAAAAAGCCACACAAATCTACAACCTACTTTAAAACAATGACATTCATTAGAATAGAATAAATTTTATTGTAATACATTTTAGGTATACAAGATTATTAACCACTAGTTGTTGCCCGCGGCTCCGCCCGCGTATATGTCGGTTATCCCGGCAAATAGTAGCCTATGTGTTATTCTGATGTATAAGCTATATTACTGTAAAGTTTCATCCAAATCCGTTCAGTAGTTTTTGCGTGAAAGAGTAACAAACATCCAGCCATACAAACTTTCGCGTTTATAATATTAGTATGATGAACAAATGGTGACCTTCTCACTGAAATATGTTACTTCAGATATATATGTTTGCACCTCTATGTTTTTATAGCTATCTTTTGTTATGTAGACCACGTCAGTATGTGCTACGGAGCAGGACATCTCCTTGTTGTTTGTATATAAGTTTCATTACTATATCGATATATTTCATACGTATTGATTTTTATTTTCTCCACTCCTATCATACCTGTTGCTAACTCTAGTCTTTTCGTCGTTATTAATATAACGACATAAGACTATTAAGAGCATTTAAAGGTACACAACCAATTGGACAGGTTTTAAACCTGGAAAGGTTACCCCGAGACCCCTAGGCAAAGGTACATAAAAAATTACGTCCTATAAAGTAAAAAAAAAACATTGAACCAAAACAGGATATAAAGACACGGTGTTTTTGTATTTTTTATGAATTGTTTTTTTTTATTTACTTGGTGACAAATGGCTTTATTTTAATTAATAAAAGTAATTGGAAACGGTGTTTTTCCTACCCTTCAACAAGCTTGTCATTAATTTAATAAATTATGGTTCAATTTCCAACACAACAATTGACAACAATTAACAAGAGAATAGTTATTTAACTAAATATCTAGGTTATAAAAAAGTTTGGTATGTACCTAATATAAGACATAGCATAGATAACATATTTGTACAGGTTCTACCTAAGGGTGCTTTATTTATACACCTAGCGTACTACGTCACAAGTAAGAAATGAATCCTTCATAATAGTGAAATACGAATATATTTTCGTAAGCATACAAATCCGATCGTTTTACAACATACATAAGATTGCAATTACATTAAATACTGTCGTATGAAAGATTTGAATTCAAAACGTACCCAGTCTTTTACGTGACAATTTATTTAACTGTATGTTTCTTTCGCTCAGTTCCGAGCCTTAAGACATTAATAAAAATTAAATTAAAAAGCTTTTTAAAAACAAGCTTTTACTGGAATGCCTCGAGATGAATCAAACAAGTGCAGACTCGATGATGTTGCGACGTTTCTTTACAGAGTTCCTATGTCCACCTTCAAGCTCCAGCATCAGATCAGCTCCATGTCATTATAATATTGTATTGTCACGCTGTATACATATGGTTGCAAAATTTCAGCAAAATCGGTTGAAGATATCTACTTCAAAATTGAGTTGCAAGATTCCACCCGATCATACAAGCATACATACATACATTGCAAGTTAATAAAAAGCTTGTAATTAACAAAAAATAAGAAAAACATTGAAATGTATAAACCTCTTAAATTAAGCATGTTGAGTAATTTTTTTTTTACCTTTTGTAAATAACAACACTTATCATTTCTTCAACTTTAGCCTCGCAAGGCAAAAAAATTTGAGCGTTTCCACTAATAAAATAATATTTATTTTCACGATAATAAAATAATATTTACTTATCATATAACCTCGATAAGTGACACTTTCTTATAAAAATGTCACATTTCTCTTCTTTTACACGGAAGCTTTAATCGGAGTGTAACCCCTCTCACCTTGGGGGTGTCGGTAGAGTCGACTAAAGGGAGCAAAGTATGCATCCGTAGACCAAACCCTCCTTTCTAAGGAGATGCCTATGTCCAGCTGTGGACTAGATGCTGAGGATGATGAATAAAATGAAGTTTTATAGGACACCAATTTTATTTAAAAGAAGCACACGGTTGCGGTGTCGTGAAAGTCTACCCGCTATGGTTTGGTTACTTGAGATTAGTAAGAACTCGGCCCTTGCTCTCTTCCATTATATCGTGGAACTCACTAATAGTAAAGTGATTACTAGAAGATTCTACTAGAATGTTTGAAAATTATAGGTTTTGCCACAAATTCGGCGTTGCCAATCGACCTGGAAGTTGTATTACGTCATCTCTTTAAGAATCATATTTTTTTACTAATGAAAGACTACGTTTTAAATTTTCATTTTCTGCTTTCAGTACGGTAAGGCATTAGTCACCATATTACCACATTAAACTTGCATACAGAATGTAATCAGGCCAGACTCACAAACTATTACTTACAAATGCTATAGAGAAGAGTTCATTCCAGTTCCTATCGGCCGTTTTATGTGGTGCTCAACGCAGAACGGTCTAAGTATCCTTTGAAGAGATCTCAACGTTTTATTGCGAAGAAAGTAGTTAATAAAACGTGCGAAAATATCTCGACCGTACGTAACCATTTAGACTTTATTTCACTACTAACACCGTACACTACAAAGTTACAGCTTTTGGTACATTAATTAAACGTACCACTTCTTAATCTCTTAACATACTCTCGTGCCTATATACTTGAAGGGGTAAATAGAGGCGTAGTAAACATTTACTTACACTACTACACTTACACGAATGCATTATTTTAGACTCACACACAAGTTAGAAAGTGGTCCGACGAACTGGTGATGGTCGCGGAATTCAGTGGACCGTTTGTTGTGGCGAACCTTTGGGGAGGCCCATGTCCAATAGTGGACGACTTTCAGGTGAGATAATGATGAAGAAATCCCACAGGTGCATAAAACACAATTTGATAATTTTTAGTTCTTGATCATAAATGGATCAAATATATTTACTCTATAAAACAGCACTCAAAAGACCGCATCACGTAATATTTTTCTTAAATTATTATACTCTTGAGCTGGAATTTAATATATTTGTACATTTCTTTTTACATCGAAAATAAATTTATTTGCAACGTTTTTTTTTTGTTTTTATGAAGTAGGTATCGTATATAAACATTTATGCTTTAAACTGTAATTACCCTACACATATTTATCAGTTCAGATCGATAAAAAGTCTGGAAACCTCTAAAGGATCTTAATAACATTTTTTTTTCTTCGTTTTTAATTACAAAAAAGTTATTAATAACGTTAACAAAGGTCTACCAAGGCATATTCTACTGAACATTTACTTACAAGAGTGACAACATAATAGAAAGTTTGGAAGAAATATTACAGAAAAGGAAATATTACAAGAATAGAGCATAGGCAGCTGAAACTAGTTCTGATTTATGGTGGTGCGTCGCTCGTATGAAACATTACGGTGACCGGTGAAAGAGAAATGATTACCTTTCAACTACATATTATAAGTAGATTGTAGGTGTAAACATATACCTAATCATATAATTATGTACGAGTATAAAGGATTTCATGTTCTATGATTTTCGAGTTTCTTTTGGACCTAGAATAATCACATGATACATAATATTATATTACAGTTAAAACACAACGTATTAAAGTATTTTATTAAGAGTTTCTATGGTTGTGTTGGTTACAAAATACTTAAATGAATGCTAAGTAACGATCTAGATAACTGCTTCAGAAATTTATTTTTTAATGCACGCATCTTTAACGTTAGTCAGCATATTTAATAATATGATAAATTTGATTCAGTAATTCAAAACTTAAGCAAAATATTAAAAACAATGCTAACAAAGCAATATAAGGTACAGTAAATTATAGTACCAAAAGCAACACAATAAATATGAATATAAATTGTCATTCGTGTATTTGTAAGACATTAAAATTAGAGATCAAATATTTCGGCACATTCGCTAATCGAGCTCGTCAAGTTGTAACAGAATTTGAAGTCTGAGTAAGTCGATGATTTCGCGAACAGAAAGCCCCCAGGTCATTAAAATTCAGTAAAGCCAGGAACACATCACAAACGAATAGGCTCACTCCATCTTAACAATTTTCCCTGAGTTTACACTTGCTTTACAACCGTAATTAGGGACGATATGAATTCAAAACTCCACCCAAAATGTAAGAAAGGTTATGATATGATATTTGTTTAACGAAATTGGGTGTGTAATAATCATTATAATTAGTTTTCTTCTGTGATACATGTTTAATATTTTAACTTGATAGTCGCTGTTTTGTTTGAGTTTTATTTATAAGTTATTTAGCATTCGTTCTCAATTTATTCGGGTTTGAAAAAATTATGTATACACATATAGTATTTAACTATAAATGAAACCTTACTACTTTATGATTGTTAAAACATGTTTAATGTATTTCAAATATTTTATCAGATTTTTTGTGGAAATTAATTTTACTTATCTGTTTCAGAATTTGATGTGTCGTGAAAATATAGAAACTATAACTTCTTGTGTTTATCTATATATTATTACGTGCAAAAAGAAATTGTACAGGAGCAGTAAAACATTTGGCACATTTAAATTTATTTGGAGAAGGAGAATAGACATCTTAAAAATTAAATAAACAGCAGTCGAATTTCAACCACTGGCCGAGAATTAGTATTAATAAACACGTTAAGCAAATGTATTGTATTCTGGAAATTTTAATGTGTTTCCGACAGATATTTAAAGTAAATGTAAATTTCTAATGTCGTGGCCGACACAAACTTACAGTTAGCAAACTTTACATAATCGAGGCGGAATACATTAACATTAAAGTTAGCAAATGTGATCTTTGGTTCGCGTGGCATTTAGATTGTAAGATATGAAAACAATGCAGGCAGTGTAAACATCAAAAGAAATGTACTTAGTTACGGTTCAGTCAACAATAACATTTCAAGAACTTTTAAAACAACCTGTGTCCCAAATGGGTTACATGATTAATCCTTAATTGTGTAATGTTTAAGTGAATTTAATAAAATACATATATGTATAATGTTCTCCTAGCCGATAACGGCCACGGCGGCCAGTCTCAACGTGCACAAGTGTGTGCGCAAACACAGGTGCACTCTCTGTTCCTTCTCTCTCATAATGCGATGGGACGGTTAACTGACACGATCGGGGAGCGATCAGGCGCAGGACCCCAACTTCCAAACTCCGAGCTGTTATTAAGTTTTCTATTATCAGAAAAACTCAATAACACTTTTGGCCCGACCCGGGATTCGAACCCTCTTGAGACCTCTTGATCGGCAGTCGCATACGTCAACCGCTAGACCAACGAGGCAGTTATAAAATAAATGTACACGTTTTTTCAATATGAGGTTAAAAAAATTTGAAGAATCATAAGATAGAAGAAATTATAAAGTTATTTAAACTATAGCTTTCATAACTTAGAATAGAATAGAATAAACTTTATTGTGTACCAATTAATACAGTTTACATTTAGGAGTATATAAATTTAACAACCATGTACAAATGGCGGCCTTATCGCTAATAAGCAATTTCTTACTTCTTCTTTCTTTAACTCGTCTATGATTTATTTTTATATGTTTACCATCTGTTAAGACCACGCGGCGAAGCTAGTCTAATATAAAAGTAACCTGAGCTACTCCTGATATCCTCAAATATCTGCTAATAAAACTCCTGTCAAAATCGGTCCAGCTGTTCCAGAGATTAGCTACAGCAAAAAAATTAAAAATAAATATTTTACTGATCTAAGTGCCGTATGTACTTTAATATGCCTTAAGTGAAAATCTGTTACTTTGAACTTACAGACAGACACTTCAATTTTATTTATTTGTATAAATGTTTGTCTCAATATCAGATCTAATTTTGTAACAAGATTTTCTACAGGTTAAAACTATGCTTGAATGAACCATGTTATGTTTGGGACTGCTTGGGTTCTTGAAATAAGACGACATCTTGACTAAACATTATAGTTTATTGAGACCGGACTTGATGGTGTCCATTCCATCGTCCATGGGACAAGGAAGAGAAATAGACGATACATTTTTATTTTTACATTTCAATTACCATAGACAAATATACAACATGTATTATGATAATAGATAATTAAATCTCCTATTTATGTTAGCATCGAGATTTTTCTAAGGTGGCATCCAAAGAGGAGCTACGTGATTGCCTACAATACGTCGTACCCATGTCTTCTAATAACATATTTTTAAGGATTTCGTTCTGGATAATTTTATAGGAATAGGAAAATATTCTTATCTTTGAACGAAGGAATTGAGCTTAGCAAAAATTGTTTCAGCTTTAACATAAATTATGCATTAGGTAGGTCAATGTTCATACGAATATCTGTGATGTGTTCCATTTTTATTTATCTGGTTATGTATATCTTGGGACCAGTCCTTGGTCCCATAATCCCTACTTGAATATTCATAAGTCTCTTTCTTAGAATTCAAGGACTCATTGGTTTACACAAATCGACGATATAAATGTCAAATAGCCAGAAAGCAGGTAAAAAATAGTTTAGAATTTGTATAGAATTCTTTTTTAAATAATTGTAGTTTATTTTTTAAATAGATGGGCCTGTCAAAGTGACTCTACTTGATGGAAAGCATGAGCAAAATCCGAGAGCAGTGTGGCCAGTGTGGTCACCATACTCATTACAAATGCAGACAATGCAGCATGGTGACTAACACTATGGCTAATGAGATGCTTCTGCTTCTGTTTATACTCAAATAAGCATTTTTTGTGGAGAATCTCTGTTTACATACTAAATTTTCAATGACATTTCATCATCCTCATTGAATAGAACGTTGACTGAGCTGGACATAACCCTGAATGACAAAATCTCAGTCTGAAGTTGTACTATAACAATTAATTTGTAATAACAAAGTAAAATACTCGTTATTTCTATCATTTCTTCTTAGTTAAATTTATAACCAATGAAATACCAATTTAGTTAGGGGGCATTCTTAAGTGAAAATTTGCTGTCAACTCTTAGAAAACGAGCCGTCGAATTGGCAACCAGCCTATAAAACGTAATGCCACATTCATTTGCAATTCAAGTCTTCAGTCTGTATTATGCCTAATAAAATTTACATATTTAAATTAGAGTGGGAAATAACAAGACACTAAAACCATCGTTGCTTAAACTACATATGAATCTGTCCGCCCTAGTGTTATGAGCAGAGAAATTGCTATTACAATCTTCGTTCACATTTTATAATTGTAATATGAAAACTGTTGAGAATCTATATGAATCGTTTTTGTTGTATATTGTTGATAAAATTTAACAATAAATTAAATTAAAAAGCTTTTTAAAAATAAGCTTTTACTGGTATGCCTCGAGCGAGATGAATCAAACGAGTCCAAACTCGAAGATGTTGCGACGTTTCTTTACAGAGTTCCCATGGCCACCTTACAGCTCCAGCATCAGATCAGCTCCATGTTATTATAATATTGTATTGTCACGCTGTATTCATATGCTTGCAAAATTTCAGCAAAATCGGTTGAAGATATCGGCTTCAAAATTTAGTTGCAAGATTCCACCCGAACATACAAGCATACATACATACATTGCAAGTTAATAAAAAGCTTGTAAAATAAAAACCACTGTTGACCTGTTATGCAGGTAATATATTGTTTATACAGAGAACATTTATTTTCTCTATTAAAATCTAGAGAAATCTATTCCAAATTAGTGTTTTCAAACCTCAATTTCCTTAATAAATCCGACTACATCATTGTACGTACAGCAACGTGAGGTTCTAATCCTGCAATGTAAGGTTAAAAATCTGAAACTTTACTGCTTATACACGTACATATTCAACATACGTAATATTTAAATACATATATACGTACATGTAAATGTTTCTGTTGCTAATTATAGCTGTAACCTCGATGCATCTACCTTACTAGATTTCTAAACCCCCTAAGGTTGGCCGGTAAATTTAGCCGATGTACATTAGTAAATGAAGTTGTAAAATAAAAAAATGCATATTATAGTGACACTGATACCTACAGCAATCATTAAATAACAAGTTATATAGAGAGGCATGTGTCCATAGGGGACTATTGAAAGTTGTTAATGATGATGATAATGACTGATGAGTCGCTAACTGACCACTTCAGTAATTAAGAAAGGGGGATTCTATATTGCAGTTGATACTTAGACCGTCTAACTAACGTATAACAGTGTATATTTCAAAGGTAATTTTGTTAGTAATACATAGTTTCGTACCTTACAACATTTCATAACGTAATTAATTTCAGTCTTGTTACAGAACAATGTAGTATAGCAGCAAGGAGTGGCACCGTATAAATTAGTTTGCAGACCAAATGTGAACTGGTTTAAATACTGAATGATAAAAGCTTTGTATTATTGTGAAGTTTATGTAAAGGTACAGAAATGTGGATATGCTAAATGGGGATTGGGTTCGTTGCTTCCTAATCTGGATATTAACCCCTAGCTAACAAAGGCTGTTATAAATTTCAAATATGTTTGTACTATTTTTATGTGAGCAAAAGACGCAAAGTTTATGATCCTGCTATTTTCAAGAGGTACTGGTGTGGTTAGTACACACATCAAAAGTGTCTAGGGATCAATCATTTTGCAATAACTTTTCTCCTGATTGATATTAATTAAAATTTTCTTTAAGGATTCATCAAATAAAGTGTTTTCGTTTGTCACAGTAACGATAAACCAAGTCACCTTTGCATTAATAAAGAAATTTGCCATTTTCCTAATAAAGGGATTTTTCACATTTGAACCACTAACATTAAAGTTCAAAAAAAAGACTGAAATAACAGTTTTCTTTAAAACTTTATTAGGTAACTCAAACAATTAATAATCCGTGTTTCTACCGCGAACACTAACAACACAAGAATCGGTTTGGCATACTCGAAATGAGTTCATCCAAATCACGCTGTGGAATGGCCGCCCATGTTCGTTGCAACAACAAAAAAAGGTCTTCTTGCGACTGGATACCCTCCATATTCGGCAGAGCTCTTCTCTGTAGCATATCCCATGCATGCTCAATCGGGTTCAAGTCTGGCGACTGAGCAGGCCAGTGCCAAAGCCACATCTCAATCTCAAGAAATCCGCATAAAAATGCTTGATCCCTAGACACTTTTGATGTGTGTATATACGTAAATGCCCGGTTATTTATAGTATTCTAGTAATTGGTTGCAAACTCTTAAGCTCTTTTATACCGGTACACAATAATGTAAGTTGTCAAGTTATAGATTTACTGCGATATAAATGGTATTATTAGAAATACATAAATTATTTTATCTATCCTTATAACATTTGTATAATTTCGTCAAATATTCTCAACAAATAAATAATATCATGGCCATAGGCAGAATCCAAACCACGTATTTTATAACTTTTCAAATTAGGCTAATCTGTGAAACAGATTCATTATTACGATTTCTAGTTAGTTTTTACTCGGTAAAATAACCAAAATAATATTCAGTTACGCGTACATAGGTGAAGAAAAGTTATTTTTTTAATTTAAAACATATCAAACTCAAAGTTTGATTGCACGGTTGGCCTAGTGGTTTAAGTGGTCGCTACGCCGCTTCCTACTGCGCCAAGTGTTGTGGGTTTAAATCCTACATGGGACATCACTTTGTGTGTTGTTCTAAGTCTGGGTGTTACTTTGTGTTTGTTTCATGTATGTTAGTAAAGTCCCCCGCGACACAGGTTTTTTATTCCTAATGAGGGAGTCGTCTTTTTTTTAAAAAAAAAGCATAGCTTAGCGTTGACTAACATTTTCATAGACAGACAGCGAAAACCCAGACAGATTAGGTTGCATTAACATTTTAATGCTACTAATAGTGGGATGTGTGCAATGTATCATTATTGTATGTAACCCCAAATGAGCTACGTAATTAATCCGGTATTAGGTATAGCATTGCTCAAAGCTCCGGTGTTGGAGCACCTACCGACGCGACGGTTTCGGGAACATGTGTGTGTGCGATGTCAGCATAATGTATTTGTTACTAATGAGGTGTGAATTTGAATATGTTTAAATTTGAAATTTGATAAGTAGATTAGTTTTATTTAGAAATAGTCAAATATGTATTCCATATATAATTTGTCTTTCTGAATTTGGTAGTTGGTTGTTAAAAATAATATATCTTTCTATATATCAAAATATTTTTGATCGTTGTTTAAAAAATTGTTGAAATTAATATTTTTGACGTTAGCTATAATAAAATCTTTTTTTATGTCTGTGTGGTCTAAAAAAAATATAACAAAATTATAAAGTTAAATAATAAAAAAAAATACTTGAGTAATTTATTTTAACAATAGGTAGGTAATTTGAAATGATTGTTGAATAGAATTGTTTATGAATGTTCGAAATTTGAAATGAGATGGTTATGTACCTAAGTGTGATTAGATTAGGTACTAAACCGAGATGGTTCATATTTCTATTGTTTTTAATTTTAACGTGTTCCAAGTTTGAAATATATTATAAAATAAAAGCATCTTCTTGTGGTTAACTGGCTGACGAGAAAATAAATATTGAGTTTTCGACATCATTATTTGTCATGAAGTTTTATTAATTTAACAGTCTTGCTTATTAAATGACTTCATATCTGCTTATTTATTGACCTAAATATTATATCAATCTTATTATCGTGATGCATACTGTATGTATATATAAGATATATACCTACCGAGATAATTTAATAATACTAAGCAAAACATATTTATCATTATCTGGGTTTGAATACTGATTTTGAGTCAATATGTTACCAAACTAAATAAGGTACAATATTCAGTTTTTAATTATTTCAAAATAAACTTATGCAATCGAGTCGGTTCAGAAAACTAATTTTGTTTTAAATTACTGATTTTTTTTTTAATAAGTTTGAAACTTTGAAAATGATAATTTAAATTTAATTTTATAACCATATAGAACTTGACTTTATTTAATTCGAAAACTAATGAGCCACGAATACCTCGAAAGCTTCGAAAACTAATAAGCCAACTTATTGCCAATAATACAGTAGGTACGTTTCAAAAGAACTGTGCTAATAAATTTAATGAGCTATTTTTATAATTCCATTTACATATTAAGTTCAAACTACCCATAATATACTTAATATAAATGAACTCATTATCACGCCTGAACACGAAAACATTTTTATAAAAAAGTATAAATAACATATTTAACTTGCAAATTAAAGTAAAATTTTAAAATACGAATATACATTTTTAAAAATAGAGCACTCATTCATTACCATATCAATAAGTACTTCCGATACCAAAACTGTGAGCTTTAAAAGTGATTCATGCGCTCGATATAAAGAGCTGTTATATTGAGATAACGGGTATCGTAACAGATACGGCACTTGTTACGTATACGAACGACCTTTGACTTCAATCAGTCGCTACAGTATGATAGTATACCTCTCTGATACACCATTTGTGTCATCGACCGCGTTTAGTATGACACACATTCTTGAGCACTTTGGTTAGATTCCATGACGGGATGCGCGAAACATAAATAAGTAGGTACCTACAATGAATAAATAGTGCTAATTAGTTTTAGTTACAATTAAACTTTATTGCACAATTACTAGCACTTTCTTTTTAGAATTTAGTTCTGGCTAGTTATAAAAAAAGGTAATATAACCATAAAGTTTAAAACATCCGCTACTATATGAAATAGGAAGAATATTTCTCGATGGGATTGTATTCTGTAAAGTACACGAAAGCTTCTCAATAGTATGCATTGGTAACAAATCTGGAAATAATTTCTTGGAATACTGGAGTTGTTCGAAGCTGTTCCACGGCCAGAAATGTTTGTTAAACTTGTTACCTTACATGGAACGCAGAAGCTTTAAAACTGTTCCAATAAACACAGTTGTAGGGATTACGGTTTCGACCTCAATAACATATACCCAACTGTTGATATATCTAGCACAATCACAATATCGGGGACACGAAGAAAGATATTGTCGAATAAAATCTACACTACAAACTGATAAAATAGTTTTAAACATATTAACTTGGAAAATATGGTGACATTTTATTACTTATAATTTAAAAGTCAAGAAAAGAATACTCAAAAGCCGATTTCAACGTTGTCCCATATCGACGGAAACATAGTTGTAGTACATACAATATCTTAGGTTGAATAAGTTTTACAACAAATTTACATGCTATAAAATGTTGCACAGGAACACAATGTTCTCGTATCGACTATTATTGGAAAAAAAAGTAGTCAGTAGTCAAATAAAATAGTCATGAAAGCGAGACAGTAAAATACAGGTAATAATTTTACAGAAGTTTACGATCCAATTACGAAGTAGTGTGATGAGGGCGGAGTTTACTGCTGCATTATCACAGGTACGCCCTACCCTGTGTATTTTGTAGATAGGTAATTTTAATTACACGCAAGTAACTAGTTCATAAGCATAATAACTCTTAGAGATAAGAACATGTGTGGATTAAGTACTTAAAGAACATCTACAAAATATCACTAAGGGACTAACATAACTGTTTTGAGTACAAAGAACATTTTGGTATATTAAAGCTTTCATATAACTAGTTCCAAATGTAATTTGATAAGCTAAAATTAGTAATTAACGCAATAGTGGGTAATTTCGGTTTTATAGCGTAATTTAACCTTAAGATATTATTAATTAGTCGATTTTAAGTCAATTAACAACCATGTTGTTTTATTAGTAGCTCAACCGAAATGAGTCAATTTGAACACTTTAAAACTTTTATAAGAGTCATAAAGTTTGAACAAAACAAACAACATAAATAAACATGAGCGTTCTAAATTCGAAACGTAATTAGTGTAATGGAGCCGGTGAATCCGGGTTGTATTTTAAAAGTAGTAAAACCGTGGGGGCGGCTGTGTTCAGCGGCGCGGTCACCCATCGGCCGCGCGCACCGGGTGGGAGAGGCCGGTGACACTCGCTTTTACACTGCAAGTCACGTGGACTAATGAATCCACTCACCTCAACGTCTGTACCAACCTTTGTAACATAATTTAATCAATCTGTTTATTTTGACACTTTACAAATTAAGCGGCTGGGCTTCAAAGGCTGATTTAAAGCTACTTGGATGACAAGCTTTTAAGTGTATTAGAGTTCATCTTATTATAAAGTATGGATGAGGAGTTTTGTGGTATGAAAAGGTATATTAAAATTTTATTCGTCATTACCATAAGCCCATTGCTTGTCTCCTCAGTACATGACAGTAAGGGCCTTTTAATTCCAGCTCGGTAAGTAATTTTACGTTTACACGGGTTCAAGAACTTTTAAGTTGTTGGTAACGCAAATAAAATCTTTTTACTTGTCTTTCATTAAAGCTTGAGCTACTTTATTTCCATTGAAACCCTCTGTTTAATGTATAGGTCTTTAGTCAGTCGTTAAACTGGGCCAACTGGAATTTGGTACTGCCCTAGAAATTATGATACGTCAGAACGTATAATGTTTGTCGAGAAATCGATTCTGTATGGTAAATAAACTATTTGTTAGTATTGGGATATTTTGCTTATAAATATTTGCTCAGTCATGTTTGGATATAATTCATTCATTCATAATTCAATATCACAATGATCGTGTTTAACCTTGTTGAAAATATCGGCATCTTTCTGCAAACACCGGTATTAGCCTTGCAAATCAGAACTACATTAGGTAGTCAGTACTCAGTGGCCAGCCAAACGTAGAGGTGCTCAAGTGACTAGTTGTCAAATATTTATTGATTTGTAGGCAAATAGGTTTCTCTCATCAATTTCGACGAATCACAAATTGCTCTGCCCTATCACCAATTGTTCGTTATGTATGAAGAGAGAGCAAGGAAAAGTGTGACATTTGGAATATTTACACAGTATATGTACGGAATTATAGAAAGTTAAAATTATGTAAAAATCGCCGCAAACATTTATATACTAATCTTGTTAATATCAACACCTGTCATAGTATAACTGTATAATTGGTCAAGTTAAATTTAAGGCCAATAATTATCCGTATGGCCAGCGTGATATAGAAGGTCAAAACCTCCTTTCTACGAAGAGGCCTGTGTCCAGCAGTGGACTGTTAATGATTGTTGATGATGATGAATTATCCAGTGATCTCTCATAGTACCATTACTGGTGTGTGGTTGTGAAATTGTTGCAATACTTCCATTACACCTTGAAGATGCTAATCTGCTCATGTTTTTTTCATCAATAAGAATCCTCATAATTTTATGGTTTTGGAAATTCCACCATAGCTTTATCACCGACTTCGTTTACTACACATACATTACTTACAGATTCGACGCTGTTTCATCGTTAATACAGCCTTAAAATGTTCTAAATAAAATCGGTGTAAAAGTTTTCATCGATTTACTATCTTTTTATGATTTTAGCTGTGAAGGCATAATATTGGCTTTATTTTGCGACAGTGGAATAGATATTCGTTTTCCCTGACATCGTTTGCTTTGAAAGCACTCAAGGGTATTTTATAGAGCAACGACTTTCTTGAATGCAAAGAGTACTTGCTTAAAGTGCCGCATGACCCGTGAACTATGTATCATTACAATCTTACGTGATAGTAGCTGCGCCCCGCGGTGTTACCCGTATTTGTTGCTGTACCTTGCTCATCTCACGGCAATACTTAGTTATCGGGATTAGAAGTAGCCTATGTGCTATAGACTACTAATGGCCCAACGACCATTTTTTTTAGTTTTATTAGCTTTCTGCACTTCTCCTTGATTTAAGCTTTAACTTTTTTTTATAGAATACGGGGCAACGAGCAGACGTATCGCCTGATAGTAAGCGAGTACCGCCGCCCGGACACCCGCAACACCGGAGGTGTCATAAGTGCGTTGCCGGCCTTTGGAGGATGGGCCTCCTATTTCCTCACTCACTCTCCGGTTTTCTGTGAGGCCGTGGTATCACTCCGTTCGAGCCGACCCATTCATTCCGAAACGTGGCTCTCCCACGGCAAATTGTGCCAAATTTCATACTCCTCTGTTCGCATATTTTTCGTAAAAAGGGGTACAAAGTTTTTGCTTCACGTATTAATATATAGATAATGTATCTCTGTGCTAAATTCCATCCAGATCCGTTTAGCCGTTTTGCGTGAAAGAGTAACATACATACATTATACATTTATAATAATAATAGGATGAAATACTCGCTATAAGGGCTTAGTGTGAGTACATTACTGATATACTGGGTCATCACGGGTGGTGCTGTGATTGTCCTAAACATTCTTCACCAATTGCAACTTCCATCGCACTCGCCATCGGGGGCGATTTGATGTGAAATATACTCAACACCCTTTGATGAACAAGAGAACGACTTTTTGACATGACTCAAAAACTTTATTTTCTGTAATTACGTCAACTAACCAACCGAAGTATTTTAAATTAAGATTAATACTGTAAGGGCGATATATTCACGCCATTAGGAGGCGGTAGTTACTTACTTTAAGATGACCCTTATTTTGGTTTGTCAATAGGATCCTTAAAAAAGGGTAACAATTAATTTTCCTTACACTGACAGGCTCTTACACTGTTCTGGAATCATTGTTTTATTTACGACTAACTGCGCACAACAGTATTTTAAGCGATTTTGTTACTTTTAAATCGGATATTGTTCACGTTTCATTGGTTTTTATTTATTGCCGCTTATCTCTAGTTTTTCTAAAATTAAAATTGCCAAGTTACTCCTTACATCATCAGCTATCTGCCAGTGAAACTTTCATTAAAATCGGTCCAGCCGTTCCAGAAATTAGCTGACTACAGACAGACAGGCGGATAGAAAAAAAAATGTGTGTGTGTTTTTAATGTAAATGCCGTACATAATTTAATATTTATTTAGTGTAAAGCTGTTGTAATTTGTAGAAATAAATAAATAAATATTTTGTAATTTTTTATTATAAACAGATACTTTAATTCAATTTGTATTACTTCTCCGTTATTGTTCAGGCTGCGTTGACAGAGCTTTTTCAAGAATTTGAATACAATTCCTTTTTAAGTGAATTGGCGCGGCGTATTAACTTGAATCGGAATTTTACAGCTAACACAAACACAAAAAGACAGATAGGGACACAAACAAAAGAAATGCTATTAGTTTGGTTTACATTCTTTCTAAAATACTTGAACTTTTTTTATTTTACAATTTTTTAATTTGTATAATTAAGTTAATATGTGGCTTATGTCTTACATACAAACTTACTTTAACTGCCGAAACTATTACTATTATTTGGGTAAAAATAACTTTCTAAAACTGGTCCCTCGTAATACATATTAATCATCCAGTAAGTAAAATTGTATTAAAATGATGACGGTAAAAAACTCAGGCAGTGTAGCAAGCAGTAATGCAAGTCACGAAAACAATCAAATAAATTCCTAAACGGTGTGAATGTAAGTGCGGAGTGTATTACTGAAATGGTTGGTTTGTAATAAACTTTTGATAACAATCAACGCAAATCATTGTTTTGAAATACAATTGAAATGGCTTCTGAAAATTGTTTTTTGTACCTCTAGCACATGTAAAGTTTATGATGATTTAGTATATTTATATGATAGCTATGAGTTTAACTATGGTTCTCTCGCTCGGTAACATGATGGCGGCCATGTTGCGAAGCGAGAGCGCGTGGAACTTGCCGTCTCTTTCTGCGAGCAAGTTATGCTTGCGATGGAGATGGCGGAGCGGGACCGAGAGAGTTTTAGAACTCTCCTGATCCGCCAGGCCCGGGAACGAGCCAGGTTTCACAGACGACTCAGACGCCGGAAATCACAAAACGATCTCCGCCCTCCATAAGCGCAAGCCTGAGGGTGGGTGACAGGTGAGGCCACCTGTCACTCTAGCAGAAGCAGGCCGGGGTGGAGGCGCGAGCTTTACAAAGTGCTCGCGCCCTTTTCTAAATAGAATAGGAGTATCAGGATCCTTACACAGGGGGGGTTTTCCACAAACCGTAGGTGGCCCGAGGTACGTCGGGGTTCCAGGGATTTCCTTTCGAGGGTGCACCTGGTTCCCCGGCTTCTAATACCCGAGACAGTGTGCGGTTTTTAGCCGGTTCGAGTCCGACATAGCCACCAGTCGGTGGCATTCGAGGCGATTTCCGCACAAAAAAGGAGTTTGTACTATAACCACACACACTATAGAAAAACTCCCCCAAATATATACCTTACTGGTTCATTAGATCGCAACAATTCGCAAATTAGCAACGCTATTCACCTGTTGATACAATGCTATTTCACTGCTTTTTCATTCAGTACTCTTAACATAAAAAAAATGAATTATAGTATATATGTTAAAATATTATTATGTATTTCAAGAAAAGTTGTTAACTTGTTTATAGATCATCAGTATAGATCGGAGTAGGTAGATTGATTTGGGGTCATTGAGCTGGCATGTATATACGAATATGGATATGCCACCTGGATTTTGAAATTATTAAGATTTTTTTACGAATTTGAAATGTTGAAATGTGTAAGATGAAGAATATATCAATATGAATAAGAAATGTTTAACCCTTTTGCTGTCTCTTTCATAGTATATACAATATAGTATTAAAGAGACAGCACCTATTAGGTGATCGGCCTTCTACTGTAAAAAAACTATGGCATGTTATATATGCCACTTGAATAAAAATTTAGAAAATGTAAAGTGGATTTATTTGAAGTTATTTTTATATTTTGGTAAGTGAATATTATTTTGCATATTTAGAGAACCTCAGCAAAATTATAATTATGATTTTCTAGTAAAATACTCGTAAAAATGGTCATACTTTTACACGACTGTAGAAGAGAGTTTTTACAAGAGTGTATTTTAAAATATTTTTCTAATGATATTCGTCTTACAAAATTACGTGACCCAGGTAAATATTGTCGATTTACCAATATTAATTTAACCTTGTTAATGTAACGTACCCTTTAAATGCACTTTTCTTGGCAATATAAAGTATGCATTGCTCAATTCAGTTATTTTATTAATATATTTTGTTACTTCACAGTTGGAAAAAACCATGAGGTTTTTATGTACTTTGAAATATCTTGATGTTAAGATATGGCAATAGCAGTAATTCTTATAGATTCGCCTATTAATTTTTTTATAAGTATTTTCACCTTATTCGTGTGACGAATGCTTTAAATGCACTTTTCTTGGCAACATAAAGTATTTATTGTTCGATTCAGTGATTTTTTATATATTTTTACTTCACAAAATTGAAAAACACCACGTGGTTTTTAAGTACTTTAATAGATACACCCATACAAGTCACGATGTTACGATATGGTAATATCAGTTTATTCTTATAGATTCGGCTAATAAATCATTAAATTCTAATAAAAATCTGTACAATTTTTCGATCGAGTCACATAAAACAATAGAATTGGTAGTAGACTTTTTATAAGTAAGTTATAGATTATTTTTAAATCGCAACAAACTACTACTTTACGATCATTCTAGAAGTACAATATACTGTACAAGGTGTGAAGGCCACGTGAAAACTATAAACAAATGCAATATCAAAAGACACATTGAAGGCGCAGTACATAAAGAAAAGGTTAAGAAGCCGCAAGAAGAATTTTATTTTGATTTAATTAAGTTTAAATTGAGTTTAAAAAGGCTTATCCATATTATGATTTCTATGACTATTCATGGTGCGAGTACGTAAAATCAATCTACCTACTCCGATCACTAATCATCAGTTTTACTCCAATCATTGATGAGACTTTTGACCCGTAATACTAAACATTTTTAATTTTTTGAACATTAACCATTAGCAGAAATATAAAGGTCATTGATAGTGTTATTTTTTTTACGTGTATGTTAGTGTTAGAAGGATATTTATGATACTAGTAGTTGTTATCCAAAGCAGCCAGTATTAGGAACAATTACAGGAAAGTAGAGATTTAGTCATCACAAATGCCAAGTTTAAACTGAACCGTTACATCCATTAACCTACGGTACAGTTATAATGCAAGTCACTAAACAAATGACTGCTCACTTTTTCAGCCACACGTGAATTTGCAATCTTCCCTACCCACATGAAGTAATGGTTTCGTAGAAAATTTCAGTACGGCATTATGTACGTTTCATCTAATGACTGTAAGACCAAGGAAGCACGTTCTGAATGTACGATGGCAATAATATTAGCGAAGCTTTCGTAGAAGCGCAAATGTAGCTGGCTTTAGAGGTATTTCAGTTGCCACCATTTTTTACTGTCATTTTTCTCGCTTACGTTTCTAGGTAATGTTTGGCATGTATTAACCGCCTATACTAAAATTCAAAAGCGGAAAAATTTGTAACTTTCACCATGCTAACTTAAGCTGTCACCGGTGAGATTTGCTTGCGCTATTTTAGTATTTACAAAGGTACAAAGGTACTCAACATTAATGCAGATAAAACTGCACTGGATGGCTTGGACATATTATATAAATATGTATAGTATATCTTTGTGATTGTTCTACAAAAGTGAATTTATTGTACAATTTACGAACGTAGCGCAAATTGCTTCATTCGTCGAAAATGAAATATTTCAGTTCATTTTGCGTGCGGTAACGGAAATCATTCATGAAACCAGGAAAGCCTACCTAAACATTTCATATAAAATATGGACGAACAGAATTGTATTCAAAGGAATTCCAATAATAAATGGCAAAGGATTCGTATTTTCAGATCTTTATTCCCATTGACCTTTCATTCTTGCGACTATATCAATCACCAGGCCTTTGACTCTACGGATGCAGTAACATGTAGATGTATCTATTGGAATGTCTATTTATAACCAAGGTAACACTAACGCAATAAAGATAGACAAATTATTTGAACAACTGCTGAGGAACTATAAATTTTAACAATACTTTCTTATCGTTCGTGAGGCTCGAAAGATTTTTAGTTTATCGTTAGGTACACACATAATGTATCTGTTGTACTTTCGTTGTAGATTTGTTAATAAGTATATAGCGTGTATGTGAGCATTGAAAGTAAACGAATATGGACTGGTATACATAGTCCACAACAGACTAATTATTTCATTCCATACCGCATAGGTGGTAATAAAAATAATGGTAATAGCCCAGTCGGTTTTTATGAGTCAAAGATCACATAAATTTTAACACCCAATGTTTTCGTAAATCTCAGTAAAATAAAACACCATAAATAAAAAAGTTAATTAGCTCGAAATAATTATTGTTGCACTTAAATTCGTGTATAAGTAGTGTAATACTTTCTCTTATCCACTATGATGATGATCACCGTAAGTTATGTCCAATAACATATTTTTGCTGTCATTTTCTTTCAGTAACAAGTAATTATTTAGGCAAAGGAAACTTTTTGAAAACTATATTTATATGAGTTGATTTTTTAAAATCTTGAATAGATAACTCTTTATTGTGCAAAAGCCATATTATATACATATATATATCTATATAAATAAAAATGAATGTTGCTAAGCGCATAACCCGAGAATGGCTGGACCAATAAATCTTTATTTTCTCTCTCACACAGAATATTAACAATGTTTCCGTCTTAAATTATCACATGTTTAATTAAGGAAAACTGTGCGAGAGACTGGTATCTGTACTAGGAAGACCTGTATGACAGATTTACCAGCCTCTCCAGCTCTAGATAAATACAAACTTATGAGACTGAGAGATGAGCAATGAAAGTGTAGATCGTGGGGTGATTGTGTGTGTGTTTGTGTGTGTGAGTGAGTGAATGTTGACACGGTTTGTGAAAAACTAATTGAATACATGGAGTGAAAGATTTATGAGGGTATGAATAGGAAGCGTTCCGTTTCCTCATAGCTGAGTGACTTGAGCCATTCGGAGAGATTTCTTTTGCAGTTATATTTTGTCTGAGCATAGATATCTAATTTCTTGTTCACCTTATTATACAAAAACCTGCCCATGAACACAAGTCTACAAGACAATATGTCTAAAAGGGGTTTCATTTCAAGGGGTTAGTCAATCTGTTACATTTCTAGTCACCTCAAATTTAATTATATAAGTAGTTTCAATTAATGCGTTAGTTGCGGCAAATGCCAATAGCTTTAGGGGGGACGCCAACGCATCAATCATTTTCTCATCCACTTTATGTCAACTTCAAATTTTGATACTGGAATGATGGATGACCGTTTACACATTGTCGCCTATTTAAAATCTTAGTTATGAACTAACTGCAAACGTCGAGCGTTTGCAGTTAGTTCATAACAAAAACAACACTACGAAACAACTTTAGACTTAATGAAATGTCGACTGCCTCTATTAAAACTTAAAATTTAAATCTTCGTTTATAGCTCGTAGATATTGATTCATGCCGTCAATAGAAAAAAATGTACCAAGAATATAGTCCCTGTCAGTGCTCCCGGCGGTTAAGGCGACGACACAAAACGAATAAATAAGATTTCTTCCAACACGACTGGAAATACTTACGGGAGAATTGTTTGAGTATTGTGCATTGTTGTTTGTAAAATCAGTGAGTTTAAAGTTATATTCGTTGACATTGAAAATGTAATTTAAAAGTTTAAAAGAAAGAAAAAATGTAAAAGAATGATTGCCAAACCATTGAGTCTGGTTATCCCACAGACGGTCAATTGCTCCGTAAGTCGGTGGTTAGAATTGAACAGTTAATGCACGATTGCACGTGTCGTTCACAGGAAAAATTAAACTCTCATGAAATTTAATGTGGAGATGTCTTGAAACGACGCCAAACCCCGCTTGAATTATTTATGATTTGCTATTTTAATGGCGCCTCTGTTTGTTCATTACTATAAGTCCGTTTCTTAATTTTGAATGCGAAATAGGTGTAGCTTTTTTATTTATTCGACATAAAATTTATTTATGAGTGAATTAAAACGTGGCCAAAGATTTATCGCTTATACATACTTTATTATGGAAATGCATTCATTGTCTAGTACAAAGGAATTGTGGTTCTGTTTGTTTCAAGAATGTAATATGTAAATATATAAAGTTCTGTTATTTATGGTGATGCTGTGTTGTTTAGCGTGACGTAATTTCCAAAGAGAGTAAAAATATTCTGTCGTGGAATCCAGTAAAAGCCAACTTGCACATTGTGTTGCAGACGGGATTGTGTGGATTTGCTTTACTGAGAGCAAAAGTTATATAGAGTCACGTACAAGAAGAAAAAACTTTACAAAAACAAAAATATGCAGTAAGTATATTTCTTTGTTCGAATGAGTTAAGTTTGATCGACTTGATTTAATATGAAACCTAAAGTGAAACTAATAAAATATTATGTCCAAGTAGAAATAGCCGGACACATATTCTTATAATTTATTGAAAGTATTGTTATTGAAAATAACTAAAAATGACATTAAAAAAATAACCATAAAACCTATACTAAACATATAAGATATAACATGATAGTTGGAGTGATGAAAATGATGGAGGAACAATTATGTGTTTGTACGAATATTGCTAATATTTTAAGTCATTAGAATACCTACTTATATAGAAAACATTTGTAAACCGAATTAAATTTAAACACAAACTTATCTAAAGTTCATTTAAATATTTTAAAAAAAGTAGTTTATGAGTGACTAGAAGAACTCATAATGTGGGTAGTATTTGCACTGTTTGCGTAGGGTAAGCACACCTATTGTCGTCCGATCGATGGCGATAAATCCATCGCCCACACAACAGACTCCTTCTGTAACATACACCTCATGTAGGACTATCAGTTCAGTACGTCCGTCGTAAATTTGACGCTATGTAGCTTATTGGTAAAATCACACCATAAACTGAGCTAGGGTATGCCAGTTGCATTTTGTAAAAATATCAGCAATAATTTCGCTTATGTTTTTTGATTTTATTATGTACTAGCTCAGCCCCGCGGTTTTACCCGCGGTACAACAACAACCGCGGGTAAAGTTAGTCTAAAAAAGTAGCCTAAATTACTCCTTATTACATCAGCTATCTGCTAGTGAAAGTCCCGTAAAAATCGGTGATTTCTAAAAATACATTATTAGTACACCTCTACACATACCACCACATAAGAGCATAGATTTTAAATTTCAAGTCTCTTACTTCAAAAACATAGGACTTTCATACAAACTTCCAACCCCCGTTTTACGCCCTTAGGGGTGGAGTTTCATAAAATCCGTTCTTAGCAGATGTCTACATCCTATAAGGAAACTACCAGCTAAATTTCACGTTTGTAGTTGTTATAGTTTCTAAGATTTCGTGATTAAACAGTGAGTAGTATTTCGCTTTTATATATATAGCTATAAAGTAGATACCTGTTCTAACTAGTACTTTAATTAAAGTAATTAAATAAGTCATGGCCGTAAATGATTCAAGCTCATTAAGTTCAAGAGAAGGAAAACTTGAAAAGAAAACCTCCTTTCTAAAGAGAGGCCTATGTCAAGTAGTGGGCTTTTAAAAGATGATGATGATGATGAACCGGTCAACAGTCCTATGAAATTTTGCAACTTTTTTTTTAATGTGTGGGCCTGCCAAAATAACTCTACTCTGCCTGATGAAAAGCATAAGCAGAATCCAAGAGTGGTGGTCACTATACTCATTGCGAATGCAGACAAAACTACAACGCTGAATGGTGACCCACACCATAGCGGCCTACTAATGCTTCTGCATCATTGGGCCTCCGGTCTCGCACTCATCAACGAAACACGACAGCACGAACGCTATCAATTTACGTTGATCTTCTGTGCGAGGGTAGTACCACCCCCACAGATTTTATGATCTGAGACCACCCCGGTCGAGCCGGCCCGTTCGTGCTGGTTTTAGCACGATCGGGCCGGAATTGTTGGATGTGTCACTTATGCATTGGTATCTCAAATTAGATCGGTTCAATTGGAGCAGTCATCTGTTACTTCCTATTTTTTTTTGAGCTATAATATTGTTGTATCGTCAACAATTTGAGTATGTATGTAGTAAAATAATTATATAACCATTTATATTGTAGTAAACTATTAGTACTAACTAGAATATAACAACAAAGGAAGAAATATCAAACTAAACGCTTGATAAAATTACGTTCGTGGAATACCGTTGGTATCGCAGTTCATACAAACGGCAACGACAAAGTCGGTGGCACGTAAATGTTATGTAAACACAGAAGCATCTCACCCTGGCCCCGGGTCGTCCTACTGAATAAATAACGCAAAAGCTAACTCAAACAAAAGTAAATTTATTCACCAAATACAACGATTAATACACGATCTCACGACAGATTTATATTTGTACCGGGAATGAAGCTCTAATAATATCTTGAACTGGCTCATTCCAATCGAGTCTCTATTGGAACGGACGTTCTGTGAAAATAAATATTAGAAGCGATGATTAATAATAATTTCACTGTGTTTATTCGTTCAGTTATCGTAAGACAGTAATACCATCTGACACTTAACGTATTTTCTAAATAGACAAGACTAGGAATGTTCTATTTTATATTTATATTTCAGTAAAGGCAATTTACATAAATAAATTGTAGACCGAGGCCTTATTCGGTTGTATCTTACTTCCTGCGGGTGTTTGTGTTGTCTAAATCAAGTGTAAGACATTATAACACCCGGTGAATAGTTTCAGCGTGAAGAAGTAACAAAAATTGGAACTTTACACACAGACTAATTTGTTTATACTAGATTTTATGTTTCTATACAATGTGTTTGATAGAATTATAAGATGGGTACAATAGATTCAAAATTTACCAACTATATACCTATCTACATTTATAACTTAAATTTATTTATTTATTTGTACATAAAAACAAATTACAGATCGACGGTTTCCGCACTAAGCTCGAGGCTTGTGTCGCGGCAACCAAGACCAGAATTTCCATTATTCATTGGTGCTAATTCTATCGTTCTAATCTCTCCAAACAATTCCAGAAATCAACTAAAAATTAGTTTTTTAAAGATTGGCTAAAAAGGATAATTTCAGTTTTAGCTTTGCTTAGTGATGCAACAACAGAAATTAGCACCATTGTCATTTCGAAATGGACAGCGGTTTTAGCTAGTAGAATATTTATACATACATTTTAGCTGGAGCAAATAGAAGAAAAAAAATTAAAAATCCTTGTTAAGTACCTACTTATTTTTTAGATACTAACTCTAATGAGAGGGTAAATATTTATCTTAGTTTACTCCACCGAAGGAAAGTCCCACATCGGTTTCCCACAAAAATATAATAAGCAAATAAAGTATGTTAAGGTTGTAAACCTAAATGTTTTATAGAAACTTTCCCATACCATTAATACGATCAAAAATTGTTTTTGACAATTGACACCTTGTAATAGCCAGAGAAACCATAAACCCACTAACGTTATTTATAATATTACTGACAATCTGACATTCATTGACGATCTATGAACAGTTTTTATAAAACAAAATGAAACTGTAGAGAAATAAACTATGTTTTATGTAAAAGATAAAGTGACACTGACAACTCATAAACGATTCTTATCATATCAGTATATCCCATGTATATCCCGTTAAACCTATCTCAAATTATTTATTGAAACATGATATTGTTAAAATATTGGAAGGCGATGGATTGATATAATATACTGTTAAAATATTATTTCCATTAACTAATATATACATGAGCACTAAGGACTTGCACAATGCACACACGACACAACATTATCCTTACATAGGTATAGTTGAGTGCAACAACGAATTTCCGGAATAAATTTTAATCTCTCATGTGACTTTTGAATAGTCACAGAGTATACCATAATAAAAATACATACATCTAGAAAGGCGACTGTAAACATCAGCTATAATCCGTGCAGCCAGCATGTTGTTCTAAATTCAAAATTTATGCATACACCATATTTTACAAAAAGTTTCTGACTAGAATTGTTCCGTTGAACTTCATTAGTTTTCTAAATCAAGCGTAGAATACAAAATTGTGTCAATAAGTGTCTTCATAAAAAAGTAAACAAATAGAAGCAGTGTTGCTGTCATAAAAGGAAAATCAGCTTTAGAACGGAAATTGAAGTTCCGTGGCTCAGGGCGCGCGGGCGCAGTCCGGAAGTACCGCTATTAAGTCCACTTCCAGCGTTTTATACAGTTACAGTAATTATTATTATTAGATTTTAAAACATAAATTCACTTTTGCAAAATGTGAATAATATTTACTATGAAACTAACTTTAAGTGGCAGATTCTGTCAGATTAGGAGCAAAAGTGATGTTAGTATGTTAGACTTTTTTAAATTCTGTTTTTATAATGCAAAAAGCTTAAATAAATTACCGCTTATAGGTCAACTTTCCATGAATGAAACCGTAGTTATTTTCATCATCAGGTATCATCGTCACGATGGACTATTTCTGATATGGTATTTAAAATCAATAACGCAACATAAACTCTATGGGTGTTAATAATAATTCTGCACTCACAAATTACAGATCTTTCTTCTAACGATTTAATAAAAAACACTGCTTATTGACATTGGCACTCGATAGCCGTATAAGTAATAATTAGACACCTATTTTAAGTTAACCATCACCTAGCTATGGCAGTCCAAACAAGTTAATAATATCCTAAAACTAAGTCACCAAATATCTAATATTATTCAAAGTACGATATACTCGTATAACTGTATTTTGATACTGTTACGTCAATGAGCCTAATAAGTGTGAAAAACAGTTCCATTAAAAATAAACATTTCTGTAACACTGGCTGACTGTAAAACAAATTACAACTTTGACAAGCGAGCCACTAAAAGGTTAATCGTTGTTCTTCACAAAACGTTGCTAACAAAATATATTACTATTAGTGAAAACAAAATAACAAACAGTTTCTCACAGAGGACAGTAACGGTTGAGTTTATTCTTTGTTATCTGTGGGACTAAGACAAACAAATTTTAAGGATCCCCGGCCATGAGACCGACATGTGGTGTTATTTCTATTTAAATGTTTTCGAATAACAAAACACAAAATAAACTTTCTGTGAAAATAGGTAACACGTGTGCCTACAAAATTTCGAACAGGATTTTCGACTAATAGCTTCATAAAAAGGAGACCGAGTTAATTTGTTTGGTTACCCATTTATTTGTATGGGTATCAAGCTTTCGTGCTTTGTGCTGTTTAAATTTGTATAACCTTAAGTGTGTTTTTTTTAAATTATTTATACTGTTTTTTATTTTAAAACTTTTATAGAATATTTTTGCTTCAATTATTTCAACAATATAGAGTTGTTCTAAACATTGCACGGCAATGTTTACAGAAACGTAAATCTGCTCAAAATAATTGTAGTAATGTAGTAATTTAAATGTACGTACTTTGGGTACCTACGTTTAAACGCATGAAAATTGTAAAATGCAATGCTGTTATTTGGCTTGATCGTAACAATATATGGTTGGTTCGCTGTGTTTATTCTGTTCAAGAAAAACTTATTCCTTAAAACTAAAAAACCTCAATTATGAAAACATCTATACTTATATATATACTTATAATAAAAATGTAACAGGTCCTATTCTGTACATTTAAGATATTTAGAATAATTTTTTTGGAGGGCTCTTTATAATCGATACTGAAGCCAAAACTATTTTTTTTTCATTTTTGTCTGTCTATCTGTCTGTCTGTATCTTGGCCGCGCATCACGCCGAAACTACTGAATAGCTGAATGGATTCAAATGAAACTTGACATGATTTGAGTTCATACTACGAGGTAGGACATGGGATACTTTTTATCCCGATATTCAGCACGGTTTCTTAGAGAGAGGGGATGAAAGTCAAAATATGTACTTAGTTGTAATTCCATAACACATGTCCGATTTCATTCATTTTTTTTTTTGCTAGAAAGAAAAAAATAAAAGATAACGGGAAAAGTATTATTTTTGTTCGTGACTGTACACTGCCTGTGGGAAGCTGAGACAGATATGTAAATATTTATTTATTTGTTTATTTACTTAATTTTACAGAAAGCTTACAGACTAATAATAATATTAACATAAATACATAAATGAACTAAATTGCTTATGACAAGCCTCCACATATACATAACTTATATAAAAAACATTAAGTTTATAAATAAAAGAAACCAAACCAAAAATAAAGAATGTAGAAGACAAATATCAATATAAAAAAGAAAACAATAATAACCAAACAAAGAAATTAAAAATACAAGCTAACAATGAAAATTACTCTGTATTTTGCGTCACCTAATCCTAGCCAGTCAGTTGTTCAAAGTAATTATTACTTAGGAGCCGTCTTACCGAAGATGGGCTCGAGCAAAATAGATCTATGTCTAAATTTCCAGAGAGACTGTTAAATGTCACTGCGCTGCGAATTAAAAAAGCATTGCGCCTGTAATTAGCCACTGTAAATGGTACATCAAGTAGTGGTCTTTGTCGAAACCTGGTGGGATTTGCACGCAAACATATCTTAGATACAAGCTCAGGGTTATCCACTGATCCATTAGCAATGTTCAATAGAAATGTTATATCATTAATTTGACGTCTAATATCCAGCGGCAGAAAGTGATACCGTTTGCAACGATGATTGTAGTCAATTGAAAATTGATACGCTCTGAAGTCAAGATACCGAAGAAACTTTCGTTGAACATTTTCTATTCGAGTCTTATAAATCTCATACTGAGGATTCCACATTTGTGAGGCATATTCCAGGTGGCTTCGCACATAGAAACAATATAGTATTTTAATGGGCTTTAGGGATCTGAAATTGGAAGAGTGCCGTATTACAAATCCTAGGGCCCTCGAAGCCCTTTTTACCATCATCTCAATGTGCTGGTTTAACAAAAAATTACTATCCAGTACAACGCCTAGATCTTTAATATTATTAACTTTTTTATGTGTTTGTTAAACAGTGTATATGCTGAATCAACTGCGGTTTGCCTTCTGGTATAAGTTATATAGAAGCATTTAGATACATTCAGTTCAAGCTTATGCATGCTGCAGTACCTTTCCAGCCTTTTTAAATCAGCTTGTAAGCGCTCAGTATCAGATTCATTATTTATGACTTTATGTATCTTCATGTCATCGGCATATAACAAAATATATGAGTTATGAAAGCAGCTCTGAATATCAGCGATAAATAGAGTAAATAGCAATGGTCCCAGGATCGAACCTTGAGGTACGCCCGAAGGGACCGTATACCATACAGAGGAGTACCCCTGAAGCACTACTGCCCGTGAGCGATTTTCCACATAGGAAGAAAACCACCGAAACAAGTCGCCGTGAATTCCTGCCGATAACAACTTCTGCAAGAGCACTTTGTGGTCTATTCGGTCAAAACACTTGCTGTAGTCCGTGTAAACCACGTCCACCTGCCCATGTTGCTCCATGCCCTGCGATATGAAGTCATGTGACAATATCAAAATGAAGGTGGCGGAACGCCCCATCAAAAATCCATGTTGACTGTCACAAATACCACCCTTTAAGGCAGAGTATACCTGTGTGTGTACAAGTCTCTCCAGTACCTTCGAGAAAATACATATTTTAGATATGGGCCTGTAGTTTTCTACATTTGACTTGTCCCCTTTTTTAAAAATGGGAGTGACGAATGCCGATTTCCATATCTGAATGAATATGGCGGTACGAAGTTCGCCGGCTCAGCTAGTCTTCACTACATAGTAGATAAAAAAATAGTAAAAACTAAAACCCAACTACGACAAAAAATGACGCTGAAAAAGTATAAAAAAAGTTTGAAAAGCCGTAGTCACACGTTGTTAAAGTGTTACGGTGCGTTTCTATATAACGTGTGACTACGGCTTTTCAAACTTTTTTAATACTTTTTCAGCGTCATTTTTTGTCGTAGTTGGGTTTTAGTTTTTACTTTTTTTTTATTTAAAATGTTTTGGTGCCGTTATTAATATATAATATATATTTGAAATGTACAAGTAACGCCCTTTCTAATGATACCAAACACGGCATATTTGTCTCAAATTAATTTTTTAATGCATTACTTCATGTCGGCTAGAGGGCGCCACATTAGATTCAGTGACACGTCATATAGCCTATAACCAGCGGATGATCAAGACGCTTCTAACGATACCTCATTTGTCCAGTTCTAATCAGTAGTTAAGGAGCTATGAGGGAACAAATGAACATACATACATACATACATAGCCTGTCAAAATCATAACCCTCCTTTGGCTTTGTCCTTATCCCTATGTATGCTTAAATCTTTAAAACTACGCAACGGATTTTGATGCGGGTTTCTTTAATAGATAGAGTGATTCAAGAGGAAGGCTTTTATGTATAATAAATGCATAATATAGTATGGAAACAATATTAATTTTCGAGGTTTCTAATGTAATGTAGCATATAAACACATTTTTTGCGTTTACATTGCAAACGCTGGTTGCACCATACGAGATAGATCAAAATAATGTACTACAGTATTGTACACCTTAAAAAGTACTACAAAAAAGTCTGCGACGGTATATCTCTATCTCTTAGGGATATCAACAACCATTTTTTATTCCTTTCTTTTTTACGAGAAATAATGGCTTATTTACGAAGTGATCTTAAGCAATACAGAATGAATCCTCATACAATTAAGTAAATTAAATACATTGTGCATTTAATATAGATCAAAATGGCATTTTACAGTAACTAATTTAAATGAATATATTCGAAGATATTACAGATTTAAAATGCACGAATCGTGTCGTCGACGGGGGCATCTGAAATCCACCCGTGCGAAGCCGGGGCGGGTCGCTAGTAGAATATAATTATAAAATAAGATGAAAAAAAGGTATGCACAGGTCATAGAACAAGTTAACCAATCTTAGAAAATAAATTGAGATGTACATAGATGTGCGCAGATACTTGTAGCACAGCAAAGTATAGTTTATCTCTAAGTAAGCAAAAATCTTCACGAATCAGTTATTGAGATGAGCTAAAATCCGAAAAATAAAATTTGTTACAATTACATTATCACATCAAATCAACAACTTTAATAGTTCACTGCTGTTTTTTTAGTAAGGAGGTTACATAACAATAATAAACGAGTGATGTTTTATCCTCACAATTAAATTCAAAAACAATATCGCCAAGTGCCAGAATATAAGTATGTAGTACTGAAACTTCTTACATTAATAAGAAATCCATCTCATAATAGTTATTGAACAATATTTAGATAACGCATTTCACATAGCAGTAAATGTATAATAATGTAACTCGATAATGTATTTGTATTGAGATCGAGAATTTCCCTCTGTCAGCCGGATTATTTCAGAGCCGCAACTGTCATGTCTACTCATTGCAACGTCATAATGAGGTCAGTATATTGCATTATTATCGTAGTGGAATATCTATAATATCATGTATCTATAAAATAGAATTGGTTTCTGTCTGTTCGTTGAAATTAATTTCTGTCGTTCCGCCCCAAGTTTGAAGAGAACGAAACCTTTATTCTAAAGGGTTTTGTTTAAACTCATAAAGTTTATCACCACAGAAAACAACTTCAACAAAGTTTCTTTGATTCTACGTTAACAGTGCCAATGTATTACGCTATGATAAATTTTAATGATTGTTGTAAATAAATTTCTAAAATATGCCTAAATCTATCTAGCTACTACAAACATTTTCTAAACGTCTGTTATTTTTTTAGGAATACTAGCTAATCCGGCAAACGTTGCATTACATTTAAAAAAAAATAGGGGTGGTCACCCTTATCATTTACGGGTATGAAAAATTGATGTAGGCCGATTCTCAGACCTACCCGATATGCACACAAAATTTCATAATAATCGGTCTAGCCGTTTCGGAGGAGTTTGGTAACAAACGAGAACTTTATAATATACTAGTTGTTGCCCGCGGCTCCGCCCGCGTATATTTCGGTTATCGCGGCAAATAGTAGTCTATGTGTTATTCTGATGTAGCTATATTACTGTAAAGTTTCATCTAAATTCATTCAGTAGTTTTTCGTGAAAGAGTAACAAACATCCATCCATCCATCCCACCATCCATCCACGCTTACAAACTTTCGCGTTTATAATATTAGTAGGACTTTACGCAAAACCATTCCCCTACGTTTTCTCTAACATATTCGAAAGTATGCTGTGTTTAAAGACTTAACTAAGTTTTATGTGCACTTTAATTAACGTCTAAAATCATTATAACGTTTTTACTATGCTATCACCATTAAGTTTACTATTTTAGTACACATATACGGAAACAGTAAAATTCGAACCAGAATGTACACTAAAACGGTTAGGAATTTAATACAACAGCATCTGGAATGCTCTGAGACTCTATAAATCGCAATTGATTCGCCAAATGGCGTCCTCAGCTTAGTCAGGGAGTCCGGGGTGACTTAGGCACAAAGAAAGAGGATTACTGCGTAATCTCGACGGGCGATGCCGAGACACGCGTCTCCGACTCGGGGCCACATTAAACCCACATTAGGCCTCCATCGATTACGACTTGACATTTTGTTACGTACAGGTTTCTTTACGATATCGTCCATTTTTCATGTACTATCCCGTTTTGTGCTTGCCTATATTGTAATGTTATTTTACACAATTTCAATTTACACATAAAATAAGTCATAGCATAGGCTGGTCATATATGTCGCAGAACCGATAACCGCTGTAATAAATGTGTTCTGGAGTCGAGACCGCGCCTTGGCAAAAGTAGTGCGGGATACCTTCTAAATAGATGGTGGGAGGACTTGAAACGGCAAAAAGTAGCAGGCCGGGCTCTGTGTTGTGCCTTGAAAAAGGCCTATGTCTAACAATGGACTGCAACGATGTTGATAATTTGCCAAGTAATAATCACAAATTTTAACAAAAAAAACCGACTTCAATCTGGACCAAATTTAAAGGAACAACTCAATAATCCCGTATGGTCCATACGGGAATATTGAGTTGTTGTTAATTTGTCGCGTACATACATAATGCAAATTGAAGACTTATATGGTTTTCTCATGGATGACATGTCAGAACTGGACCAAATTTAAATGGGACCATTCGGGAAGCACCAGCTTTCAAATAAAAAAAGAATCATCAAAATCGGTTCACCCAGTCCAAAGTTATGAGGTAACAAACATAAAAAAAAATACAGTCGAATTGAGAACCTCCTTCTTTTTTGAAGTCGGTTGAAAATGAAAATACTGACGTAACTATTAACATTTTACTATCTATAAGCCTTAGAAATATTACACAAACACACAGATTTCTCGACTTTCAACTCTAATATGCCACTACAATAATAAACAAGGAAGCTTTAACCTATCGCTTACCATATTAGACAATCGAATTGAATCAGAAAGAACACCGCTTGCCATTAAGGTTTATAGCTCTAACCACGAAGAGGCTTCGAACTAAATACTAGTTATTTAAAACCGCTGTTCCTAAAAGATTAGGTAATTCTAATCCTGGTCAATTGTGTGTCTATCAGAATTAATAAGGAGTCATAAGTCATAAAATAATTCCCAAGGATATCATATTTAAATTTCAAATTAATTTTAAGACAGATGTTCAACAACGAGGCGAGTTCATAACTAATGATGATGAAACTATTTTTTGATTAAGTACGTTACATCGTCTCAAAGAGGCAAAAGATAGAGGCAGCAAAATTAAGTTTCTACTAATAAATAAAGTTTTGGCTAGGTTTAACCTTGTAGACATCAGCAGTCTAATGGGATACAATTTTGTTGAAAAAAATTGTATCTTTGTCTATATTTTATGCTTTTGTAAAAATAGAGAAAATAAATATTCTATAGCAGTTTGAACTTCATGTTCTTAAGTTATTTAATAGTAACATCTAGAAGTAGGTATTTTCTTTAGTGAGCAGAATACCGCGTTAGTAAATAAGACTGACAGTCGGATATTTTAGGTAGTAGTAAGGTTTGCTGAGCTGAGCAGAGCTGTATCCAGAAGAAAAAAAACGCTATAATTGTCTACTAGATTATTCTGATCTCTGACAATCGAGTGGGCTATGTATGTCATTGTACTTCAAATACTTTGTACCAAATACAATTATACCAAAAAGAATGTTTTATTCAGTGTTACTTAGACAACTTTAACTTGATTAGACAGAAATCGTTGGGGCTTACAATACAGAATAATAATATAATCTTTGATCCGATATTGTCTGCAAACTCAATGTAATATAATTCATTACGATCTACTGACGGAGTTTCTTTGTTAAATATTATTTGTGTTCAAAGAAACTGAAACCATCTAATATTGACAAGATTCTAGGAACTCTGTATTGAGTTCATTAAAAGGTTTCAATTCATATAAGTATCAAAGGCTATAATACCATTGTTTATTGTTTTAGCAAGAATGCTTTTAACATTTTTTTTAATTTGTTTAACCAACCATGTGAAATTTACATTATTTATTAGTTTTGTTTTCTTTGAAGCCCAAAAAATATAAAATTATGATACATTAGGTATATATTTTTTGTTATGTCTGTCGAGTTTTTCTTTAAAACTACATGTTTTATATCAAGCCAGTGCCAGTATTCAAAGGTAATCACTGTGATCAGTATGGGTAAATGAAATTTCTTCAAAACTACTAAAAGGCAAGCAAATAATAGAAGACTTTATCGTATCTAAAAAGTGTTACTAATAATAATACCTACTATACTATGGCACTTTCGTACTGTAATATAACTTTATGTTGTCGATTTTTTAACCTATGAGACAATATATTTTATACTAGAACCTGATTTATTACACATTACACACAAATTTATGACTAAAGTCCTTACAACGTGATTATTTAACAATATTAGCCATTCACTTTTATCATCTGAGTATTAGTTCATTGTGTATCCTTTATCTACTTTTAGTGAAATAATTGTATTGCCATTCTTTATAATAATTACTCCAAGACATTCTCTTCATTATTATATTACAGAGCAAAAATAATATAGATTTATATAGTACTAGCTGACTCACGCAACCTCGTTTGCGTCCAAACTACCATCCCCCGTTTTAAACCCAAAAGGGGGTTGATTTCTAAAGATACATTATTAGTACACCTCCACACCATCTATAGAGCATACATTTTAAATTTCAAGTCTCTTACTTCAAAAACATAGGACTTTCATACAAACGTTCAACCCCCGTTTTACCCCCTTAGGGGTGGAGTTTCGTAAAATCCGTTCTTAGCGGATGTTTACACCCTATAAGGAATCAACCTGTTAAATTTCAAGTTTGTAGGTGTTATAGTTTCTGAGATTTCGTGATTAATAAGTGAGTGGTATTTCGCTTTTATATATATAGATAAAGGTTCAACTTTAGTTTTATTGCCGACCGTACAACTCTCGATCTGCTAATGAAGTACTTGTAAAGGTCTCACAATACAGATAATAAATTAATTATGCCTGACCTGTTTCTTGAACTTAACTATTAAATTATTATCGTGCGTTTGTGTACCTAAAGTTGCAAGACAAACACGGCTACGTTCAACGGTATTTCACCGTTGTAATGATATCTTCTAGTCTAGCTTAATGGGACATTATTTTATACGGCCCATACATAAATCTGATCAACTATTTGCTTACATTCTCTCCAGTTATGATTTTAGTGATAGTAACCTTTATTTAGATTCTGATGGAATATGCAAATAATTGTTGATAAAGGATGTAGTATTATCTAACTGATCATATAGCTAATGGTAATCTATACTAATATTATAAAGCTGCAGAGTTTGTTTGTTTGTTTGTTTGAACGCGCTAATCTCAGGAACCACTGGTCCGATTTAAAAAAATATTTCAGTGTTGGATAGTCCATTTATCGAGGAAGGCTATAGGCTATATTTTATTTTAAAAAAAATTAGAGATCCGTAAGAAAATTGCTATTTCATAACCCAAGGTATGAAATTGGAAACCTATTTTTACGTGCGCTGCAATAACTATTGACAATACAACAAAATAATGTATTACGGGTTTGTATGTCCCATTAAGATCTACAAAAAAGTCCGCGAGAGCGTATATCTAACTATCATGGTTTAGTCACAATAACCGCTTTTGTGTTCAAAAAAATTATTAAATCGTCTGAAGAAAGAGACTACGTTAAATGTGTATCGTAAAATTAATCCTTATCCAAATAAAGCATTATGTTATCAAGGGTATTTATGTAGAAGTAAAAAAAAAAACTTCGTTTAAAAAAACCGACTTCAAAAACTGAAAAGTATAAAATAACTTAATTTGTATGTGATACCTATTCATAGGTTTGAATTCGGCGCCAAGCCAAATGTAATAGTAGGTACCACACTCGCTTTATTTCGAGACGAACGTCAACGACGTCACCGACGCTTCGGTTGTTTTGTCCTACGCGAAGAGCAGCTATCCCGCTCAAGGTCACGCGCGGCGAGTCCTACTATTACATTTTGGCTCGGCACCGACTTCAGACCTATGAATAGGTAGCACATACAAATGAAGTTATTTTATACTTTTCAGTTTTTGAAGTCGGTTTTTTTAAACGAAGTTTTTTTTTTTTTCGCTTTTTAGTCTTTCTCAAGTCTCTCATCATCATTTTACCTAAATAACTTGAAAGAATACGACTAAAGGTAACATACAACATACTGTATAGAATAATAAACTTTATTGCAGGCGCTTACGTAAATTTGAGGGTTTCCTTCAATTTCCTTGGGATCCCATCATCAGATCCTGATATGGTGGCCATGGGACCACATGGGGAGCATACCCTTTCGAATACAAAAATAATTTTCAAAATCGGTCCACAATTGACGGAGTAATCAATGTACATATTATTAAAAAAAAAAAAAAACCGATGAAATTGAGAACCTCCTCCTTTTAGAAGTCGGTTAAATATTTATTTATTTATTTATTTATTACTTACTTACAATATCCTTACAGTGTTTTTGTTCCATACTTTTTGTTTCATCTCATTCGGACATTTAGTTTAGAAGTTATCACGAGTATAAAGCGCTAAGAGTTGGTACCTAACAATGAGTTATTTGCCAGAATTTTTGTCAACATAATACCTAATATTAATATTTATCCAAATAAATGTGTTGTTCATTATGAGTATTAGATCTTAGAAGAGTATAATAAATACATCTATACTATCATACCTATGATAAAATGCACGAAACCCGTAAAATATTTAAAACTAAATTAAAATGGTGTCGCAATAATCAAATCCAAATTAGACTAGATATATTAGCAGAAAGTCATAAATCTAAAGATTTTGGAAAGAGACGAACAAAATAAATCTCAAGCCGAATCTCCCAGTGAGTGTGGCGGGGCAGTGTAGCCCCTCTGATGTAGCCAATATGTTTATGAAACATTTTAAAGTTGATCCACCGTTGAAATTAGTCGCGCCGGCGTCTATGTCCGTGTCCGATGCTGGGGATATGGCCCCGGAGCTTAATTTAAAGTTTACCGCCAGGGAGATTGATACCCTTATCAAAAATATGGTTAGAGGAAGATCTCCGGGACATGATCACCTCGGCATCGAGCACCTCCGGTACGCAGGAGTACACTTGCCTAGAATACTAGCTATGTTTTATACACTGTGCATGGGTCATTCGTACCTACCCGATGATCTAATGAAAACACTAGTGGTACCAATTATAAAAAACAGAACTGGTGACGTGTCTGATCCTTGCAACTACAGACCGATCTCTTTAGCCACAATCACAGCTAAAGTGCTGGACTGTCTTCTTGATACACACATGGCGAGCCATATAACACTACATGACGCTCAATTTGGATTTAGACCTGGGCTGTCGACTGAGAGTGCCATTTTGTGTCTCAAGCAGACCGTGCAGTACTATACATCCAGAAAGACACCGGTCAACGCGTGTTTCCTTGATCTATCCAAGGCATTTGACCTGGTGTCGTATGATGTCCTGTGGGAAAAGCTGCATAAGGAAACAACAGTCGATACTGCAGCTATTTCTTTACTTAAGTATTGGTACAAAAATCAGATGAATTATGTCAGATGGGCGGGTGCTGTGTCTGACGTTTATAGAACGGAATGTGGGGTGCGACAGGGAGGGATTACCTCCCCGCGCCTTTTTAACCTGTATATTAACCGGTTGATCCTTGAACTCAGTAACACCAATGTCGGTTGCCATGTCGATGGCGTTTGCATTAACAATATCAGTTATCCTGATGACATGGTGTTGTTGAGTCCATCGATTGGCGCTCTCAGACAGCTCCTTAAACTATGTGAAGATTATGCGGTGGTGTATGGGCTTAGGTACAATGCTGGGAAGAGTGAGTTGCTCGTGTTTAAGGCTGGCACTAAATGCTACGCCAACATTCCGAACGTAACCATCTGTAATACTCCTCTAACGACAGTAACACGTTTTAAGTACCTGGGTCACTGGGTCACGGATAGTCCAAACGACGATGTGGACTTGGAGAGAGAGCGCAGGGCGTTGGCTGTCCGTTGTAATATGTTGATTCGCAGATTTGCGCGGTGTAGTAAACAAGTAAAAATAACTCTTTTCAGAGCTTACTGCACGTCATTTTACACGTGCAGTCTGTGGGTTAAATATACGCAGGGGGCATATAACGATCTGCGTGTCCAATACAATAATGCGTTCAGGATGCTGATGGGACTGCCGCGTTTTTGCAGCGCTTCCGGGATGTTTGCGGAGGCGAGGGTTGATGGTTTTCATGCCATCATTCGCAAACGAAGCGCCTCCTTACTTCATAGAGTGCGCAACAGTACTCACATCATTCTGAACGTATTTTGTGATAGATGGGATTGCCCAATGTTGGGACGCTGGATACGTTTACATACGTATACAGGGTCCTAATGTAAGCTTAAATTAGTGTAAGTACAATTTGCTTGTATGTTTATCTCACTTTACTAACCTTAGGTTAAGACTTTTATAACTAACAATACAATATGGATCTCGGTCCGAAATAAATGATTAATTAAAAAAAAAAAATTAATATATAAAGCTGAAGAGTTTGTTTAGTTTAGATGTGGCGGCCTCCACATACAGGGCAAACAACAACATAACATACTACAGCGCCATCTACCGAAGATACGTCAAACTACGGAGTAACGAAGGAAAACTAAGAAACTACCTACCAATCCTGAATCGCGCAGTAAAAGTTCTCGCGCTGATAATCATATATACAACATCCCAACATCAACCGTTGGGCAGTTGGCCCGCCAGGCATGATCACCTCGCCTGGTCGGAGAATCCTCCCTTTGTATTGGAGGGACATCTCACCGGTTCCCTCCACAGTTTGTTTGAATGCGCTAATCTCATGAACTACTGGTCCAATTTGAAAAATTCTTTCAGTGTTAGATAGCCCGTTTGTCGAGGAAGGCTATAGGCTATATATTATCATGCTAAGACCAATTGGAGCGGAGCACCAACGAAGAATGTTTCAAAAACGGGGGAAAATTATCACGCTACGGGCAATAGGAGACGCAAACGACGGGTCGTTGGTCAGCTAGTCTTTATATATATAATTCTTCTGTGAGTGTGTATGTCACTGAACTTATCGTGTATGTCACTGAACGTGTAGACAGGACAACGTCTGTCGGGTCCGCTAGTATTGATATAAAACTACACTGTCATTTATTTGAAGACTACGTCACTGTTATAAACTGTCATTGCAGTAAACGTTATGCGATAAAGAGGCTAACTTTGTTTATACTATTACATCTAATGTAACGACATGAATACAAAATGAAAAATCAATATATGTATTACTAGTTGTTGCCCGCGGCTCCGCCCGCGTATATGTCGGTTGTCGCAGCAAATAGTAGCCTATGTGTTATTATGATGTGTAAGCTATATTACTGTAAGGTTTTATCCAAATCCGTTCAGTTGTTTTTTCGTGAAAGAGTAACAAATATCCATCCATCCATACTTACAAACTTTCGCGTTTATAATATTAGTATAGATTGTAATGCTTGATTCAATAGACTTGGCAAATGACATGGCAATGGCAATGAAATGGCAAATGGCTAAATTGTGGCATAGGTTTGGTACAAAATCAGTCATGTTAAATGTGTGTTCACACAACACTTCCACCCTAATATTGACTGTCTACTCTGTACACGATTTAAAAAAAAAAATGTACTGTAACTGTTGATTATCTTTTTTGTTTTATTAATGGTTTTCTCAGAAGAGCACTAAACAAGAAACGTCAAAAGATCTGAATAACATTTACTGATACAGTCTATCCAAAAACATTCTTAATTACCTAATTTAAAGTCATTTTTGATTTATTATGTCTATATTGATTTAATCAAAATTCATATTTATAAAGGAAGAATGGTTTTACTCGGCGGGGGATCTTTGCCAAGGGGTAAACCGACCTTCCGCATTGGGTCATTAGTCGGGTATATCCGAAATACACACGTGTGTCTCGTTTATCGTTTTATAAATTGTAATAGCATCTTTAGTGTTGCCCATCACCTTTGTACATTTTTTGTACTCGTATGGTTTTATTTAGCTCTACTAATAGGTACATTAAATATAATCTGATGCACAAAGTCTGGTTTAAAAAAAGGTTCAGCTTGTACTATGAAAGTTATCTAACTTTGGCTGATAGAATACTTATTTACTTTTTTTTGTCCATACATACATACATAGAAATCATCTACCCATTTTATGATTTTTTCCACAATTAAAATATACTGTGTTTATATTTTTGCTATAAGTATATAGTAAGGTAAGTTTGCTGAATATCAAAAAAAACACTCAAGAGTAAGGAAGTAATCCTTAATAAAAATTAGACAGCTAAATATCGCATAAACCTTCATAATCCATGAACTATGTAGCTTGCAAAATGTAGTACTTCACAATGCCTAAACAGATACAGTGCGCACTTGACAGGCATGGCAACATTCTCAACACAAAGCAATGAAAGCGGCTTAGTTTAGAGAAAGGGGATTAGAGCATAATCTGAACTGAAGCGGTTGACATACGCCCGGGGCGCCACGCGTCCCACTCTATGGGTCTGTATCCACAGTAAATACGGCTACAGACTGTACACTGATGCTCTATAACTGCCATCGAAGTACGCAGCCATCAGCTGTTGAGTACATTGGTTTCTCTTTAAACCCAAGGAGTACTATGGGTGCCATTAGAATACGGTATTTTTCGATCCTTTCCAAAATCTGAAGATGTATCGGATATATTTTTGCATTCCTAAGGCTGGTGAGTAGTTTTCGCAGTTTTGTGCATTGTGCCACCTTCTAATTGCCAGTAAACACGTTTGTCTTAATCAATAAGTAAAATAAGAATCTCCTAAAAATCATCACGTTCATAGTATACTAAGAAATAAATAAATAAATAAATATTTCGGACATCTAACACACAACGCCATCTAGTCCCAAGCTAAGCAGAGCTTGTATTATGTGTACTAGACAACTGATACAAATACATATATACTTTTTTTTTTGTAAATACATGCATATTATACATAGAAAAAAACCAAACTCCGAAACAAATATTTGTAGATCACACAAACATTTGGTCCGACCCGGGAATCGAACCCGACACCTCATGATCAGCAGTCGCACACGCCAACCGCGAGACCAACGAGGCAGCAGAGGCAGCAAGATACTTAGATAAGGTCCTTAATGTACTAAATATTATGGAGGTTATTTATCTGATTTATATGTAAGCATAAAATGAACTTCGACATCAAGAATTTAGTAAAAGCTCTCCAACGTAAAGAATTATTTCGAATTCGCAGATTTTGATTAAAAATAATTGTGCTGAGCGCGATGTTACTTTCTTACTATACCAGCGGTACTATAGCCAGTCAAAGAAAGTTAACTCAATCAGTAGTTTGTCTACCAAGTTACTGATAGTTACTACTCATATCTTTAACCAAACAAAACCCCAAATGTAACTCATTACGTTCGACTATAGGTCTAGTTTTATCAGCAGTTCTCTTAGATTTCCTATTCACCCTCTATAGGTTGAGTAGGAAGTCAATATAGTAGTAGGGACTATTCCCTATAGGGTAAACTACCTTCATGTTATTTCCTAGTTAAACTTGTTTTCAATAATATTTACCTTATGACATGTTTAATCTGCGCTTTTCGTCCAATTCTGAAACAAACAAAAGTAATATTAAAATAATGTTTACACACTTTGAGAGAAGAAAGTACTCCCTATCTTGAAAATGTTGGCTCAATCTTGTTAAAACTCTTCAAATAGTAGCACAATTTCTCAAATTCTTCATGAAACGAGTAGACATCTTATATAAAAAAACTTGCACATTTTTCTATATTCGATGGCATACTAAGAAATAAAATTTATTTTACGACTGGTGATGTTATGAGTTATATGCCATGTGTACAGATTATTTATTTACCATTGAATTGAGCATGAAACACTGTGATTGATTGTTTGAATTAAATAATAAAAACTTAAAAATAATGTTAACTACTTAAGCGAGTTACAGATAATTACATTGTAGTTTATTGTAGAGTAGTTACCCTCTACGATAAACTATAATGTCATAAAACATACACTTGGTTCTAAATCAATCTTTATTGACACAACGGGACATAACTTTATTTCAGGGTGATCCTCTTCAACACAATAATGTTTATCCTCTACTCTATTTCTTAAGCAAGCACAATAAAAAAGCAATAAAAGTGACGATGTCAATATGACGAGGAAGGCATACGTCAACCGATTAAAGTTCAGTCACTGCGTGAGAGCTCGGCCAACAGTGTGGTCAATTGGCCGATAATAGACACCCACACCCACATGCGGGATTATTGACTTACAATAAACGTCACATATTTCTTAATAAGCGAATACCTCAAGCGATTGTAACAACCGACTGGACTAACTGTAGAGGTGTTGTTGAAGACAATACAGGTTGTTTCTCTTTTCTATTGCTAAATTTTGATTATAGCTTGGAACTATATGCTATAATTGACGATAAGAAGGTCTATAAGATCTATAAACTGTAAATACATTTATTGTATAAAATTATTAATATTATTACACCATTAATAGCAATGATATGTCAAACTAAACTAACTAAACTAGCTTTGTTCTAGTTTGATCTTAAAATATTTAAAAAAAAAAAAACTTATAATTTGTGCGTTGATAAAGTGGACAAGAAACAAAGGAACATTCTAATGTAATTTTCATGCTATTAAAAACAAATTACAATCCAATGTCGATGTCATGAAAATCTTAGTTAAGCTTAATATAAAAAAAAATTAACACTTCAAAAATATTCCTTTGTAGAATGATTAAAATCAATATCTCGCGAGAACACATACGTATAATATAATAACACAATGTTTGGCTTATCATTACACTCTACCTAGCGGGAATAAATTATGGTTTTCATAAAGGGATTTCGTGTTTATTTATGTGTCGTTTGATAACCTGTCACACACTGTATAATTATGACTGTGTTGCGGCACAATGATAGTTGTCTGATGATTATTTATTAATGTTTAACTGTTTTTATGAACTATCTATTGATGTTTTATAACGTACATTATTCTTTAAATACATCATTATAAAAGACTCACTATCTAATCATTTGTTTTAATAAATATTATTAATAATTTAACAGTAGTACGTCAATATCATTAACTTGAGATGAAATCAAATTAATTAATGGTAAACATAAATAAAGAATAGACTCCAATGCTCCTGGATTTGTTTTCTCACATTCGTGATCTGCCAATTTGGTTCTGACATGGGTACGAGTGATCTCTATCACCTTATTTCGGAAGGTCAAGTAATAATTACGGAAAAGTGAAGGCTATCACATTTTTCACCCATTAATTAAATTCACAATTTGTGATTTCTGTCTCTTCTTTCATTTAGTATGGATACGAATTTTAGGTGCTTTTGTGGCCTCCTGCCAGACGAAACAAGGAAGGTGAATGCTGATAACGAAAGGGTATCGGGCGAGAGAGTAAGGTTAAGAGATACCACAAGTCCGGAATGGTAAAACGTGACATAGTTTTAAATTAAAGTTAAGAGGCCAAAATTAAATGATAAATATATATTAGTAAATATGGGACATCTGACTCAGAGCCATATAACTTCAAACTAAGCAAAGCTTGTATTATGATAGCTAGATTGACAGAATACTTCAATACCTTTCTTTGTAAATACATACATAATTATATATAGAAAACACTGTGGGAGAGCCACGCTTCGGCATGCACGGGGCGGGCTGGATCGAAGTGATACCACGGCCTCACAGAAAACAGCGCCTGCGCCGTGTTTCACCGAGTGAGTGAGGATACCGGAGGCCCATACACCAACCCCTCCCCAATCCCTATCCCCATCCCTAAAGGCCAGCAACGCACTTGTGACGCCTTTGGTGTTGTGGGTGACCATGGGCGGCGGTAATCGCTTACCATCAGGCAATACGTCTGATCGTTTGCCCCTGATTCCATAAAGAAAAAATCCAAACTCTTAAACAAATGTTTGAAATTCATACCAACATTTGGTACGTCGATTAAATTCCGGTTGAACCACCACGCCCAGCAGTGTGCAACTGCTGGGCGTGGTCATTGGTCCCGCCACCACTGCGCCACCAAGGCAGTCTAAGGCAATTTAATATTTAGCTAAGTAGACATACACTCATTTATGCTACTTCAACTAAATCTAAAACAAAAAATAACTTTATTCCAAGCACCAACAGTACTGTAAATAAAAAACCTTTGAAACAGTTAAAACAGCAACAAGTTTCTTAAGCTCTGTATAGAAATTCCTCATTATATTATCTTTTACTTTGAAGAAATAAATCCGTTTGTCTATAGCTTGAATCATCGCTCAATTCAGATCGAAATCGGTTGGATTATTACATTACTCATCTGCTCAAAGTCCAGACGACACTTCATTAGCATTTTAAATTAAGTAATGAATTTACTTAGCGGACGACAGCCTAAGCTCTGAATTGTACAAACACAACCTAATACAGGTTTCAATCTAAAGCCTAATGAAACAATCATTAAAGATGATTTTTCTGTGCGCATTTAGATGAAAGTTAATAAGTAAGACAGTTTTTTAAATAATACCGAATTTAATCTAATTTTATAAAATTGTAAATCTTGCTAATTGCTAATAATACGCCGGAAAAATAAATTACAATCTTTTATCACACTTTAGTCAAATAATTTGCATTTAATTACCAGCACATCTACACAAATATTATAAATTCGAAAGTAACTCTGTCTGCCTATGTATCTGTCGGTCTTTTACGTTTTCACGACTAAAACACTACACTGATTTTAATGAGATATACAGGACACAGGCTACTTTGTACCGCGACATTCGACATACACATGGGCGGAGCTGCGGCCGAAAACTAGTCATAAATTTAATAGAAACTAAATTCTAAATTGAATAAATCTCCGGCAAAACAGACTGACCACGCCCATCAAATTAAAAAGTTGACGTACAATACACATACAACATACTTCAATAGACTTTATTCAGACTAATTTGTCGTAAAAAGCCACGTCTCCTGACTTACAGCCTTATAATTACGCTGGCGGTACATAGATAAAGCTTTTTTTAATTTCGTCGGGCTTATTCCAGTGAAGGTTAATCCCCGCCCACGCTGTGCGCGAGACTCTAATCGTTCATTTGGATTACGATTATGTAGACGAATATGCATGAGGACGTTATCGCACCATTGATTTTAAATGGGATAAGCCGTTGAAAATACTTATAGCAGTCTCACTGATCATCAATTACAAATAAGCTGGCGTGAATCATATTTATTAATCAACAGGTAATGCGGCTTTTGGACACCTGCTAGGTGGGGTAAGTTTACATAACCAGTTTATATAAGGGTGTCAGCCCAAAGCTAACTACCTATAATAGAATTAAAAATAATATATGGTAAAGGTTCAAATAGTACATAATATCACGTGATTGCTAACATCAACCAGATCCATTACGTTATTTTTCTGTAAACAAGTTGAAAGTTGTCTGTTGGTATTAATTTACATTACATAACAACTAAATATTTGCTATTAAATATACTTTATCGTTATCAGCTTTTAAAATTCAAAATAAGAAAGCAGTTTATTTCAAATATTTTTTAAATACAATGTTTTATTTTAAAAGTAGTTGTGACCGATCAACACCAAAAATGTTGGCCAAACTACTGAGGTGTCATCATGATTGAGGAGCGGAGGTGTGCTACAGGCGCGTCTATATTATTTAAAGGCCTTGCCTGAGTTATTACATTACAGTTTGCCTTACGATAAATAGTTATTTTATTTTGCAAAAAAATTAATGAAATTATGGTAGGTAACAAACTTTCATTGCACTGGGAGGGCGTATAAGGTAATGATGTTGATGATTAAAGAACGTCTAAGCATTTAAGTTGAACCACCATAGAATATATAAATAATTTATCAGACTTTTAACAATACAAAGATAATATCAATACTATTCATAACAATTTTAAATTAGGTAATAGATGATCTAGACATTTTTTTACGCGGGGAATGCTTTTCGCACCATATCCTTGTGGGAGTGGGACTCCTAGAAGGACCAGCGGCCTACTTCAGCAGTCGGGAGGAGCTCCAGGAACGCATTAGCGGCTTCTGGAGTCCCCCCTGACCTACCTCACGACTGAGGTACACCCCGGGGTGACCAGAGTCACCCCCGGGACGGGACACTGTCACGCCTCACACCGTTATACACAGCACTGCTGTGTCAAATTAAAACAAATATTTTACTAGAATAAAAAGTATTATGTAAGCTTCATTATAATAATTTATACTCTCGATTGTCGGCACTTGATGGAACTTGTTGCAATACATTCTAGAATCAAACTCACTTTTCGGGGAGAATTTCTTACACTGGCACACTGATATTTCTATGTACCCACAGTTGTTAGGTTTTAGATGTAAAAATATTTTATGTAACCATAACCTTTGAGAATGCCATAAGGCGAAACCGGTCAGGTGTAAAAATAAATTAAATAGTGGAATAAGTACAAGTGAGTTTGATTCTAGAATGTATTCATTATAATAGTATTATTATATTACATAGTTTTTTTTTATCATAATTTATATTCAAATGCTCAGGGCAGATTTATTACACAAAATTAGCATATTTATGACTTCCTTTACACACTAATGATTTTAGATGGCTAACACTTTATTTGTTCATATTGAATTAAGTAGTCATTATTATATAGAAACAATAAAAAAAAACTTTGCACATTCGCCGGGTACGTGTTCAATATTACCATTAAAATATCAAAAGCACAAGTACTGTACAAGTGACTTACTATAAATAAATAAATCAAGGTATGTAGTCTGTTCATAAACAAAAGAGATTTTCCAGTTTAGACAGAGTATATATGCAAAGCAAAGATAGTATTAAAAACTTTGAAATTTTTCAAACATTACATCAACAATTTAGATTTTACTTTTTTAAAGAAAGCGGTGCTTAAAATATGCAAATAATAGAACTTAAGTTCTTATAATATATATTCACGACTTCAAAATAGCTCTCAGTTGCTTTTAAACCTTTTCAGTGTCTTATCGCGCAAGCAACATTCAAGTGAATAACATGTAGAGCGCTGGGTTGCGAATTTATCTAAATAAATTAATGCTAATTCGGCTTCATTAAGGTACAAATTTTTGGCTTCGTCTTTTGCCTCTGTAGTAATTACTATGGAAATTGTCGTTAGTATTTTAATGTAGTACATTTTCCCTACGTAAATATTGTTTCTCTTTAGTTTAAAATTATTTTACCTAACAACAGCGAGTAACTTAGCGAGGCGTTTTAATAATGTTTAGAACGGTTATATTTTTTACAAGACTTGGCGGTTTTGTTTATCTTTTGCATTTAAAGATAATTATATTGTCACTTTAGACAGAATTAGACATAACTCAGATAATAAGATCAATCTGAAAGTTTGTAATCGAACAAGCGAGCTTTTAGCTTCCGATTTACGATTGGGAAACAATACAATATTATTAATCTTACCTATATATAAAAATCAATTGCTGTTCGTTGGTCTTGCTAAAACTCGAGAATGACTGGGCCGATGAAGCTCATTTTGGTTTTGAAATGTTTGTCGTAGTCCAGGGAAGGTTTAAACGGTAAAAAAAAAAAAAATTAAAATCCAAATATCACGTGTACGAAGTAGCTAATAGTACTAGTTAATAGTATAAATGTTAATGGCGTTAAGAAATAAATGAAGTGTCTGATAACCTATAAATTTTAATGTAATAGGAATAAGAGTCTTCATACTTAAAAAGCTTTTTTTAGATTTTTGTAAACTTTCCGAGCTAAAAAGTCAAAATCACAAATAACATATTTTCATGTTTTATATTTCAATAATTTTGACAGATTACTTTACATTATTGCTATCTTTGTCTAGAAATAACTTAATCGTAAGTTACAACCTCAGAATCTTCATTATTTGAATTGAATAATTGTGCCACTTCATTTATCTTGCCAGGCCGACGTCAGAAGCAGGTCCAAAGTACAAAGGGCTGGCTATATGTGAACCTCGAGGGCGCTGACAATAGCAAAGAGTATCTCACAATAAGAGGTCTAAAATTTCATCGTGTCTCAGTAAAGTAATGAATTGGCTCCATTATTTAGGTTGTCAAGCTGCAAACGACGGATGTGGAGTCGATCGTATCTGCAACCGATGATAAGTACTGAATGAGAGCAATCTAATTTTGTATTTGATTTGTTCGATAAGAAAAGTCTTGCGTTTGATTGTTATATGTAGAAATACACTATGATTTTTGAGTGACGGTAAGGAGAACTGTCATCACTATTTTTAATTTCCTCATAAATATGAAAAGTATACAAATAAAATAAACTTCACAGTTTAATTGAATGTTTTATTGCGAAACATGTATGCATATTCAAGTACCGAATAAGTATGTAGGGAAGTGTTATGTAAACTTGTAAGAAAAATCAATATAAGTCAGGAATTTTTAAATTAGTTTTACTTTATTCAATTACATTTTAACCGCCATCAGTTTTAAAAAATATAAATAAATGATTTTGTTTTGCTAAACACTGGAAATAAGGGGTATTAAGTGAAATTATCGGGTATAAGCAATCTTCGAGAATCGGATAATTATCATGAAGTAGAAGATAACAATCATGGATATTTGCACACCTGCTAAAGTTTTTTGTACACATTGAGAATGTATACTAAAGTATTCAACAATTTGAATACATGGTCACACAAAGGGACATTAGCCACCTTTCGTTCAGAAAAAAATACTACACATTTCCGAAGAATAACCGAACAGATTGATTAATGGTATATCTAACATTCGTATTGGCAAAGCTAAAATACTATAATTATCTAAACAACAAAGACTATACAATTAACAAAATATATTTCCAGCTAAACAAGTTCTTTAAATAATTGAACTTAAAACTTATCTTAATCACGACTCATCGTAAGGCTTAGGCCTAATCCGAAAACTTCATAAACCGTTTAAATCCATCCAAGTGCTGCAAGAACTTAGACTAAATATTTTATAAATGTAATAAAATAATCCGATCGTCCGTTTCCCTGACTACGGCGAAGTAAAAAAAGCGGCCAAGTGCGAGTCGGACTCGCCCATGAAGGGTTCCACGGCAGCAAGTAACATAATATAATTTTTATTTTATTTTTATATTTGTGTTGATTGAATGAAAGGTGAATTGCAGTTTACGATTTATGACGTATTAAAAAAAAAACTACTTACTAGATTTCGTTCAAACCAATTTTCGTTGGAAGTTTACATGGTGATGTACATCATATATTTTTTTAGATTCATCATTCTCTTATTTTAGAAGTTAAAGGGGGGGGGGGACGCTCATTTTACCACTTTGGAAGTGTCTTTCGCGCAACCTATTCAGTTTAGAAAAAAATGATATTAGAAACCTCAATATCATTTTCGAAGACCTATCCATAGATGTGGTATCTATGGATATTCGTTTGATGAAAAATTTTTTTTTGAGTTTCAGTTCTAAGTATTTTATTTATTGTTTTTTTTTTTATTTTTGTGTAAAAATCTTAAAGCGGTTCACAGAATACATCTACTTACCAAGTTTCAACATTATAGGTCTAATAGTTTCGAAAAAAAGTGGCTGTGACATACGGACGGACAGACAGACAGACATGACGAACCTATAAGGGTTCCGTTTTTTGCCTTTGGCACGGAACCCTAAAAATAGGGTAATATTTTTGGCAGACTATGTATGTTTCAACATTCCGCCGTGGCAACTACTACTGAAGCGATTTTAATGAATGAGGAGTCAATTTAAGATTCGATTTCAATTTTAATGAATGAGATTAATGGTCCAGGTGACATAGGCTATATACATTTTGTTAAAAGCTTTTACGTAGTCGGGTTATAGTTTTTAAAACTGTTTCTTGATTCAATCTGCGATTTATACCGATATGCTTTATGTATCGTCGGTCACATTGTTTATTCGTCTAGCCACTGATCTACCAATCTGTTATTAGGAATAATAGTTTTGATTTAATTAGTTGACAAACAAAGACATTTATTGTATCTGAAACTTAACATAACAAAACTGTGAGAATATATGTTTTTTGTTACTCCTGAGACGATTTAGTTGTCTTAGAATTGAGTCTTGATTAAATGGTCATAGATAACAATGTTTATCTTTTTGTCTTCCTTGCTATTTCTATGTTTTGTTTTTTTATTACATCTTGGCTTTAAATACTGAAAACGAAAGTTTTTATATTAATCGAAAAGATAGTTGTGCTGTTTCGTAAAGTTTAAACGAAAATAGAAAATTTTAGATTTAATTACTGGAATGGAAATTCATGCATACAATGTGGAGATTATACTGAAAAGAATCTATGTTCTTAGTATAACTAAAAGCAAATATGATGGAAAATGTTCTAAAGTATCTAAAGGAACGTCTCGAATGCTGTCTGAGTGTTATTCTTACGTTAACTTTTTTAATTTTCGCTTGAAAAATATATTTATCACGTTTTATGTAGTATACATATGTTACAGCACGAAATCTATGTGAAATAGACATGTGTCTTTTAACACATCTAATTTATTTATGCCTATTTCTATTGTTATAGTTTTCTTTAAATACATGTCTTTTTAAATAAAACGCTGTTTACCCATGCCCTTGAGTATATTCCATATTTCCTGCAATGAATGTTGTATTATTACATAAAACGTCCACTAACTAAGGCTTTTATATCCCCTACGTGTAACATTAGGCTCAGCATGACGTAATTACATCAATAAGAGCCATGTTTGTCGGCCCGCACCTGTGATTACCGACTTTTTCCATAATTAATGGTGTGTTTTTACCTCGCTTATCTTATCATTTTAATAATGTGAGATATCTTAAGGCCTGTTTCACCACTTAAAGATATCTTGAAGATAATGCTTCGTGTTATTTTTTTAAAGCCTTATTTGTATATATCAGTGATGAGCCGGACAAATTGAATGTCATTAATAGCCCAGGCCGCAAATATCCTTTGAATTTATTGATGTTGAACAATCAGAAAGAATAAATTATTTAGATTATACCCTAATGATTGCAAGCTTTTTGAACTCATAAATTGATTGTTGTTTGATAATATTATTTTTTGATCATTTATTGTGTAGATAAAGGTAAATTCGCTATTGATTGTGATATACTAATGATTAGGTACATAATTAGTATTATTTAAAGATTATACATAAAATATATATTTTAGGTAAGTAAGGCTGATCATGATGATGATGACATATTAAATCAACCTGTCATCATCCACTGCTGAACGAAGGCCTAAAATAAAATATTAAAAAAAAACTTCGTTTAAAAAACCGACTTCAAAAACTAAAAAGTATCAAATAACTTAATTTGTATGTGCTACCTATTCATAGGTTTGAAGTAAGTGCCAAGCCAAATGTAATAGTAGGTACCACACTCGCTATATTTCGAGACGAACGTCAACGACGACACCGACGCTTCGGTTGTTTTGTTCCACGCGAAGAGCAGCTATCCCGCTCAAGGTCACGCGCGGCGAGTACGGTACCTACTATTACATTTTGGCTTGGCACCGACTTCAAACCTATGAATAGGTAGCACATACAAATTAAGTTATTTGATACTTTTTAGTTTTTGAAGTCGGTTTTTTTAAACGAAGTTTTTTTTTATTTTCCACTTTTTAGTCTTTCTCAAGTCTCTCATCATCATTTCACATAAATAACTTGAAAGAATACGACTAAAGGTAACATACATACTGTATAGAATGGAAAGGACTTCAGATAATCAGTCGGTTAATGAGTATTAACATAATACCAACCTATTTGGTAGGTTACTAGATATTAGGAGTACTAAAATATTTTTATTAAAAGCTAAGTGTTAGTTGATTTAATGGGTCCCGCTCTAGTCGGCACGTCTTGATAAAAACAATGGATGTTATCAGTGCCATTATCCTCAAAACGTTCTTAATCCCAGTAATCAATCATATTTTACATTATAGCACAATGCGTACGAGTTCTTGGGAAACTTAACTTAAAATAAGTAAGTAAGTACCAATACGACCTTCAAACCTTCAAGAAAAGAGCGTAGGTACTCCTTTTTAAAAGGCTGCACTTGTGACGCCTCCGGTATTGCGGGTGTCCATGGGCGGCGGTAATCGCTTACCATCAGGCGATACGTATACGTATTCCATAAAAAATGTAAGTTTTCCAATAATTATAAAATAAACAGATTAATATGAAACAATATTTTTTAAAACATATTTGCAAGTTTTCTAACGTGCCCTGATACAGTGTTTTCATCCATATGTATACGAGTATACATTACAGTAAAATTCTAGAAAATACCTGGTATGTACTTACTAGAATTTTACTGGTCACCGCTACACCAAAAACGCGTGACAAGCCGTAATAATGTCACTTTATTTCAATTACAGCTCAAAGTAAGGTATAAATGAAATACCCCTACGTGACTGAACCCTGGCCTTTTCCGAATTATTTGCTGAAATAGAGAACAACGCGACTAATGTACGTATAGATGTGTGAACGGTTCTTGAACTCAAGATAAAATTTCTAATTATAATGCTTTCGATTTATAGCTCTGACAGTTTAGTATTGTGTCCAATCATAATATTTCCTGTTCTTATAATATTGATTATTACTGTTAATTTGTTTATGTAAAATGTTGGTGTTATAAAGTAAAATAAAAAGATTTCTAAATAACAATTATCATGAGTTTAATCTAGATAACTGTTACTTATAGAAATCAATGTGTTAGTTCAAATGTTGGTCAATCATGAATGCAAGGTTAAAGTCAGTGCACTAGGACAAATTGGAAAAACAGTATTGTTTATAAATATATTTATTACAAAATACCCTAGCCAATTAACTTTATTTGCTTTTATAGAAAAATCGAATTTAAACATGGTTTGACTAACTGGAACTTTTGAATATTAAACGTTCTACATGTAAATGTGAACATCTTGTAAGAATTTCAAAACATTTAGATGTATTTTTTTTCTCAGACAATACATCGGTATGTACGCAAATATGTACGAATAAACATGGATAGCCAGCTATAGCTAACAATCGGATACCGGAGGCCCATACCCCACCCCAACCCCTCCCCCTATCCCCCAAAGACCGGCAACGCACTTGTGACGCCTCTGGTATTGCGGGTGTCCATGGGCGGCGGTAATCGCTTACCGTCAGGCGATACGTCTGCTCGTTTGCCCCCTATTTTATTTAAAAAAACTATGTTTTTCAGTAATCAGTGTCTATCTTTCTAGGGAGAAGCCTATGTCCAGAAGTGGACTGTTAAAGGCTGATGATGACTCAATTATTAAAGGGAGTTAATGAGAGAAAAATAGCATTAAAATTCTAAGAATCAATTATTACTCAGTCGAAAAACTTAATAGTAAATACATTCAACAACAATTTTTTTACGTATGACCTCCTGAATAACGTAGAATTTATCGTAGGAAAATTTAAAGTAGTCATCGGAAATATAACGAATTGCATCTGGATACTTTCGATACAGGAAATGTATCGCATCGGGGATTCCAAACCTGATTAACATATTCCAATATACAGCGTATGATTGCAAAGCATAGAATTTCGAACATTTTGTCATGCTTAATCATATTTGCCTTAATAATCTTAGTGGCTGAAGGTTTTAGTATTTAACTTGTATATTTGTAGGTGGAATCCATATTCATAATGAATTCTGAAAATACGTCATTACAAACAAATAACAAATGAAAATCGTGAAAGTCAATTTGACGTCACTTTTATTCAATTAACCTTTGTAATTAATTAAGTTAAGCTATTGCGCTCTTAGTTTGAACCAAATAATGTAGTCGCATTAGATCACTTTGATTTGAAACCTGTCTTGTGCAGGTGACAACGTCTTAAGCAAATCTGAAGCATTTGAAAAGCGTACTGTCTCATTTCTCCAAATGTTTTTCATTATTGCTCGATAATAAAGGCTCGAAAACGCTTGAGTGCCCCAAGCCTTTTGAAGCAAAATTACCAAATTCAATTTAGTCAAATTATTTTGTTAACTAATAAACAAGATCTTTTGTGGAACTGAATTTAAATTATATGTATTTAAAAATTAAAGTTTTTTAAGTTTAAATGTATAAAATAATTGTTAACATTATCTTTTTCTAATAAAATTACTACAATAACTCAACATATAACAGGTGTGTGTGTATAGGTGAGGCTAATGCATTGCGTAAGTTAATCTCACAACAATAACATAAGCAACATAATAGCGTAAAGACTCGGGGTAGGGTGACATCGTAATTTACTACGTCATGTATTGCGTATCTCGGATATACTGCGTGACGAGAAAGGAAATGCCACTCGATTTATTTCATTTTATTTATTTATTACTCTCATTCATACTAACATAAATACGTGTAAATTGTCCTGTACACATTGTATCAGGGTGCAACATTACAAGAAAAATTATGTTTAGGATACGATGGAAATAAAATATGATGTGCGTAAAATTAAGAAAAAGTTGTCCAAATAATATTTGCATCCTTTTTCTTACTCGGGGTATGCTTTTATATTGGCGTACCTACGTTCAGCAGTGATAAGCATATCGGATACAGGGGGTGCCGGATTATTGGGGGTTTACTGTATTTTGTTTATCTTCATCGTCATCAACATTTAACAGCTCACTACTGAACCTAACCCTCTCATTAGAATGGAGGTTTTTCCCTTCTATATCACACTGAACAAACCGGCCGATATATAGCTTAGGGTGATAAGTTTTTCTACTCCTTAAGGCCGACACACACGTTCAAATATACTTGCGCAAGTCCAGACTGTTTTGTCTGTCTGTCTCTGTCACGCACGTCTCTGTCAGCCTATGACCACGGCCAGTGCAACCTGATCAAAACGTCAGGCAAATCAGAGGTAAGTAATATCTTTAAATAAGTGATCGCGTTAATTCCCGTAAACATATTAATTATTACAGACAGACGGACTTGCGCAACTTGAACGTGTGTGTCGGCCTTTAATGTGCTGTTGTCCTGCTTAGTTAACTCCCTTAGTCGGTTTTTACGATCCCCACGGGATTTATAGAAGCGGTGATAAAAGTTGTACTATATTCTTTTTATATTTAGGAAATAAAAATATGAGTATCAATTATCTTACCTTTTTTATGTAATTCTTGTACTGACTTTATGTAAATGGCTCAAAAGCCTTGACTATGATGTAGCAGAGAGTTTATTGGTTTCAATGCGCTACACACACACACATACACACACACACACATGACTCAAATATATATCCTATGCTTACCCTAGTATTTTATCTCATCATTCATTGATTGTGTCATTCGTGTTGCACTTGGTCTAATAATGAGCCTGTTCTATAATTCCGTTGGGGGCCCAGTGACCCGTAATACAGGTATTCCAATACCTATCTCTGGCACTAGTCTGTTGTAAATATGTATTTTTACGTTAAGCATCTACCCTATACCGCATTAAGTTTAGCCCTACCAAAATGACTTCACTGTGCCTGATGGATAGCTTAAGCAGAATCCAACAGTGTTGCTCATCACCATACTCATTGCCAATGCAGACAATGCAACAATGCAGCATGGTGACCCACACCATGGCGGCCTAGTGATGCTTCTGCATCATTGGGCCTCCGGTCTTGCAATCACCAACGAAACACGACAGCACGAATGCTGTCATTTTACGTTGATTTTCTGTGCGAGGGTATTACCGCCCCGGTCGAGCCGGCCCATTCGTGCTGATATCTGTGATGAGCAAAATAAAGACTATTATTATTCTCCCCTTGTATTTTTTTTGTATACTTAACTTATCGCGATTTGTTTTTCCTATTAAGACAAAACTTGTGCGAGCTTACTTGGATCGCTATACTGGTATTCGAGAGATCATTCTCCATTTTTACCTCGATTGTATTGTTGTGTTATATACATGTATATTCGTAAATAAATTATACGCAAATATTAAAAGAATATTATCTAATAAAGAAATAATTGGATAACATTCAAGTCTATTCAATCAACGGTTTTTAAACCTTTATTTTCATTCACTTTTAATTTATAGAGGAGACCACAATACAGTTAATAAAATACAGAATGTCAAAATGCTTTTTATAAAAATTTATTAATACCTCGGTCACTGTTCAAATTAAATATGTTAATTCAACAAGAAATCTATAATTCTTTCAAATCAATTTTCTTATGCCAAATGTTACGTGAATTTGGTTCATTAATTTATAATTTACATATTTAAATGGATAAAGATTGGATTTAGTGATAAGATGAAATGGTTATTCGTTTTTGTGGATATAAATTTATTCTCAATGGTATTTTTACTTTCTTTCGCATGGGAACTACCTGGGTGCCACCCGCTGAGGGCACGGCAATGTGATTATGATGGGTGCACATATGCAACGTAACGGGCCTAGAAGAAACATATTCAACCTTGAGTTAATGTGTCTACTTTTTTGTGGTAATTGGTGTTGGCAATGGTTATAATAATATGCTAAGTATTTACATACGGTTTTACTCGATCCAGCAAACATGTCGAGTAATAACCACGGCACGGGCTTTCGTCCACACATTCGTCGATCGATCGAGTGACGCATCTTTTGGCTCCCCGTTCAGTATTCACCGAACCGTTCGAGCCAAATGATGTGACAAAGAAGACAGTGGCTACATTTAGCAAGTCTAGCAATTCTTAATTATAAAAGCATTAAAGAAAATGTAAAGGAGAAACGCGAAAGGAGATCAAGCCATAGATCCGGCTCAATGCGAGACTTCGAGTTGTGAGTATTGCGGTTCACACGTTAATTTTTACTCATTTTGGAGTTAAACTATCGAGTAATACCGTATGTGAGTACGGAACAATAAATAGCAAGCAACATCAGCAGCAAGCTACAGCTGAGCCACAAATAAAATCAATCATTTTTTTAATCTACAATATACTCGTATACTAGCACACACCTCACACTTACCATTTCTCCTTTCTAAGGAGAGGCCTATATCCAGAAGTGGACTATTACAGGCCGTTGATGTGATACACTTACACTTCCATCCCATATTTCGCTGTAGAAAAATTAATAAACATAAAATTTATTTTGGTTGGAGTGGTTGGTGGTTCGGAGGACTGTGGCGAGTTCCGCAGGGAGGATAAAAATGGAGAGCGACCCACGACACCCCATGTACGGCTACACCCTGCCCCAACAGAGACTAAAGAGCCTTAGGAGTTTTGGGAAATGTGTCGACCCATTGACCTTGGGCCCATCTCAAGCGAGGTGAAAATTGTGGAGCGACAGCGTGTCATAGCCGGAGACATTTGTGGTGCCGGCTGAGTGCCTACCGCCTGGACACGAATTACGTGGCCGACCTGGAGGTCCTTAAACAGACTTTGGACTCAGGTCGGCCGGAGCAAGGAAAATATGTCGAGGTGGGGATTTGCGGACGGAGACAACCTGGGCTGTTTATGCGGTGAAACCCAAACGATGTCCCACTTTACATCGTGCCCTGCCTGCCCGGACACCTGCACGAGGAAGGATATGATGGCTGCCACTGACAATGCAGTCAGAGTGGCCGCGTTCTGGTCTGCTAAGATCTAACTACACTGACACGAAAATTTTGCCGTCGAAACGGTAAGAAGAAGAATTTATCTTACAAATTATTAAAAAATAACGCAAATTCTCATACATACAAATCTTTATCATAAACGAGACTCGATCCTGCTGAAAGTTAAATATTCCACAGCTGGTTTCGCATAAGTTGTCAAATTTCGATTCTTTCATATGTAGTTTAAGAAAATATTCATTTTAACTTATTTAATTTTATATGATAGTATACTCAACGCGTAACATATGGCACTTAAATATTTGTTTTTCATAATAATTCTAAAGTACGAAAGAATATCTTGAGAACCCGTATATTTGTGGAGTTAGAGTGTTCTTGAAATCCATTTCTGGACAAAGAATCATACTTTCAAAACCAATAAAATAATGTATCATGTTATTTTTTAAAAGAAAAATAATGTACACAATACAATTACGCTAAGAAGTTTGAGAGAAAAATATAATCATCGCATGATTTGTACAGACACGGCCTAGGTTCTAAGAACCTTTGTTTCCCGAGACTAATTATAGATATATGCCGTTCAGCAAATAAGTTAAGACAGTATAGGTCATCATTCTTGTAAGGGCTTTAGTGCTTGTCTGGAGTATACATACGAAGAATTTCTAAAGAAAAATTATAATTTCACAAAAAGTGATACCAATATTCATTAATCTAACACATCCCTAATCCGATGTTGACACATTTTACAATTTTAGAGCCTTTTTTGAGATTTGATCATTACAATGCATATGAACATTCATAATTATACTTCCTTTTGAGTGTGTCATTATGCAGAGTCATATACTAAAAAATGCAGTAAGGTTGCATGCAAATTCCATTTTAGTATAATAAAAATCAACTAGGTAAATATAAATGATTCACGGAGTACTAAGTGGCTTTATCTGAACGTTTGTACATAGTAAGTGAAAGAGCTGAATGTGTACTGATAAATCGTGACCTCGTTTTACATTCCCCTAAGCGAACGATTCAATGCGAGCCAATAATAAAGTATGAGCCACTCATCCACCTTCGGCGGCCCTTCAATCTTTGAGCTCCGCAATGACGAAACAAAATGAAAGGAGAATTATTATTTCCCACGTCTGTGTATATTTATCCGCTCCAGGTAGTCATTTTATTTCACAATAACACAAATGATTTAAAACTACCTTTGTTTACATTACCTTTGAATCTGCAACCTATTTTTAAACGCGAAAAAGAAGACGATCGTAGTTCGCACTTTGGAAACCGGAAAAACTTTTATTTGCGGTTAAGGGTAGTAAAGACGAAATCAAAAGCAGTGACAATATTTGCATGAAAGAACTTTGACGAAAATATCTGAAATATTGCTACGTACACAAGATCATCAACTACCACTGTTGAACGATCCTATGTAAATATATGCTTTTTAATAGGTATATGTAAATGGAAGTGAAAATCTTTTTTTATATTTTCATTTTGCAACCGTTTTTTACGAAAGCTGAGGACGGCTCAATTTATTCAATATTCTCAGTTTTTTAAATTGCGAAGTACATATATCTAATAATGTAACCCGAACAAAAAGTTTACTTTTTTGGAAAATTCGGTATCCGTTTTTAAGGAAAACGTGTGTACTGGCAAAATTTGTCTCCCACTCACGTAGTGTAGAATTCGGGTATGTTAGACATCCGTAATGCGTTGGTTTTTACATATAACTAACTATATTCACGGCGCTCTTTTACAAAATAAATAGAAGAAAATTATTCAAATAGAATATAGATGGTTAAATTTTTATATACCTCGTCCCTTCTCAGCTACGTAATAAGAGACAGTTCGGCATTCGAAATTATGTGAACACGATTAATGGTATAAAAAATGATTTCGTAAAATTTAAATGAAATCTTAGACAGTAATTGTTTAAAATTGCGTCTACGAGTTTGTTTACTTAAGAAATTCCTTTGTGATGTTATGAAATGAATTATAATTTACCAACCCCTCGCGTCAGGGGTTGTCGAGACGCGCCCAAATCAGACAAGAAGGGTCAACTTCGTAGGGGAAAATCTTGTGTACAGCAAAAACTCGAGGTGGGCTCACTATCAGCTTATGAAAGTCTACTTTAGCACTTTTTGTTCACTCTTTGATGTGAGGAAATACAATTTTATACGAACATTCCAAGAATTCACTCAATGTTATTTACGTGGTCTTTGAATAAAACCTTTTTATTACCGGTAAAAACTAAGTAGGCCAAATATCTATTATTTATGTTCGTTGCCTCAATTTACTGGAATTTATATATTTATGACCTCATAGAAAAATGATCGTTTAATTATTGTTTATCGGTTGGTCACCGGGGAATACGAGTATATGAAAGATGTACCTCAAACATCGTACTTATTTGTGTTGTTTACAACATAAAAAACAAAATATATTATGTACTTATGTAATCTAGCAAGATTTCGCTTTTGTAATAGGCTTCTAGAATCATATAGTCTTTCGTTGTTTTCTAAATATAATACATTTTTAAATGTATCCTTCCTACTAATATTATAAACGCGTACGTTTGTAAGTATGGATGGATGTTTGTTACTCTTTCACGCAAAAACTACTGAATGGATTTAGATGAAACTTTACAGTAATATAGCTTATACAGCAGAATAACACATAGGCTACTATTTGCCGCGATAACCGACATATACGCGGGCGGAGCCGCGGGCAACAACTAGTTTTCTATAAATTTGTTATTGTTACAGGTTTTCTAGTTTAAACTATTTGAAATCGTATTATTGAGCAGTGTTATAACCTCGTTGGTCTAGCGGCTAGCGTAAGCTACTGCAGATAAAGAGGTCTCGGGTTCGATTCCTGGGTCAGACTGCTGTTGAGTTTTTCTTACAAGAAATTCTTAACAGCAGTCCGGTTGTCATGAACACCTATGACAATCGTTATAGGGAAGCCAGTGCCCTCAAATATACTGATAACTAGTTCAACCTTCGAATTCAGTTCACCCTCAGGGTTGCGGAGGTCTGATGCCAGTCGCTCCGTGGAAAAACGTGATATTCAGGTAAAACCGGTTGAACTAGTAGCCGACCCTAATTAATCTTGGGAATAATAAAGGCTAGGAAGATGAAGAAGAGTAATAACGAAATAAACGTGATCCGATATTTAGTTTGAAGTTACTAATCTCGAATCTATAACAGAAGATGGCTTGATAACCATCTTAACGGTGAGTCGGCTTACAAAATTCAAACATTAGTTGTAATTAAAGGTTCTTGAACACATTTGACGGCAGTTAAAGCCGATGGTGATTGCGATACGAACAAAACGCTTCCTGGCTCACGTCTCAGTGCTCACGATAATTATGATCTAGTGTGTACTGGCCTTAGATTGAAAGTAGATTACGTATGATTAACAACAGACGGTTGTTGGTTTTACGAAAACAATACGACTGATATTCGTTCTTTATCGCTTACGTATGGTATGTCAACGACACATTCACGAATAAATGATTAATAACATTAAGTTGCTTGCTTCAGAACCTTGTACCGATGTAATGTTATAACATTTATATCTTCTATGTCCATTTCTTCACCGAACTCATTAACATTTCTATATTACACGAATGTTGAGAGAAAACCGTATGTACAAATTTAGTACATAAAGTTTATTAATAAAGTGTTCATATGAAAAGTGTAACGGTATTTGTTACTGTCGGTAAACTGAGTGCACGAAATTTTTGAAAACTTGTCTCTGATAATATACTCTCTGCTTTATACGTGGAAGGTTAGTTCGGTAGTTTGCAATTGCCCAGCAACAGTTCGCCCTAAAACTACTTCTTAATGTAAAAATATTATATGTATTACCTTAAATAAGAAAATTATTTATATCAATATTAACTTTTTAAGTAAGACTGCACGTTCTAAATTACCCAAATAGTTTCGAAATTCTGAGGTTATTTGAGCTTTAAAAACTTAAATATAGGGCCTTAAAATAATATTTTTATATAGGTATATAAACGTATTTATCTAGACATTAAATTATTTTATTAAATTATTTACCAATAAGCTTTTAAGTTTTGTACTAAAAGCTTTTTAAGACGTTTTAAATCATTTATTCAATTTTAAAACCTCATTTATTCACTAAAGAATCTTTTGTCCTTTTCTAACAAATTTTAATAAGGCAAGAGATAAAATATTAAACCTTTAAGACACTGTTTAAAGATTTAATGAATAGTAAAATTTTACTTAGAGACATTCAAAGAGCTTTACTACAAGAATAGCATCTTTTAAAATTAAATAAAACAAAGATTTCATTAGTCGTTATTTCATAGCTTTAAAATAAGGTTGAAATTTTATGAAAGGGTTTAACGATTTTCATAACCTTTTCAATATTTTTTTAGTAATAATCAATCAATATGAATAGAAACTTAACATATGCAAACAGATTTTCTATTTAGTAAGTTATTGAGACAAGACCTGTTCGAAATATTAATTACTAGCTGTTGCCCGCGGCTCCGCCCGCGTGTATATCGATTATCGCGGCAAATAGTAGCCTATATGTTATTCTGATGTATAAGTTATATTACTGTAAAGTTTCATCCAAATCCGTTCAGTAGTTTTTGCGTAAAAGAGTAACAAACATCCATACATTCATACTTACAAACTTTCGCGTTTATAATATGAGTATAGACTAGCTTATACCTACGGCTACGCTCGCTTCTTTGTCGGATTTTGCGGTAATCATTTTTCGGGTTAATATATGGCTTTTATGTAGCACTCACAAATAATGTGGTTTTCTATTGGTAAAATATTTTAAAAAATCGATTTATTAGACTGGAGGTTACCCCCTACAAACTCACAAATTTTACGACTTCGTAACATTAGTATAGATTATGCTGTAACCAAGCTTAACTTTTTCAAGTGTTTTAATATGCCAGAAGATGTTATACGTGATTTGCTATGCCTTTTTTATTGGATTCATGTATTAAATAAATCCAGTCTTTAACACGTGTGTCCATTTCATAATATCTTCAAGGACTACTCAGTTACAGTTATGAGCAAAAAACACCAAGAATAGTAGCGGTATACATTATTCTAACTTCACCCGTATAATAAATTTTATGCCGCAATTTTTTTGGGGCAGTATTTCTGGATTTTATTTAAAAACACTTACTTTGAAAGACATTTACATGTTAACTCACAAGCAACGCATTTAGTTTGATTTCCTTTCCTTTGTGTTTTTTTACTGTTGTTTGTAGTTTTTGTATCAAGACAATATTTTAGTTGGAGAGTGACGAGGTAAATACAAAATGGATTCTCTGTCTAAACCTAAAGGACATTGCAAGAAGAGTAGCCCGTAAGGGTACTAAGGAGTATTAAGTTGCTTTAAATAAAGATATATTTGAAGTTCAAGTTCAAAGTGTATATAGTGTGTCAAAAATTCACATACAATATTTAGAATCAGCTTAATAAGTCCAATAATAACTTAATAACCAGCTTAATAACTACTTAGCTTTATAAGTCTTACTGATTATAATTATTTATAAATAAATTTAAATACTGTATTTCTTTAAAATATAATTGGAAAATCACCTTATCTTTCTTGCATCATCTTTGTACGTCAATATTAGTAACACGAATTGGACAAGAAATTGTAATTAAAAAATTGAGATTTTATTACTTTTTATAAAAAAAAACTGCCATACATTCCAAGCATTTCTTAGAAATAATATATTTATAATTAAGATAGACTTAACAGATAAAGAAATTAGACCTTCCAGTTCTATTTAAATATACGCATTTCGATATCATTCGTAGTCGTCTCGCGGATGACCTTCGAGGCTTCCAGTATAACCCAGACAATTTGTAAACGACAGAGACTGGGGATAATTTATGTGCGTCTCGTGTCGTACCACTGAGTCAGGATTATACTCGTAGCAGTGTTTTGAAAACGTGAAAGTCGCTGACTTCTCAACCGTCTTCCGGTAAAATACATTCGTTTAGCTGATGGTGTTAGTAGGGGTGATGATTAATGAAGCATTTCTTAAAGGTCGCTTGCCATGCCCCTTCCACGAATATAAATAAGCGACAGTTAAATCTGGGAGTTATGCTAACGGCTTAGATTTTTTGCCATAACTTTGTATGCACGGAGTATTCATTTTCCAGAATTAAGTGGTACATAGTGTAAAGTTTATCTTGTATAGCGATGCCATATCTTAACACTGAATACCAATAAAAATATAGTTATAAATAGTTTTTGCGGTTATTTGCAACCGCCGCCGCGCCCGTAACTACTGCACTTTTAATAATATATCTATATGCTGGACTAACACATAATCACAAAGAAGTAAAGGTCATCCCAGATCCCTATAAAATAAGTACCTAGTTAGTAAAGTATTTTATGAAAAAAATAATAACAATTAAACCGAAGAATATTTAAAAAATAAAGTTAAGGTAAAAACTCAACTAATAAAAATATATTGTCTATTATTCTTTGGGTTTTACTTCTTACTGTAACCTATCGAATACATGTAATTTATCCAGATAAGACTACTCTTTTAATGAATTAAACTCGTCATACATAAAATTCACAATTCACATAGAGCCACTATGTTAATATAGGTGATATTCTACGGGGAATACACCTAACCGCAAAATATCCCAAACCTCATTTGCCCATAGTCGGAAGAACTGATTGCAAATTAAGCAACTAAAAATGCAAATACACTTATTAGTTAACATAAGATCATTTTTTTATTCTATCAACTAATAAAATGATCATTTCTCGATATACTTTTCTCTACAATGCAAACAATTTCTTGTACGGTATGAAAAATGACAAATAAAAGAGTTCTTCTGTATATCGCATGCACTTTGTTACTGAAAGCTTTCTTACTGGCTGTCACCGGATAGATTGAAAACCATTTATCAAATGATACAAAAAGCTTGCCATCATATTTTTATACATCAATATTTACACATACATAAGTAAATCAATTTGTTTCTATTTTATTTTCACAAAACCAACAAAAACAAAGTATCTTTATAAATTAACAAAACTTTCTATAAACATTGATATTACCTACAGTTATTTGTTTGTTTTCCACAATATTTTCAAGAAGAAGACGTCAAATTAACAATAAATTAATATTTAACCATTTTTTGTTTTCTTATTTATTAGGGACATACAGTTTTACTTATTATGTGTTTTTAGGTTTTTAAGAAGAAGCTAAGATATTTTCCATGCCGTGACACACAGCAACAACAGAGATAACATATGTGTATATTTGAAATACTATGATAAATTCAATTCTCACATGTATACTCTTATTCGAATGTTCTCTTATTACAAGTTGTGATAAATATTTATTGCGACCGTAACACCTTGTAATTCAGATAGGCCTAGTTGAGTTTTCTTGTTTTAAAGCAAGCGTTAGCTTAGGCAACACTTTAATCAATATTTGTGGTTGGTGGTTTTGCCATTATGCATATTTATGAGTTTATCCCACTTTGTGAGACAACAAGAAAGTCACAGATTTCTTTCCACAGTTTCCTTACTTTTAACAACGAACGCTTTCTTGAATACGGAAAAGTGTTATTTATTTAGATCTCAGGATAGTTAGTTCCATTTAAGCATACATTATTTATTATAGCAATATACATATGTTGAATATATTTATTGCTACAATAATAATTATTATTACTATCCCTAATTTATGTCACAGAGGAACTAATAACATATTGAATGTAAAAAAAACAGTAAAAATAATAATAAGTATTAACAGGTAGTAAAGCCACGCTTATTTCAGCATGAACGGGGCCGGCTCGACCGGGGCGGTACTAACCTCGTACTGAAGATCATCGTAAAATGACAGTGTTCGTGACGTGTTTCGTTGGTGAGTGCGAAACCGGAGCTACGGAGGCCCAATGATGCAGAAGCATCACTATGCCGCCATGGTGTGAGTCACCATGCTGCATTGTTGCATTGTCTTCGCAATGAGTATGGTGACCACCACTCTTGGATTCTGCTTAAGCTTTACATCATGCAGAGTAGAGTCATTTTGGCAGGGCCACACATAAAAAAATAAACCAATTAAATGACAAAACCAGGTTGTTCATATACCTCATCTATCTAAGAGTACTAAAATAACAAGCGCTTCTTTAAAAATATCATGTGATAATAAAATATACTAAGAAAGTTATCGGTCATTAAATTTATAGACATATACTAAGCGATAAACCCACGTAAAACTTAATCTGTATTACACACATTCCAAATATATGGGAATAACATAAAATAATTTGTTTTAAACAAGTTTTTCGAATAAAAATCACAGTAGTGACAGAGAGTTGTAGAAAGAATATAAATCACTTAACAAAGAAAATGTATAAATATGTAAATTAGTGTGGAAAATGAATGGCGATAATAGTTCGTATATTACGTGGCTACGTCTTAATCGTGTAACGAATATATTAAGAAAATGTATAAAAACTTTTTATAAAAAAAAACCGACTTCCAAAAAACCATCCGACGAATACTCCCTGCCAAAAAACACTAAAAAGCGTAAAATAAACTGGCTCTTCATAAATTGCTATGTGCCAATTCTTGTCTATACCTAATTGTTTATTCATTTGAATAGTTGTATTATTGTGTATGCTAGGTACCTAAAATCTGTTTGAAGTCGGCGCCAAGCCAAATGTAATAGTAGTTACCACACTCGCTTTATTTCGAGACGACCATCAACGACGTCGCGTCAGCCCGCGCGTTTCTGCTCCCTTGGGTTGTTTTATGCTAGCTATCCGGCAGCGGCGAGTGCGGTACCTCCTATTACATTTTGGCTTGACGCCGACTTCAAACAGATTTTAGGTACCTAGCATACACAATAATACAACTATTTAAATGAATAAACAATTAGGTATAGACAAGAATTGGCACATAGTAATTTATGAAGAGCCAGTTTATTTTACGCTTTTTAGTGTTTTTTGGCAGGGAGTTTTCGTCGGATGGTTTTTAGGAAGTCGGTTTTTTTTTTTATAAAAAGTTTTTATTTTTCCATTTTTAGTGCAAACAATCATAGGTTATCAGTAAGTTGAACTATTTTATATAATTTCTGCTGATGCGAATAACTTTAGTGGTTTGAACATGTATTAAAACTGAGTATGCTCAGTTTCCAAAATTATGCTGAGATGCAAGATTTCTGTTACCGAGAACGTGGTCTACGGGGCAATAGGAATCGTGTCCAAGCTTAAATGTCGTGATGAAATAGAAGCAGGCGAGTTACTTAAAGCAAAATACATTAAGGGGTTAGTCATCATAGCGCCTGTGACATCAGCTCACCTAAATAACTTAAAAGTATACAACTAAAGGTTTATAGATACGTATGAAATTGAAAGAATTATCCTCCAACTCCTAACCGATGAGGAGTTGTACTTTCCATCATCAGCTTACCTAAATAACTTGAAAGAATACGACTAAAGGTAACATACATACATATGACATTTAAAGATTTATCCTCCAACTCCTAACCGTTAAGGAGTTTTACCTTTCATCATCAGCTCATCATCATTAAATGATGACTACCAGACGCAAATACCGGCGTAGCTTCAGAAAATATACGAAAAACATAGTACGTGCCTGAAAAAAATGAGGGTTACCCTCGATTTCTCTGGGATGCCATCATCAGATCCTAGTTTCCTTATCATGGTACCACCGTCGGGACATCTAATTTCCATTAAAAAAGAATCATCAAAATCGGTTCATAAACGACGAAGTTATCCCCGAACACACATTAAAAAAAAAATATATACGGTCGAATTGAGAAACCTCCTCCTTTTTTTGAAGTCGGTTAAAAATAGTACCCGAATAAGTGAAACCTTATAAACAAACAGACACAATTTGTGTCAATATACCAAGCGGATGAATGCGGACTCCATAATACTCGTACCGAGATGATTGTCAGTCTTTGGGAGAGGTCTTCATTCAGCAGTGGATAATAGTATTTTATTATTTAACACGCTTTTATTAGCTCGACCTGTATGTATGTATGAAATGGAATCATTTAACTTAATTTTCACCTACTTCTAGGAGTCTGATTAACTTGAAAATTTGCACATGGGTCAAAGTCGGCCTTTGAGGTCAAGGTCGACAATACAATGAGAAGAAAAAAAAATAGTTTAAGAAAAATAAAAAAGCGTGGGGTATTTTCTGAAAATATTTCAATAATGTCGCCCAACCCTTATTTACTTTAAAATTATTTTCTACTTTTTAGTTTGGTTTACCATTTTTTAATGGTGTTTGTTTAGTTTTTTATAAACTGTTTTTTTTTCTAATTGAAAGTTATGTTCTTTCTCTACGGCTGACATTGTATGTATCTATTTGGTTGAATAGTTAAAAGATTGAAAGAATTCATAACGACTAATCATACGAGTGCTGATTCGAGGACTTTACAAGTAGCGACCGACTGTTTCAAAAAGGAAGCTGGAAACAATCACAATTAGTATATAATAAGTCACAAATAAAATTAATGTATGTTTGTTTATACGCTTAGTAAAAGAATGACGAAATAAGAAAGCGCTCTTACTTTTGAATATTCTACTTTATGCATAAACTATTTTTGTTTTAATTTTCTATAATCTTTCGTCTACAATTCTGTACTTAAAGCTCAATATCTGAACCTAAGTATAAAACCTCACAGTATCCACAATGTAGAATCTAAACTGAACTTCTGGTAAAATAAATGGTAACATTTTCTCTCACAGAAAAACTATAAAACATACGTTAGCTCGTTTAATGTTTCTTACGTCTTTTATAATTTACAGTATAAGGGTTCGGTTCACAACTACTTTTAAGCAATAAACTCTAATGGAGAGTGACAATGAACGTATTAGGATTAAATATCAACGTCTAGTTTAATTGGATGAAAGTGTTTTATAGAATTGTAGAAACACAGTAAGGAGTCCTTATAGTGAGTTCGTTAATGGACCATTAAACAGTAACATAAATTTAAGTTAATCATGACTAATTGGAATGACATAGGGGAACATATACCTACACATCTAGATCAAAGTAGCACAACCACCGGGTGGTCCCATAAATAGCTTCAAGCTTTTATATTATAAGATAATACAAGACTAAAAGGGTAAGCACATAAAAATTAAGATAAAACTGGTATTCCTAATGGAAAACTAAATAAAAACATCGTTAATACTATCTGTAATAGAATTTTATTCGAGCTGACGATGAAGAATAAAATGATAAAGGAAATATTTTGGCCGTTCCTACAATTATATTTTCCTCTTTGTACCATTTAGGAACAAAATGGAGAGAAATAGAATCACCAATAGAGTGAATTGGACTAGAGGATCTTCGTTTAACTAAAACCCTTCATTAAACTTATCTGACTCGGATCTAAGCCGGAATCCGTGTAACATAATCGATTTCGGAACGAGAAGCCGCGAAGGACAAAGTGCGGTCACAAATTTACATATAAATTCGGGATTATTTTAATTTAAAACGCATTTGAAAAGTTTATTAGCATATATATGAGGGTCCATTAACGTTTCTTTGTCGCAGTCGGTTAATATAGCAGTTCAGTGAATCTGTACATTATGAACTGCGAATACAGCGGGGTTGCAAGTACCGCACTTAATACATTTGGTGAACAAACACTGCAGTGAACCTATGTGTGTAGGCACTTAATAAAATTAAGCAATTTGTCAATGGGCTGCGCCTTTATTTGTTAAGGGTGGAGACATCGTTAACTTGGCTCATTAAACAGATTTTCATCTTGGAATTGAATTACTTAATACATTAATACTGGCCGTATATCACGCTTAATAAGACGTTTGGGATTAATTCATTCCACCATTTGTTTGAAAAATATAAACAGAATACCTAAATACGTTTTATGTCTGCGAATATATTTTACAGACACATTTTGTGATTTGATAATCTGGACATAAATATTTTAATTCTGGTACAATAAGATATTTTTTTTTATGTTTACTAATAGTTTCAACCATGTTTTCTTTGAGAGCTTTATCACTGTTTCAATTTAGAGATCAATGACGTGCCGTTTTGTATAAAATATTTGATGATATAATTTTTAACATCAAACGCGACTGAAATAACAGACGAGACGACATTAATTAGGTGCCTCAATACTGTAGCGGTGTTAAGTTATGTATGATGTGACAAAAGATGCTTTTGATCCAGCTTCCAAGATGCTCTACTTCTTTGTTTTTTTTTGCACTAATAGTTCGTAAATATTTCAGCGCACCAGGCGAACACAGATGCGCCACCGAACAAATGGACGCATATAAAATATACGTACCCTGTCACTTTCAACATTCCCATTCGTTAGTTCATTACGTTTCCTGACGACTGAAATAACAATACTGGCCCATTATAACGGTCCCGGTCTTAAAAGTTCAAATTTCGAACGGAAACGCTCGTGCCATCCATCACTTTTGGCCAGCACTTGACAAATGACAGCTGTTTAAGCATACTCAACTGACGTTTAAACAATACAATGTAATGAACTCTTCAAACGTGTAACACGAAACTGGCAAGTTAGTTTACTGAATTTTTGTTGGCAAGCCAGAATAATTCATTGTCTCGTTAAAGAGACGTTTGGAAGGGGTGTTAGAAGTCTGTAAGGATTTTACAAGTTTGAATACTTTACATCACTTACGGTTCCAATTTCTTATTTTAATACTTTAAGCGTTGTTCGAATCTCACACCACGGTAAAAGGTTTCCTGTTTCACTTTTATATTTGTATTTTAATTTGTTTGCTTTAGGTTTCTATAAAACATAATCATAACCATAAAATGACTGCAGTTCTTTCTAATCTTTTCACCGTAAGTTTTAAAGAAACTATTAAGACTATTTTATGGCTACTGGCTACCCAACTAAACTATCACAAAAAATGTAACATCAAATATATGGAAAATTCTTTAATACAGTTGCAGGTACAGTAATTTTAAATTATTATAGTTTAAATTAACTCATCTTACATATTGTGCTATTTAAAGCAAGTATTTCCTAAATAATTTTAACGAGTAATGAGTAAACATGCTGCTACAGGCGATAAGGTTGGCGAGACGTCAATCATACATCAAATACGCCTACTAAAGGTTCTGAATTTAACTCATTGTGAAGTTTAAACTTGAATTGTGATACCATACTATTATTTTTTACCGAAAATTTAGATCAACAATACAATGTTGTATGCTACAGTAGGTACTTAGACAGCATTTAGATGAAGCAAAAAATACGAAAGCTGTACAAATCAAGAGAGAATTCGATACAGTTGGAAGCATCACGTTGCCCTCGTCTTCTATGAGAAAAGTTAGTGTGCAAGACGGGGATTTATTTGTCAACTTTGCGCTGATAAAACTTTGTTTGACGTTTGATTGTGAGGTCTTGCTCCGCTCCGGTTTCCTCGCAGATAAGTTTCGCGAACCGCCCCTTTTAGCTCAGATTAATTTCTCTTGTTCATATTGATGTTAGTGAAATTAGTTTTATCATTTTTGTTTTCTTTAATTTTCTATTTTATCTACAATAGTTAAAATAATGTTCTGAAAAAGTTTGCAAAAGTAATAAAGAAATAAAATTATAAAAGAGACTTAACAATTATCAAAAGTGTTACATGTTAACTAAGCGTTTTCAAGCAAGATTAAATGACAAAGATTAAGTGATTTTAAAACAAGTAAGATAAACGATTTACAACAACAAAACAAAAAAGCGCTGAAATATATCTAAACTTTTTTCATCATCAAAGTTTGCACGAACCAAAATGAAACTTCGTAGACGAAAACTGAATTTGACAATCAAGATTAATTTGCTAGAGAAAAGTAACATAATAATATTAAGAATTAAAAGAGACCACCCGAAAGCTCAGAACAATATCTCTCAGCCAGTTAGCGATCTATTTAGGTACCTGTAAGATGCTGTATGAGTTTAGAAAGACTTCGTCGGTGGGAGTTAACCTCAAAGGAATGCCATAAAAGTTCGGAAGTTGACAAATCTCTTGGTGTTATTTCTGTACTAATTAGGGGCGGGGGCGTTAGCGACGTCAGCCGAAGTCACCCGATGTGACAAACGAACATTGAGACACGTACGAGCGACTCACAAGAATAAATATATTTTCTTTATCACCCCTGACCGTCGGCAAACTCTAAAAAGTTTAGTTTGTTTAATACACACATTCATCGAACTTGTCACGTACACTAAAATAATAATGGTGACATACGTTAAGTATTTATTGAGATAATTATCTTTTAAATTTCTTAATGGAATTGACGTGTTGTTATGAAATGGAATTTTAGATATCGTGTCTATTTCAATGATAAAATAATGTTATAAAGTATAATATTAATATTGTATTCTTGTCGTGTAAGCTACATAATTAGTGGTTGACTGAGAATGTTTTAAAGGTGACGGTTAAATATGTGATATGTATGTGCTTTCTTACCTCGTGTGTCAAGAGACAGTGACTCTGATAAATAATGATCTGAAACAAAATAATTACATATTTATTAATCATATTGAAGTTAGTTTATGGTCAGCGGTATGGCTGTTAGATAATGTTTGTAGTTTGCACATCAAAGTAAGGGAGAAATAGCTAAAACGTAGCTTAAAGATAATAATGTAGTACACATCTCGTTATTGCAGATATAAAATAACAACTTCAGTTCCAAATGTTTATTTTTTCAAGAGCCAAAGAGGCTATAATTATTAAATAAAAAGAAATATCTCATGTGTAATCAACTCCAGAAGATTTGTAATAATTTAGTTGTGAGGCACACTTATTATTATTGTTTGTTTAAAATCACTTTTAATAAAAACACTTCTTTGAACTTAAATTGGGCATGAGTTTTATGGAAGGGTTCTATGCATGAAATACTAGTGGTCTAAGAAATAAAAAAAAATATGTATTCCCCCTTTAATTCTGGGCAGCAAATAAAGTATGGAAATGCATGTATGCCACTTAAGTTGTAGATATTCATGGCCGTTGGTGGTCACTTACTATCAGATGATGTTAACCCCGTGTTCTACAAAAATATTTAAAAAAAACATCTACAATTAATTCAAAAGAAAACAACTGAAGCTCATTTAAAATACTATTATATTTATCTACATCAATGAACTGCATTTAATTCATTAGTAATTATGTACGTGTATTGTACAGACAGAGGCCATGTCAGCCAGTGTCCACGAGTCGGCACAGCATTTAAAATTTATACATTTTCACAAAAACGTTTCAATTTTAAATTCAATGAAATCAACATACATTCATTAACTCATTGCGTTATCAACTTTGTACTTATCGTCATATGTTAATTTTAATTAATGATTAATAATTATAACTTATTCATTTATTACATAGAAATGAATTGAATCAGTATTTTATAGAAGATTATAATAATTTATAAATCTTATTTCACAATGTCCCATTCCCAAAAGCCTATAAAAGTATGTAAATATTTTTCTCAGGAATCTTTAAATCAAAATGGTGACCAAAAGATTAGCGTTGTTAACAAAAACTAAATTCTTTAACTTTACGATAATAGCTTATGATACAGTTTCATCAGTAGTAATGTTTTCCACAGTGTTCATTTTGACATAAAACCACTTTATTAAAACAATATTAAAACATAATGTATTCTCATTTCATGCATATTAGAGATCATTATAGTGACTCGTAAAATTTTGTGTAGGTGTTTATTTATTTGTCGCATTATTGTCTAAGAAGTGTAACTGTCTAGAATTCATATACAAAAAAAAAATCGTTTAAAAAAACCGACTTCAAAAACTAAAAAGTTTAAAATAACTTAATTTGTATGTGCTACCTATTCATAGGTTGAACTTAACAGGCGCTCACGTAAATTTGAGGGTTTCCTCCGATTTCCTTAGGATCCCATCATCACATACTGATATGGTGGCCATGGGACCACATGGGGAGCATACCCTTTCGAATACAAAAATAATTTTCAAAATCAGTCCACAATTGACGGAGTAATCGATGTACATTCATAAAAAAATAAAAAAATACCGATGAAATTGAGAACCTCCTCCTTTTGGAAGTCGGTTAAAAAGAACGATGAAATTGAGAACCTCCTCCTTTTGGAAGTCGGTTAAAAATACGATTTATCAAATAAATGATACACCCAAAGAGTTTTCGTCACTTAGACGAATCTTCCTTACTATTTCGATATACCTAAGTATGAGTCACGCAAAGGCATTGAGGAAGAAAATTATTGGGATTAAAACGAAATGGAATTTATTTAAAATGTATGCAGTTGAGGGTTAGTTTAGTTAATCCTAATAACTCACTACAGTGTCATAAACAAATTTGGTACGGGTTTGAACCGCCTTCCTGCCGGTAACTGGGGGTTTTTTTAATACCAAAGACGACAACCGATTCATCCTTCTTTCTGGTTCCCACAGAGTTTTTATCTGATCTGTTAAAATTGGAGCCCTATTTCGACTCACCCTAAGTTTAACAAACTTGAGCTTTCGTTGGTTCTTTCTTACATTATACTTAATTATACCGCAAGATTTATAAGGCCGGCAACGTACTCGTGACGCCTCTGGCGTTGCGGGTGTCCATGGGCGGCGGTAATCGCTTACCATCAGGCGATACGTCTGCTCGCTTGCCCCTAATCCATAAAAAATCTAGACTTAAAGTGTTGACTCAAAGTTTAACACTCAGTGCATTAGGACACGGCGAGGTCACCGCTACGTCATCAGTACCATCTGATATTTAACCTAAAAACACTAGAAACTTTTATTTCTGCAATAAATTATATAACTTGGCATAGTAACATAAACACATGAGAATAACCTAATATTTTCAATATATCTATTGGACATATCGTTAGCCAATCTTTATGCAGACAAAAACATACTCTTGTGCTATTGCCAAGTCATTCTACTCGAAGTTATTAAAAACACACAAGGAAATGTATTTCTTATTAAAAAAATGTGTCGTGTGGCAAAAAGATATGTCTTATTGCACACGTACTTTGTAATGTAAGGTTATTCTTAATAAAGTTTGTATTTAATGTGCAATTTTTTATTGACTTTTATTACTATTTTAAATGCAAATTAACAACTAGAATGCAGGCAAATAAGCCGTATCTTTATTGCTATTACTTGAGCAACACAAATTTATTACTGTCTTTTATGTCTTTTGAGCGCACTTAATCTGATTATTCTGCCACACTAGCAATGGGCCAATTACAAATAACACGAAAATATGTCCCATCGTATATCACACATTCTAATGTTTACAACTCATCGCAGTATGGAATAATATATACCACTATCTTACGATGAAATATATCAAAATATAATTAGAATTTTAATTAAATTAACCGCGGGAGCTAAGGTTTAACTACCATAAAAGATTCATTAATTTATAATGGCAAGGTATAGGAAAAGATGAAAAGATATTTTTGTGTACTTATGTTGAGTCTCTCAATATACAGAGCACAATATCTATATATTAAATAGAGAAGACATGAATGATTAAAAAGGAGGATTGTGAGAAAACAAGAAATAAAAAAAGTAAAAGAACGTTGACAAAACCTATCAAAAATTATATTCAACGATTGACAGTGTCTAATTTTTTTGAAGTATGGCCCTGACAAAATGACTTTATTCTGCCTGATGGAAAGCATAACCAGAATCAAAGAGTGGGGGTCACCATACTCATTGCAAATGCAGATAATGCAACCCACACTATGGCGGCTTAGTGATGCTTCTGCATCATTGGGCCTCCGGTCTCGCACTCACCAACGAAACACGACAGCACGAACGCTGTCGTTTTACGTTGATCTTCTGTGCGAGGGTAGTACCGCCCCGGTTGAGTCGTGATGAAATCAACGTGGCTCTACTACCTATAAATTAGAGTAAGAGTTTTGAATGCACGGGCGGCGTGGCGGTTTAACAGTCGTCACGTCCTTTTCTATTGCGCTAAATGTTGTGGGATAAAACCCCTCATAGGATAACACTTTGTGTGATCCACAAATTGTTGTTCTGGTTATGGATGTTTTTTTAATCTGAGTGTGGTTTGTAACGTCTCCCAAGACACAGAAGAAAAAAGATACAGTGGATACGATAATGAGTAATGAAGACAGTACGAATCGCAATCAATAATAAACTCAAATCAGACGACAATAAAACTTTAAACTGATCGTATTTTTGACACATGTGACTTAAAACATAATATAGAAAAAACAAAATACAAGATTAATGACAGCAATGAATATACCGTGATTTCGTGTAAGCGCAAAGGTTGACTCGCAATACACTACATTACTATCTAGGGAACAAAGGGTAATTTACGTTCGTTAGGCCAATTATGTTGGTACGTACACCCTTCGCTTGACTTCCTCATCTATTTATTATTTGATTATTAGTTATTATGTAACATACTTATTGAACCTAAATGTATTAACATGAAACGATCGCAACATTGTAAAGAATGTATAATACTGCAAATTTTAAAAGTTTTAAAAGTTAAAAAGAAGTACCTGGATGATTGAGCTTTACTCGGTTTTTTTTTGGTAAATTTTCTAAAAATGAATCCTAGCTAGATCGATTTATCGCCCTCTCCTTCATTGAAGCCCTTTCCGAGATTCAGATTATATCTATACAATAATTATTCGTTTAAAAGTATTAGGTACATTATATCTCTGGGACACTGTAATTACCCGACTACGGCAAAGCCAAAGGAGGGTTATGATTTTGACAGGCTATGTGTGTATGTATGTTTGTGTATGTATGTTCATCTGTTCCCTCATAACTCCTTAACTACTTATTAGAACTGGACAAATGAGGTGTCGTTAGTCTACTGGTTATAGGCTATATGACGTGTCACTGAATCAAATGTGGCGCCCTCTAACCTACATAAAGTACTGTTTTAAAAAATAAATTTGAGATAAATATGCCTTGTTTGGTAAAAGCCCTAGTCACGCATTGTTAATGTGTTATGGTACATTTCTACGTAACGCGTGACTACGGCTTTTGAAACTTGTTTCATACTTTTTCAGTGTCGTTTTTTGTCGTAGTTGGGTTTTAGTTTTTATTTTACAAGGAAAATACAACGCATATTATTTATTACATACCGTTAATACCGGAACGTACATATACATACTTAGAAAAATTGAGTCTAAAAATTTTTATTAATAAACTTTCCATCTTAACGGACTAGTTGTTACTGACTCTGACTGCCTTAGGTTGCAGGTTCGATTCTCATACAGAAGAAACCTAGTCTCAAGCCAGGCAGAGCTTTTGTTGTGGGTACTAGACAACTGATATAAAAACATATATACTTTTTTGTAAATACACACATATTATATATAAAAAACACCCAAACTCCGAAACAAATATTTATACAAACAGCAGTCGCATACGCTACCACTGCGCCACCGAGGCAGTTTTTGTTATCAATAACATGTATATTGTATGTATTTAGGAATATATAAGTATGTATATAAGCAATTTGAATACCAGAGCACAGGCTCTACCTAGTTTGAAATCAAATGGCCGTATGTGTAATTGTGAAGTTTATTACTGTATGTGTCTAAGTATTATATAAACAATGTTAACCCTACTTAGGTATCTAAATATTACGTGAATGTGTATTTCATTTAGCCTTTAGGAGGTTTAGTTTAGTAAACGTTTCCGTTTGTTACTTAAGAAATAAATTGTTTGAGCACCATAATTAAGACGTTACTAAATGTAATCTAAGATCCACAAAGACCTTTAAAATATTCAACATAAAGTCAACATAATCTCTTTGTTTATGTAGAAAAGTACGAGCTTATTTTATAAATACTCTATGAGTATTTATCATTTTAAAGTATCTTTGAAGTCAGGTCAGCCGAAGACAGTAAGTTTAAAGTAGCATCTACAGTTTCAGCTCAATAAAAAAGTAAGTATTTTTTATTGATCTGAGTCTTCACTACACTAATCAATAGAAAACATCATCATGATAAGGTTACTTTAAGCATAGGCAGCAACATAGACAGGCTGTCTAAGACAGCAGACTAAATAAAAAGATAGCGTACATGCATATAAAAGCATCTACTTAAACGTGGATTTGTTGAGCCTTGGGGGAGGCCTATGTCTATCAGTGGATGTCTTTCGGCTGAGATAATAACGAAAATAATAACATAATAAATAGACCAGACATAATATACATAAATAAAGCAGAAAAAAAACTTACTTGACGTAACAGTATATCAGACTATAACATAGGACCGAAAGAAATAGAAAAACTCAGCAAACATCACTCATTAAAAACAGAAATATCACGATTATGGAATACACAAACAGGAACAATCCCAATAGTAATAGGAACAACAGGCGTTGTAGCTAAAAGTATACACTAATACATAAATAAATTAGATATAGACATTAACATACATATACTACAAAAACAGGCAGCAATACATACATGCACAATACTCTCGAAAGTTTTAGGGGACACACTATTCTTAAATTCGAGAGAATCCGAACCTTCTCTTCTATGAAGGTTTCAGAGCGGGAATTAGGATGAAAAACCAAGAGTAATCTCGAGTAAGAAAAATCTTAACCACATAATATAATACAAGTTGGGAGACGTTCACACATTAAAACTTATATTAATGTCAGATAAAGTTTGTAATCACAATTACACAACACACAAACATTCACATGACTATTTGTTACCACCATACCACAGTGTTGTATTGTAATTGAATAAGCTCAAACAGTATATTTAACAGCGAAGCCTCATATTAACGAATAAAGTAATATTAATATAGACAATCATTTAAACTTATTTTATTACATTACATTATTTTATTGATACCTACAACACATAAATGTAATGAACACGATCATATTACAGACTTTTATTATTTAATTTACTAAAAGAAACAAAACTTTATCGAAGCTATAAAAATAGTTTATAATATCTCGTAAAGGACGATGTACCGTTGTAATTGATTTTCATTTTTATACTTAATCACCGTATCGGTTCTAAGAAATTATACATGAATTTTGAATGCTTTGACTTGTATTAACTGTGTATATAACTAATTCAGGAGGTTTAAGGCCCGTATTAATAGATAAGTCTCAAACGTGATCTCAAGACCGGCATCAGTTGATACGTTCTCAAGATGGGACCAGCATCTTAATGTCGACACTAATTAATAAACCCATATCAACAGCATCTCAGATGATACCGAGCTTAAGACCACGATCTTAAGATTCGTAATTCGACACCCAATGAAATCCTGATCTTAAGACTTACTACGTCACAATGAACGAACTATGTCATCTTTTGTTCATTACGTTTAGTACTTTCTTAGTAGAAGTATAATGTTTAACTCTGTGTGTGCACGAATTAAATTTCTTCTTCGGTTTATATCGATTACATTTTTAGAAAATTTTATCGCATTCATACTTTTAATCTTTAAACACTATCAAAAAACACAATATTATCAAAAAGTAATGAATTTTACAAGTCAACAAAACGCATACCTATGCCTGTCATTGCGCGTCACATAATTATAATCTGTGGTTGTACCAGTCAAGTGTTTTTTTTTTTTTTTTTTTTTTTTTATGTTTGGCCCGCCAAAATGACTCTACTCTACCTGATGGATTTCAAGTGTTTCGTATTTGTTTACGCAACAGTTTATTGTTTCACTCAGATATACTCATATTTTCATGTTTACAATTAAAGTGATGAAAGTGGTTTAAATAGGTAGGTACCTACCTGAAAGGATGCTGTAGCGTAATACCTCAAAGTTAACAAGACGGCTATTTCTGCCGCAACTGGTAGCCCTCTGTTATCACTTTTCACCAAATCATTTCTTATCAACGATACAATATATAGCACTGATTCTTGGTTAAAACGAAATCGTTTTTTAAAGTTTTGCGGAGGTAATTCGAAGGGATTTGTCGCATCCCTTATATAAACTTTAGGTAATCGAATTAGAAAAGGCCATAGAATATCATCATAATAGTCTCATTCATCGTAATAATTAATTTCGGAAAAAATATTTTCGACGTCCATAGTTCCCGCCACTACAAGTTCACGATCTTAAGTCACGGATTGACTGAACTCAACTATCATGATCTTGAGACGCATCTTAATACCGCTCTTGAAACTCGAGTATTGTTTATTATACAACACGATCTCAAGTGATGACAGAGTATTAAACCGCATCTTAAGTTTTGTTTATTTATATGCCTGGATCTCAAACCGGGTCTTAAGATCTTACTCTTACGCTGATATCGGTATATTAATACGGGCCTAAGACTTTACTAGAAGCTCAGATTTCAAAACAAAATATTTTGTCAACAAATTATTAACAGGATTGCGTTTAGTAAAACTAAAGGCGAATTTTTCTTTTTATATAATCTACTAAAACTTCTAAGAAAAACAAGTACCTATTGTTAACTTATTAGTTCGATTAGCTAGTATTGCATAAATGATTCATCAGAATAGTTCTCTTAAAGTATCAAGTTCTATAAGTTCATATTACATTAATGATTTATTAGAATAATTCTCATGAAATGCGGGGATTTGATTGTTTTTTGAAAGAGGCTTACGAGCCCGTAGGAGGGGCACTTCTTACTTTTCAGTAAAGTAACAAGTGTAATAACTTAGTAAAGAATAGTGAAGATTATAAAAAAATGATTGTATACAATGATTGTATTGAAAAAGTCTGCTAAAGCATATAATACAAGGCTGTATCTTGACAACGTTTTTCATTGAATTGTTGAATCCTGTTTGTACCCAACACTATATGTGAAGAGGCCTTATCATTGTGCTTAAAATTTAATTAAATCATAATAATAATAAATACAAAACAAATTGAATTAAAATATACGCTAAGCTAAAACACACTTACCAAAAGCCTTATTTCACGAAATAACATGCGACATAAGCTTTTTGTCCCGATTTTGTATCTAATCTCTCTAGCAAACCGTTCCTGTAATACCGACTTACGGGCAAAAAGGCTTACTCCAGACTTACAATGCGGGAGGCGGTCACAGAAATGCTTAATTAACTCAGTATATACAATGTATATTCGTAGGAATTACTGAGTGCATGCTTAGTAGGAATTAGCTGGTCAATTAGAATCACATTACGTAGAACAATTTACCGCTAACCGGTCGTGGGGCACCCGATGCGCTCGGAATAACAAAATGGCCGGTCAACTCGTACGTAGGATATAGAATGTTTTAGAATTGGCATAATTATTTTTTTACTGTAAAATAAAACTAGATTAATGCAAGTTTGATGACAATTTTCTTTATTCTATGTACTTCTTGTACATGGAATAAGTAGTAAGTATTAATAATGTAATTTTTTAAGGTTTTAAATTAAATTGCAAATAGAAGAAAACAACAATTATCTTTTATACAATTACTGACTCGGATTTGAAAACCATATCATTGTTATTCATGTTAAAAGGTATGCAAAGTATTAAAACTTAAAAATTGAAAAGCATTAAAAAAGTATTAAAAGTTAACGAGTACAATATAAGACAAAATATATTTAATAAAATCCAAGATAAAAACTTTATAAAGCACCTCATTATAAAATACTTTGTCGCTAAACAATGCGTTGTTCACATTCATATTCCTACAGGTGATACTTATCGGCGTATTTTACTTGAACTACACAAATGCAGTTAAAAACTGCATTTAATGCGGTATTATTAGTCGGTAGCCGTAGCCGTTGTTGTAGATTACTTAAAGGATTAACGAGTTTTTCTTCCAATTGAAGGTCGACACGGACTTTTTGCTGGATGGGTAAAATAACTTTGAAATTTATGTCGTAGTTTTTAATAAGAATCATTTATTTTATTATTAATCACACTAGCTAATTAAATAAATAGCCATAAATTTAATTACTTTTTACAAGCTTTTTATTAACTTGTAATGTAAGTTTGTATGTATGCTTGTATGTTCGGGTGGAATCTTACAACAAATTAAATTTATTTATTCTTATTAACATCATTCTGAGAGTTGTTTGAAGTTTATTAAAAATCAGGCGTGTTTGTTACTTTTCCACCATATGGAACAAGATACGTGTAAGGGAAAGGAGCAATAATTTAGAAAAATAAATTTTCTCATGTTATCATAAATAATGCTTCGCGATGAAATTTGTAGAAACCGAAAAGTTAATCTAAATTTTCCTCATAAATAACATTTTCGACTCACCTTTTATGTTTTAGGTACGCAGAGAATAAGAAATCTGCCTGATAAAAGATTTTTAATTTCATTTAAAATCTTTGCAGAATTCATTCATATTCGATATTTTATTACATATAGTCAAATTAATTGTTTCCAAAAATTACGTACGGCATTGTTATTAGATTGTTAACTCTATGGCGCAATCAGTGGAACTTATTGGTGAACATCGCAACCCGAAAATCGTGATCGGACCACCCACAGTCGCTGCGAGAAGGCAAATGAAATAAAACAACGATAAATAACAGTGCCCTCGCATAATTGATCACAAATTAAAACTCGCGGCGCGTTCAAAATGTTAAACGCCGACGTCGCCAAAAGCGAAATTAGTATCTGCATATACACTTACTCACACATGAAAAAATAGGGTTGTGTCGAAAGGATCAGTTGAAATTTAATTATACTCATGGTTCAAAATTTCTACTGTTTACCTCCCAAAATTGTTAGTGTTTCTTAGAGTTATACAAGAAAATTTCTTTAAATTTTTCTTTTTTTGATGTAATCTCTCTATTATCGATACTGAAGCCAAAACTGTAATTTTTTTCATTTTTGTCTGTGTGTCTGTCTGTCCGTCTGTCTGTCTGTCTGTATCTCTGCCGCGCATCACGCCGAAACTACTGAATGGATTCAAATTAAACTTGGTATGATTTGAGTTCATACTACGAGGTAGGACATAGAATACTTTTTATCCCGAAATTCAGCACGGTTTCCTGGAGAGAGGGGATGAAAGTCAAAATATGTACTTAGTTGTAATTTAATAACACATAGTCCGATTTCATTTATTCTTTTTTTGCTAGAAAGAAAAAAATAAAAGATAACGGGAAAAGTGTTTTTTTTTTGTCCGCGACTGTACACTGCCTGTGGGAAGCTGAGACAGATATGTAAATATGGCGGTACGAAGTTCGCCGGGTCAGCTAGTCCTACAATAATAAAATTATTATAATTCACTCAGTTTTAAAAGAAAAATATTTACATTTGAAAAGTAAACCTATACATAATTTTGTAAGTTATATTTCCACTCTATCTTGATAACTTACTAGCGGTTACGTGGATGGCAACACTTGGCACTCAGTACATTTATAATCCCCATGAATATTTACAAAACGCAAATAGTATGGTTTGCTAACCCTACAGGTCTACACACTGGTATATTTACGACGTCAAACAATGGGCTATATTCAGGACAATATGTCAGTAAAAATAAATAGATTTTGTTAAGACATTCCCAATATTTTATGGTATTGTATTGTTTCGAGTTGTAAAATAGTTATCAAACTATAAAATATAAGTAAACAAAGCATTCCTTCTGAATGATGTTATTATTTTGTGACTATAATATAATTCTGTCACACGTCATTTTCTTTTATCGTCGTCCTCTCCAGATGTTGACGGTGTAAAAGACCTTACAATAACAACAGGGACAAATATGAATATAGTTAAATACAAGATCACGTACACAGATGTTATTTCAAATTTAAGGACTTTAAATTGGCTTTTTTTAGATTATTTAGCAAAATGTATATTTATTTGCAAGCAGTAAATATGCGACTGTTTCAAAATATAATAAATACTACACTTATGTAGCTTAACATGTAGTTTAATTTAAAAGACAATTAAATAAATTCATATTCTTGAATCCTAATATTGTAAAGAACCGTTTTTCAATGCTATCTTCTACAACAGCATGCCGTTGAGTCAAAATAAACTGTCATTAAATAAAGTAGTATCAGTTATCTGCATCTACAGTTTACTTACAACATAAAATTCGCAAGTAAATTGTATTTCAAACTTCCTAAATTACAAATGACCCAGGTCAATTTGAGTTTCTCACTTTTAATTAAATCCCTAAATAGCCACATGTCCCGAATCCTGAAATTGGATACCGATGAAATGAATTCCGGAAAAAAATTACACACACCTAAATTAAATAAGGGTTTTTTACGGATTTGTAATGGAAACCATGGACATAACAACATGAATTTATAGGTTGGTAAAAATTAACTTCATAATACTTTTACGACATTGATAAGCGGGGAATATGTTTTAATAAAAACGATAAATAGCAATTTAAAAATGAGGCATGTTTTAGGAATTCTTCTTACATTTGATGGCCAACTTTATATTACTTACTTGGAGGTCATATACATTATCACACTACAGCCTATAAAGGCGAACCACTAACCTTAATGGAACTGAAACCGCACAGTTACTTGAAATAAAATTATATTATTTGTACGTATCATAATCCGATTTTTTTATAGCGTTTTAAACCAACATTTTATAGTTGTCGTGTTTTGTATCCATTTAATACTCTTATGTATTCCTGGTACAAGTAGCAAATGAATTTTCGATCGAATCAAAAGTTGTTTTCGTAAGAATTGCATTAACAAGAATTCTATGCAGTCCCCTCATTTCCCCCCCCTCCTCACCTACTGCCTCGGTGGCGCAGTGGTAGCGTAAGCGACTGCTGTTCTTGAGTTCTTGGGTTCGATTCCAGGGTCGGACCAAATGTTTGTATGATCTGCAAATATTTGTTTCGGAGTTTGGGTGTTTTCTATGTATAATATGTATGTATTTACAAAAAAAAAAAAAAAAGTATATATGTAATTATATCAGTTGTCTAGTACCCATAATACAAGCTCTGCTTAGTTTGGGACTAGATGGCGTTGTGTGTTCGATGTCCGAAATATTTATTTATTTATTTTTTGTGTGAAACTTTTCGTTTGCTTTTCTCGAATCTATGATGACGAGTTTTTTTTAAAGGGATAAGTAACTTGAAACGTGAAAGCAGCCAGATGGCAGCAGGCATGTCAAATATTACACCATTGTAAAACTCACTCATTTTTTAGTCACATCAACTTACTCTTTTTAATTTTAATAGAGCCCGCCAAAGTGACTCTACCTTATTAAAAACATGAGTAGAATTTAAGAATGGTGGTCATCATACTCATTGCGAATGCTTATGAAAGTGCATAGTGAAATGCTTATTCACGCTCCGCTTAAAGGTCCCGAGGTCTTCTTAGTGGGAGGGTAACACGAGTGCTGAAAGTAAGTGCCAGGTTTTGACCATTTGGCACGCGAAGGAAGAGCCGAACCGTCTAGTTGGCGAGCTTATATCTACCACTTTGAAATGCTAAAGGCAATATAAAAAACTGCTCAGCTAGACTTAAACAAATGCTTCCTTGTAGTAAGCCATTAATCGTTGTAGCCGTCTTCGGCGTGCAACACTACCTATATTAACACCTACGTAGTTTATTCATAAATTAGCCATTATGTATAGTCATAAATTTGTATTTTATTTACTTTCCACACTAAAAACTGGTAGAAGTTAATCAAGTTGACATTTATGTAATCATCAACATTATATTTATTGGAAACTATAACGATAGCTTTTCCAACCACTGCTATTGATGATACTTGTGTGTGCAACTAATGTTTGGCGTCATATCTGTGATGAAACTTTTTAAAACATCTTCTAATCATTCGATTACAACACTTTAATGAGTGGAAGGGATTCGACAAGAGCAAACGATAACATGTGCATTCTATCAATAGCAGCACTTGACTACATTGATGGCTTATAATTCAACAGCATAGGCGTTAAATTAATATTCATTCAAAACTTGTCTCATATTCTCCATAAAATATTATTACTGGTACTATAGTCTGTTCCCTGTCAGAATATCAAAATATTACATCGATTTAAGTCCTTATAAGATGTTATAAATATGTAGCAGACAGGGCTCGAGACATGGCGGAACACAGACTACAACCACACTTTGCTATGTTTATTTGCGTTCTGACTGCAAAGCGTGGTTCTAATGGTAATCATTTGTGTACCTACTAAACGGTATGCACTCCGCGTTTTTAAACCACAATGACTAACTCAGCAACAAGAGGAATCGAGTTAGGTTCCTCAGCATATACATATGTCGCTCCGATTATATGAAATACATACAGTCTGTGTGCATTATTCAGAATTATATTTATTTCTTACATAATATATAATAAATCAAATCGGACAGAATATTTATACATTATCCAAAGTATCTACATTAGATATGAGTTATTTCCAAAGAAAAGAGTCACATAGAAATATTCCCATAATAATTTATACGGAATACTGACTCATACATGGATATTTATGTTCTCGAGTGTCCTATATAAATATTTGAACTAATATTTCCCTTCGGCTACCTATTCATAAGATGGACGGCAAAGTTATGAAATTGTGCCCAACCATGACACGTTGTAAAAATAACTAGAACCGTCGCCGCATATTACTTTCGCGTAATAACATGTAGTTTTATTTTAGTTTTGTCCTTGTTGCGGCCACCGAGAGCATCATTCGCGTGCCTATCTCGACTACAAATCAGTACTTCTTTGGAACTGATAGATAAGAAAGTAAAAACCAATCTTAATCCAGTGTTTTAAGATTGATATTTGGTTATTTGATAACAATGGTTGAAGTGCCTCATTCTATGCAGTCAAGCCAAGGTTTATCGAGCTGTGGCAATCTGCAAACACTATTTTGTTATTTTTGCAGCAGTAATGTAGATGAGGGAAGAAATATTACAGGGTTTGCCATTAAGGAGATATTTATGGGCAAGAGAAATGTTTTCCTCGCTGGTGTTGAAATTATTAATGGGGCTTCCAGTGCTGACATAAAAAACTATAAGGCAAGTATACTTACTTAGTGTTCAAGTTTCCTTATAAATATAAGTTAGGATATTATTGCAAAAATATCTCCGTTTCGATTAAATAATAAATGGAGGACATATTTTTTATTTTTTTAGGTAATAAACTTTTCTTCATACCTACCTATACTCTTTGCGCTGTAGCATGGTGCGGGACAGTTTTAGTAACATTTCGTTTCACTCTTGAAAGTTGCCGCGATTTACAAATTATGACTTAGTATTTCAGCTGTACCACATTCGCAATATATTAAATCATTAATAACTGTTGTAAATTAAATTAAACCAACCATAATGGTCTAGTCTACAAATAAATGCCGCATCATGCTACAGCGCAAAGAGTGTAGTATTTATTACTTTGACTGAATAAAATTACATAGATGATAGTGACTGAAGGGCTATTTATCTTGAATACGCAAAACTTTAGAGGTAATTTGTAAATCGTATTGTCTATATTACGATATTCTCTAGAATAATTGAATTATATTTTCTGAAAACTATTATTTGTTTATTGTACATCATGTACATAATAAAATAACATAGATTTTAAGCATTACTTACATATTTGTATTTCTTCTGTATAACACTCATGAAAATGTAATGAAAATAATAACTTAATTTTCGCTTTGTTACAATAAAATTCATACTTAATAAATTTATAAAATGCACACTTAACTCTAATATGAAAAATATCCAATAACTCGTAAGTTATAAAAAGCCTTCGATAGAAGTGGGGACATTAAAGTTTTATCACCGTTTTTGCTAGCAATTATTGCCGGGGCTTAAAAATGAGTGCGATAAATAAAATGCTGTAAGTAATATGGTAAAAAGAGGTATTTTCTTCGGTGAAATGGTTTCACTGTTAAAGTGGTGGCAAGTTTAAGTTTTCACTTTGTTATTAAATGCTGTTTTTCTTTCAGTGCTTGTATTTAACATGTATCAAGGTAGACTATAGCAGTCGAATGAACCTGGCAGTCGAGTTTCACCCTTTTTGAATTTTTATTTTTGTTTTCTTGACCAATATAACTTGAAATGTCATTTTAATACTTTTATATGATAGATTAAAATACATATATGAGTCATGTAGGCGTTTAGATACGTTTTACTTTAAAGCACATATTGTTTATAAATGTTAGCTGTCCTGACTTCTTGCACATATAAACATTTAATATTCCGAATAAAAATGTTTCCATAAGAATATTTTTTTTAAATTAGAGCAAATAATGATATATTAAATGTACATTCATACACTTCTGCTGCCAGTCTTTTGGGAACGCTACCAGTAGGCGACGATGTGGAGGAGTTTTTTGACGTAAATATTGGTATTGTTTATTTCATTACTATTTCCTAGTATTTTAATTTAATCTTTAATTACATGGGATTCTGCTATCTATTCTGGATGATATTTAATGTGAAACGTCATATTTTAGTTTTGAAAAACTGATAAATTTAACAAAGTTATCCTATGATTTACAATGTAATCAGATACCCACCGATAATATACGATACGTTAGTAAATAACGGGCCTAATATTGGTTCGGCAGAACATAGAATAAAGAGTTAAACTAAATTCTGACAAAGGATTACTAATTCATTTTTAATTACAGCTGATGAGGAAAACCGCTAAATAGGTTTTGATGATACACTTTACACAACCATTTGTGTTACGTCCACTTCCAATATACACAAGTGATGTACCTACTAACAATAAAAACATAGAACTGTTTACAGTGAAATTGTCTTTTTACAATAGAAAACAACAACCCACGATTTTTATACCTTCATTCCGATTCTTCATCTTTAAAACGCTAACAACAATACTGAGATCTGCAAGGCTGTGGAGGAACGCGTGTCATGTCCCTCCAACACAAAGGGAGGATCCTCCGACCAGGCGAGGTGATCATGCCTTGCGGGCCACTGCCCAACGGTTGATGTTGGGATGTTGTGTATATGTTAATCGGCGCGAGAACTTCTATTGCGTGATTCAGGATTGGTAGTTTCTTGGTATTGTACGTTACTCGTAGTTCAGTGTAACTTCGGTAGATGACGCTGTAGTATATTTCTGTTGCGCTGTATGTGGAAGTCGCCACAAGGCAATACATAGGTAGAGTGAATATGATTGTCCTATCCCACTGTTCGAGTGGTGATGTATTAATTCCTAAGACTTATTTCAACATCCTTAAATAATTATATAAACTAGTAGTATTTTTTTTTTTAATACTTCTACTTTCGCATAATTTCTGTGAAAAGGGGTACAAGGTTTTTACTTCACGTATTAATAAATACAAAATTGCTCTAATAACAATAATAATAAAGATAACAATATATTATGCGATTGCTAGTTGTAAAAAGACTAATCGAAAACTTTATACGTATACATACAATTATATTTCCATAAGTGTCATCTTGTTTTTATGATCAATCTTATTGAGCGGGTAAGAGATTGTTTTCGGACGTTCTCGCATCGCCTTTTATTACAACAGCCTTTGTTCGTACAACATAGTATTAGTTTTTGTTACAAAAACGTTAACGGTCTCAACGAGTCGGCACACCGCTAAATACAACCGTCGGACGTCGGTAAGTAATATAACGAGAGGTATCAAAACATGTACACATTTGTAAAAACAAATCAACATTAACCTCTCGACCTCAAATCTCGGAGATCCCTACTCAAGATTACTTCTTCACTCTTTCCGGAGGGCACTCACTGATTTATTTTATTATGTTAATAGAATCAAATTTGAAATTAATTCGGGAGATGAAAAAATGACTCGTGCGCTTGTAATGATTAAATATGCTTCGCTTCCTGTTCTTTTTTTTTCACGTAGGTAAAGCGAACGTTTGAAACTTTTATTCAGGGTCGAACAGCGAGTGATTTTAACGAACTTTTATTCGCCGGCTTTATTCCCAGTTAGAGAGGTATTTTTATGCAACTAATGAATGTCAAAGAGAACTTAATTTACTTTCGTCTGGGATTAGAGCTACGTTTTTTAGCTCACTGATTTCGAATCGAAATGCTAGCGATTATATCTGAGTACAATGTTATTGCTTAAGCCAACGATTTGTGAAACTAAAGCATTGCTTTACCCAACGATTCGTAAAATATTTAAGCCGAATTTGAAAAGGGATTATACCTCAGTAAGAGCTGCTTACTTATTTGTATGACGAAGCACCTATCAACAAATATGTGAACGTATTTCAGATTTGAAACTCGATCATAAGTCAATTATAATTACATTATGTAGCGTCTACGTAAATCGTGCGTTAAATTTAATTACAAAACGTGGCTTCCAAAACAAAATTGTTGGTGTGAGGCAGCGGCGCGGCGGGCGAAGCCAAGGGAATTATACGAGGCATCATAAGTCGTAATACGCGTGGGCATATTTAGTCACGGGCTGGGTACGTCCTACAATAAGTATAGCTGCTTAATAAAGGTGCTTATGGCGTGTTCACGTCGAAACTATTCGTAGAACTGGTTCTGTTGCACCAAGGGGCCACAATGACATAAACGCTTAGTGTGGACATGCCTTTATTTCTGTTAGGAGTCGATGTCGGTGTTATTGACTGTCGGACACCATCAGTGACTTTTGTACACGTCTGAGTAGTGTTAAATTCGATTTAAAAGTCACTTGTCATAAACAGTTCTCACCGTGGGACTGTAGTCCTCTTATTCGTTTTTTATCGAGTCCAAATTTCTTTGTTAACTTTTTTATACTCCTAGTGTATAAATTATTATTTTAAATCAAAACCCCTAATACGTTTAACCGGTTGAGTAGTTATTATTCTACGCTATGATTTAGTATAGGACGCACACGTAATAGGCTCACATCCATCATAGTCTATTTGTATCAGAATACCCATTTAATACTGTCATGTTACCGAGCCATACAGACGCGAATGGTAGATTTTTAAGCAGTTAAATCCAGAGGCAACCTGTACTTTAATGCAATTAAAATTTATTAATTTCAGTCTAAAGGTTTTATTTTTACTGTTCGTTAATACGGCAACCGGCTCGCTCCACTGCACAGAGCGAACACAATTTTTATTTTACAGCATGTTATTGGAAAATAACATTCAGTAATATTTGGCGTACACGTGTAATTGTATTTAACGGAAACACAGACGATTTTTTCAACTGAATGAAATCGAGAAGAGGTCTTTGAATATCTATCTATTAGTATGAAACAAACTAACTGACAAAAAATGTTCATTTCCTATCTTAAAGTTTTCTCATACTTGAGTGTCATAAAAAGTAAACAGTTAGGAACTTAAAAATGTTTTTATAATAAGAAAATACTTATAATAAGTCGGTAGATTGACAGCATCGGCCGAAAATGGCCGTGGCTGGTTCACGTGACGGACTGAGGATTGTAGACATCCGCTCGGTGTTTTTTACCCAATGTTTTTTTCAAGCACAGGTGAACGGGCAACCCACACTTAGGCGGCGTTAACCTGTAATCTAAATTCATTTCTCGATCCTATCCACAGCGCCATATCTGTTTTTATTATAGGCCTTAAGCCCATTTGCAGGTTTTTTTACTCTAAATAAATTATCTATTATTGTGAAGAGTGGTCGATGCAATTATCAGAGGACAAACGAGTCTTTTTTTAGGCTGAGGTTCAAAATATTGAAGTTTACACTTGACTTTTCAACAATAATGAGAATTGACTAGGTCGTAAAGCATCGTCTGAATCGATTTGCGTTCATTGAATCGAATAATTGCAATGTTTCGTTCAGAACTTCAAATTTATTTTGCCCTACCACGAAAGCGCTTTGTGACTATTACCGGACAGCAAGGGTTTGTTAAATATGTATTAGTAGCCGGTTTGTGTCCCACCGAATGACGATACCACGTATGAATTATTAAAAAAGTCTACTATAATATACATTTATTAATGGTCTTCAGAGTACGAAATAGACGGATTAGATTTATTTGGGAAAACAAAATAATTTTTATTTCTTGTAATATATTACAGTGGGAATATTTATATACGAGTAGAGCATATATCTTCCATACTATACTCCATATCGATAGTATTAATATCATAAACCAAGAATATAATTGTAACATTCTTGCATTTTTGTTACATTGTATCAAATAAATAATCTATCTAGATAATCTAGCTAGAAACCTGAAATTTTGCATGTAGGTTCTTTATATAACGTAAGTGAGCAATAAGAAAGGAATTTTTGAAATTCCACCCCTAAGAGGGTAATTCAGGGGATGAAAGTCTGCGTGAGCGAAGCCGCGTGTAAAAGCTAGTTACAAATAAAGGACCTGTTTGGTTGGTTGGTTTTGCTAAGAATAAACTAGCCGCAAGTCATGCATATCTGTTGTTGAATAACTCCTTTTAATAGAATTAAAAACACTCATTGAAGGATAAAAGTTGAAACATTTTATTTCCTATGAAATCTTTTTTTTTTATATGTATTTTGAAAAGTAACACACGAAGATGTTATACAGTTGCAGCGTGGGCTATTAAAACTGAAGGTCTTCTTAGTAGTAATTTAACTTTCGACATTTGTAGAACCTTTGTATGTTGATTCGTGTATTAACAATGATACAAAATTGTAGCAATGCCCGTCCCTCCACAAAGTCAATGACGTTCTGAATATACAATCGAGCCACGTAATTTGAGGAATGTTGCGACATTCATTATGTCCTATTACACAAAGATGTGAAGGCGTGAACCTCACTAAAAGTACCAAATGTTGTCTGTTCATTTGAGAATCGTTTTACAACCATAATAACAAGAATTACAACTATTAAACTTGACGTGGATGATGAGCCGTGACCGTGACGTCCACAACTGTTGGACCCTGAGACGCTTTTTAATGTTTTTTTTGTGCACTAAAGTTGCCACATGACATACTATTAAAGCTTTACTTTTCAATAAGTAAAACTATGGTAAAATTTCTTAGGTTTTTATAATAGGTTATACATAATGGTATTTTAAATTAATATTAAAATGCGAACTATTTGTTATAGACTATGGGCCCGTGTCGAAAATTAATGGGTCATGTGAACCACCAGGAAATCTTTTTAGAAAGATACAGGGGCATAAAACAATAATGTTCAGCACCAGTGGTGGATTTACCACTAGGCTGAGTAGGCTGGAGCCTAGGGCGGCGAATTTTAGGGGGCGGCAAAATTTTTACGATTTTTTCTCGACAATTGAAAAAAAAACACTGTACAATGTACATATTATGCAGTGTACCAAATACTCTCAACTTTAATATTAGGTATTTGAAAAATTACTTAACGCTTGGTGAAATATATCTTTGTAAACAAGGTTTTTAAAACATCTCAGTAGCAGTTTAAAATTAAAATTAGCAATTTTGACTAACATTTTTCTTAATAGCCACTGACGGCGACATGAGTTCCTAGAGTGCGCCCGTTTCACCGGGGGGTGGCGAATTAGGTTCGAGTAGAAATTTTCATCCCTGTTCCTTTCCGCCGCCTCTTTCTGCGCGATGTCATCTTAAGCAAGGAGGTATACCGGTACCGTAGGACCGTGACCTCACCGGGGTCTGCGGCGGGGCGGTGTATCGGACTCGAACTGGCTAAAATCACACGGTGTGCCACTCTGTGCCTGAGACGGGAGGGATCCAGGAACTGCTGTTATTAACACATCCAGGTCTCTCCCAGCGCCTGCCCGCACGGAAGCAGGCACCTGATGGACTCTCGATGTATAGGCGACGTACGGCACACGCGTACGTCGCCCACTCGCGGGTAGCCACTAGAGCGGATGGAGGGGAAAACCCGTTCCGACCATCCGTGGCCACACTCAGGGCGGCATGAGGCGCTGGTAGACGCGCCTCCACTGCCCGGTTCGCCGGCGGCGGATTGGGTCCGAGTGGACATCGTCCTCCCGGGCCTTCTCCACCGCCTCCTTCTGCGAGATTACATCTTCGCAGACCGCGGTAAAACTGCTGTCGCTACCAGCCATGGAGCGAGTGACGGCCGGTAGCGAGAGATCTTCTCCGATGACTGTAGTAAGGGCCCGACGCTGCGACGCCCATGCGGGGCAGATCGCCAGCGTATGCTGGGCCGAGTCCTCACTGCAGACGCAGTGGTGGCAGGCAGGACTCAATTCCCTCCTAGCGATCGAGTGCAGGTACTTCCCGAAGCAACCGTGCCCGGAAAGGACCTGCGTCAGTCGGAAGGAAAGGGTCCCGTGCTGCCACCCTGCCCACTCGAGGATGACCGGCTAGAGAGCCTCCACGGCGGCAAAGCCAGTACGTGGAGTCTCCAGCCGGAACGACCATCTAGCCATCGTGGCTCGACGGGCGGCTTCACGCCACTCGCGTACCTCTTCGGGCGGAGGGCGATAGCCATACTCCGCCCGATATTCAGCCACCCGTCAATAAACTTCGGCAAGCACTTCCGCCTCCAAATCCCAGGGGGGTGTTCCGGCCAGGGCGCATGCCGCCTCGGTAGACATCGTGCGGTATCCGCGTATGGCTCTGACTGCCAATACCCCCTGAGGCCGCCAGAGGCGGGCCTTATTTAGGGCAGTCAGAGCCGCCACACACACCGGTGCACCATACAGCGCCATCGACCGGACAACCCCCGTGTACAGGAGTCGCGTTGCGACGCTGGCTCCACCCAAGTTGGGCAAAAGTCGCCCAAGGGAGGAGGCAACGTCGACCAGCTTCGGAACGGAAGTCGGAAGTGCTCGTCGAAGAGCCACCTATCATCGAATATCAGGCCCAGATACCTCATCTGGGCCCGAACCGGTACGAGGACCGAGTTGACCTCTATGGAGGCGTCGGCGGGTGGACCACGACGGGGCCCATGGAACAATATGGCCTCCGTCTTGTCCAGGGCCACCCGTAAGCCCAGCGCCTCGATGCGCCCGACCACCAGTGAAACACCCCTGGTGGCCAGTTATGCCAGTATGTTCCACAGGAGGATGCCGAAACCAGGCCAGGCTCTGCAAGCGGTGGTAGGCGACTCAGGATTGAGGAGTTATAGGTCACGCCATTAGTCGCAATGAAGCAGCTCAGGGTTAAATCTTTAGAGCCAGGAATGAGAGATTTTGGTCACCATGTACGAGGGGCCATTTGTAAACCGTAGATGGCTCGAGATCAGGGTACCAGAAGTTTTTCCTAGGTTACATCTAGTTCTTAGGTACCCGAGACAGAGCGTGGCTTTGATCGGTCTCAGTTTGACATAACTATATCAGCGGTGGTCCAGTAGTGAGTCTCTGAATGTATTTCAATTCCACACGGAAGAAAAAGACCAGCTTTGGTGGCATTGCACGTGGGCGCTCAAGCAACTTTTGGCAAGCCTGGTGCCTGCAGCTTAGGACCAACACACGGGCCGTTTGGTCTATGGACAGTGGTCTCCTACCACCGCATTCGTGACGGGTGGAATATTATCCACGTTCTTCTCATCTATTTTGGCTAAGGAGCCCATAAACGGGAACGTATGCTCCACCTTTGTTGTACGGAAACGTCTTCAACTACTTTCTGCTCCTACAAAAACTGGTTGAAGGTTGATTTAAGGCTTAGAGTTCCAGTTTGAGGCCCAGAATAGGGCGCGCCTCTAGCGTGATGGTCACGATCACGATGTCACGATGGCTCGCTGGTCGTCCCGGCTGTAGACTCCACGTGCTGGCTTTGCCGCCGTGGAGGATCTCCAGCCGGTCATCCTCGAGTGGACAGGGCGGCAGCACGGGACCCTTTCCCTCCGACTGATACAGGTTGGAACCGGGCACGGCTGCTTCGGGAAGTACCTGCATTAGGTCGATAGGAGGGAACTGAGTCCCACCCGCCACCACTGCTACCGCTGTGAGGACTCAGCCCAGCATACGCTGGTGGTTTGACCCGTCTCGAGTCACAGCGTCATGCCTTCACTGCAGTCCTCGGAGGAGATCTCTCGCTACCAGCCAGAGTCATACGTTCCACGGCCGGTAGCAACAGCTGCTTTACCACGGTCGCAACATTCTGTGAACACGTAATCTCCCAGAAGGAGGTAACGGAAAGGGCCCAGGAGGACAACCTCCACTAGGACCCAATTCAATGCCGGCGAACCAGGCAGCGGAGGCGCGCTTACCAGCGCCCCAGGCTGCCCTGAGTGTGACCGTATTAAAGAGTCCATCAGCAGACGGTGCCTGCGTCAGTACGGTAGGTGCTGGGAGAGGTCCGTATGTCGTAATAACAGGAGCTCCCGGGTCCTTCGCATCTCTGGCGCAGAGTGGCACACCATGTGGTTTTAGTCGATCCAATTCCGAAACACCGCCTCGCCGTAAACCCCGGTGGGGTGACGGCCCGTGGGGGTTTGCACACGTAAAAAAAAGACTTCGAGTTCCCAAATGAGAGGTGATGACAATAATTGTAAATCCGTGCAATTAGAGCGATAACGATGACTGAGCGAGAATAGTGACAAAGTCCCCCCCACTCCCTCTTCCCAAACACCTTATAGCTTTACTCGGTTCGATTTCGACACACTACTCGCCAACCCCTGTAGAATGACGGCTTGAAATGGTTTCCACATACAATAATCACAAATTTTAACAAAAAAAAAACCGACTTCAATCTGGACCAAATTTAAATGGGACCATACGGGAATATTGAGTTATTCGTTAATTTGTCGCGCACATACTTAATGCAAATTTAAGGCTTATATGGTTTTATCATGGATGACAGTTCAGAACTGGACTAAATTGAAATGGGACCACATGGGAAGCAGCAGCTTTCAAATAAAAAAAGAGTCATCAAAATCGGTTCACCCAGTCGAAAGTTATGAGGTAACAAACATAAAAAATAAAAATAGAAACAGTCGAATTGAGAACCTCCTCCTTTTTTTGAAGTCGGTTAATGAAGGGGCGAAGGGGCGGCAAAAATTTCATAGCCTACTGGCGGCAAATATGTAAATCCGCCACTGTTCAGCACTATGCCGTCACTTGTAAGCTGTCCAACTGAGTACTGGTGAACGGAAGGGGGTGGCAGCCCTCAATTTTTCTCCCTTGTTACATGATCTTTGTACGTTACCTCTATCTTTCTAAACAGGTCTCGTGGTGGTTCACATGACCCATACATTTTCGACACGGGCACGTAGTCTATTATGAAAATAACTATTACTTTGTAGTTTAGATGTGTTTTAATCCTAAACTCAAATACTCATTTTCTTCTCTTTACACACATATCAAAAATATTTTTCACTATCAAATACCTTGTGTATTTGCACCACTTTTTGTAAACTCTTTCTGAACGTATTTAAATACAAAACAAAGAATAATGAGGATAAACACTGAAATACATTGCCGTCCTAATTCAGTACCATAATTAACCCAATGATAGCCTTAATTCTTCACATGACAAATTATTCTTGCGTGATTTGATCAAATTTAATGTACGTTGCATCCTGCCAGTAGTTTTGTCACGAAGATTCGAATACGACAATTTATCAATAAGATAAGAAAATTAAATTACAAGTAATTTTTGGATTAAGAATATTGCTTATTTACAATTTTGGTGACGGATTAAGAATAAGGAGTGTCACCACCCCTATTCATTCCATGGGAGTCGTAAGAAACGACTAAGAGCGTTTTCACATAGCGCGATTTTACTGCCTCCGATATCGTATCGGCGCCCGACACCGATATCGGATCGTTTAATGTAAAAGCGCTCTAAGGGTTGCTCCCTTAAAGCGCCTTTACTTTACTAGTCCGAAACACGGTGATCACGTGGGTGACATGAGCCTTATATCATTATCACTATCGCTGGTGCTGATTGGGTCATTTAGTGTTATATTGCTATAAAGTGGTAACTGGATAGTGACGTCACACTGTGTCGCTCTCGGAGTGTGAGACCTTGTTTTCTAGGCAGGACAACACCACTGCCAAGAGAAAGAAAACTTAAAACCCGCCAGCCCGGTAAAGTAGGACAAAACCTCCTTTTTAAGGAGAGGTCTTTGTCTAGCAGTGGGCTGTTATAGACTGTAGTGATGTGATTATTTACAAGTAGTAAGACGATTGGTTAATGCCAAAACATCTTTTGTAAATCGTGTCCGGTGTAATTTAACTTGAATATGTAATTATGTTCTTAGAAATATTTAAGCATCTTTATCAGATCATACAAACAACCTTGTTTGTATTATCTGAGCATAGTATAGACATCGCCGATCTTGGCATCAGACTACGTGTGTAAGCTTACACAAGTAATTTATATTTTAAGTTGTAATTCATTTTAGGGTTACTCCTATTGTTTTATTTATATTTAAAATAATAGCTGTTATTTAGATAAAAAATGTGTTGAAAGGTAACAAATTTATAATGAAAAGCAACACACTGCCATCTCTAGTTTACATTAATTATTTTGAGTTTTGTAGTTGAGTTGCTGTTAAGTTCTAGTTAACCTAGTCAATGATATAGAAATTCAATTAACCATAGACGAAATTTCATCCCCTTACAATCTATACTCTTAATTATAATTTTTTTTGTACAATAATGAATTATTTCCCTGTTAGATTCTTAAAACAATTTAAATACCTATGACTGAACGAAAAGAAAGGGCACTTTCATGAGTCAGGTGTTCTTTTAACTTTTAGGTAGCGATGAAAGATCATGGTTGAACAAACTTTGAAATAAATTGTCTTATGTTTGATAACAGCCACTCAAGATATTTTTATTAACTACTGAATTTTACCTGAGAGTTCGCTTGTTATGTATATTTTAGCTCATTGTTTTAGAGAAGAGTAAGAGTAGGTATTTGTTATTTAGATGTGAATGTAGTCATAACAAATATATATTGATATACATGTGTGAGTTACGAACACCAATTACTTATACCTTTTATTGATTTACAATACACATTTAGCATACATTATGCACCCAAGGTCTACACAACGACACAATAACACAAGTACCAACATAAAAGTAACTAGGTAGGTACTTGTTAGTAGATAAGTAAGTGTACCTACCACATTTAATATGTGGTAGGTACACCAGGTAGGTGTGTATTTAAATTCCTTTGTCATTTGTGTTATAGCATTAAGGACTTTCATAACTAATCTATACTAATATTATAAAGCTGCAGAGTTTGTTTGTTTGTTTGTTTGTTTGTTTGAACGCGCTAATCTCAGGAACTACTGGTCTGATTTGAAAAATTCTTTCAGTGTTGGATAGCCCATTTATCGAGGAAGGCTATAGGCTATATTTTATTTTCAAAAAAATTAGGGATCCGTAAGAAAATTGCTATTTTCTAACCCAAGGTGTGAAATCGAAAACCTATTTTTGCGTGCGCTGCAAAGACTATTGACAATAGAACAAAATAATGTATTACGGGTTTGTAGGGCCCATTAAGATCTACAAAAAAGTCCGCGAGAGCATATATCTAACTATCATGGTTTAGTCACAATAACCGCTTTTGTGTTCGAAAAAATTATTAAATCGTCTGAAGAAAGAAACTACGTTAAATGTGTATCGTAATATTAATCCTTATCCAAATTAAGCTTTATGTTATCAAGGGTATTTATGTAGAAGTAAAATACTTTTTGTTTCATCCCAATCCGACATTTCGTTTAGAAGTTATCACGAGTATAAGACGCTAAGAGTTGGTACCTAATAATGAGTTATTTGCCAAAGAGTTTTTATCAACATAATGCGTAATATTAATCTTTATCTAAATAATTGTGTTGTTAATTATGAGTAGTAGATCTTAGAAGAGTATAATAAATACATCTATACTAATATATAAAGCTGAAGAGTTTGTTTATTTGTTTGAACGCGCTAATCTCAGGAACTACTGGTCCAATTTGAAAACTTATTTCAGTGTTAGAAAGCCCATTTATCGAGGAAGGCTAGCCATAAAGGCTTCCATAAAATAATAAGATAATAATTAAATTTATAATAAAATAAATAAAATTTTAAGACCAAGGTAAAATAGCAATAGGGGATAAAATTTTGTATGGAAATATGCAAGGTTTGTGAAGGAAAGGCAAGGCAAGGCCTATGTCCAGCAGTGGACTGCGATAGGCTGATGATGATGATGCAAGGTTTGCGAAAATGCTTCATGAGTTTGGGACAGGAGACAAAATATTAGAGCTATTCAGATGTAACATTTACTGAGTTATCACAATATGCTTAAGTGTGCTTACCCGAACGGGCAGACATGTGAGGGCAGACGACTGTGCCGCATGCGGATGTTGAATTTTGCTACTACAAATTCGTTATTATTCACTAGGATTCGATTTGTTTACATGATTTTTTGTTTATTCAAATAATTTTCTTCGTGAAAAAATCCGAAGGAAAAGTATCCGGCGGGATTTAAACACAAAAAAAAGCAAAAGTGGTACGCCGCAAGATGAAATAAATGCCTGTATGAAACATATGTATTATGGGTACATGTTAAAAAGTTTTGTCTTACTACAATTATGCGAGTACAATTTCGCAATGATTTATGAGCAGTGTCAATATGCAAATGCTCTTCTAAAAATAGGAGATGATTGTATGTCAAATGACAGTAACGACATGATTACACTGAGACGTGAGTTCTGGTATATAATAGCACACATGATCTAAAAATAATATCTATTCTGATCCGCCGACTAATGAGACAGTTATCAAATAAACGAACGGATCATGTCAGACGTGGAGGAAGATGTTAACGAATACCTCTCAGGAAACAATGCAAGGGAAACTGAACCAGTCATATCATAGCTTATGCATAAAGTTTTTTAAATCTTTAGAATCATCAGGAGCGCATTCCCATAAGTTAAGACTGAAAGTTAATGTTCCAGTCCTATTAATAAGAAATATTGAGCGACAAAGATATGTAATGGTACACGGCTAAAAAATACACATCTGGGGTACAAAATTGTAAAAGAAAATGTTTCAATTCCCCGTATTCCAATAATTCAAACTTATTTGCAATTTCAATTTAAAAGAATGCAGTTTCCGCTGAAAACAACTACCAATTATCAAAGCCCAAAGACAGACGGTTAAAGTTGCAGTTCATTTAAAAAAAACATGTTTTTCAAATGGGCAGCACAATCGCGTGTATCAAATCAGCTAAATCACTATATTTTGACAAAGGATGGCAAATCAAAAACGTAGTATTTTAAAATTGAAAAAATTGAGAATTTGCTCAGACTGAGGGAAACCTCAAGCAGAATCCAACAGTGGAGGCAACCATACTCGATGTGAAAGCAGACAATGCAGAACCAAACCGTTTGGTTCGAGAGCGTATTTCTAAGACTGAGGCGGTGACTTCCAAGACCAGCACGTGTTGTTCTGTAGAGGAAGGGAGAAGGTGGGATCAGTTGGAAGAACGCTTCAGAACACTCCATGGTAAAGCGGTAGAGGACTGCCATAGAGGCGATATCTCTCCGCAACTGCAGAGGCTCAAAGGAATCGGTAGTATTGGGACTGTTGATAATGCGGACTGATTGCCGCTGCAAAAGATCGAGAAAATCAATGCCTAGATCCATCACAAAGATGAGAACAGTACGGACGGGCGTACCTGGGTCTTATAAAGGAGTCACAAATGCTCGGGCGCGAAAAACCGTCTCACCCTGTTCAGGCTGCCTTAGTGGTGCCCTCGATGTACTCCCGTGGGTTAAGGTCTCGGCAAATATCCATGCCCAGGACACCGAGCTTATCCCGTAGTGGCAGTTGAGTGCTCTGAAAAGTGGGGAGGGGAAGAAACGGAGACTTTTTGGTAGAAAACGGGCACACCTGTGTTTTCTTAACGTTGAACTGGACCAGATTCTCATCACCCCATTGTTAAATGCGGTTCAAAACCCGGTCAAGGTCAGCGACAAGCTCCTATCCATTTTCCTCAACGTCTACTATCTTGGCTGCAGGGTATCCATAATATCGCCCATGCACTGTGCTATCGTCTGCAAAGCAATGTATATTGCCAAGGGCTAATATGTAATTGACATGCAGAAACATCTCATCAGAAACATCTTGGGCGACAGGACCGAATTCTGAGTTACGCTAGCGTTTACCTCCAGAAAAACAGAGGCCGCGCCGTCCGTTGCAAAGAACCCGAATGCGAAGGCGCTGATGAAGAAAAGTGTCAATCTAGAGACGACTCTAGGAGGCAGACCGAATGCTTAGAGGTCGGAGAGAAGCGAACGGTGCAAGAACAGGTTGAAAGCCTTGGCCATGTCGAATGTCGAAATAAACTCATACAAAATACTTTTTATTTTATGTACTTATATAAATACTTAAATATGTTTTTAACAGTGAAAAGTGTGTCTTATTTTTAAAATAATATTAGCCTTAATAATTAAAACTGCTACCCAAAGTCACTGTTCCACGCGGACGAAGTCGCGGGCGCAGCTAGTTAATAATATATTTAAAATTCTCGTGTCGTGGTGTTTGGTACCAAACTCGATTTTTATGAAATTTTATATGCATATCGGTTAGGTCTGAGGATGAGCCGACATCTATTTTTCATACCCCTAAATGATGAGAAGACCCGTAAATTTTTGTAATAATTTTTATGGCAAATCAACGTTTGCCGGGTCAGCTAGTTTTTCTCATAAAATGCATTGATTATATCCGTTGTTTGTATTCCATTTAAAATTTTATTATTATTTTTTAGATTTACTTTACTTTTCCTTGTTCAGACAGCCATTAAAAACATGTTTTTAATTGAGAAAAAAACTAAATCTTTATAACCTATAAGGCCTTGGGTGGTCTTGTATATTTGTTTTCTTTATCAAGTTTGCGAACAACTTTAGTCATGTAAATCAAAAATATAAATACCTACAATCCTCTAAGTGGTCCATATCAATTAGTCTGGGGCCTCATGCCTCACGCGATGAGATCACCCACGAATCATTTAACTATAATTACCTACCTATAGCTATACCTATTTTGTGTAATAAGATGTTTCAGATTTGACATTACAAGGACTTGGGAACCTGTTAGTACTTCTTTTTGACATTGAAGATCTTGTAGGTCAAGGATTTTTTTTTGCGCTGAGAATATTTTTTTCTTCTTTGACCTTTTCCAATGTAATGTTTGACCCAATCTAATCAACGAGCATGACCTTAAAAATATCGGTACTTTTCTTTACTAGTACGTATTTAAGATTAGTAGTTTTTTTTTATCTAAATTAGAAGCCAGATTAAATTATTTAAATAAAATTGAATAAGCCATGAACTAAGCAAAATATTAAGTAAAACCTGACTAAACCGAATAACGTGATATGGAAGGGAAAAAAGCTCCTTTTAAGGCTCTCCCTAAAAGGAGTCCAGCAGTGGACTATGAAAGGATGTGGATAGTGGATGACATAACTATTATTTAACAAAGCGAAACGACTTCATAGCTACTTTAAATAAACAAATTGATATGGCGTATTCACAAACACGTGCAACAAATTATAAAACATAATAAATTAATCCCAGTGAAATTTGCAAACGATTTATAAATATTAATGATGCTGTAATCAACAAAGTTATGACTATAAATCAGAGAATTAATTATTTAACACAACATTGCCGGGTATAAAATTAAAAGTTTATTAAACAGAGCCTACTAATAAAAGTTAAGTGTTTAATAAGTACTTTATTAAACACTTTTAGTTAGGTTTAGTTAAGTTTGAAAGAAAGTTACTTTATGAAAGGTATTTCTACGAAGATATAGTAAAAGGCGATCTCGGTTAACGGATACGGTATTGGTAGTGTATTGTCCGACTTAGGACTAGACTGAGAGAGAGAGACTAGAACCTGTTTAGTATATGATATTTATTTAGTTATTTGATATTTTGGGTGAAAAATTTAAAAAAAAAATATTCATTCCAGTTTTTAAGTTGGTTTGAATCTCAAAGTATGAAGTAGTTTAATGATACGCACGCAAAAGGAGGAGGTTCTCACTTCGACTGTTTTTTTTTTATGTTTGTTACCTCATAACTTTCGACTGGGTGAACCGATTTTGATAATTATTTTTTTATTTGAAAGCTGGTGCTTTCCATACACATGGTTCCCATTTTAATTTGGTCCAGTTCTGACATGTCATCCATGAGAAAACCATATAAGTTTTCAATTTGCATTAAGTATGTGCGCGACAACTTGACGAATAACTCAATATCACGCCAACCGATTTCGATGATTCTTTCTTTTATTTGAAAGCTGGTGCTTCCCGTGTGGGATTTCAATTTGGTCCAGATTGAAGTCGGTTTTTTTTTTGTTAAAATTTGTGACTATTTCTGTAAAAAGTGTTCATATTTAAAGAGAGTGACATTTTTTTCATTTTATTTTTTATTTTAAAAAGACAACTCCCGCACTAGGAATAAATCCTGTGTCGCGGGGGACTTTACAAACATACATGAAACGGACACCAAGAACACCAGAATTATTTTCTAATAGGTTGATACAAACACATTTTGATTACGATCGAGTGGTATTTTGCTACGGTTGATTTACTGAACCAATTATAAGATCAATATGAGTGCAATATTTGCTACGGCCTTATTTGTTTTAAGTTGTTTCTGCCTACTTTAGCCAAGATGTGTTTCTCGTCGATTCTCTTTCTACCATCGCTAACGGCTCTATTCTATAGTATTATTAGCTAAAACTTGGTATTAACCACGTGACCACGTCAGTTAGCGTTGAGACGACGTCATTCCTATACGATTCTTAGTTTTCTGGTTGTAGAATGTCAAATTGTCTCGGGAAGCTGTTTCTTTTGTAGATGTTTTCTTAGTTGATCTAAAACGACTGGACTACTTACAGCTATTCTGTCTAATCTATTGTATCATAAAAAATATACAATATAGTATCTATCTATAATAAAATAAATTGATGCGTAAGGGATAAAGAATGGAATGTTGGCATCAAACTGTAGGAGTAGCGACTGATTCGTTGCTGGCAGCTGTTATATGTATTTCTGTCGCCTACGCAGCTTACTACCCCACTTTCTAATGGCGGCGGTAATCGTTAATTTGAAATGTTAAACAAAGCGGTGTATTACAAAGACCTCGCTCGACCAATCACCGCCAACAATCAGCATTGGGCGTGGCCAATCTCAAGCTGTAATCTTTACACGCTGTTAACAAAGCCGCGCTCGTACAATTCGCAAAGGAATGGAAAATAATTAACGCATTGAGTGTAAGACTCGAGTTTTTTTTTCTAAAGAACCCCTAAGATTAATGAAAAGAAATTTGAATTGCTTGCATCCCAATTTATATAACAGTAACCTACCTGCACATACCTATACGTACTACGTAAGTACACTACAAGAGAAAATAACGAGAGAAAGCATGTTAATTATGCACTTACACAGAGACGGTTAAGGTTTATATTTATACATGACCTAGTTTTTTTATATATTTAAAATTGATGTGATAGACATATTGATATAAAAACTCTTTTAATTCTGTATCCCATTGAAAACTTACACAAAGTTGCATCCAATGTATATATCTATATCAAATATCCCTGGTAGTTGGTTCTAGTATTTTTAACCAAAAAATTTGGTAGTTAGCGAAACGATTGACATTTATCGTAAAATTTTATGGCTAATATTTCCAAGAAAAGTATTTGGCAACTTTAAATTACTACCTGACCCGCGTGGTTCAGGTAGTAATTTAAAGTATTATAAAGTATTAAAAAAATACTTTGTCTGCGTCTCTTATCAAATCAATTTCGGCGTCTATTGGTCTAGGGAAGGTGTTAACTATACTATCTAAAGCAGACCAGCAAAACACGCGCTTTAAAAAACTTGAAAATCGTTTAGAAAGTTTCAGAGTTCATCGTGAAAAACAACGTGTCACGAGAATGTATATTAGACTAGCTGTTGCCCGCGGCTCCACCCCTGTGTATGTCGGTTATCGCTGCAAATAGTAGCCTATGTGTTATTCTGATGTATAAGCTATATTACTGTAAAGTTTCATCCAAATCCGTTTAGTAGTTTTTGCGTGAAAGAGTAACAAACATACATCCATACAAACTTTCGCGTTTATAATATTAGTAGGATATAAATTGCAAATGAGTTTTGGCACGCTCATTGTTACTTAGTTGAATGATTCATCGATTTATTCTCAAATGGGCTACTTGCCATCACTACATACCCAAGCACTTAAAAATTAATTTCAAAAAGCAATGAATTGACTGACAAGCGGCTATTAACTTTTAATACGTCTCGCTGATACAATAATAGGCACCTTTACCTTATAGACTCGCACGACGCCCACTACACACGATTCGACGATCAAAATCATTTACCCAAGTCTAAGTGTTACTTTTTTCGTCAAATACGACATTTAACTTACATATTGAACTTTTAATTACATAATTTAAGTAAACAAACTCTAATAAAATTTAAATACTTAAAATGACGCGATTCGAAACTTGTTCCACCGTACGCATTGAATTCAAATAAATAGTTTGAACGATAAATTGTAATGATAGTTAAACCATTAGAGTCAGATCTACCGTAATCATTGGACGAGTCTGTCTAATAAACTACAGGTGGTATTTAATTTTGTGGTCCATTTGCTTCAACCGAATCTCGGATGAATATAATGTAATCATATTATTCTAATGTGTTTCAACCGAACCGTATTTTCCCTCGAAGAATTCGACAAAAATCTGAATTCTTTACTCATTTAGATTTTATTGAGTGAATATGAAGCCCGTTTAAGTTGGACGGGAAATAAAATTATTTCTATTGCTTAATCAGAAGATTTTTAATAAAGTTAGATTTAATTCATTTTCTAAAACATTCGTGATGGAATTTTAAAACTTTTAATATTCACCTTTTAATTTATCTAGAGACCCTATATACTAGGGTATACCATCGATTAGCATTTATATTTAAACGCATTAATAGACGGGTCCGAGTGTCGGTCTCCGAGTCTCATAATGTTATTTTTCCTAATGCAACCCGTTTTGTTCACATACCTAAAACAAACAACACAGATTAAGCATATACATAAGATTTCATCAAAGTAAATTACGATCATCATATAGATATTATAAGTATGTCTGCTGTTTCGCTATGCGTACTAAACGAGAAAATACGATGCATTACATCTAACTCTGATATTACTATAGATAAATATTGTCAAACTATGTTATTCAAACTGATTTCAAAAGGTATGCTTTAAGTTAAATGTTACATGCCCCTGAATCAGGTTATTATTTGACAAACTACTGGTTTACTAATCTTAAAAGTATTTTAAATTCATTTTACCTTTGGTAGTACTGCGTATAAATTGCTGTGCGGTAGAGTTACACTAAAGAGCAAAATAGAAGCGTCTTTTTGTACGAGTATAAGTAGTGTATGTGTGTTACCAATCAGAGTTTTAAAAGAAATATAAATTCAAAATTCAGTAAGATACCTACTTCTAAAATAGAAAACATCGGAGTCGAAGTCGTGCAGGCATTATTGTACTATCTACTATACATTTAAAGCGACCTACTCTACTCTACCTGTTGCCGTTATCAATTTCGAGCAAAAACCCCCTTTTATATTTATTTTATTCTATTTTTTAATATGTTTTGTTATAGCGGCAACAGAAATACATCATCTCTGAAAATTTCAACTTTGTTACTATTACGGTTCATGAGATACAGCCTGGTGACAGACGGACAGCGAAGTCTAAGTAATAGGGTCCCGTTTTACCCTTTGCGTACGGAACCCTAAAAAGGTTTTAATATAGGTTGATTTTGCTTCGTCAATATGAAATAATTAATAAGTACTTCTAAACAGACCAGCTTGTTGTGATAACAATCTATATCATTATCCCTTGTTAATGATAACCTTGGTATACCAACTGCCGTAAATCAAGAGTTTGTTCCATAACCTGATCCGAAAATTGATTTCTGATCATAGTTTTTATCAGGCAGGTGTGTGTCTCTTGATATTATTTCTACGATTCATAATTTAGGGTGCTTTAAAAATTGGATGACTTTTACAATATACAAAAAATATGCTTATTTTACATTTTGGTAAGTATTGATGAAATTGTTCTAGTAAAGATTAGGGCACATGAATGTACGTTTAGGTACACTGTAAGAAGTTTACTGTTGATTACGTGGATGTTCTAAAATGTTTCCAAACTAACGATGATACAGATTATTGACATCTATCTTCACTAATCCATACTAATACTAATATATAAAGCTGAAGAGTTTGTTTATTTGCTTGAACGCGCTAATCTCAGGCACTTCTGATCTGATTTGAAAAATCCTTTCGGTGTTAGATAGCCCATTTATCAAGGAAGCCCAATTATCACGCTAAGGCCAATAGGAGCGAAGCACCCATGAAGAATGTTACAAAAACGAGGGAAAATTATCACGCTACGGGCAATAGGAGACGTAAATGAGGTTGCGTGGGTCAGGTAGTATTATATACATTATCGTTTGCAATTTATTTGCAATTGATGATTACTTTAGACGAGGATTAGACAAAACTATGTAATATTCTTGTTAGGTCTAACTAGCAAAATTCCTGTAATACAAGCGAGTTCACATCAAGTTGTTAACAAGGGTCAAGAACTTGATGAGGAATTTTCAAGGTCAAAGTAAGCATTGTTCTCGAAAGTGCCTTAATTTGTTTTGTTTATCATTTATTAGGTAATGTTTTGTTCTACATCTAGTATTCTACAGACAGGCTACTAAAGGAAACATTAAAGTAGAGAACGATTGTTGACTATATAATTCTTGGATTCTAAGCCATTGCTTACAAACCACTGTTGTTTAAGTAATTACATGATTGTTGTAGTGGAATATACACACATCAAAAGTGTCTAGGGATCAACATATGTGTCTAGGGATCAACATATATTTTTGCAATAACTTTTCTCCTGATTGATATTAATTAAAATTTTCTTTAAGGATTCATCAAATAAAGTGTTTTCGTTTGTCACAGTAACGATAAACCAAGTCACCTTTGCATTAATAAAGAAATTTGGCATTTTCCTAATAAAAGGATTTTTGACATTTGAACCACTAACATTAAAGTTCGAAAAAAAGACTGAAATAACAGTTTTCTTTAAAATTTTATTAGGTAACTTAAACAATTAATAATCCGTGTTTCTACCGCGAACACTAACACAAGAACATCGGTTTGGCATACTCAAAATGAGTTCATCCAAATCACGCTGTGGAATGGCCGCCCATGTTCGTTGCAACAACAAAGAAAGGTCTTCTTGCGACTGGATACCCTCCATATTCGGCAGAGCTCTTCTCTGTAGCATATCCCATGCATGCTCAATCGGGTTCAAGTCTGGCGACTGAGCAGGCCAGGGCCAAAGCCACATCTCAATCTCAAGAAATCCGCATAAAAATGCTTGATCCCTAGACACTTTTGATGTGTGTATTTATATTTGATTGTCTTTTCATTTGGTAGTTTCAAATAGGATTGACAAGTTTAGATAACAACAGAAAATGCATGTTCATGAGGTGATATGTCAACTTTTTTTCCAATAGATATATATTTCTGGATTGGACTATGATTAATGTCACATAGTTTGTTGTGCACCACAACATTCATCTTTCTATCAAAATAGCAAAGCATAGCAAAACTTTTCTTCAGTTGCTGAAAACTAACACTTACGTATTATTTAACTGCCTTGGTGGCGCAGTGGTAGCGTATGCGACTGCTGTGCTTGAGGTCTCGGGTTCGATTCCCGAGTCGGACCAAATGTTTGTATGATCTGCAAATATTTGTTTCGGAGTTTGGGTGTTTTCTATGTATAATATGTATGTATTTACAAAAAAAAACTAAATATGTATATATATGAGTTGTCTAGTACTCATAACACAGGCTCTGCTTAGCTTGGGACTATGGCGTTGTGTGTTAGATGTCCGAAATATTTCTTTATTTATTTTATTTATTAATTTTATTCCATTATTTTTTTATGTAGGAGCCTGCGAAAGTGACTGTACTCTGCCCGATGGAAATCAAAAGCAGAATTCAAAAGTGGTGGTCACCATACTCATTGCGAACGTTTATAATGTAACAATGCAGTATGGTGACACACACCATAGCGGCCTAGTGATGCTTATGTATCATTAGGTCTCTGGTCTCGCAATAGCCAACGAAACACCAATACGACTTTCAAACCTTCAAGAAAAGAGCCTACTCCTTCTTAAAAGGCCGGCAACGCACTTGTGACGCCTCTGATGTTGCGGGTGTCCATAGGCGGCGGTAATCGTTTACCATCAGGCGATACGTCTGCTCGCTCACCCCATATTTCATAAAAAAAAACAATACGGTATCTCGAATGCTGTCACTTTAGGTTCATCTTCTGTGCGAGGGTAGGACCGCCCCGGTCTAGCCAGCCCGTTTGTGCTGATATTAGCGTGGCTCTACTACCTTTAATAATCTACTTTCAGAATGAAATCATCTTCTGAAAAATATTTTGAAGTAATCTTCTTCTTAATCTTGTAGTAAGTTAATCTTAATATGATTCTAAACGATTAACAATAAAGACAAATCGAGTCTTCTCAAAAGTTTGAAGATTCATAAATATTTTAAATTGAATCTGACCTTTCACGTTTAATGAATCACAGGAAATAAGATTTTGCTAACCGCATTTTATACTTGCAAATACTTAGTAGGCATTGGAATGGCGAAACCCGGATTAAATAAATGGTAGAAGATTGACCCAAGATAAATCTTTCCGTGTTAATTAACTACCGGCTTTTAACTGGGACTAATTCTGTGACGTCATCGAACATAATTCTAAATTGTAGGTATTTTATAAATTAATTAAAGGGTAGGAAATGCATTTCAAAAAACAGGAAAATTTGTGTCTAATGACTTTTTATCTGAAGTTATTGAATAGGTAATTAGACTAACTAGACATATTTCAGAAGGATTAGTGGTATTCAATGGTATTCGTGGTATGTAATTTTATCAGGTAACAATTTCTAAATAATAAAATCACTATGACCTAGATTAAATCTAGGTCTGAGTTGAAAATACGTACAGATTATCGATTCAATATTTTTAGTTGATAAATTTTTATCAAGTAAAAATATTGAATCGGTAATCTGTACGTATTTTCAAGTCAGTAAAAAAGTTATTATATTTAAGATATGTATTGCACTAACCATTCCACCACAGCAACAACAAGTGTCTAATCAGTTAAAAGGTGAAGATATAAAATACCAAAACATCTTTACAAAGTTGTATATACATATATGAATATGACAAAGCAAGTCAGCAATTTTGCGGAAATAAATTGCTATTAGATCATTTTATAAGTAGTTCACAATACCTACCTTATTATTCTGACATGTACCATACGTCCACAATAAATTAACAAAGCGTGAGAAGCATGATATTCAATACGCGGTAAGTTAAGTAATATTCTGCGTATAAAACGACAGTAAACTTTTATTTTATTTGTGGTTACCTTCTGCTCGATTGAATGCTCTCTGATACTCCGCGCCGACGCTCAATGGATTTTAATGGGACGGCCATACATTAAATTATTATAAGTCACATACCAGCATAATAGTCCCGAACGCGTAGGAGTGACACTCGTAAAGTAGGAATTAATTTAATATACAAAGGGCTTAAGCTTTTCTCCTTATAAATCCCGTCGTGACAAAATATTTAATGACGATATTTATTGAGATATCAGCGATTCTTGGCGCATAATCCCTGAGAGAGCTATGTACCCGATAATATAATATGACTCGTTATCGAATTCCGACATGAATATTTATCAAGCATATTTACGGCGTCGACTTGTGATTGATAGCACCAAGTGAAATATTATTAAGCGCTCGCTTCGTTAAACAGAAAACAAATGTGTACCAAATAGACCGCAGCTGAATTACACGGGCATCAGCCTTCCTCAGTGTGGCCAGAAGATCATTAATAAAAATTTCGTAAAGGCAACAAGTTCCGTTGTCCGTTGTGACTAAGCATTACTGAGGCCGAATAGCCCATACAATATAGGCGGTTCCAACACACCTAGGACGTGAATGCTTACTTAAATGAAAGCCACTTCCCATTTTACCTCTAACGGGGTATTGACAGAATGTTAACGCTTCATTGTTATGTCACAGCTTTAAAAAGGTTTTTAGTTGAACTTACACTGTATGTTAATAACGTAGGGCGGTTCCGGGTGACAAAACATATGTCGATCGTTTGTCTATTGTTATAAAAACTTGAAGTCGACTCTATACATGAATAGTTTAGTGAAATTGTCTACAAAACTTCCTTACAGTAACATAGAATTATTTTATAATGGGGTTAATAAATTGTTTAGTTCTAATACTTTTGTTTAAAATTCTTTCTAAGAACTAAAACGGTTTCGGATTCGGTTAGTTTCAAATAAAAAGTCAGGATTAAAAAATTTGAACTTTCTCAAAAACAAGAACGTATTAAATTCCTAAAATACTAACTTGGAGTTATAAAGATATTTGTGGCATAAAGTTTGCAGCAAAATTAATTATAAATGAAAGCAGTCTGCTCTGCTTAGCTGGCTTTACCAAAAGACATTTTGATATACACCGTGGCAAACTTTCTCGGCAGACTAACGTTGTCTCCGAAAATAAAACAAGCAGCGATCACAGCTGTAGATGTATTATATCCCAAAATTATATTATTTTCTTTTATACAATTCAAGCAAGATGAGTATTTCAGTCAAAAAATTCTGTTAGTAAGGATTAAACATTATTTTTTCAGCGAAATACTTTTAAGAATTCCATTTGCGATTTTCATATATCTCGATATTTGTTGGAAAAATTACACATATCTGAATAAATTCTGCTTGTGTTCAACCTACATAAAATCAAGGCTGTTCAAACGTTATTTTTAATAAAACAAGGTACAGCGTTTCGTATGCAGGACGGGCATCATATCCAGTCACCGCATTTCTGCGGTATAAAGTTGTTCAGGCTTTGAAAAAGCAAGACCAAATTCCAACCGCGAGGAGAAGTTAGATCACGCTTGCTACTACTTTTAACTAAATTGAAGTTGCGGGCAAAGAGTGCATCCTGATGCACGTGACGCATCACTCCGTCTGTCCGTTTGTACGTACTTTTACGTGAGTGGATTGCAGTAGACTTCTTTATTCAATGACGCGGGTGCATGTTCTAGGACGCTTATCATCTTGCGGTTGATTGGAATGACAAGTATTTGCGGTTGGGCATTATGCCATTTTAACTCACCATTTGATGGTTCTTTATTGGCACGACATCCACTGTACCGATTGCTTATGGCTTTTAAGAATTTTGGAAACTTAAACACGTTCGTTTCTATTTGTATTGTGACGAAATTCTTGACCTGAATGTAATTTGTCGACGGTGATAATATCGAAGTTGGTAAAATCGATGTTTCGATTTATTTATTTTGAATAATTTCCTCTAGTACTCGATGCGGTGATTACTGGCGCTATCATAACTTTTATCTCGTAGTTACTGGGATCTAATATAAAATATAACCTCTTAACTGCTAATAAAACATACATAGGCCCTAAAGGCTTTACTAAACTACTACTCATTTGCCTCAAGCGCTAGTTATATATAACAAAATTTACTGTACCTTTGTCTGGTAGTCTTGTTTTAAGAACGTGACAGTTTTTTTTTTAAATGCCTCTTATTTTTGCAAAATAAGAGAGGCATTATATTTGCAAAAAGGATATATATTCTTGTTAGCTAACGGTTTCTTGTTTATTGTAATTAACGGGGGTTCATCACTAAGGAAATTAACGTATATTAGGAAAGTAATCATAAGTTATTAATAAAAACCAAAGCAAGGTGAAAATTAGGATTAACATTCCATTTGTTTTACGTTGTAACAAGCTACAGGTCGTGTTGTAATTCGTGGTCAGCAAGTTTTTTTTTTTCTTCTAGTCTTTATGTAAAAGATGAAAATGTTTACACCTTGAAGCGCCTTCAGTAGCTTATGGAAGTAAAAGCGTTTAAGAGACTTCTAAAATAGTTTAAAATAACGTAGTTACGTTTCATTATTAAGTTTAAACAGTATTAATTAGTATATAGATACCACAAGAAGGTCAATAAAACCAAACAAGTGTGAATCTGCTTTACGCGTTATTTGAGAGACTTCATAAAGCTGATAAACCGTATCAGCTTTATGAAGTCTCTCAAATGCGTCGAAAAAAGGTATTATTCTATGGTTTGTTAGTTTAGATACATTTCAATGACGCGTTTAGGTTCGTACTAGCTTATCCATCTAAATTATTAATTTTATATATTTACATACGTATGCATGTGTGTGTTTTATATATTTATTCTATCACCAACATAGCTTCAAAACACCTAAACTACCCTTTTTGTTAATTTTTATTCTGCTGTCGATATGTCCATCCAAAAGTTACCATGAAGAAATTGCCTTTAGCAATAAGGCCGCTTATTGTACATATCTTCATAAAATATTTAACTGAAATAATTGTATATTAAGTATATTCTACTCTATCCTTTTCTATCCTATCTCGCAACCTATGGTGAAGCAAAGGTAGAAAAGGGTACAAATTAAAAAGCTAAGTCTTGCGGAACCTAGTTATCATGCGCATAGTGATGCAGATGCAGATGCAATTTAGATTTAGATAAACACATACACACATCAAAAGTGTCTAGGGATCAAACATTTTTATGCGGATTTCTTGAGATTGAGATGTGGCTTTGGCCCTGGCCTGCTCAGTCGCCAGACTTGAACCCGATTGAGCATGCATGGGATATGCTACAGAGAAGAGCTCTGCCGAATATGGAGGGTATCCAGTCGCAAGAAGACCTTTTTTTGTTGTTGCAACGAACATGGGCGGCCATTCCACAGCGTGTTTGGATGAACTCATTTTGAGTATGCCAAACCGATGTTCTTGTGTTGTTAGTGTTCGCGGTAGAAACACGGATTATTAATTGTTTAAGTTACCTAATAAAATTTTAAAGAAAACTTTTATTTTAGTCTTTTTTTCGAACTTTAATGTTAGTGGTTCAAATGTCAAAAATCCCTTTATTAGGAAAATGGCAAATTTCTTTATTAATGCAAAGGTGACTTGGTTTATCGTTACTGTGACAAACGAAAACACTTTATTTGATGAATCCTTAAAGAAAATTTTAATTAATATCAATCAGGAGAAAAGTTATTGCAAAAATATATGTTGATCCCTAGACACATATGTTGATCCCTAGACACTTTTGATGTGTGTACTTTGGTTTTGCTCCTAATAACGGAACTATCTGTTACCTTTAGAAAGGTAATTTTGAAAAATATAATTCCTTCCCGTTCTCTTTTCGGCTACCTCCGGGATTTGGAATGTTTTTGTTACTATTTCGACGATAAAGTAGGAGAATAGATTCCATTGTCTTTTTGTTTTTTTTGACTGGGTGGAAAATCCCTTCGTATCTCCGGTTCCTCGGGGACTGAGGAGCCAGGTATGTGGTGATTCCACTAAAAACCACCCCGGCGGCCGGTCACAGGCGCCCTGCTCTGAGGAGGACCCGGACCATATTATTTCAGGTCCCCCCCAGGAACGACGCCGCGTCTATAGACTCTATCCTGGGGAAACCTAGGCTTCCCCCTGCCTGTCGGCCCAACCTTTATATATTGTATGTTGCGGCCTGACCGCAGTTTTGTGACCCCCTAAGATTCCATTGTCCTACAGAGGGTTATAACTTAGAAGGTAAATATTCACGGCTCTTTAAAATAAAATAGATGTATTTTAGATTCATAAAACAAAACATGTTTTTCACTTCATAAGAAGAAAGTTACGCTTATTCTAATACGTATATTTAAAGTAAGTTCTAGAAATCTGAAAATACAATACAACATACGCCGATAAAAGCAAAGAATTACCTATTTATTATGTATGAGGCGCAAAAAATGATAAAATTTCCGAAAGTTGTACAAGAAAAGTTCGTTAGCATGAATACTATTCCCCCGTCGGCGAAGTAATGAAATGTTACAATCTAGAATATGTAGGATACGTCTGCTGAATATATTAAAGAGTGAAATATGTAAAGAAATATGACCAGCAATTTAAAGGTTACGTAATTCTTTTCTCAGCGATAGCGATCGCTAGTTATAGACGTTTCGAAAGATATTGCATTAACATCCACTCATACACGATTTACATGGTAAAGGCAGACGTGTGAAACTGTCAAACCAATGAATATTAACCACCTCGGTCTTAGAGTAAGAATAGAAGTTCGATTTCATTTAATGGACTTTAAATGGTTGCGCTTCAGAGGTCAGCAAGTGACACTAAACTCCACTTATAATGCTATTAGAGTGATTATATGTATATGAGGGTATTGTACACTTTATCGTAAAATGGATGGCTTGAAATTAGGCGCATCCGCTCACAAGTTGTGAGGTGTTCAAAACTACATTAAGTGAGCAACAAATGGAACAATAGGGTGCGGATGTATGGATCAATTTGTAATTATATTGTTGCCTTAGAAAGTCGTAACTGTTTTCTGAAGATTTTTTGTAAACATAGAAAAAGTTTAGCACAGCAAAGAAAGTGTGGCATATTTAAAATTTTTTTTTTTTTTATAAAATGTTGTTTAAAACAGTATCCAACAGCAATTCTTTAAGAAGAGAGTGAATATACACATACCTACGCAAGTTTTCAATATATCCAAACATTAAGAGCGAAGTAGTTTTTACAATTTCTCATTTTCTGTCAATCATTTTATTTGTAAATAAAAAATAAACAGCAACTCTACTTTGTGGTGGTTATTCTTATCACAGTGTTAAGGTTCATAGGAAAACCCCTAAATATAATATTAGAACTCTTGGAAAAAGTGTAGGTGAGAAGGTACCTTCCTACTTAAATATTAATTTCCATTATGATTAGATAAATAAATATTCGTTCAGTCAGTCATATTTAAAAAGTTTCATTACAATAACTTTTAGTAATTTTAAATTATAAATAGAAATTCCAAAATATACTTGAAATAGTGTAAACTAAATTTCACATACATGTTTCTGGTCGCCGTTGACAGGAGACGGGCGAGGCGTGGTACGAGCAACTAATTGACAGCCACACGGAGCCCAACAATTCTCTGCGACTATTTCAGCTTTTACAAATAGATTGACGGTTTTATATTGAGCTTTGCGACTGGCACTTGATATAGTCCCAAATATGGAATTAACCAAACGGTTGTATTTAAACTCAATGCGTATTAGATAACAATTATAATAATAATATTAGGTCTTTACCTATGAAATTGCCGTTTTATATGCAATAAGTGAAAGTACTTATTTTTTCAAACTTTTTTATTTCTGTTATTCGAAGTAATCACCCATGCAATCGACGCATCTTTGCCAACGCATTGGCAGTTTATTGATGCCCTTCTTGTAAAAATTAGCTGGACGGGAGGCAACAAACTCTTCAAAGGCATTTTGTACTGCCTCTCGGGAATTGAATTTATTACCCACTAAAACGTTGTCTAAATTTTGGAAAAAGTAATAGTCGGTAGGTGCAAGGTCTGGTGAGTATGGCGGATGAGGGAGAGCTTCCAACCCCAGCTCTTGCAGCTTGGAGACTGTCTGTTGCGCAGTATGGGGTCGCGCGTTGTCGTGACTACCGACTATTACTTTTTCCAAAATTTATCCAAAATTTAGACAACTTTTTAGTGGGTATAAATTCAATTCCCGAGAGGCAGTACAAAATGCCTTTGAAGAGTTTGTTGCCTCCCGTCCAGCTGATTTTACAAGAAGGGTATCAATAAACTGCCAATGCGTTGGCAAAGATGCGTCGATTGCATGGGTGATTACATCGAATAACAGAAATAAAAGTTTGAAAAAATAAGTACTTTCACTTATTGCATACAAAACGGCAATTTCATAGGTAAATTGCCGTTTTATTTATTATTACTTATTTATTATTATAAACCTATTATAATAAAATATAATTCATTATAATAATAATGTTCATTCCTGTGCTATAATAATTTATTTAAATCAAATTGGGTAAAAATATTGCTTTTTAAACTTTCACTTGAAGAAAAGGTAACATAAATACGAAAAAACCAGATAAACGGGTATCGGGCTCATGTGTTGAGAATTCTTAATTAGCTAATAGTAATTTCTTCATTAACCATAGGTATAGTTATAGTGCTTAAGTATTTGTATATAGAGTTTATGTATTTGTTGTACTTATATATAAACTTATGTTTATATGTACTTTATGTCCGCCTACCTCACAATATTTCTACACCACCCAAAGGTTGACTGTCAGAGAATGCCGTGGACAGTAAGTCCGCCGATATACAAAAGTGCATAAAACTATAAATAAATAAAATCTAAAAAGTTAAAAATATCAACAGCCTATAATAGTTCACTACTAAACATAGGTCCTGTTAAGAAAAAGGAGAGGCTTTATAACAACATGTAATAAAATAGAAATACTATTCTACACGTGAACATTTCATTTCTTTATCTAGTAAAAGCGCTTATTCTCTTAAGTCGGAATTGTGACAACAGGCGGCAAGTGCCCGACTTTACGTAAGTCTGAGACTGTGAAATTAGCAGAGCCATGTTACACCACCCTAAACCCCCTTCTCACCCTCTATTCGAAACTCTTGTACGAGTGACAAGCTGCAAGATGTCACGAGGAACCAGACATACACCGAGTATTTAATTCCCAAATGAAATATTAGAAACGACCATTACCATTCTAACTGTATTAAAGTTTTGAGTATTTGGTACGAACATCTTTTCAGCAATTTATCAATTACTTCATAATTTACAATATTTAGAAATGCGTTTATGGTTCACACAACGCTGAGTATTGGTAACCGTTTTTTAAAAGCAACGTAGCGTAGAATAAACAAACGTTATCCAGAAAATTATTCCCCCCCCGAATATGTACACACAATGGCGTGAGCTAACTCTAAAACAATTACCGTTGTTGGCACTGCCAATAACAATAACATTTATCAAATTACTCGGGCGAGTAACTCGAAGGCGATACAACAAGGATGGGTATCTACGGAACAAAATTGACAAAGCAAGCAGAAGGCTTTCAAGGCTAGCTCGCGTGTTGCGACGTGTTTGCATTCATAATTTGTTTGCTGGCGGCAGCACATGGCTGACTACATTAATGGATCTGTTCTCGACACGCGACCATACCGACTACAGTTGACTACACCATGCCACTCACTGAACCGAGGTTTATCTTTCACGACTTGCTCGAAAAGAACAAAGACCGCTTTGTCATATAACGCTCTGTAATGTAACTATATTACGTTGCCTTATTTTTGTTCGACTCGTCAACTTTCTTTGTTTGACACTTAATAGGAAAGAATCGTTATTTTTTTGTGGTATTAAGTAGCGGTTCAAATTACGTTTTTAATCAACTAAGCTTAAGCTTTTAAAGATTTATTTAAATTAAAAAGCTGACAACATGTTTCATGAATACGTTTCATATAAAACGGCTATGACAAGCTAAATAGGCTAGTAATGTTTGTTTATCATGAACAAAAGCCTATACAAGGACATTTCGAATACTGGTATATGGGGCAGAATAAAATACGACGACGGAGGGCGTGCGCCGCTGAGCCAGTCAGCCTGTGACCACGGCCAGTGCAACCTGGTCGAAACGTCAGGCAAAACATAGGTATGTAGTACCTTGAAATAGTGATCGCGTTAATTCCCGTAAAAATAATAATTGTTATAGAATAAAATGCAATTTATAACTTAATGATTTATAGTTGAGAAATTCGAGTTTTTTTTTGGATTTGTGATACATCTTCTAATAAGCTTTTGTTTCTTTACTCAATACGTCTATTTTTTAAATACATTTATTTATCTCTTTAATATATTCATAAAAAGTGTTTAACTAGGTAGTACATATTTGTATACTCCAATAACTTCATTTATATTGTTCAAGAACTGTCGATATTGATGTTTCTGAACTCTCCGAGAGCCAGGATTACATACATATATCGTGAACCGAATACATGAAGCCAAAGGAAAACTTAAACCAAACTCAAACCCCAGTCTGTTTCGACTCGACTGTTTGAATAATAGTTAAATATAATTAATGTTTTATTCAGACTTATGCAAATTGTAATTGTACAGGCAGCTGTCTTCAAGCACTGTTATTACTATTTCTCTACAATTACTTTGACAGAACTGTATTTCTGGAATTTCTTCTCTAATTTTTAATGTTGTTGTTTTTTATTTTTCGTCTGTGGGGTTTCAAAGCATAGATTATATTATTTAAGAACTTTTATTTTTAATTTAGATGTTGTTGTTAAGTGCTTGTAATAGTGATTTCAATTTTAAAGACTTTATTTTTTATTTTATATGTTCTTTATCGCATCTTCCTTTGTCCTAAATGTTTACTTATGATATTTAAACAAGTTGGTTTGTGTACATTTCGAAAACATAAAAATTCTGCACTAAGGAAACTCAAATTTCGCACGATACACAACCCGTTTCAAAATGATTTTTAATTATTTTTTAATGAGATAGACGGCAATTGAACAAACGGATCGCGTGATGGTAAGCGATTACCGCCGCCCATGGACACCCTCAACACCATAGGCGTCACAAGTGCGTTGACCTGCGGTTGTTGTTGTACCTACCCTTACAATAACAACAGCGGGTAAAGCCGCGTGGCAAATCTAGTCTAAAAAAAGAACCTTAAATTCCTTCTTAAATTATCAGTTAAATAACTGATAGCCAGTGTAAGTCCAGACAGACAGACAAAAAAAATTGATTAATAATGGTAGTACCGAATTGGTAAACCATTTTATTTATCTGTATAGATTAACGTTACTTTTGGTCTTCATTCCTCATCAATGCAATTACAGTGATGCGAAGTAGGTACAGCTAATTAACACGCTTTTATTAACTTGTGTGTGCAGCTAGAGTGCTTTTTTTAACTAAATTTAATAAATATGATTATTTTAAAACAGGAAACACCACACTCCCAATCACCTTTACTATCTTACTTTACTCATCTATAATATTACCATAATTATCTTTGTGAATTGTCGACCAATTGTCATTCAACCAGCGACTTTTAGAATCCACAACAAGTGCAGCACAGGAAAGCCATATCCGAAGTGTTATCGTTTAATAATTGTCGCTACGGGTTCTGGAAGCGAGTTTATAACCCTACTGAGTTAAAAATAACCCTCTCGTGTAGTCAAGTGCAGTGAACATAGTGCACATACTTTAGAAGTGTTATCTTGCACGCTAGCCTGTACGTGCGGTGCCGAGCCAATTAAATGGACTTAGCGAAGTAATCGTAAAAGAAAGGGTAGCTGTCACGTGGTTCATTGTTAAAAGTTAAAAGGAACATGTTTTGCGGTATGCTATGTATCGAATTTCATTCTTGGTAATGTTAATAAAGTTGGAAGTAAAATAAAATGAAAGAATTAACTGTAAAATTTGTAAGTGGAGTATTTTTAAAAATTATTGTGGTATACTCAGTTTTTTCTGGGTATAGGTTGTTCTAAAAGAGGTCTTTGTCCAGCAGTGGACTGTTTAAGGTTTAATAGGTTGTTCTAAGTTGACATACTCACTTACCGCGTTTATTTGTGTATACGCCAACTTTTCCTAAATCACCCAATTATTTTGATGAGGTTTTCAAGATATACAATACATATATTACACATCAGTCACCGGATAATAAATTTACATGATTGACGTAAGTTCAACTTTAAGACTTAATATATACTAGTACCTACTTAAAAATGATGTACTTACCGCGCAACTATTGATATGAAATATTAATTTTAAACACAATATTTAAAAAATAGACTCAAAAGAACTATAAATAACCAGTTTGTATAAAAATACACTATATTATGTATAACGATATTCCCACTGTCAACTCAACCGCAAAAGACATACATTTGTTTGGTAGCATTATTGAATCATGCAACAAAACCGTACCCTTGGCGTGGCGGTATAAGTCCCTTGTCGTGTCCCGCCCTTCTCTATAAATCTATCAAGTCAAGTTAAACACTCGCTGCTGCGTTTCCGTTCCCCAGACATCATGCACTCCGATATTATCATTTTAAAAGGAAAGTACGAATTTAAATTTAATCTTGCCATAACAAACAGGTGGAGTCTTTGTTTTTATTATGGTGACGCCCGCGGCTTCGCTGCCGAGAAAAAATATTTTGGCATATCTTGTGAATAGTTTTTTCTGTATGATAATTTATTCTACGTTGCTGTATGTATGTATGCTGTAAAATGTCAAGGTGTAGGACTACACATAAAATTTTTTAAAAAAATACTGCATGTTCGTATATTTCTCAGACTTTTACCCAGTAGTGTAACGCCTGAGTCTATTACGGCGTTATGTGTATGCATACTACAAAAAAAATGTAATCTTATATTCAAAGATGAATAGACACATTTTTTCAAGCTCCTGAGCAAATGTAACTTCTCAATTTTTTTACATTCTATGAAGTCTTAGATACGTATAGTTTGCACCATCTGACATGGGGTTCTTTTTAATGAAATTTAAGCGTTTTCCTTTTAAAAAATACAAGAAAAAAGCGATCTTTTCTTTTATAATTGCTAGCTTTTACCTGCGGCTCCACCCGCGTAAAGTTCGGTTATCGCGGTGATTCTTGCAACTAAATATATGACTTTTTTATTAATGAACCGATTGAAATGAAACATACACCTAATGTTAAGTGGAGTAAACTGCAGTGCATTAGTGAAAACTGCATTCAAATCGGACAAGCCGTTTCTGAGATTAGCGTGCACAAACGTACAGACAAATAGCCAAAATTTCTAAAAATCATTGTTTTAAGTTCTATTGCGTTCATAAAGCCTCCCTATACTTAACGGTTTTTCATATGTCTTCCATGTACAGACCGCGACCAGTTACGATTTTATTATATAAAATATGCTTAAAAATATGTATGTACTGATAAATTTATTTTGAGACGTTTATATTTCGAATAAAGGACCCTTGTCACGAAATTTTAAATTGACTTATTTAATTGATAATAATTTGATTTCTCTTCATTTAATTAAACCTCATATGGAACATTTTTGCAATCTGAGCATTTATTAATTAAAACGTGTTGCAGGTGGACGTATTATAGACATGTTGGAACATAACTAAACTTGTCGTCCTTTAATAGCTTATTCTAGAAGTAATAATGGTTATTATAAGTTAATATAAATATTGTTGATGAATTCTGTCATGGGGTTTTCAACATTTAATTTTCTTGTGAATTTTATCGTTAAATGTTATATATAATTAATTTACAAAGAATTAATTGATTCCTATCACTACAAATGTTTCTAATTCGATACTGTAAGCCAATAATTCTTAATTTTGTTATAGAAAATTGTGTTTTCAAATTTTAATGTCATAATATTTTTGTATGTTAGTGTTATAAAAAAGGATTTAGTTAGATATGTTTTTACATTGGTATACATGTATTTTTTTAATGTACTCTGAGCAAGTACTGGCCCCAAAACCATTCCATTATATAATTATTAATAGCTAGTTACGCCCCGCGGGGATACTCACGGTTTAATAACTCCTTGCTCAACCGATGGGAACTCTGTATTTTTTGTATAAAACGAAGCCAGGTAAATAAATAAAGGTTGTCAGCTATTTCAATACCAAATTTAATTAAAATTACCTATACTCTTTGCGCTCTATAATGGTGCGACATTAATTTGTAGACTAGAACATTCTGGTTGGTTTATGTTAATTTACTACAGTAATTGTGTACAGCTGAAACACTAAGTCATTATTTGTAAATCGCGGCAACTTTCAAGAGTGTAACGAAATGTTATTAAAACTGTCACGCACCATGCTACAGCGCAAAAAGTATAAATGTTCACATTTTTGCCTTTATAATATTTCTGTGAAGGGTGGTGAAAAAAGAGTTACTATTATAATCCTTTAAATGTGCAATTCTGTACACAATAAATATTTACATAATTTGAATCTCGGAAACAGCTTCAAAGATTTTCATGAAATTTAGTATGCAGGTGGTTTCGGAAGCGATAAATCAATATAGTTTCATTTTTAACCGACTTCAAAAAAGGAGGAGGTTCTTAATTCGACCGTATATGTCTTTTTTTATGGTGTTGGCGGATAACTTCGTCGTTTATGAACCGATTTTAATGATTCTTTTTTTAATGGAAATGAGATATCCCAACGGTGGTACGATGATAAGGACACTAAGATCTGATGATGGCATCCAAGAGAAATCGAGTCAAACCTTGAAGTCGGTTTTTATTTTGTTAAAATTTTACTTGTATAAAGCCCGGTTATACAGGTACTCGTTTTTATATATGAATAAGATGAATGCGAAAACAAGAACTGTTGCGTGTGTACACAAAAGACGTGGAATCTTGACAGGATCTGTATCTGAAAGCGGTACTATGGTTTTTATATTTAATAGGCTTAGCTGAAGTTACAATAATATGCAATACTCATCAGCATATTGATATAATGGAATGTATAAATTCTGTGAAGTTATGGTATGAGGCAGAAATGCATTATAAAAACTGATTCATTAATAATTTAATGAGTAACTTAAACTATGACATTTAAAATGTTTCATTTTATCAAAGTTTCTGACTATGTACAATATGTACATAGTCAGAAACTTTCATAAAATGAAACTGTACCGTAGCGCCTTAACTACTAAATCGATTATAATGAGGTGTCAATATATTTGTAGTAATGGCTCGGGGGACAAAGCTTTATACATTTTATCAAGAGTTTTAACGCAGTCCGGTTATTATTTTTTTTATTTTTTTTTTGATTTTGGGATTGTAAGTTTTTGTAAGGTAACAAAAATCAAAATTATTCTTTAATGGAAACTGTTCATTTTATGAGGCAAATTTCAAGCTAGAAAAAAACAAAACTTTGGAACACTAATGTTCTTTAAAATCACGATCTAGAATACTTTATTGTGGCTGTATTTTTAGTTGGTACTATCATCAAAGATATCACAGCATTCTACAATAATTCTAAGTAAAATGTACGCTGTCTAACACTTTGTTTTACGGGCTGTAAACACCGTTACCTTCTCCAAAAACACGTAAGTATTTAGGTTAACAGAATTTTAAAATTCGAATTCTTAATTTCCCTACAGTGATTTTCAACAAACAAACTCGTAGTCTTACCGTCAAAGTTCAAACCGCAACATTAGATATGTTAAAGACATGTTTGTCAAGTGTTGACTAGTGGACGTTGGGTTTAACATCGCTCCATTCATTATTTATTCAAGGAGAAACCTCAGCACATTGTGGTCCGTGGTCGGGTACCTTAAGTGGAGAAACTTCACACTATGATTTAATAAACGCAGTACTTCGAACTGGCTACATATCTCGACGTTAATGATGTAAATTAAATTACCTGTGACATCTTTGAATCAACTATTAGTAACATGATTGAGAAGTCATAAAGTATTTGAAATTACAATATGATAGAGAAAAGAAAGTTATTTTTTCATCATGAATTTTTTTAAATAAGAAAACTTTGGATATTTATATAACTTCTGTCACCCGAGCCAATTTTAACCGACTTCCAAAAAGGAGGCGGTTCTATGTTCCACTGTATGTATTTTTTCTTACTATTATACATCTCATTTATTAAAATCGGTTCAGTAGTCAAGGCGCTACAGTGAAGTATATAAATATACGTAAACTTTCATACTATTTTTGTATGTAACCTAAGAATCCAAAGACACTCAGCACCGACAAAAACGACGGGACAAAATGAAATGAACAAGAAACTATAATATGGTTATAAAATTCAATTAATAACAGGTGGCAAACAGTCACGATTTAGGTTTTTTTTAATGTAAAATCTGCCAAAATGAGTCTACTCTGCCTAATGGAAAGAATAAGCAGAATCTAAGAGTGGTGGTCACCATACTCATTGCGAATGCAGACATTGCGGTGGGTCATATTAACATAAGGTTGGTAATATTATCTTAACCATTATGTTTACTCAAATATTATTTTATACAAAAGGGTAAGGGTGGTTATAAAAATAAGGATGGATGATCTCGAGATAAAACTTATTAATTTCAAGTTCCCAATTTAAAGTCAAGTATCCATTTACTGAGTATTTCATACCAATGTAAAAGGTAAATTGTTTAAAAGGATTTTTTCCTGGACATTAAAGCATCCAGTCTAACCATGAACAAATACACTTGTATTAATTGAATGTGATTCTTAGAATGGTATTACCCTAAACCTAGATCTAAATGGAATGAAACACAAGTTACATTTAATTCGAAAACTATATATGACACTGTATTATAGGAAGTATAGTAACAAAGAAAATATGAAAAAATAAACAACAATCTTGACTGTGAAGCCAAAAAAAAGTATATATGTATTTATATCAGTTGTCTAGTATCCATAACACAAGCTCTGCTTAGCTTGGGACTAGATGGCGTTGTGTGTTAGATGTCCGTTGTGTGTTAGATGTCCGAAATATTTATTTTATTTACATACACATATATTACATATATATTTATGCAAGTGATAAAACTATTTTATGATAAAGAATTAAAACACCTAGGCGATTTACCTAATAGTGAACTTGAACACCTGCAACTCAAATCACAAAAGTGCGTTATCAAACTCCGAGGCGTGGCGAGGCGAGGGAGTAGGCTACTTTCTTTAAAGCTTGAGAGTTGTATCTTTTGAAAAACCCCCGCTGACAACAATTTGTTCCAAAATGAAAACTTGCAAAAGAAAAACATTTTTTTTTATTACGTAAAATGTTACTATAATCGTAGTCATAGCAATAAGTATGGCCCGGATTAATATGTAAATATGTACATATTTTTAATTTACACGATTTTTGGTCTCGAATGTGTTTTCTACACCAATTATCACTTAGAGATTGTGGAAAACTAATTTTTATTTTCCATGTTTTTCCATATTTCATGGTTAAGTCCATATTTTACAAAAAAATATCACAATTATCCATATTTTCGATTTTTATATCATAGAACATGAGTTAGTTCAGAAAAATTATATAATTTTACGTGTTTGCATTCTCGCAACCACACGGTCGGTTCACTTCTTATTCGTCGTAATTTGATTTTTGATTCTCTAACTTCATTTATTCCACATTATCTGCCCCCCGTTCCCCCTATTCTGTACGGAAGTTTTGAGGGTTACACAATTACGGAACTAGGCGTCTTTAAGTACATCATGTGACGTGCAAAGATCTTTTAGGTTTTAGGTCTTTAGATATAAGGCAATATTTCGAGTTTTAATTTCCATCTTCTTCGGCCTAGCGTTTTCCCTGCTTAGTGCTGGGGTCCGCTTTCCTACATAATCTTCTCCACTTTGCCCGATCTTCGGCATCCTCAGGTGTGAGATCGTTCTCTTCCATGTCCGCTTTGACGACGTCCAGCCAGCGTTTTTTGGGCCTGCCGCGTGATCTAGGGCCTTGGACAGTGAGGTCGAGGCATCTATTTCCTACGTAGTCAGACGGCCTGCGTCTTACATGGCCATACCATCGGAGTCGACTTTCCTGCAGCTTGTCCGCTACGTCACGGACTCCAAGGCTATCACGGATGTGTTCGTTACGTATGCGATCTAGTCGCGTAACGCCACACATCCACCGCAACATCTTCATCTCCGCCACGTGAAGCTGCTGGACATGTCTTCCGAGGACAGGCCAGGTCTCGCTGCCGTATAGTAGGACTGGTCGGATGATGCTCTTGTACACAAGGCCCTTTAGCTTCACCGGTATCCTACGGTCGCAGAGGACGCCGGTTAGTTCTCGCCATTTTGACCAAGCAGCGCTTATTCGGGCTCGGACGTCGTGATCTAGTTCACCGGACTCGTGCAACACGGACCCAAGGTACTTGAATTTATTCGTTTTCACGACCAATTCATCTCCTACCTTTATGGGATCGGGATCCGTGCATCCGCATGCCATGCACTCGGTCTTCGCAACATTTAGTTTCAGCCCACCGTTCTCTAGCGCACCCTTCCACTGATTCACCCTATGCTCCAGTTTCTGTTTGTCCTCATCCGTCAGCGCAATGTCATCAGCGTACATCATAAGCCACGGAGATGGTTCGTGAACTTTCGCCAAAACAACGTCTAGCACCACACTGAACAGAAAAGGACTCAGAGCCGAGCCTTGGTGAACACCAACTCGGGAATGGGCGAGTATCGCCAACGGCAGTCCTTACCATGGATTCCGAGTTGTGGTACATGTCTCGGATAATGTCAATATAGGTTAGTGGCACATTCTTCACCTTTAAAGCCCACCAGATCACCTGGCGCGGTACGCAGTCGAAGGCTTTCTGTAGGTCTAGAAAAGCCATGTACAAGGGCTTTTTCTTCTCCCTGTAGGCCTCGACTAGCATTCTGAGGGCAAAAATGGGATCCGTGGTTCCACAGCCAGGACGGAACCCATATTGACATTCCGAGACTGTGCACTCTTGCCGGAGCCTTGAGTCTATTACGCGCTCGTAGAGCTTCATGGCGTGACACATGACCTTAATACCTCTGTAGCTTCCACAGTCCTGTACACTACCTTTGCCTTTGTAGATTGAAGTAATGATACTCAATCTCCAGAAGTCGGGCATCTTGCGGCTGGTAAGGATGCGGTTAAAAAAGTCAGTAAGTACGATCACACCACGAGAACCCATCGATTTCCACGCTTCAATCGGTATATCGTCAGGGCCCACGGCTTTTCGGTTGTTCATAGTGCGAAGACATTGTTGTACCTCGTCTGGTGTTATAGGGGCAACAAGTCCAAGATTAGGGGGCAGTTCCGGAGGAGACACATTTGCGTGTTGCGTGTTAAGCAACTCTTTAAAGTAGCTATGCCACCTCTCCTTTACCCTGAATGCGTCGCTAACCAAAGTGCCGTTTGAGTCTTTGACACAGAGACATTTGGTTATGTCCTGTGTTGCCCTCTCCCGAGCCTTTGCCAGACGAAAGATGGATTTTTGGCCCTCTTTAGTCTCTAATGTGTCATACAAAGGTGACAATTGATCGTGTCGGGCTTTGGCAACTGCTCGTTTTGCGGCACATTTGGCTGCTTTGTAAGCTTCACGGTCTTCTGGAGAGTCGGTTACTTGCCACTTTTTGAAAAGCGTCTTCTTCTCCCGAACTGCCTCCTGCACTGAGTCATTCCACCACCATGTCTCCCTGTTGATGACGCGGCCTCCCTTAGAAGTGCCGAGCACCCGTTTCCCTAGTGCGGTGACTGCTGATTGAATCCTAGAGCACTGACTATTCGCGGATTCTTCCTCGCTTGGCCTTAAATCCAAGCCCAGGGCAGCCTCGCGGAAGACACCCCCCTTCGGTCCACTCAGCAGCCACCACTTGGTTCTGGGTCTGCGTCGTTCGGGCACTTTTTTCTTTGGTACTACCAGCATGTCCATGACTAGGATGCGGTGTTGTGATGCAGTTAGTTATTTTGCTGATTAGGTTTCTTTTTATGAGCAGGTAGTCTATCTGAGTGGAGTTCGACCCACTTTTGTAGGTTATGAGGTGCTCGGGTTTCTTTTGGAAGAAAGTGTTCACGACAGCCAAGTCTGCTAAGAGGCAGGTGTTGAGAATCGAATCCCCCTCCGCGTTCGCACGACCATAGCCGTAGCCACCGTGAACACGCTCAAACCCCCTTGAGTTCTCACCTACATGCCCGTTCAAATCTCCACCCACGATAATGCTTACCGAGTTTGGGATGCAGCGGAGAATGTCCTCAAGCTTGTCCCAGAAGGCCTCCTTCTCAGATAACTGGCAACCGACTTGGGGAGTATAGGCACTGATGAGATGAGTAACAGAGCCTTCTATTAACAACTTCACCCGAATGAGTCGGTCGCTCAGCCTATCGACTTCGAGAAGACCTTTCTGAAACCCTTCTGACAGTACTACCGCTACACCATTCCTCCCACAAGGAGACCCGGTGTAAATCAGCTTATAACCCTGACCGATGTCACGTGACTTGTTCCCTTTCCAACGGGTCTCTTGCAGGAATGCAGCGTGCACCCTGCGTTTTGTCAGCACGTCTGCCAGTTCTCGGCAGCGGCCTGTTAGAGAACCTATGTTCCAGGTGGCAAAGCGAAGTTTCGTTTTTGGCACTAGCGTCTTTAGCCGTGCCCGTGCTTGACACGGTAGCCCTAGTCCACTTATCACAGGTTTAGGGCGGTGTGCCTGCGCGTCGTATAGCGGCGACGCCCTAGCCGTAGTACCTAAAACTTTATCCTGCACTTCCATAATAATTGACAGGTTTGTAGTATTACATTCCGCGACTGCCGTCTGACCTTCAAAACCCCTAAGGGAACTACGTTCGCCAGAGCCTCGTTAGTAGTCCAGCAGGGTGCACCACGAGCAGGTGAGGTTGGCTTGGGCCCGTAAGATGTTATTCGGTCCCCATAAACCCCGAGTTTTAATTTCCATAATTAAAAAAATCATGTAATTGTATAATGCAATCAATTTAATAAGACAGATTTAGTGGAAGATGAATAAGACTTCAAATTTAAATTTGAATTACATAAAAATTTCTCTATCTTTTCATATTTTTTTAATGTAACTGTTACTGTAGTAATTTTTCACAATAAACTATGTTTAATATTAAAGATATTCTTATTTAATACTCCATATTTTGTCCATATTTTACATTTTTTGCTCAATATTATATGTACATATTTTGAATTTTTTAATACATATTTATCCGTGCTCTAGCAATAAGCAATGCAATAAAATGAACGAGGATATCTTGGTGATAGTAAACAAGATATACCACAGACTTATTCACATGCAATATCTGCTTAGAATTGCGAGGAAGAAAATCCCTATAAAAAACTTGTGCCTAAGTGTTTGGTGATAGTAAAACAGAACGGCAATAACGACAGTCACATATTAGTAGTCGAGCTAAGCTAACTAAGCTCGGCTAGGTTATTCGATCGATAGACGAGCACCTTAGCTTTTACTCTACCACCACGTAATACTACCTCGTAATATTACTTTACTTTATTTAATAAAAAGGTTTTTATAATTTTATAGCCACGTATAAAGTTAAAACTTAAGTTCGAGAATACTTACTCATATTCGCTAAGAATATTTTATTCTAGTTCACTCGCTAAAATCCTTCTAACAAATATTTTTCTTCAAAATATCACACAATTTTATACTTTCAGAATATACTCATGGCAATAACAAACCAAACTCATCACTAAATCTTCTTTAATATAGAAGTACCTTAGCCGGAGCGAGTTTCGATTTATTTCAGTTTCAAAACTAGCATAAAAAACGGATTCTCAGGGATAAGACACAGCTAGCTTTGATTTTCGCTCCCGTAAACATATATCGTAAATTTGATTAAACTTGTTGCAACCAGAACACAATAAGAATACGAATAATAAATGTTGCAAGTTTGTATGAAATCCTGCATTTTATATTCCAACTGAACTAATATTGCCTTGTCATGTTTACCCTTGAAATGATCTATAATTTCTTCAACCAACACATAATATGTTGGTATTACGCCATAAATAAACATGTGTAAGTTCTCAGAGTACATAATATATGTAGATTGCTTAAGTAGTAGGCACTTACACAAAAAAGTAAAGAATACACTTAACAAACGCACACGTCAAAGGCAAAAGTTACATTTAGTTCGACCTTCGCAACTTACCACTTTTATTATAGGTATTCTGAACGTATAAGGCTTTTACTTGTTCAAAAGTCTTTAAGTTCATAAAGTATTGTTGAGTGTGTTATAAATCCTGCTGAATGTGTGCAATCGCCTTTTTCTTTTCTAGTTTATTTGGCTATATACCCAACTGACAGTATTTTTTTGGTTAAATAAAACGGCGTTTTATATGAGGTTTTATATTAAATATTTAAGAAGACGTGGTATTAGGTACATCTAGTAAGTACCAATTTAAGAAATATAAGTCACACAGAATTTAAATACAACATCTACTTACATCATCACCTCCACACCACTAATAATCTTGTTAGCCGTCTTTGTATCGTAACAAATGACTTTTCAATATACTTTTCCTGGTTTTATATCACACTAATATTACTTAATTATATTCAACAAATGTATATACGTAGATATACATATACGTACATATTATATGCATATATACATTCTTACTAGATCTCTACACCCCAAAGATTGGCTGGTAGAGAATGCTTAGGGCAATTCATCCGTCAATATACATAAGTGAATGAAGTTGTAAATAACTAAATATCATGTACACATAATGTACGTGTACATGATATTTAGTATATATATAACATATTTAGTATATATATATAGTATAACATACTAAATCACACAAACCCAGTGCTTGCGCTATGCTATTCGATTCGTACATTTTAATAAAAAATATAACATTTATCATTTGTGTCCAACACGTAATAACTTTCCAAGCGTGCATCAAACATTTCAAATATGATCTTTTTCACACATAAACATAACTAAGTGGCAATTCTTTTGATAAATGATATTGACAAAATGTTTGTAAGAATATTTACGTTAGTAATAAAAGTAATCATAAACTTTACCGCAACTGTTCAACATTAAAGCTTATGCATAAGTCCGTCTTATAAATGTTAATCTTTGGAATCTTATCTACTCAAACGAGATTAAGAATTTACATATTTAAAACGATCTTTGTAGATTAAAATTACTTACTTAAAGTAGAAAATAAAATTTTCCTATTGAAGAGCAATACATGTTTTATACAAGAATTATTGTGAAAAAACGTTTTAATGAATGTTCGTTAAGTTATATTTTTTTGAATTCCAGTTTGAATTTTTTTTATTATCTTCAAGAGGTTGGTGGATATAATGTCAGGGTTTTTCAAAGCTTTTAAAAATCTTTCTTTTAAGTACCTTACCTCATAAACTATTTTGCGAATATATCATGATATTTTGAAGTAATGAAAAACCAATTACTATTTAAATAGATTTACCAGTTTACAGTAAATAAACATGTTGTCCTTTAACTATTTGCCGCGTAACTCACACTCGTAGCTCAACGCTTCGTAGTACTCCTTTGATTTACCAATCACATGTTTCTTCCATGAGCATATCAACTTTTATAACCAAGCAAACAACATTAGGATTTTTTCAGATGCATTCATTTGTTTTTGAAGTATATGTTGTAAAGAAACGACTACTGGTTAAAAATGTGAACAAAACAGTTAAAAATATTTAGTGCTGTTTAGATTCACAAAATAATTTTCGTTACTAAAATGAATTCAACAAGTTAAAAAACAATAATTTTGTAATTTACGACAATCAAATGTTTGAAAAGTGTGTGTTAATGTTATCAAATTCACACAAACGGTCTTTAGTATTGATTAGTCATTCATAATACATAAATTAATTTAAATATGAACATAAACAATATCCCAGCCAATGAAATTTTATATATAAAGGCGTTAGTAACACCACCTGTTTTATGATTTTTGTGTTTTTTGATTTGTCTTTGTCCGGAATGGTAGTAGTTTTTTTTTCATCAATAAAAGAAATTATCATTGAAAAAACCTCATTCTTTGACTGTTAGGTGGAACAAAGTTCGCCGGATCTACTAGTATGGCCTAATCATCATAACATTTTTTTTATTTCAGCTACATCAAACTGTGAAAGTATGACTTTTACATTCATAGATCTGATATTTAATTCATTTCAAGTAAAATGTGTTCCATTTTTTAAATCACAGAATAACCATTTCATCGATGCAAAGGACACAAAAAATATAACATTCATATGTCACCGTGTAAATAAAATATGGTTTTGTACAATGTAAAAGTTTTCGTGCACCCCTAAATATTCCATTATGGTTGAAGTATATATGGGACATACATTCGAGGAGCTAAGTTGCGACGATTACTCAGCGGGACACAAAGCGACATTGTACTGGTTAAGGGCTGCCATCAATATGCATTTCTTTGGATTTGGCTCAGTTTTTTCACAAGACCCCGAGGGACTACCCAATTTGCCTTTTAGGTGAGTTAAAAGAAATTAAATTAGACGCTTTAGTAAGAATAGCGTAGGCATTTATAAATTAAGTAGGTATAAGTTTAAATGGAACTAAGACTATTTTAGCTTTTGTTTACTTTATTTGTATACAAGCTAAAATTCAAAATTTAAAAAACCCCCTACTCAAGCACTTAATCGAGTAATCATACGCCAATGAAATTTTTGCAGACATTCGATTATCCTTCCCCACTTTCACCCGCATAACTTTTAAACGACTCAACCGATTTTCATGAAACACGTCTAAGAACACTCTCACGTAACTCACCTTTCATACAAAAAAACTAAATTGAAATCGCTTCATCCGTTCGCGAGCTACGGTGCCACAGACAGACAGATAGACAGACACGTCAAACTTATAACACCCCTCTTTTTGGTCGGGGATTAAAAAGTGATGTCAAAAAGGTGCAATGCAGACTGCTTTACCGCGATAAATCGTGAAACTATGACACATTTTAACAAAGAGACATTCATTACTGAGGGTTCCACTATTCGATTTAAACCTGTAGATACATTTACACATAGTTTTCTTTACATTATTAAAAATAAAGTATCTAGTAATTACTATTAACTACGGTTCAGTAATAGTATTTGCGACATTTAAGAACATAACATACCTACACAAGTATGTATTAATTGTTATACAGTTTTATTTGTATTATTTTATCATAAAAAATATTTTCGACAACCCTATGATCGTCCACTACAAACTACATAAAGTAATGACTTTTACCATTAAAGCAAATATGGTGTGACACCATACCGTCATGATTTCATTGTACCATTACTGTTAAGTGGAACGGTATGAAAATATTTCTACTTGGCTAGAAACCAAGTCTAAAAAGAAACGATATTACCTAAATTCATATTATGGCGTGTCATATAAATGTACAAAAATAATACCTATGTTTGTTTTGAATTGTATTAGGCATGTCAGTAATCAAGGTCCCTTTAGTAAAATCTATTAAAATTCAAATGAACATTGTTAAGCGCATAACTCGAGAATGGCTGGACCAATTCGGCTAATTGATTTTTTTGTATGATCCTTAAGATCCACGGGAGGTTTTAATATTAATAATAAAAAACAGTAAAATGAAATTTTCCTCTATGAAAAAGTCATCAAGTATAATCATGCTGTTATTTATGGCAATTAAAATCATCATAGACCAATATTATTGTGTCTTAGTTAAAATAAGTACATGTCTTATTAAAAAACACTAAATTGTATTGAGTCATCATTTAAGAGCAAGCAAAATTATTTGTTTACTTTATACTAAATTTTCATACTAGTTTAAATACAAAATACTAGCAGCTCAATCCATTTAGCGATTAGACCACAGCTGATAACGACGATAATGATATGTAGGTGTAATAGTGTAAAAACACCTGATTTTATTCAGAAACTCTCTAGGGTATATTTTTTTTAATGTAGCTTTCTCTAAGATTTCTTCACTCTCAGATACGAGAGAGTATGAGAAAATACAGAATCACAGACTTCTCCTCGTTTTTGATCCAATTTGCGCTTCACGGTAACGCAAACGTGATTGTTACAGCTGAATGTGCACATAAAGTACCTAATAACCAGAATTTAGGTTCTCAAAATGTAGCATTTGCGTTTACTAACACCCCTAGCCAAGTTGCAAGCGCTCTTCGTTCTGCAATCGTTAACGCCTAAATTCTCGTGTGTCATTGGCTAATCTTAGACAAAGTATTAGCCAAGTTATTGACACACGAGAATTTAGGCTTTAAAGATTACAAAACGAAGAACGCTTGCAACTTGCCTAGAGAGGCTGATGTGTCGATGTCTTATTCCTTTTAGTGATACAGGTTCAAACGAATGCCCTCCTTTCTTCCTACTAACAGTAGTGTAGCATACTTTCATTTATAATCGCAATAAAATCAGGATATTTTAATGAGTGTGGTTATGAATAAGCCCTTTATGTGAAACCATAAACTTAATCTATGTAATTGTATGTAATACTTTGGGCTGGGTGTGACAAACATTAATTTAGTTTCTTTTTACGATTTAAATACTTCACTGTGGTACAAGCTCGGGCACTAAATCTCAACCGTTAAATGCGGCAATTATTCAGGGAAGGCACAGTTTCATTGTGCGTGGCTCGGCTTGTTCTCTCACTCCACAATAATGTGCCCAGTAAATTTGGATTTTCATGCATTGTCATCCGACATAAGTGTTTTAATAAGGCCTATATTATGCATATTTAATACCACGTGACATTGATGAGATGACGTTATGCGTTCATTATTTAAGCTATTCAGAACATCTCTATCCGAGGACGTATAAAACAAATTCTACTTCGATAAAAACTCAAATAAAAAGATATAATGGACCGACTAAATTGTAAAGTGTCGTGATAGAATTGGACCCTATCGCATCGATTTAAGATAAGACCCGGTAACTAGAGAAACCTCTTCTCTACGAAACTGCCAATATTAAACTCGAGATAATTCACAGAAAAAAATGAGTCCGAAGATCTGGGAGATGTTTATCGCATTAATATAATACGGCATTAAGATTACAATGGGTCGGCTCAAGAGCGGACCAATATAAGCAGCTCAGAGGCTTCGCGTGCTTTGTTGTGAAAATAACTTTATGCCTGAGAAGGCGGGGGACAGTATAAAGCAAGCACGGCTTTCAATAAAGCCAATGGTCCTTCTAAGATGTTATATTCTCTTGTTCATATCCTTTGTGCAATAATGCAATGTTATTGTACCCTTATGATAATATTACTTCGCTTAAAAGGTTTAACAGCGACTGAACTTGGAATATTTATGTTATCTGCTTTAATGACATATTATACTCAGTGACGGTGTATTACTTACAAACAGTGACCAAAAACGGTAACACGCAAATAGCACTGCACTACGCAAAAGGTAGGAAGGGGACCGAGGCTGGCACAAGTAAGATTGCTATCAAACGGCCCGACTTATACCAGCAGACAATCGCGGCTCCGCAATTACAAACAAGTTATTTACAGCCCAACCATACGGAGATATTTTAAGGTTATTTCCATCTAATCTATTGATTCACGCACGCACGCAGCTTGTTTTAAATGTTCTTATTTAGCTCAGTCAAACTGAATACTAATAAGACAGGGGATAATTTATCATTGTTTTCTAAGGTGTATTTCGTTAACTCGAGAGCGTAAACTTTTAAATTACACTTTATGTTTTCTTCATAAAGTTGTCCGAGTGAAATCGTAAGCAGGATCGGCATGAAAAGATCAAATTTATTAGTTCATAAGTCATGAGGGTTAGGTAATAATCGCCGACAATGGGCTATAAAGAGTTTATAGGCAGTAAAGTTCGATTCGCTCGCACGTAGGAGCGCGGAAGTCAACTGCACGAAATTTAGAGTTATAGCCACTGTACACCGTACATACCCACAACTCAATAATGAAGTTCAAATGTAAACAATTTAATTACTCCCTAGTATATCTTTCACCGAACGATTACTTGGAAACATTGATTATAACATTTACACGTACACTTTACAACTTAATTGAGTTCGAATCCGTAATCTTGCTCAAGAAGGTAATAAAGAAACTTCTAGAATTACTACTAACGATGTTTGTTTTTAAACAACTGAATAAATTTCAGTAACTCTATAAAGTTTTAGGTTAGATTTGTTGTTGAAATTATCAAATAGTGAAATTAATGTTATGTAATTTTAAACATAAATTACGTAACCTTATGCCTATCAAACTTGGAATATAACTCGTTTAAAATTATTTCAAACCAGTCGTCAAGCGATTCGGTTAACAAGAATATTACTTACAGTGTAGTCACTGTGTATCATTTCATCGTAAAAATATTTAATGATAGCTCATTGCCTCTATCATTTGGTATTAAGAGATATAAATTACATATCAGATATTTATAACCACACAAGTGGTGTTGTTGGTAAACCAAGAATGTTACACCGCAAGAACGGAAGATATGTTATAATCTTGTTGCAATACACTGCCATCAAAATCTGGTGTTTACCAAATTGTTTAAAGTAATTTGTGTAAGCATAAAGCAGGATCGTTAAACAATGGTATGGAGGTAAAGCTAACAGCCCTTGGGTGTAGCATTACAAGGAATATAATCTCGCCGCGGCTGGCAGCGAATGTTTAAAATAAACAATGATTCTCGCGGCCGCTTCCTATCATAACATTATTGTTTTGATTGTTCGTCCAGTGCCGTTGGAGGGTTATCAGAACCAGTTACATGACGACCAAGCCTCACATATGCCATAAACCCATTAAACTTAATTGAAAAAGGGAAAACAGACCTGGTAAATATGTTTTAATAAATAAATCTGATACTGAATCTAGATTTTTTTACTTATTCAATTCCCAATATCATTAAACTGGTTTAATTCGATATTGGAATAAATACTTTTTCGAATAAACACGTTTGAATTTGACATTTCTGTTGATCGATGGCATGGCTTACTAGTTTACATCATGGTTTACATAAGAATGAATGTCATCCCAAACTCCTATTTACACTCAGACGGAGCAACTCATTTTTAAATCATTCAATACTTTCTCAACAATTCAAATAACTATGGAAGCATACATATTTGTCAGCTTTAAAACCCTCTAATTATAAGTTGTAAAGAATGTATTAACACTTTTATCATATTTCTTTGGAAACTTCTGATTAGCCTAAGTACTAACTTTTAAACTTTCGCGTTCTATGATAAGAATAATAATAATTATATTATAATAAAAAATATTTTTACTTATTATTTGTAATACCTTTAAGTAAGTAATCGCGTTAATTCCCCTAAAAATAATAATAATTATAGCCTAAGTACCTTTAAACTAAGTAGAAACATTATTTCTTAAAAAATCACATTCGTAACCCTTGAAACGTCCTTCATGTTACCTCTCTAGACTTCTAGAGGTTGAGAAGTCTATGCTATGCACAGCGTGTATACATTCTCACATCGCTATGTTTTGATTGCCCCGACCACCTCGCCGTATATGTGATCGAAGCCGGCGCGGGCGACAATGGAATGTATTACAAGTACAATGTCATAGCCGGTTTCGGCTCTTACAATGATTAGCCGAAACCCAGTCACGGACTATTGTTGATAAGAATCAATTTAGATGAGTCTGATGTATTACCAAATATACAATAAAGATCATTCGTTGACTTATGTATTGTTAATAGCCTCTATGTTATATTTAGTTCAAACAAAACACTTCTCAGAATCAATGATTTATGCATCTGTAGAACCAATAATGCGTTATTCTGTTGATTTTTGAACGGATGCGCGTCTCAACTCATCCATTTTCATTAATTCCCATTATGTAATCAAAATACTAAATGTTTCGAATGTATTCAGAAAACAAACATGTAACCTACAGTTAACCACAGCAAAGAGGGTGCTCAACCGAAGAACTTCTAAAGTTCTATCAAAACGTAAGGTTTTTTCTTCCTTTTAATCAAAGTATCGAAAAAAAAAACATTTTTTCAATTGTTACCGAATGCTGCTAAAGATCATGGTGCAATTTCGCTGCTTACAAAGTAATTCTTAATTCAGCTGTAATAAGATCTGAAATCCTTTCCAAAATTGAGAATATTTCACTTTGATGGATTCGAAAAGATTCGCTTACCTGCCTGTTTGTTGTGAGTAGGAAAGGGGCCATCGGGTGAACCTTTTTTTATCATTTACTTTTATGTGTGGGAATTTTAATGTGCAGTCGAAACGGCACGTTCTACTGCTTACAGCTGGGCCGCAGTTGTTTAAGACTTCGCAAAACACATGTCTCCGGTAGTAAAATGTTGAGTAACACCTATTTTAAATGCCAGAATGAAGAACATATTTTTCAGAAACGATAATGAAACGAATATTTTATTTGGTACTTCCAAAGATTGTTTATTGTTTTATGGTGAAGATGCAGCTGCACGTTTTCAATTACTATCGGATGATTGATGTAGTAGTGTGTATGCAGTATCTTTCTTCATTCAAACAAGTTTATCGCGGCCATCGATAGCCCAGATAGTTTAATATATTATGGATTGTACGCAGTCGGCTTCGACGCGCCAGAAAATGCAACGTCACGTATCTCACACGCCACAGGTTCTCAGCTGTACCCTTGGAATTACTTCAATAATTTAAAATAAACATCCTTTAAACATCCTTCTTCGAAATGTGTTGAAGAAGTAGCTATGGGTCTCATCGCACCGTCATAAAATCCACTTTGATTTATGATATGGACCGCGATCCTTAGCGTCTGTTATACATGCCGCTGTTAAGCTTCAAAATAGAAAATTTACAAAGTTGATTTAACTACAAATTTAGATATTTTTTACCATTAATATCGCAAGCCCACCTAGAGTTTTGTCAAACTTATCTCTTTCGTTGAGAAACTGGTGGTATATATATTATTTGTGTTCTTACTACTATACGTACTAACTTTTTTTTTCGAGCAGACGTATGGTAAGTGATTACCGCCGCCTATGGACACCCGCAACACCAGAGGCGTCACAAGTGCGTTGCCGGCCTTTGGGGGATGGGGAAGGGGATGGGGTGAGGTGATGGGGTATGGGCCTCCGGTATCGTCACTCACTCGGAACGAAACACAGCGCAAGCGCTCTTTCACACCGGTTTTCTGTGAGGCCGTAGTATTACTCCGGTCGAGCCGGTCCATGCATGCCGAAGCGTGGCTCTCCCTCACTTACTCTTAAAAAAACACTACAAATGACAAATTTCAAATCAAAATTTGATTTGGCTATGCCAATATAATCCTTCATAAAGCAGGCATAAGGAACTAGGTATTATCTTAGTCATATAACAAAATTGTAAGTACCAACTAGGTACTTACAGTTTTGTATATACAGATATGATAATATTGCTTTAAACCCAAATAAAATACAATCTTTCATTTTTATAAACAGTAGGTATCTCTTACTTTTTTCACGGTTAAACTTTTAGATACGTACTGAGTAAAACAAATTTATAGTAATACTAAATTAAAAATCATATTTAATCTATCTAATCAAATGGCTGAATATATAATCTCAAACTGAGTGTAGACGAATATAAATTACTGTCAAATATGTGATTAATATTAAACTTAATGAAACTTAACAATAGTGCCTTATTGAAACTAATATAATAAAGATTCAATTCAACTTATTTACATTAATACAATTTATGAGCAATAAACAACAATTTAGTGTAGGAACCTCCATAAAGTAAATGTTACATTTAATTTCTTTTCTAATCAACTGGTAAGAAGTTAGTAATGGTTTGAAACAGCTGGACCTCTAGGAAGAACTCGAGCGGGCACCGGGCTCAGGGCGGTACGCCGCGGGACGCCTCGACAATGGCAACCAAATTAAAAGGAACCGTAAACGTTTCCACTTGAGCCTTGCTAAAATTTATTGCTTGGAGTTTTTTCTCTTGTTTCACTTGCTAATGAGATTCGAATGCTGCAGCTGTATTATTTGAGATGCCGAGCGAAGATTAAAAAAATCTCGTTGAGAGTTTCTATTTAGGTACGGTATTGCAAGAAAAAAATATACTTGCCGCAAATTAAAGCCCTTCATTGTACCTTTTGTTTGTGTAAACAGATTTTGTTTCATACACAATTTATTTGCAAACAGATGTAAAATGTTTTCACAGAACCCATATTGAAATTTGCCAGAGCAGACGCAAGTAGATTATAGACCGCTTCACTGCAAGCAATATATATTATGGAGAACAAGAATCTTGATTTGAAATTCTATCTCGATGTTATAAAGCTCTTATTGAATAGAAAGTACTTCGACGCGGGTGGTCCTTAGGCTATGTTGGATAAAGCGAGGCAAGAATGCAAATTTCACTAGTGTTTCTGGTTGGCATGTTCTTGAACTCTGATGCGACTAAATGTATACTGCTAACCGCTAGTTAGAGTAGGATATTACTAATTAAGAGTCTTATTATGAGGTTCAAAATTACATAGTACCAACCATTGTACATTGTACGTAGCTATTACCTAGCAAATAGCTGATGGTAAGAGCGATAATGTAAGTCGTGTAGTGAATTTAGTTACGAATGCACGGCACGACATTGGGGGAGTTATCGGTACGATCGATGATAAAAAAAGAAAATGGTGTGGAACGAAGGATGCAACACAAATTAAGTACGGCAAACTAGATCGGTAGAATAAAGAGGTGCTCTTTTGACGGGCTGACGGAGCCAACTACAGACAAAGGGACAATAGTAAAAGAGCAAAGTACCGAAGCGTGGCGATCCAGTGCCTGCTTCCGGCAACGTGGGAACGCCTTTTTATTTCTATCGATAATTTCTTTTCTGATATTCGATATTCATAATCCGATGAGGCTCTTTCACAGAGTTCGGATCCAATCAAGTTTAAAAAGAATTAACCGAGATTGAAAAATGAGTAGTGGATAAATATATTTTTAAGTAGGTACTTATATTTTAAACTTCTTTTTGTTAGATTAAAAATAATCAATAAAATGTAACAAATCAATTTGTAGTAGGTACTCTATTTTTTTAATTAATGAAAAAAAGGTAGTAGTAAAGTAAGTAATGAAGAAAGAGTATGATCCTGATGGAGAACCAGTGGTCAGGATTTTTGTTTTTTGTTTAGTTCCACTATTGAATTTGTAACTATCTGCGAAGTTACTGGGCTAGTTGAAAACTAGAGAAGATGTGAAATAGATTACTGTTTTCTCTTTGTGTTCCAATAATAAGATATAGTAACAAATTATCCAATAAGAATGAAGATTATTTGATACATGAACTTAACTACATGATTGTGACTTATAATAACCAAAAAATACCCAACCTAAACGAAAAGTTCCTATAAAATAGCGTCGCTGTTTTGTAGTGTACTAACCGTATATTTTGTTAATAGACTTCACAAATTCCCAGTTCTATTCGTATCTAACTTGAACAATAGTTCGTCAAATATTGACTCATTCGATAGATCATTTCACGCTCCGTCCACCAAACCCCTACTTAGCACTCCCATTTTCTTGACGATATTCCCTTATTCAATCAATGTTTGGCAATTGCTACACTAAAAGGTACCTGCTAAAGTAGGTACATACTTTAAAACTACTGATCTCATCAAATACACAGGTATTCAATAATTACGACTAAGAAAGTAGGTACTAGGCTCTCCATCGATTTCATACTCTATGTCCAGTTTATTACTCATTATATTTAAGCAATTCAACTCTTATCAGAAATAAACTGTCCGTCATCAATATTACTAAAGTATTTCCTAAATATGAATGTTGAGATGAAAATGTAACATCTATGTTAGAGTTGCGTTTATGATAAATATGTGATATTAAACTAACAAGGGGTGGCTTGCCAAATACTACCCTCGCATTCGAAGTTCCTTACAGTTACGAAAAGCATGAATTATTGGCAAAACTTACGCCATTACTCATCTTACCATTCGTTACTCCAATAAAAGAACGTCTTCCAATAATTTATTGGGAGGTAGGTATATGGATTTTTTATTACAAGCATCTATTTTAGAGTGCACTCTGACGTGCTGTTGCTACTTCATAAATAAAAGTTTTGATTTACTATATCCTTAGAATGCCTTTAAAACTTTTTGAAACCGATAGTCTTTCTTGTGTTATGACGGCTTATCCTTTAAGAGAATCCTTATTTAGACTTCATAAAGTTTTTATTAAAGTATTTAGACGTCTCAAGTTTATCTACTGAAGCAGCTCTTGTATGTCTGCTAATGTAGTGAACAAGTCAAAATATTTATTCCCAATATGTATACTTGCTAAAAAATATTAAAAAATAAACGTACTTTTCAATAAATAGCAAAAAAACAATGATGAAAGCGGTACATGTCAAAATTAACATAAGAAAAAATGAGCAAAAAAAATAGCAGATAACAATCAGCAACAGACGAAATCTAATAAAAAAAATTAACAAATAATAGAAAAGTAAACTTTACCTTTAAGGTTGCGATCATATGATGTTGAATTGGAATCAGACGAACCTCGATAAATTTAGGAATTTTCAAATGTTTCAATATTAAATAAAATATACCTTTAGGATAACAAACTTATCAGATGGCAATCATTGGAACACAAAAACACTACTTCAAGATCGTATTTCAGTTCACTACGCAAAGACGCAACACTTGGTAGCAAAATTAAACTTCTTAAAAACTTACACCACACTGTAAAGTATATTTAAACAACACTCCAAAGCTTAAGTCCTGGCTTAATAAGACAGTAACCACTAAGTTTATGTAACGGATCTTTTTTTAATGTCCAAACAACACTGCACAATTATGATGTGTCGCACAACATGTAATCACAAGAGCGGGCGAATGGCGAACCGGTCGTGGAAAATCTGATCGCGGGGCATCAGCAGCGGCGTTCGTTCGCGGCGGCCGCGCGAGCCTCTCTGCCTGCATCAGAGAAACCCTACGGCGCGCGGGGGCCGCCGCCGATAGACGAAAATGGCTTCACAAGTTAATTTTTTTCTCTTTCCTCCTTTAATATTTCGCATATGCCGTGCGCGGCCGGCGGTGCGGGCGCATGCGTCCCAACCCCGACGGTTCATGTAGGGGTTGTAATGTAACGCGATGCACCCGCACTTTACATAACTTATTGGGCCGTTTATTGAAGCCACTGTTTAATACCCTTTCCATGTCGGTTTTGTGCGTAGCTTCCTCTACGTTCGTGTATGACCTAAGAGAATATTAATCCTCGTTCAAAATGTTTTAAATTAATATGAACGAAACCGTTCATCAATCTCAATGTATTAAATTGAGTTGCATGTAAATTTTAACTTAACCAGTGGGTGTGTAAACTAAATAGAGAAGTTAGTTTTAGTAACCGTTGATGGTTTATTCAGAAAGGAATAGTTACATGATATTTATTTAACACACCTGAATATTTTGGATAAAAACTATACTTTAATCGATTTAAAAGTTTTTCTTAGAAAGAACTCAAGTATATTTCAATAAACTGCTTTAAATTTAAGAAGAATAGAAAAGAATTTACTATTTGTCGGTCTACTTCGAGCTTTTAGTGGATTAATAAAAAATGAATGAGAAAATGTAGCCAGTATAAATTATTTATAGCTAAGTACTTGGACACCATTAGCACGTCTGTAGCAAGTATATATTTTGGTTCGAACTTGAAATTGACGGTCTCGTTCCGAATATTACTACTTATTTCGTTCAAGAAACTATGAATTACTTTAAATTAGATTGAAGAAAAAAATAAATTATCAAAATGACAATAATTCTTAATTCCGTATTTTATTTATGTAGTAAAAAATCGGAATCAGACGAACCGAGATAACTTTAGGAATTTTCAAATGTTTCAATTATTCATATAATATAGCTAAATATACTATTATATTTAAATTTAGAGAAAAGTTTTATTGTTTCACTTGGTATTCATTACTTTCTTTACGGAATAGGTTAACCATTTTTTTATAACTATGTAATCTCGGCTTATTGTAGAGCTCTTTGGATCACTTTCATTGTGTCTTTTGCCTTGTTGAGTGTGTTTACGAATTATGATTTTAATTACTATCGAAATGTGACATATTATAAATAAATAATAATGTTGTGTATCAATTAACTAAAATACGTGTTTCTATTCATTCATATATAGATCTGTTTTACAATCTTACAGATTAAAATTAAAACAGGTTTTTTTTTATTTAATTACTTGTTTGATCCAGCTTAGGTTTTTTTTTGTGTGAGACTGCTAAAGTGACTCTACTCGGCCTGATGAAAAGCATGAGGTGAATCCAAGAGTGGTGGTCACCATACTCACTGTGGATGCAGACAATGCAGCATGGTGACCCACACTATGGCGGTCTATTGAGATGCTTCTGCATCATTGGGCTCTGGTCTCACACTCACCAATGAAATACGACAGCACGAATGTTGTCAAGGTTTGTCTTCTGTAAGAGGGTAATACCCACAGAGTACATTGTTATATACTGAAAGTAGTACCGTCCCGGCCCGTTCGTGCTGAAATCAGCGTGACTCTATTACCTAGAATTTCTAGACTTTCTAGGCTAGAAACATTTAACTTACTACCCAATTTACTTCAAGTTTTCATTTTCAAACGCTAAATAAAGATAGTATCTGCCTATATCCGATATTCCAATATAATGAAATTTAAAGGGTAGTATGAAGGATATAGTTACCTAAAATGCCACTAAACCCTTCAAAGTTTTTTTTTTTTTTATGTTTGGCCTGCCAAAATGACTCTACTCTGCCTGATGGAAAGCATAAGCAGAATCCACGAGTGGTGGCCACCATACTCATTGCGAATACAACAATGCAGTATGGCGACCCACACTATGGCCGCCTAGTGATGCTTCTGCATCTTTTAGTCTAGTTAACAAATATGGAACTTGTTGACTAGACTAATTGGGCCTCCGGTCTCGCACTCACCAACGAAACACGACAGCACAAACGCTGTCATTTTACGTTTATGATAAAATTCCACCTGTAAACTAAAATAAAAACGAAGAAAAGCAAGAAAATATTTTAGAAATACTACGACGTACTCATAATTTCTTCAGTAAATTATATTCATAAGCAAAAATAGTTTAACGAAGTAACGAAGATTGATTATTACATTTAAAAGGTAGTCGGTATAATTCTTCTTGTAATACTTCTCCTACCTCATCTCTCCTTCTCTTATTACAAATAATTTTCACATTATTATAACAAGCTCTTTCTGTAAGATAGAGCTTGATAAATGTCATTATGATTTATGTCATTTGAGATAGACCAATTAATTTTTTTTACCAAAATGAAAGAAAAAAGCAAAATCTTTTAAACTTAAATTTTAAAGAAACTTCTTAGATTATTAATATGTCTAGATGGACTGTCAAAGCTGTAAAAACACACGAAAAAATAGGCTCTAACACTAACGCCTAAATGTTTTTCCGCGTTTAGTACCAAATGTACTGTCAGTGGATACACACATGTTGCTGTCATTTTTGTGTTGATAAAAATGGCGAATTGTGCGATATAAGTGTGTAGAAATTACAGAGTACGATCTAAATTAACAAAGAAAGTTACCTATTATCGTTAAGTACCATTGATATGTATCTATTACAGCAAACAAAGCCATTAAATAATTTCTAAAATAAATAATTATTGTAGTCGCCATTTTGGGTGTTGCTAGTTTATGAAGTCAAAACTCCCTCATAAAATGTGGCAGGCGGAGTTGTGTTGTATAAAATACTTCATGGTAGATAATAGATACGCTAAGAATTTCAATTCATTTTTATAATTCAATATGGCCACCGCATCATTTTTGTAAAATGACACTATGGGTATCGTGTAAGGTGTTTTTAGGTATGCTGAGTATTAATTTCATATCATTTTTTGAATAAAATATGGCCGCCGCACCGTTTTTGTAAAATGTCACTATGGGTATCGTGTAAGGTGTTTTTAGGTATGCCGAGTATTAATTTCATGTCATTTTTTGAATCAAAAATGGCCGCCGCACCGTTTTTGTAAAATGTCACTATGGGCATCGTTTAAGGGTTTTTAGGTATACTTACTAGATATGAGCTCCTCTCTGTTTTAAAAAAACAACTCCCACATTACGAATATACATCACAAAAAACACCCAGACTCAGAACTACAATTTGTGGATCACACAAAGTGTTGTCCTATTTAGGATTTGAACCCACAACACCTGGCGCAATAGAAAGCGGCGTGGCGACAACTTAAACCACTAGACCAACCGTGCAGTCATGCATTTTTCAAGTCCAGTTTTTATTATTTCAAAACAAGTATATCTTCGAATGTTCTTATCAATAGATAAGAATTGAAAAATTTTACTTAAAAACTACTCGTCAGATCTCATTCAGATAAAAAAAATAGCTAATTGTAAATCTAATAAAACAAAGTTGTGTTTGTGTTTAAAATAAATAACATCTAAGTACTACAATGCAGTGCTCTAAATGTAAAAAGGTTTTGGCTAAGAAGGGATCACACTTCGTGTGTCAAGGTTCTTGTCAAGGCATTTTTCACAGAGCGTGCGTAAAGGGGCTATCGGCAGACATGAAAGCAGGTAGGTCCCGAATTTACTGCAATAATTGCGAAGATGACGACACCGAGGAGGAGACAGAGGTAACGGAGGAGGGGGAGGCACAACAAATGGATATAATATTAAAAGATATCCAAAAGAAGGTGAGTGCCTTGCCTGGAGTGATTAAACGGCTGGAATCCATAGAACGATGTATGAGCGTCCTCTCCGACAAATACGACACGTTAATGGCGGAAAATAAACAAGCCAAAGATAAAATTACCAAGCTTGAAAAAATTACTGAGGGTACTACCAATAAATGTATTTACTTGGAGAAATGTAACCAGGCATTGGAACAAAAACTACAAGAATACGAACAGGCGATCAGAAAACATAATATTGAAATTGTTGGAGTGGAGCAATTACCAAATGAAAACTTAAGAGAAATAGTAGCTAAGATTGGAACCAAATTGGAGGTGGATACTACCGATATCGAAACAGCTCGCCGAAGTTTTTCTACAAGGAACAAACCAGCCTCCATCATCGTAGGGTTTGGGTCTTCAGGCACTGCAACACGCGATAAGTGGCTGGCCCAACGTCGTACCCTTACCAACTTGACAAGTCAGGATATCACAGGTGGGTCGTTGAGGAGTAAAGTATTTTTAAATGAAGATTTAACCAAAACAACTCGAACATTGCTATGGAACACAAAGACACAATTAGGCGGCGTCTACAGATTTATTTGGGTATCTAATGGCAAAATATTAGTTAAAAAAGCTGAAGGTGACAAGACTACGTGGGTGAGAATGGAAAAGGACATTAGTGAATTGTTGAAAGCGAAGTGAAGTATAAAGTATTATCTGAATAAAGTGTTTATCTACATCATTAAAATTCGCGGGTATTAATGCATTAGAAACAATCAACAACGACAATCTAGTTAACTATATTTGCGTGAACAACTTTAAGGACTGGGAAGAAACATTAAGTGTAAAAAAATACTTGTTTCAATTGGTACATATCAATATACGTTCGTTAAAAAAACATTTTAACGAACTACTAGTAACCATCAATGAATACTTGCAAAACTTGGATGTATTGGTGATTACGGAAGCGAACATTAACTACTCATTGCTGTCATTCTACAAACTGGATGGATTCAACTTAAATTATTTCACTCGTGAGGGTCGTACCGGGGGTGGGGTATTGGTGTTTACTCGCGACGGCCTCGGTGCCCGTGCGATCGACAGTGAGCCGGCCACTAAGATGCACAGTGCGGAATGCGTTTCCATTACACTACTCCACCACAATGAACAAATATACATAGTATCAATCTATAGACCACCTAAATTTAATAAACAAGATAAAACATCACAGTTTCTAAAAGAATTACAAAGTCTTTTACACAGTCTGCCGTTAGATAGAAAAGTACTAATATGTGGTGATATAAACATTAATTTATTAAATAGCCGCGAGAATCATGTGATTGCATACGAAAACTTATTAGCAGAAAACGGATTCATAAAATGTATTAACGATATTACACGCGAAGAAATAGTCAACGGAACCACAGTAGCATCGTGCTTAGATCACATATACATTAGAGATACTAAAATATCTGCAATATATTCGTCTGTTATAAAACACAAAATATCGGATCATTATTTTACTTCAACCGCAGTTGAGTGGAAACGTGCCGCAGGGCCACCCGACAACAACATACCGAGTTCGAGTCAACGCCGCCGCCGACGGCGGCTCGCTGCCGAGCCTTCGTTGCGCGAGGGGCGTCGCGTTTTAGATAATCGTTGTGTCAGGGAGAAATTACTGAAAACTAACTTTGATGAACTTTTAAATATTGAATGTCCTATTAAATTATATGCGGAATTTAGCCAAATATTTCAAAATATTTACAAAGACTGCTATAAAACTGTTTGCATACGAGAAAGTAATCGTAACAACAAAACCTGGATTACTGAAAACTTAAAATATATGATACATAAAAGAGATAGACTATTTAATATATGGTGTAATGATCCTAAAAATATAATAAAGCGCCTTGACTATACCAGATACAGAAATAAATGTACAAAAGCCATATCTAACAGTAAAAACAAATATGATAAACAAAGTATATTAGAATGTAATGGAAATATTAAGAAAATATGGGATAAAATTAATAGTTTATTAGGTAAACGAAAAACATCTTTAGACAATATAATAATGAATAATATGACAACAGAGGGTAATACTAAAGAAATATGTAACAAGTTCGCGTCAACTTTTTCTAACGATATTGATCTCATTAAACATAACTGCCATGATAAATGGTTGGATAGGGGGAGCTATATAAAAGAATCAGACGTATGTATGAGGTGGCAACCGGTAGATAGCGAAATTGTCAAAAATGTCATTAAAAATATGAGCGCTAAGAAGTCACCGGGTGCGGATCACGTACGTATGTCTGATCTTAAACTAGTAGCAGACAAAGTGGGTCCAGTACTTGCTAATCTGGTCAACTTATCTGTAAGTAAGCATAAATTTCCTACGCTCTTAAAAAGGGCTATAATCCGTCCTATTTATAAAAACGGTAATCGTAAACTATTCTCTAACTATAGACCTATAGCTATTTTATCCAGCGTAGACAAAATTATAGAAAAATGTATAGTAAACCAACTCTCATCTTATCTACACAAAAACGAAATATTAAATAGTTGCCAACATGGATTCCAAAGAAACAGAAGTACTAACACCTTGCTATCGGATTTCACCGACGAAATAAATACCTATTTGGACGAAAAAAAGTTTGTTATCGCCGTATTCTACGATTTTAAAAAAGCCTTTGATACATTAGAAACAGATACACTATTAAAAGCTATGGGGGAGTGTGGGGTAGGCGAACCACTAAACAAATGGTTCCAGGACTACCTCACTGCGCGATCCTACAGTGTGAAAGTGGGCGAGACCCTTAGCGAGGAGAGGACGGTCAGGTGCGGCGTGGCGCAGGGGTCGGGATGCGCTCCGGTCTGTTATCTTATGCACGTTAATGGCCTATGTGGTGTATTACGTCACTGCTCCGCACATATGTTTGCTGACGACCTCTGCACACTGCGCGCCGGTACCGACCTGGCGGAGACTTGCCGCTTAGTACAGCAAGATGTAGACGCAATAGTCCAATGGTCACATGACAATGGAATAGTACTTAATTCGGATAAAACAAAATTTATGGTAATACACTCGCCTTACTTGCGCCCCTCAGGTGTAACACCCCCCATCATAGCTCATAGCTTCTCATGTCATCATAATCACCTAAACAATTGTAATTGTAAACCAATAGAAAAAGTAAACAATGTCACTTACCTTGGAGTGAAGATTGATGTCAGTTTCTCCTGGTCGTCCCATATTGATTTAATTTGTGATAAACTTAGAATATTACTAGGAAAATTCTATCACCTAAGTTTTAGGGTACCTAGCACCACATTGAAATGCCTGTACAAACAATTGGTTGAACCTATCATAAGTTATGCTCTTGATTGCTACGGCTTGACTTTTAAAACCTATATGGATAAAATAGAAACATTACAAATTAAATTCCTAAAGCTACTGGTAAACAATAAAACTAAAATCAGTTGTAAAGATGATTACAAAAAGTTATTTAAAATATGCAATATCCTCCCGGCTAAATTAAGACATATATACCTGTTAGTAATAAACCTACGCCGTGGCAATCAAAAGCATGAATTATCGCTTGTTCCGAACTCTCACGGAACAAGGTCGACGACTACTGGTAGGTTTCATGTACCAAGAGTTGCTAACTACTATGGTGACAGAACCCTAAAAAAACGGTTACCATATGTACTGAACCGTTTGCCGGTGGATATTAGACAAGAACCCAATATAAACAAACTTAAAAGAAAATTAAAGCAATTCTTATTGGATCTTGTTTGATGGCAAAAATATATATAAATATATGTATATATGGATGTAGTTAAATATATTATACCCACATATTATTATAAGTTTTATATTTACTATATAGTGTTATGTGTATCGCATGTACCTATGTAAATATGCATTTGTGACTGTGCATTGTGCGTAGGACTGTGCATGCGCACGTATCATGTACCTATCTGAGGTAGCTAATGCATGGGTGTGACTTGTGCAGTGTTGCGTACAAGCATATTGTATATAGAGACTCAACTGAGTCCACAGACAAACTGTTTAAAACAGTTTTGTGGACCTTATGTTTTAGAATAAGGTTTTATTATTGTAAACAATAAATATTAAATAAAAAAAAAAAAAAAAAAATATAAAGCCCAAGGTCTAATCCCCATAATATTAATACTGAGCTATCTTGAAGATGTCCTAAATGTAACACAAAATAATCACAAATTTTAACAAAAAAAAAACCCGACTTCAATCGGGACCAAATTTAAATGGGACCATACGGGAATATTGAGTTATTCGTTAATTTGTCGCACACATACTTAATGCAAATTGAAGAGTTATATGGTTTTCTCATGGATGACATGTCAGAACAGGACCAAATTGAAATGGGACCACATGGGAAGCACCAGCTTTCAAATAAAAAAGGAATCATCAAAATCAGTTCACCCAGTCGAAAGTAATGAGGTAACAAACATTTAAAAAAAATACAGTCGAATTGAGAACCTCCTCCTTTTTTTGAAGTCGGTTAAAAAATAATTAAACCGGTCCATTAAAAAGTAATGTAAACAATTTTTTTCTTACCTTTCTTCTTTTTTAATGTTGGTCAAAAAGACAATTAGATGGGCTAATTATATATCTTACATATTTTAAAAGGTTAAAAAATCGTCAAGTACTGCTTTTACAATACCAGACCAAAATTAATATCTAGTACGACATATTTTTAATCATCACCAACAGCCTTTGACAGTCCACTGCTAATGATAATAAATAATAAAAAAAACACGAGACATATTATTAGGTTGTATCACATTTTGTTTTCCTAGCATATTGTTCTAGATAGAAAAGTTATTCAACACTATTATAATTGTTTCCCCATTTTCACAAAAAATACTCAACAACTGGTATCATTTACGCACTCACACTAGGAAATTTAGAATGACATGAGGCGAGTGTAAGACGTACCTGTCACGCACACAAATATCGAAAAGTTGTGTCATTTAATTTTGTTCTTTTGTATCGCGATGCTCTATCTAGACATATAAATAATCAAAGAGAAACTTATTTTAAAGATGCGTTGCATGCATTGAACCGAACACTACTCCCGTACAATTTTCGAAAGAAAAATATCAAAACTTTTTTTCGATGAGCAAACACCCGGTTGTTGGAAGTTTTTGCATTTCGCCCACGTCCAACCTCCATATGTACACAATGTACACACTTCAATATACACTAGACAGGTATGGAAGATTGTGTAGCTCGTTGACAGTGCCCAAAATACGCCGGGTGAATTAGCATACAGTTCCCATGTGAGCCGTCAATCGCCCGCGTCCGCTATTTCAGAGCACTACAACTCCACGCTTTGGTCTTTTATGTCATCAGAACTAAGCTGTCAGTGGAACGGTGTGCAAAAATAGTATCCAAAGAATAAAACTGTTAGAGCTATGAAATCATTAGTCTTCTTTGTTGGTTTTCAACGTGTGACTAGATGTTGAATAAAGGTTGTGTTTTTTGTATATAATCCATTTCGATATGACCGTACGTCACACTCATCGATATGAGTGTGACGTACGATCATATCAAATTACATCGATATCGAAGTACATAGATATATACTTCGTCAAACTTCATGTGAAAAAACTGGCATCGTGACTGATGTTTGGATTGCATTAGGATTTAAATGTATTCTACATTATACACACATCAAAAGTGTCTAGGGATCAACATATGTGTCTAGGGATCAACATATATTTTTGCAATAACTTTTCTCCTGATTGATATTAATTAATATTTTCTTTAAGGATTCATCAAATAAAGTGTTTTCGTTTGTCACAGTAACGATAAACCAAGTCACCTTTGCATTAATAAAGAAATTTGCCATTTTCCTAATAAAAGGATTTTTGACATTTGAACCACTAACATTAAAGTTCGAAAAAAAGACTGAAATAACAGTTTTCTTAAAAATTTTATTAGGTAACTTAAACAATTAATAATCCGTGTTTCTACCGCGAACACTAACACAAGAACATCGGTTTGGCATACTCAAAATGAGTTCATCCAAATCACGCTGTGGAATGGCCGCCCATGTTCGTTGCAACAACAAAAAAAGGTCTTCTTGCGACTGGATACCCTCCATATTCGGCAGAGCTCTTCTCTGTAGCATATCCCATGCATGCTCAATCGGGTTCAAGTCTGGCGACTGAGCAGGCCAGGGCCAAAGCCACATCTCAATCTCAAGAAATCCGCATAAAAATGCTTGATCCCTAGACACTTTTGATGTGTGTATTTGGGGGAGCGTTCGTTCAGTAGTAGACAGTGACGGGTTGATGAGAATAGATCTATTCTTATAGGTGTCCATCGTTTGATGAATTAAATAATCTAAATAATTTACTTTGGTAAGTTTTACATAATTATCTTTATTTGTCAGCTAGTTTCATTCTTGCAGAGATCTTAACTTTCTTCAGTCTGAATTTTAATGTGGTATCGTCACTTAGATCAACTTTCTCGATCATTACTACTGTTCTTATTCATTAGGCACCTTATTTCTGAATTTTAATATAATTATAAATTATTTTGCAGCTTACCAATACGCAAGCAATAAGCAATTTTTTTTTCTTTATTTTTTGTGGAATAGGGGGCAAACGAGCAGACATATCAACTGATGGTAAGCGATTACCGCCGCCCATGGACACCCGCAACACCAGAGGCGTCACAAGTGCGTTGCCGGCCTTTGGGATATGGGGAGGGGGATGGAGGAAGGGGTTTGGGTATGGGCCTCCGGTATCCTCACTCACTCGGTGAAACACAGCGCAAGCGCTGTTTCACACTGGTTTTCTGTGAGGCCGTGGTATCACTACGGTCGAGCCAGCCCATTCATGCTAAAGCGTGGCCATCCCACTAGATATCAAATAAAATTTATTTTGTAAAGAAATTGTAAGCGAATAAAAAGACCACGATAGAAACACACGAAAAGTATGTACTTTGTATAACCAATGAAATGTTGACTGACCTAAATTCGACCTTAAATGAGAAAGAACAATAATTGTAATTTCTTTGTAAGTTTAGTTGATATAACCAGGAAAGGCACATTGTATTGTCGAGGTGCTAAAATGTAGGTAGTTTCGATATGCATTCATAGCGCCCCAAGCCTGATTGTAGGATTGCGTGTCTCGACTTGATAACTAAGCTAAAAGCGCACTGTGTTTGTAAAATATGGATATTCCGTACACCAGTAATATTTCTTCTCTAATTTATCTGGATTAAAAACGGCTCGGAATTTATGGCTTATTAACGTTATGTATCACTTTTATATCCTTTCGTCGAGTAAGCGGAGAGTGTTTAACCAAATTAGACTTGCCAGTAGTTGTTTTTTTTTCTTTTCTACTCAAATTTTTTTGTTTGGTAATACAATGATTACACAGGCATCTGTTGTTTCTGCTTGCGACAATTTACTGAATATAGTACATTGTTCACCGAGGGAGGAAAGGGACCGACTACTAGCGAGGGAGCACTTGTGGCCCGAAGGCGCAGCCTAGGGCCACAATACTCCCGAGGTAGGAATGGGACTTTCACCCGAGTGCTACACAGTGCTTCATACTACACCTGTGAGGAACATTTAAAAACTTGTATTGTAGAAAGTATTTAAATCAAAACGTAAGACACCATGTAAGACACAATTTAGCTTAGAATTTGACCGATATTTCGCGCTTCTTTTTTTTTTTTTATTCTTCACAAAAGGATGTCAGTGGCACGGAGATTCCATATTTAAATTATATGAAAACTCCTTGGGCAGGCGTGCGCCTTAGATAAGATAACACATGACAAATGAAAATTCATACAACTTTATCTCCCGCTAAAACACGTTAGAAATGGATTTTCATACATTTTTTCCTCCCGCTTATTTAGGTCAAGGAAAACACTAACGTTTTCTTTTCATTTTCAGGGAATAATGACTACTGTTCCGATCAGGTGTAGTATAAAAGTCTATCTCGATGCACTACTGCACTTTATAGGAAATGTTTAGACTTTTTTAATGAATTGCAGTTTCTTATTACTAGTATAACCAGAGGTAGTAGAGCCACGCTGATTTCAGCACGAACGGGCCGGCTCGACCGGGGCGGTACTACCCTCGCACAGAAAATCAACGTAAAATGACAGCGTTCGTGCTGTCGTGTTTCGTTGGTGAGTGCGAGACCGGGGGCCCAATTAGTCTAGTCAACAAGTTTCATACTTGTTGACTGGACTAAAAGATGCAGTAGCATCACTAGGCCGCCATAGTGTGGGTCGCCATACTGCACTGTCTGCATTCGCAATGAGTATGGTGACCACCACTCTTGGATTCTGCTTATGTTTTCCATCAGGCAGAGCAGAGTCATTTTGGCGGGCCAAACATGAAAAAAAAAAAACAACTATTTATTACAATATAATTTTCGTTGGTAGAGCAATTTTAATGTACTTAAATGGTTTAAAAATATTCAGATATGCAATATCAAAACATAGTTTTCTATTTTGATTGTAATAAAAGTTTTATTCGTAAATCTATCTCAAAAATAAGTTTTTCGGAATTGTACCTTTACTACTTATACAAAGTATTTTATACTACACCTGATCGGAACAGTAGTCATTATTCCCTGAAAATGAAAAAAAAACCTTAGTCTTTTCCTTGACCTAAATAAGCGGGAGGAAAAAATGTATGAAAATCCATTTCTAACGTGTTTTAGCAGGAGAGAAAGTTGTATGAATTTTGATTTCTCATGAGTTATCTTATCTATGGCGCGCGCCTGCCCAAGGAGTTTTCATATAATTTAAATATGGAATCTCCGTGCCACTGACATCTTTTTGTGAAGAATAAAAAAAACAAAAGAAGCGCGAAATATCGTCAAATTCTTAGCTAAATTGTGTCTTACATGGTGTCTTACGTTTTGATTTAAATACTTTCTACAATACAAGTCTTTAAATGTTCCTGACAGGTGTAGTATAAAGCACTGTAGCACTCGGGTGAAAGTTCCATTCCTACCTCGGGAGTATTGTGGCCCTAGGCTGCGCCTTCGGGCCACAAACTGCTCCCTCGCTAGTAATCGGTCCCTTTCCTCCCTCGGTGAACAATGTACAATTCTGTGATTCTACGTAATTCTATCTAATCAATACTCATTATATTTAAAACTTTCATTTCTAATTATAAACATACTTAATATTATTTAATTAATATGACTGCGTATCCAACTTAACCTTTCTTAAATAAAATCAAGTAGTCGACACAGCCATACCTACACGTTTTCGTAGTCACAAATGCCGTTAACAGCTGACTAAGCGACGAGACACATTTATAACCTCGGTTTTACCATATTCTATCAAATGCTTATTAATGAAAGAACTTGCTATTCGCGTCGAGTTTGTTAATAATAATGTGGGGAATAGAATGTTGTCAGATGGTACTATGAATCCATATTTAAATTGCTTCTTGAATATATAAAATATTGTAGTAAGTGCACGTACGAAACCCTCTGTTTCGCGTCTGATTTCCATTTGAAATTGCAACAATTGAATTGTTTTATATACAATTATAATAAAAAGTGGTTTTATAGTAGGTACATGTTTAAAACATCATTGTGTTGTGTGTCTTTTTAATGAGACAGTCGTTCTTTGTAAATTTTTACGGTTGTTTTTCGGCCCGAAATACCAAATTAGAAAGTGTATAGTTCCATATTTTTTTCAGGATATAAGACTGTATGTTAAACATATTTTTTAAGAATGGAAATAGGTAAATAAACGCAATCACGGTGCAATAGACTGCATAGATGTTTTGGGGTTTTTTTTTGGGGGAATAATCCCGCCCACACGCCCATCACTGTAACTCCTGTATACCAGGATCAACAGCGGTGACCAAGTATCACACCGAGTTATGACACTCGGGAAGTCCCTGGAAAAAATTAAACTGTCTTGGAACCCGCAACGAAATTAATCAGAAGAAAAACTGGAGGAGTTGGAAATATAATAAGTCCACTTCCCTCCTTAGCAAAGCGGGAGACAAAATGCAGTCAAAAAGGCCGACACCTTTTTCAAAACGGGAAGCACCACGGATAAAATATTATGGGTCCTAAGTGAGCTTTATTTGATTACTATAGTATGTATGGCAGAATCGCCTAGGCGCACGGAAATTCACCACAGTTGACACAAGGTCCCCATAGTATACAGCCCCTGCCCCAGGTGTCTTTATCCCAGTTTATTTGTAGTTATTGGTTATAAAGTCGCCGCAACATACGATCTGTTCCCAGTGCGGGAGTTATATTTTTTGAAAAAAAAGTGTTAAGAGTCCAACAGGACTTTTTGCAAGAGATTAAAATTAAGATCGTTTTATCATGAAAGTGGATTCAGTTAAAGGAAGTAGTAAACAAAGGAACAATTTTCTATATTTATTTATGATGTGTGAATACAAACACCTATCCTCTACATTTATAAATAAAATCACCATAGCATTAATCCTTTCTGTATAGGTACTCACAATGGTAATCGGAAATACCAAAGGGATTCCTGGAAATTCAATTTACCATATACCAGTATTAGCTATGCAAATAGGCACACTATTTATTCATCTTTAATAATATGACGTTGGTCATTATGCAATTTCCTAAACTAATAATTTCCATATAAATTTTTCAATGAAATCTGCAATACATATAGTTTAGAAAATAAAAAAAATATGCTTCAAAAGTCGGTTACAAACAAAACATACTGATAAAGCTAATGGAAGGATGTTTAGTACTAAATTTTAAATGAGTAAAACAAGTATTTGTATGTGTTTTTAGTGCTTTTTTAGATATTTAAAGCTCCTCCACCGCGTAAACGATTAATTTTCTCATCACTGCTTGTGATTAAGATTCAACTCTCAAATTATGCTTATCTCTCTTAATTTGTTTTAATACTTACGTAATTTGTTAATATTATCAAAGATATTGAAATATAACTATATATGAAAATAGCTTTATCTTTCCCCATCAAAAAGTCAAATGATTTAGCCATTAAATTTAACTGTTTTCCTATAAAGTGACTCAAAATTGCATTAAAGATTACATTTCCATTAGGTGCAGCCAATCAAAATTGTTCACTATCAAATTTTACAGCGTTTATTTTATCGTTTAGCTTAACTAACAGATATTATTAACGAGAGTATAAATTAACTGTGATAAAGTCAATATGATAGTAGTTGAAATTATGTGTTGAACATATTATTTTATGCTGGTAATTTTGCATACGCAATATGTACGTACATATTTGAATTTGAATGCCATATTTATTGAATAATGTGAATTAAAAGTTCTGCGCCTAATATACATAGATTGTTTTTGTTCTAAAAGGAGTATATAAAGTAGATTTTTGCTCGGTTTAGAATATCCTACTTTAATTTGACTGCCTCGTTGGTCTCGCGGTTGGCGTGTGCGGCTGCTGATCATGAGGTCCCGGGTTCGATTCCCGGGTGGGACCAAATGTTTGCATGTTCTACAAATATTTGTTTTGGAATTTTAGTGTTCTCTGTGTATAATGTATTTTTTTTTTTATTAATTTTCTGCTTTCCTACTCCATGTTTGTATAAAAATAGATAAATGTAATATTCATTATGTGTCAATGTATGAATACATTTTATTTTCGTCTCATGGTAACAAATAGTAATTGCAATGAATGTATTTTCTTAAATGTATTTTTCTTATCTTAGATAAATTGAACAAGTGCTGCGACTCTGAAGATAATACCGCCTGCAGACGGTTCTATAAATAGTAAACCAATAATAATATAGTAGATTCTGGAATTAACACCTCATTAGCCCGTACCAAGGATCTTACTGTGAAAATAAATGTGTATCCATTTACATAATTGAATAAACATTTGAATACTGCAATTTTCTCGTAGGCTAGATTGCACTTAACGTGTCGGACATGGCTGCATTCATTTAATGTATGTGTTACCGGCAATCTGTATAAGCCGGTATTCTTTATAATACCTAGGCAATGTATACAATAACTAAAACGTGTAGGTAACGTGTGATTTTTTTTTATACTTTGACTAGGTATTCTATACAATGCCTAACGCGTGGCCGGTAATGTGCTATTACGGGAACAGGTCAAAAACAATTCACTCAAATCCATCTAATCCAAATGGTTCAACAACAACACAGGCGATCTGGAGTGGTCACTGTTCGAACCTAACCTAAACCTAGATGATTTTGAATAAAGTTTATTTTAAGCAAACAGAACACGTTTCCATTGTTCGTCATTTTAAAAGCATGTAAGTATGCAGTTGCATAAAATTAATAAATAAATTCCAAAACCTATTTTATTATTTTTACACATTGGCGGTGGATCAGGAGGTATTCTGTATAATCCCTAGGAATTCTAAGGAATGCCTAGGCAAAGTATGTAATCTATACAAATAAATAAAATTGAAGTGTCCGTTTGTAATATTAAATAATTTTTTTTTACAATTTTTGACTGTCTGTATGTCTAGTTGTTCCGGCTAATCTCTGGAACGGCTAGATCGATTTTGACGGGAATTTCACTGATACGTAGCTGATGATATAAGGAGGAACAACTTTTTGACTAGTTTTGCCCCACGGCCTTGCCCGCGGTTATTGTCGTACCGCGGGTAGCACCGCAGGGTTCAGCTAGTGGACAATATTATTCGTAATATTTCATACATTGCCTGGACGCCCCAGGTATCCTTATGTATTGAATTGAATACCTGAATTATACAGAATGCCGGTAACATATGCATTGCATGGAAAATTTCTAATTATAGTCTAGTTTTTTTTTTAATTAGTATCTTATTCATGGTTATCTTCTCTCATACGATATCCAATATTATTTCATAAAGAAACTAACAAATGCGACCTATTCTGGTGATGACATCTACTAATCTATACCATAATAATATTATAAAGCTGAATATTATAAAGCTGAACAGTTTATTTGTTTGTTTGAACGCGCTAATCTCAGCGGTTCGCTGGTCCGATTTGAAAAATTCTTTCAGTGTTGGATAGTACATTTATCGAGGAAGGCTATAGGCTATATCATCACGCTACGACAAATAGGAGCGGAGCACGAATGAAAAATGTTTCAAAAACGGGGGAAAATTATCACGCTACGGGCAATAGGAGACGCAAACGAGGTTGCGTGGGACCGCTAGTATAACAATGTACCTGTTTAATGTTATCATTTACCTATTTACCAACCCTTTTATTAAGGCTGTCAGTTTTAAGTTAACTAACGCTTACAAAAAAAATCATAAACCTATTACTTTTGCCCCCCAACCCCCAAATTTGGGGGATGGAAGTTTGTTTGAGACTTTCACAATTTTTTATGCTAGAGGCTTTATTTTTGATATACGGGCTTTTTCGAATGAAGAAGTACAAGAAATACACCCCAAAAAAAAGAAAAAAAATACTACCTTAAGCAAATTACAAAAATAAATGAAATCCCACCAAAACATTTTCATGTAAAATGTTGCCAAGACGACTACATATGCCTTACCCTGTGAAAAAGATATCAGATCTCATGTAGAGCCCAGCTTCCGAATCTACACGCCCTAACTCTATCAACCCTAACTTCATAAAGTCTACATCTCAGTAAAAATGTATAGCTTGGCTGTTTCGTTATTTCAGAAACTAAATATTACCGTACCACATTACTTCAGAAACTAGATATTTGCAAACACAAAATGCGTTCGTTTCCCCTTCGTGACGGTAGCGAAACGGCGAAGCCATACATTTTTACTGAGATGTAGAGTTTGTGAAGTGAGGGTTGGTAGAATTAGGGCGTGTAGATTCAGAACCTTGGCGCTACATGAGATCTGATAACTTTTTCACAGGGCATATGCAGTCGTCTTGGCAACATTTTACATGAAAATGTTTTGGTGGGAATCATCTATTTGTATATAGACGTTACCTAAAAACGTTTACGTTAATCCCTGTTGATACACATGGCACCTGAAGCTATCTTGTTACATTTAAATGATTAATTCCTTAATCTCTTTGAGCCATAGAGAGATGGCAAGGACAACAAGTTATTTGACATGCAAATACATTAAGTAATCCACCTTGTGTATTGTGTTTATAAAAAGTAAATATACATTTGTTAATTTACTTCCGTTCCACTTTTACTTAATGGAATTAGAAACAACTGGATAGCAGGATAATGAATGTAAATTAAATACAAATTATACCGTTTATTGTTTATATCCTTATCTCTTGATTTTTTCCCGTCCATCTTTAAATATTCATTATTCTAAAGTTTATTGAAGTCGGCAATCTGGTTGCTGCTGTGGTAGAATTTAAGGATTGCTCGCTGACTGATAATATTTATATAATATTTCTATAGGTGGATTACGAAAGCTCTATTTGAAAGGAAACAGCTGGCAAATTATAAATGTGAACATTAAGGTTGTATTCCTAGGATGTTTTAAGGTAGATTAGATATTAAGACCAGTCAGATCAACTGCCATTGCTTTCGCATGAACTTCGTGTAATACTAAATGGTATTATTACTAAACAAATTAGATTGTTGTAAAAAGTTGTAGAACCAAGAGTGATATGATAAAGGTAAATTGCAATGTACGAAGTCACACTTTTCGTTAAATACACTAACATCGGCGCATAAATCTTATGTTTATATGTCGTAAAAAGACTATAAAAGGATACTTTACGTGCATTAACGATCTTATTATCCATTGATTATTTACCCTAGCTGGCAGATATCAATAACAACGCTATAAATTAACCATTATTAAGACAATAACTCGACCCCATAGCCGATCCATGGTCACGGGTTACGACAATTCGAAGTACGTGTATCTAATAGAATTTGGTTATCACTACCTTTAAAGATACAGGAAAACGTCGTGAGGAACATTGCATACTTTTAAGCCGCATTGAGTTGCCGTAGATCCCGAAGCAAATGAGTACTGTACCCATGTTATTTATATTGTACCTAATACGTATAAACTGCATAATTACTATGAATAAACTAGATAGTTATTATTAGTATACTAATTTTTTTCACACAAAAATGACTTTCTTTACTTTAGCATAACTAAAACATCAACCGAGCCGCTGTTTGCCATTGGTCTTTCGGTCTGCCTGGTCAGAGTATTTTCAATGCGTGTTGAAGGAATAAAACACCCGTTCCTCCACAAACTAAATCAGACCATTTTGTAACTACTCTGAATTTCAACAACATTTTTGTCTGATTAAATTAACTATTTAGGATAGAGAAATAGTTTTCATGTTTCACAAGGTTATAATTTATCTTAGTTAGACATAAGCTTCTAATGGTTTCCACCGGGTTAACGAATTATTTCCTCATTTATCAGCCATGACCTGAACAAAATCTTAAAGTGCAATTAAAATTTGGCAAAGTGTACTTTTTTCTTTTAACACCAATCTAATTAAATTGTTTCTACTTAATCTATGTTACGAGTAGAATATCAGGGATTTCCATATGCCAATGCCAGAAAAAAACTCTTAGTACTGGCAATTTTACAACATGTAAAAAAATAAATTGAAAACTGTAAAAGGTTACACAGGCTTCATGAATCTTAAAAAAATCTTCAAAGTTTACACAAAAATATTATATTTGAACTCAAATAATAAAAATAAATAGAATGACGTGTTTATTTTAACACAACATGCAAAGGCAAACAACACAGAAATCCCTAATTGATCGCCACCCACATCAAGCATGACATAAAACACCTAATATTTACCTGCAATTACAATGTTTTGTTTATCAGTGGCTGTATGAATGGGGTGCTTTGCTCGCTTCGCTCAACTTCGAGCCATAAAAGCGACGATGACGAACTCCCTTGTTGATATTCATGACGGAGGTTCGCGGACGCGCGGCACTCAACGCGGGCCGTGTCAGCTAAATTACTTTATTACCGCTTTCTATAGGTAAATAGCTACAATACAACGAGCTACTTTGGGTGTGAGAATATGTTCAATGCTTACTAATTTAGAAAAGATTTAAAGGTTTAGAGTGTTCCAGAGAAATTTAGTTTTAGGTATTGGTTTTCTTTTGTAAATGAAACATGAAATTAAATTAATATTATCTATACAGTATACCTATAATGAGATAGGCCTAGATTCAGCCAGCAATAGACTGCAATAAGCTGCTGCTGATGATTATTATGATATGTTCGATACCAAACCGTCTATTTGGTGTAGGCACCGGAAATGCCCTTCCATATTAGATGCTCTAAGGAAATGTCTTGCACTGTGTAAAATTGTATGCTATAAGGTAGATGTAATTTGTGGTGACATTCATGTTTGACAGTTGAAATGTCATGTCACTCGGTTCATAGATCTCTCGGGAGACGGTTTGAAAAATATCAACGTGCGGACGGTGTCTGGTCGGAAAGTATTTAACACGCGATGGCGACGCCTCGTGATTTCGGGTTATAGAATTTGCTAGAACAAGATTGTAAACCTTCAGTGTGTGAATAGTTTTGGCCACTGCGTTTGACGTTCTTTGATTTTATAAAGTTAATGGAATTATCCGGCGGCGCAGCCGCGATCGGGTGTAGTTCGGATCAGGGATTCCACCCCGGCTTCTGGTTGAATTGTATTTGTAAACGGATGGCGGTCTGTGATATGATTTGCGTGATTCGAGAAGGTGTGCACCTCTCCGCAGCGAAGAATGAAGAATTCTCAACTACCTCATCCGTGAGTAATTTACTATTTATTGTGGAAAAAGAGGTGAACCACCTCTAGTTGACCTCCGTTCACCGTTGCTCGGTCTACGAGTGTTTAGCATACATCTATGGGCCTTATAAGCCTATTCACAAGGTTTTCATTCTACTCCAAAGGAACGTAGCACTGATGGACGAACTAAACATGATACATATAACAAAATTGTAGGAAGTCTGTAAAAACTAGGGGTTTTTATTAATATAAAAGAACTCAAAAAACAGATTTAGATTTTTTGGCTATTTGTTTGTTACGTGTGTTTGTGCGTGCTAATCTCGGAAGTAGCATGACCGATTTGGATTTAGTGTTTGTTTTATTTCAATTAGTTGACAAATAAAAGATTATACAAGTTTAAAGAATTTCCACGAAAACCGACACGTTGACGAAGAGCCGCAGACTAAAGCCTGTATCAAATTAATGTAACGCACTAAATATTATTCATGTAAATACTTATCACAGTGGATACTCATCAAACGATTAGCCATACATACTTTTATGGGTTTCGACTGATTATATTTCATAATTCGTATGAATACCAAGAAGCCAGGGTTTTAACAAGAAAGCACATCTTTCCTTAAATTTCTGAAAGTTTAAATTATTAGAACTGAACTAAATAAAGAATAAGTTGGTCGTGGCATTTAGTCTAGTCTTTGTAAATTGTTTCGCTTGCCTTAATAGAAGACTCACGGCCCACACAGCAGTAAACAAGGGCGTCTGTCTTTACACCCTCGCAATATGTAGCAATATTCTACAAATTCTTATTTAATTTATTTATTAAGTGGGATACATAATTTTGTGGGTCTATTTAATAAGAACGTGTTCATTTCACTTAAAAAACTATAACCCGACTACGTAAAATGTTTCGATACAATCTATATAAGCTATGACAACTGGGCCAGTATTAGGAATCTTTTGACACCTCATTAATCAGTTCAGTAGTAGTTCAAACATGCAAACATAGATAGACGAGCCTTTGTCGTATTATCCTTTCTTTTGGCTTCACTGTAGTCGGGTAAAAATATCATGCCAAATAACATCTATTCAAATGAATGAATCCTACTAATATTATAAATCCTACTAATATTAAAAAAACGCGAAAGTTTGTAAGTATGGATATATGTTTGTTACTCTTTCACGCAAAAACTATTGACCAGATTTGGATGAAACTTTACAGTAATATAGCTTATACATCGGAATAACACATAGGCTACTATTTGCCGCGATAACCGACATACACGCTGGCGTAGCCGCGGGCAACAACTAGTATAGTATAATCAAGTAGACATAAATTATGTTAATTGATAAAAAAAAATACCTAAAATAGTATCAATATTAGTAGTAACAGTAATATTTCAACCACCAATTATTCGAAGAAGTGATTCTTAGGAACCACACATAACACAGAATTAGAGTCATTTACTAGAAATAGAGTATTTCAACATCCGTTTGAACATTATGAACGATGAAGTATGGGCCATTTAGCAAAATTCTCAAGAACAACTAATTACACTACATTACTTTTAGAATTTTGCAAAATAAACTTACTTCATGTAACACATGTGTTTATTTATATTATATTATGGGATTTACTTGAATAGTCTATGTTTATAGATATATATGTGTATATTATTGTGAACACAGTGAATACAGAAAAAACATAAATCATGTTTAGTTGTGTACCTACAAAACTAAACATGATTTATGTTTTTTCTGTATTTGTAATAAATCTACAAAAAAAAAACATACAAAAAATAATGGACAACAAACTACGAATAAAGATAGAATAGTTGTTAGTATAAACTATCTCATAAGAAAGTACTATCTAGATTTCTATGGCGAGATTACTCAGTTATGTATGATTCTGATGCAAAGTTTTTACACATTAGAATATTTGAATCTACAAACATAATAACCAAAACACTTTTTTTAAGATATCTTTAACAATTAGCTACCGAAAAATGTAAGTTTCAAGTCATAAAATGTAATTCTGACTATAAAATCATCACTTTCGATAGTTTACTTTTTTTATGGGACTTATCCCGACCACACGCCCACCACTGCAACTTCTGTACACCAGTGACTCTCTCAACAGCAGTGACCCACAAACACACCGAGTTATGACACTCGGGAAGTCCCAGGAAAAATTAAACTATCTTGGAACCCGTAACGAAATTAATCAGAAAACTGGAGGAGTTGGAGATATAATAAGTCTTTTGGTAGTATACTATAAAGTACTATGGGAATTAACTTAAGATAGCTTCAAATATTTTGTTTTACTTGAACATTACAGGGGAAATGAGCAAATGGGTCACCCAGTAAGTGACTCACGCCGCAAATGGACACCTGCACTTCAAGGGTCACATGTGCGTTTCTGGCCTTTGAAATGGAAATACGCTGTAACTTTGTAAAAATTAGAATGTTAAATAAAAGTACATTTCAAGGGCATCAATTAAAACTAGTAAGTAAAATATCATTAATATTTAACATAATATATGTAGGTATATATAATAATAAAACATTTTCGGATATTTGACACTCTAAGCAAAGCCTGTGCTTTTGGGATCTAGTGAACTGATATAAACACACATATACTCCTTTTTGTAAATACATACATATTATACATTGAGAACATCGAAACCCTGAAACAAATATATTCAAATACGCAGATGGGTCAGCTAGTCGTGAAGATTTTTTAGAAAGTAACTCTACTCTGCCTAATGGATAACAGAATCCAATCACACTCATTGCGAATGCAGACAAGATATCAATGCAGCAAGTTGACCCATACTATGGCGGTCTATCGAGATGCTTTTACGTATTTGGGCCTCTGGTCTCGTACTCACCAACGAAACACGTCATTTTAGGTTCATTTTCTTAAATAAGCGTGACTCTACTTACCTTGATAATTTTGTGAACATTTTCTCTACATCTTATACAAGAGTATAATAGTAATAATGAAATGATAATGAAAACGTTAACATATAAGATTATTAACAACGACATTGGATTACCTGTGTGCCCACTAATGAGTACTGTGTCTCACGGTAATTGGCATTATAACTTCGGTGATAGTTATATAAGCAATCTCATCTCTCATTTTTATCTTAGCATAAAAGATAAGTGACAAATTCATATGTATAAAATATACTCTTTGTAACACAAATGAGACAATCTTCTCTTCATCTACCAACTGTATAAATGTAAATGAAGGAACATGATACATGAATAAAAGACACCAAATGGACGAATCATGTAAGCAAGGGAATCATAAGAATGTGTAATGAAAACCGTAGCTGGAGAGAGATGGACAAAGATATATTTTTATATATTCATCTACGATACTTCATTTAATTTTACAATTTCCAGTTTTACATGCCATATACTCGAACAACAGATAAATAAACAGTTCAATATATTTATGTTTATACACATATGTATGAACTGAAAAATAATCGATTTTGGAGACGGTTTTTTCTTAGACGTACCTCAGACTTGGTGTCAATATCGATGTGTTAAAAACATTTCATAGTTCTCCATAACAAATGTATTCAAAAATGGTCCAAATATTTCAGTGCAAAGAAGGAACAAATATGTAAACACACTTACAAAATTTTATTACTGTGTCATTTACATTACTTTTACTTTACGGCTAAAAACAAATGGTTACATTTCTATGAGATACCTTACTAATAATGGACACTATAATTTACTTTTCCTTATAAGACACATAATCAATATTTCCATATAAATGCATTTGGCAGCCTAAGATTTATTAGAACTAGACAAAAAATAAAAAATAAAACGGACATCTAACACACAACGCCATCTAGTCCCAAGCTAAGCAGAGCTTGTGTTATGGCTACTAGACAACTGATATAAATACATATATACTTTTTTTTTTTGTAAATACATACATATTATACATAGAAAACACACAACTTTGGTTCAAATTGAACCCGAGACCTCATGATCAGCAGTCGCACAAACCAACCACTAGACCAACGAGGCAGTAAAATATTTATTATGTTATAACGAAATTATTGTTTTTTAAAGTTATCTATCTCCAAGCACATTTTTCGCAGTACGTCCACTAATCAAATAACATTTTCGTCAAAGTAATAATAAAGATGAAATATAAACAAGATATTTTGGGCGGTACTAAATTAAATTAGAAATAAAGGAGACGTCACGTTGTACACAGTTTAGTTCTTTGTTCACAGTTTTAATAAAGAAACAAAAAAAGGAAAGTTTTGGTGGCGCGATACTTATTGTTTTGGTTGACCTCTATAAATGAAAATTAGAATAGCGCGAAGCAAAACAAATTGTGAAAACACTGTGACGCCCATTCAACGTGTTACGAATACGATGGCTGATTCTAAATATAAATTTCTTTGTTGACTGGAGAATGAAATAAAAAGCAACAAATTTAAACTAATTGGCTTCAATCCAAATTACTTTTTAATAATTATTTGAAAACAGATTAACAAAATTGGTCGAAACTTCATAAAAATACACATTTTTTTACTTTATTCAGGGTTTTAGGAATATTTTTGTGAATTTAATGTAAGTCAGTACTATGTACCTAGTTAATTTTGACAATTTAATTATATCCAGAATTCTGCTGTGGCCCACGCCATGATAGACATAACCAAAGACCCCAAGTCCTGCCTTACTCAAACAAGTAGCTTTTTCTTGTTGTGGGACCAAAAACAGTTTGCAAAGCATAAACAAGAACTTCGAGAGTTCGTAAGAAATTACTTTGGCAATTGTCATAAGGAAGCCTTAGAAAGAAGTAGGTACTACATATCTATCTATATATATTATTTCAGGTAATATAATTTACTAGTAATTACATATAAGTTAGTAAAATGATCTTAACAAAACATTTTAAGAAATAAATACGTGTAAAAGCAAATAATTTTGATATCAAGGCGCGACTTTTTCACATACAACAAAAACTGCTTAAATAAACAACAAAGTGGTTAAAAGAAACATTTATTTCACAGTCAATCTACAATAGATTTGTTTTCAAAGCTAAATGCCTAAACCATTTCGATTTGTTGCATTCATTGAGAATCATGAGCGCGCGTGATTGCTTGTTCGCGTGAGCCTCTTGATAGTTCTGTGCTCGGTAAAATAAAAACCACATTGGTTATCTACTTGTAACAAATGAACGATCGCCACCATAAATAATACAGCGTTATGATGCTTACAATATTAAGTAATGGTATTCGTGACCGGCTCGTCTATTCTTTTCAACTAGTTTATATTGTTAGTGATGTATGGGGACTTTGTTATCGAATTAGACAATGAGATTCAACAAAAGAACTTAGATAGTACCGATTTAAAATAGAAATACTTGAATAAAGATTGGTTGGTGTACAACGAACATACTTTAGATGTGCAAATCTTGTAGAAGATAATCTAAAATATGATATTACAACTATCTGAAGCAGATGTGTCGAATTGACTTTTATCTAATAAAAAAAAAATACCAAAAAAATAAACGAGAAAAGCAAAGTTCCTCCAGTTAACAATAAAGAAAAAAATACAATATTGATACTTAAATATTACACATATATTGATTGTCTGCTTCGCTTCTACTATACTTAGGTAGAGTAAATGGTTTTAGTTGCAGGTCTTATTTTATCATTGGTTAGGCATTATGTTAAGTTATTACTTCTGCAGCATAGTTCCACAAAAGAGTGAAATGGTAAACTTAATAAATGTCGCTGAGACGAAGTACAAGTAGTAATTCTCAATAGTGTTTTTGGTATGGGAAAATAATATTTGTCCCGAGAAATGATGCCTAATAGGCCGCATTTATCATTTTCTATGTACGACACATACTCATTTTTCACATTTTCATACAAATACCAAGTTCTTTCTCAAAAGCTATGTGAAAATTGCAACAATATTTTATGCAAAACTCTTTTTTATTACTTCACTACACATTTTGTCTAATAATTCCCTACATAATTTGCCATTACGCAAAAGGCCTTGCTTAGAATTCGTTCTAAGACTATTTAATGTTGTGCTTTAAATGTCTCAAGGAAAACTATCATTAAGGACTGTGTAACTTAAAACGTTTCAAATATTTCTGAAAATTTTCCTAAATTTAAGTTACAACCTTATATTTTTCAAACTACGCACTTCTTTTAGAAAAACATTTTCAAATGATTTTGATTAAACTGTTGTTTAGACGGGTTTCAATCAAAAACTAAATTAAATCAAATTTAGTTCCCGCTTCTTTGATGCTTGTTCGTTAATAGAGTACGGACTTCGGACGGAAAAAAATATTTAAAAAGCTGTGCATTTGGGTATTACGTAGTAGGTGTAAATGGAGGTGAAGGTAGAAATAAATAGACACATAACAAAATTCAGGCGACCCGACTAGAGCCCTACATTCATAATTAATTACTTAATAAATGTACAAAATACCTTTAGTGGGTTTACTGTAGGGCAAATAATGTCCTACTGTTGTTACAGATTTAACAGTAGATTATTATTTAACATGCTATCAAATCATCGGTCCACTATTGGTGAGGTTGCAGTACCGATTTTAAAGTCGAACTGTATAATTGTGGTTTCCCAATGAAGTGGCTTGAAAAAATCAAGTATGTTTGGCTATTTACAATGCTTAGAGCAAATTTACATATCTTCCTAAGAGTTAATTCTTATGAGAAGCAAATCTTTACAAATATATAAAAAGATTGGAACAGTGGACTGGCTAATGATGATGAAGATGTACAATTAAATTGTCTATATGTGGTTTCGAATTAACAGTTTATCACCAAACGCTTAATATAAAAGTATACACGGTACGTACATAAAAATGATATTTTTAATTTTTTGTCTGTCTGTCTTTCGAACGACTGGGCCGATTTTGACGGGACTTTTACTGATAGATAGCTGATGATATGGGAAGTAACTTAGGCTACTTTTTTACCGCGGTTACGCAGATGGCAATGTTTGATTTGAAGATAAAGAAAAAAAGGCAATTCCATATCCCAAAACAGTTCTACATTAATCTGCCAACTCAGTATATACTTTTACAAGAATAAATGCAGAATCGTAAGTAGGTATTAATCTGAAAAGCCAGCCGATCACATAAGTTCCCTTGTTGTACATTGACTTGTACGGATAGCAACGTCACTGAACACTTAGAAAATTAGTAAGCACCTGGGGAATGAAACCTTTAACAAATACTGAATAATTAAGCAGAAAGTTGTCGAGCTCACTTAGGAAGAACCCTCTTAAAAATATTAGGTATTTGTTGTTTTTTGCCAATTGCGTATGTCAACAAGAGGAGTCTTGAAACAAATGTTTTTCGAATAGTTTACGCGATTCTTATATGGACTGTTATATTTATATGACACATGAATAGCTAATACTCGTATGGTCAACTCTGACAATGTATTTACAATGTCACGATTTGTGTTTAAAATTCGGTTCTAAACTGTATACATGTAATAATAGTTTTTATGTGAAAAAGCAATTAATATTGAGCTTTTTTTCTTAAGCCATAGGCAACTTATAAAAAGAAATAAAATCCCACCGAAAACATTTTTATGTAAAATGTTGCTAAGACTGCATATGGCTGCATATGGCTTACCCTGTGAAAAAGGTATCAGATCTCATGTAGAGCCCAGCTTCTGAATCTAAACGCCCTAACTCTACCAACTTTAACTTCACAAACTCTACATCTCAGTAAAAATGTATGGCTTGACTATTTCGTTGCTTCGCATACCATATTACTTCAGAAACTATAGATATTTGCAAACACAAAAGACGTTCGTTTCGCCGGCGAAAGCTATACATTTTTACTGAGATGTAGAGTAAGAATCTACACATCGTAAGTCATACTACAGCATTATTGTATTTTTTTACTATGAGTTCAATGAATTTCGCTGCTGACTATACGTTTGAGGAGGCATTGTCACAGTTGGCTGAGAGTCCGGCGCACTTGCCAAATATGTCGCAACAGATAGCGTGCGATTGCGGATCTCTGCCGCCCCGCGTTCTACCAAAGATTTACTACTGAAATTCTGTCACACTCTCTACCCGACGCGTCCCATACACGCTTTACACAAACTCAGTCTTCAATACACCAGTTTGCGAAGTTCAATGATTTATTTTTAAAATTTTAAAGAACCGAACAACAAATGTTTGGTTTTGGAATCGGTTTTCGTTGCTTTTATTTTCCTTTTGAAGAATATTGATTTATTTGAACTATAAACACATATTACTCGGAAAAGGTTTATAACAGGTCAGTTCAAGTTATTTCTTTACTGAAACACAACAATATTAGTTATATACAAATCTGGTTTTGAACTAAATATAAATATACTACAAAACATTACGTTTTGACTAAGATAACTTTATTGACATAATATGAACTTCAGTACTACAAACGCTACGAACAAAACTTTTAAATAGGTATAAAACCAATATCAAATACAAAACACATAATAGATTGCTCAAATAGTTTTAAAACACGTAAAACTGCAAGAACGCTGTTATTAATCACGGGAACTGATATGCACATGCGAAGTTAGTGTGGATTTAAATTTGGAAAACTTTTTTAATTTGTTGGCTGGTGTGAGAACAGAAGTCACGCAAGCACCGAGCGGTGAGCAACGCTTTGCACGTGTGGTTGAAGGTGACGGAATCATAACATTTTCCGCTCAACTCTACCCGCAGTATGGTCGAGCGAGCACAAAAAGCGAGCGCTGATTCAACTATTCCTCAACTTACCGTTCCCTCGGTAAATTCACGTGTCGCCTCATTATTTCGCTTCGAGACCGTACCCGTCTAAATAAATGTTATTAAAATGCAAGAGTAATATTTTTAAACGTCAAAAGTAAACCTTTCGTTGGACTACGTGCTTGCGCTTGCAATTAAGATTTACACGTGTGCTTCATTTTTATTTCTTTAAATACTAGTATATCTTACAGCTTTCAGCAATAATTTTATAACGATGATTTAGGAACACAAATATACACTCACTTTATTTAAACTTAATGCATGTTGTACAAAGGTGGACTCAACACCATAAGTAATTCTCTCTCAGTCAACCTTTAGTTGATGTAAAAATATGATGCGGTAGGTGATAGTTTCTTTTAGTTATGATACAACATTAGATATCTGGGGGCGTGCCCCCGCCAAGACGAGCCAAGCGAAGCGGAAGGGCACTACCTACCTTTTCTCGAAGTGTTTCGTCGTTTTTTTGAACCCTCATAACTTTGGTGCCTGATATACCCGATCGTTCAAATTCTCAGGATATGATGTTACCAATAGACTAATGAAACATACAAAGTTTCAATTACATAGCTTTGATACTTTAGATTTTATTGATACCTAAAAAACACCGACTTCGTCACTGACACACTGATGATGCTAGAAAGCTGTAATTTGGTATGTAAACTAAGTTCAGTAAATAAACAACATAAAAATTCATAAACCTATTACTTTTGCCCCCCGACCCCCAAATTTGGGGGGGTGGAAGTTTGTATGAGATTTTCACAAATGTTTATGCTAGAGGTTTTATTTTTGGTACACGGACTTTTTCGAAAGAAGAAAGAAGATGTACAGGAAATACAGCCCAAATGAAGAAAAAAAAAACTTCCTCAAGCAACTTACAAAAAGAAATGAAATCCCACCAAAAACATTTTCATGTAAAATGTTGCCAAGACGACTGCATGTGGCGTACCCTGTGAAAAAGATATCAGATCTCATGTAGAGCCAAGGTTCCGAATCTACACGCTCTAACTCTACCAACCCTAACTTCATAAACTCTACATCTCAATCAAAATCTATGGCTTGGCTATTTCGTCACTTCAGAAACTAAATATTCGTATAACACATTACTTCAGAAACTATATATTTGCAAACACAAAAGGCGTCCGTTTCCCCTTCGTGATGGTATGGTAGCGAAACGGTGAAGCCCTACATTTTTACTGAGACATAGAGTTTGTGAAGTTAGGGTTGGTAGAGTAAGAGCGTGTAGATTCGGAACCTTGACTCTACATGAGATCTCATTATCTTTTTCACAGGGTACGCCATATGCAGTCGTCTTGGCAACATTTTACATGAAAATGTTTTTGGTGGGATGTTATATTATTGGCTATAATATACATAGTTTTGGTCTACATAATGGTATTGTTTAGATTATTAAACTATTAACTATTGATGTTTATTGATTGTTTAGTATTCCAAAATCCAAACATCAATTGTGAATTAAGTATTTAATATAATCTAGTTTGTTTAAGAACATTAGAGTTCTGCAAGAAAGAAAAAACTTTTACCAATATATTATTATTCTCCATACAACCAAAATCCTTAAGTCTATTTGTACAAGAAACGTGCCCAATTTCAGTAGTCTTTATTTGTTTTACAAACAAAACAAAATATCCTTCGTTGAAACAAAGCCGGCAGGTAACGATATGACTTTTCTGTACCTGAAGTATTAAATTAAAAGCTATTCCTATGCGAACCGAACGTTAAACAGGCCAAGTTTGCAGGATTCACCAATGTTATGAAACTCCTAAAAAGAGCTTGATTGAGACAGAAACTTTCTAGAATAGTAATTAGTTTTTCTTCGTCTAAAGTTCTACAATTTTCACAACTTTGATAAACTTGATTGGATTCGGTGGCTTCTGTTACAGTTGTGAGATTTACAAGTTCTAACTTCAACAAACATAAACTAACTACGGGAGACCAGCGTAAGTACTATTATTTGCTGAGATAAAAGAATTTGCTTCTATATTTGTTTTATGAAGCGAACTGCTTTAAGGTTAGATCGCAGATACGAATAAAAGTCGATAAAACTTGAAAACTTTTCGAATAAAGATCTTCGCTTCGGCACAGATGACCTAATTTTTCAACGCTGTAAAGTTTTCAGACCATGAGACTCTATTATATTACACTGAATTTTTTTAGCGACTTTGTATTATTCGATCGAGTTATCTAATTCATAACCGATTACAAATAATTTAAATATTTAATTAGTTTAGTTTCTTTTTTTCTGACGTGAAACTTCTAATGCGACTTCCAACAAGGTTGTGTTAAACGTTTAACGGTTGCGTTAAACGTTTAACGCTACCATGGAGGGGGTATGAAAGCACTGTTGCACATTACGAAGTTTCACTTCTTCCACGCGGACGTACTCCACGCATTTTTTATTTCATTTATTGATTCTAAATTCATGTATGGAAAATGTTTTTACTGATTGTTTTTATTGTATGTGTAAATTGAAATTTGATTGTATAGGATGTAAAAATACAAGTTTAGTTACGTTCTAAGGAATAATAAAAAGTGCAGAACTACCTCTAAATAATAAAAAAATATTAAATGCTATGAAATATATTTAGCTTTAATTCCGCGAGACATTTTATGTCTCGCGGAATTAAAGCTAAATATATTTCATAGCATTTAATGTCATGGATTTCCGCAAAGTAACGCCTGATTCCATAACTTATAATAAAAAATAGTTTAGTTAAATTAAAATTCATAAATCAAAAAAATACTAAACATCCACTATTTAAATGTACTTTTAAACAGGATATTTTAGCTCGAAGTAAAAAAAGAAATATTTCTCTCTTGTATTACAGTCTTTAAATGTCTTTTCTTTTTAACTAAATATTTATCTACAGTCATAAAAAACTGAATATATTGATATTGATATATTCTATAATTTATTACATGTAATATAGAGCAAACATTACAATAAATATGACCATGCAATCAAGCGATCACAAAAAAACGTTACATGTCTGGAGGCGTCCATTTAGAACAAAAACTTAGGCGGAGCTTCCGTTCGCCGACAAAAGGAAATTCAATAAGAACGAATTTCCTCTAATTTACTGCCACTATTTCCTCGTTAAGTCTCGGCCCTCGAGGTGTGTGCTCGAGGTTTTATTCTAAAGACAATTTAGTTACAATTACTAATGGAATACCTTACTCACTTATTTTTTAAGTCGTAAAGAGGATACGTATATTGATTGATTTTGTGCGGTCTTACTGTAGATAGTTAAACCTTATTAATTCAATTGAACACTCAAAATTTTTTTTTTTTTTTCATGATATAGGGGGCAAACGAGCAGACGTATCGCCTGATGCTAAGCGATTACCGCCGCCCACGGACACCCGCAACACCAGAGGCATCACAAGTGCGTTGCCGGCCTTTTAAGAAGGAGTACGCTCTTTTCTTGAAGGTCGTATTGGTCCGGGAATACCGCAGGCGACAGTTCATTCCACAGTTTTGTTGTGCGAGGCAGAAAGTTCCTGGAAAAGCGCACAGTTGAGGACTGCCAACCATCTAAATGATGGGGATGAAACTTCTGTCGCGTAGGACGATGGCGGAAAGAGGCGGCAGGAATCAGTCCGAACAATTCCTCGGAGCACTCCCCATGATAAATGCGGTAGAAGATGCACAGCGAAGCTACATCTCTACGCAGCGCCAAAGAGTCTAGCCGAATTGAAAGTTCTTGGCAATCGACGACTCGGGTCGCTCTCCGTTGAATGCGGTCCAAAGGGAGGAGCTGGTATTGGGGTGCCCCCGCCCAAAGATGGGGACAGTATTCCATGTGAGGCCGAATAAGCCTTATAAAGTATAAGGCGGTGGGCCGGAGTGAAATACTGTCTCGATCTGTTGAGCACACCAAGCTTTTTCGAGGCCAATTTGGCCTTACCCTCCAGGTGGCCACGAAACTGGACTTCGCTCGACATGTTGACACCAAATTCCAATATTGGCTGAGGCTGATAGTGGAGTGCCTTCGAAGCGAGGACATACGACCCACGGTATTTTTAGTGGTGAACGCGCAAAATTTGTGTCTTTGTGGGGTTAAATTGGACTAAATTAAGTCTACCCCAATCTGAGACCTTCTCCAAAGAAGTCTCGACTTCAGACACAAGTTTGTTTCGACTCTCAATGACGTTTTCTCGAGAAATATTGGCGCGGCCGGTGTAAAAAGCATCGCCGGTGCTGTCATCCGCATAACAATGAATGCCGCAATTTTGCAGCATGTCATTAATATGGAGGAGGAACAAAGTAGGCGATAGCACACAGCCTTGCGGGACACCAGCATTCACAGATATGTATTCAGAGCATTCACCGTCGACTACGACCTTAATGCTTCTATCTGCTAGAAAGCTAGTGACCCAATCGCAGAATTTCTCGGGAAGCCCATAGGAAGGGAGCTTCGAAAGAAGCGCTTTGTGCCAGACCCGATCGAAGGCCTTCGCGATGTCCAAACTAACTGCCAAGGCTTCCCCCTTAGTCTCAATCGCCTGTGCCCAGCGATGTGTCAGGTATACCAGAAGATCACCAGCCGCTCGACCCTTATGGAAGCCGTACTGCTGGTCGCTAAGCAGATGATGATCTTCTAGATACCGTAGGAGTTGATAGTTGATGATGGACTCCATTATTTTCGAGAAGAGGGAAGTAATGGCTATCGGCCTGTTGGACGGATTAGAGCGATCGCCTTTTTTTGGGATCGGGTGGACTAATGCTGCCTTCCATGTTGTCGGGACTACGCCAGAAGAGTAGGAGAGCCGAAAAAGACGCGTTAAGACCGGTGCCAACTCTGGAGCGCACATCTTCAACACTATAGGGGGGATTCCATCCGGGCCACTCGACTTATGGATATCCAGGGATAAAAGTGCTATACGCACTGAGCGTTGGTGAAACTGGATATCCAGCATACGGCTCTCGCACCGCGGTATGGTAGGCGGCTCCTGTTCCCCGTCATTCAAGGTCGAGTTGGACGCAAAGTGTTTTGCCAGGAGATCGGCTTTCTCCTTTGCGTCATAGGCCAACGGATTATTTCCCAAGTGCAAAGGTGGAAGGAATGCCTTACAGAAATTCCCTTCGATAGCCTTGGCAAGAGACCAGAATGCTCGAGTCCCCGAAGGAAGACGCTCAAGCCTCTCGCCAATCCCAGCAATGTGCACCGACTTCGCCCTAGCTATGTCTCTTTTGAAGGACCTGGAGGCAAAGTTGTACTCCTTTTTTAGAGCGCTGGTGTTTTGATCCCGTACCGCCGCTGCGTCAGCCCAGGCTTGGTAAGCTTCCTGCTTCCTGCGAGAAGCTTTTTTGGAAGATGAACCAAACCAGGGCCGACACTTGTCACCAATGGGAACCACAGAGGATGGAATGAAAATCTCCATACCCTGTAGCACAACATCAGCAATAGAATCAGCAGCGGTGTTGGGATTATCCGGCGAGAAGCACAACTGTCTCCAAGGGTAGGATGCAAAGAAGGACCGCATCCCATCCCAATCTGCTGACTTGTAGTGCCACACACGGCGACTGCGTGCAACTCGCGATCGCGGTGAGCATGTGAGTGTCACTGTACTCCGGACAAGGCAATGGTCTGAGGAGCCAAGTGGGGCGTTTACGGATACGTGGTATCCGTCCGGATGAGAAGTCAGCAGAAGGTCCAACAAAGAGGAATTCTGACCTTCCACATCTGGGACTCGCGTGGGCGTGGTAACCAATTGTTTTAGGCCATAAGCCAGGGCGAAGTCGTGAACAGATCTCCCCGCATGATCCGTTTTACTGGAGCTGAGCCAGCCGGCGTGGTGAGCGTTAAAATCGCCAAGTACTATGATCTCTGCGGAAGGGATCTGCTGCTGCACAAGGTCTGTAGCCATCTGGATGTGCTCAATGAGTCGGTCAGTTTCGGCATCACCGCTATGGGACCTATAGAGGCACGCATAGACGCGGGGATGGTCGTCGCTGTCTACACGGAGCCATAAGATGGAGAGGTCCCTACCTTCAAGGTTGCTGAGGCGACGAGAGCTAATATCGTCTCTGACGTACACGCACACTCCGGCTTTAGACATAAAGGAATGTTCTAGTCCGTACCTCGGGTAGCTGAGGTAGGATGTGTCCGCAGGAGACGATATCTGCGTCTCGGTAAAAAAGAGCAATGCTGGCTTTGCTGTCTCGAGGTGGTGATGGACAGCATCAAGATTACTATGTAATCCCCTGACGTTGCAGAAGTCCACGACCAGCGTGGTAGGGGGTGCCGTGATGTTACTGCTCTTACCCCGAGCGTGATCTAGCGCAATTTTGCCGTCCCCAGAATACGAGGGGCAGCCTGGGCATCCACGTTCAGGCGCGTTGTGTCCTGAGCGCGGACGCCCAGAGAGGGATTCTCCAACGCAAGCGCAGTTGGTACCCTCCTGGGGTATCAATCTGTCTTTCAACTGGGCCATCATGGGGAGGGGGGGGGTTGTTCCTCTGGTATCCTCACTCACTCGGTGAAACACAGCGCAAGCGCTGTTTCACACCGGTTTTCTGTGAGGCCGTGGTATCACTCCGGTCGAGCCGGCCCATTCATGCCGAAGCGTGGCTCTCCCACGTGATAAATCATTTATCATAATCATTTAGAAATGCTAGAAGTAGTAAAAATATAACTCCCTCAGATCAAAAGGTACCTTTACCAAAAGAGTGAACGCATTTGGTTACCGGAATTGAATGAATGAATGAATGAAAATGAGTTATTAGTTATTATGCCTTTTGTGAAGTTTTAAAACTAAAAGTAAGCATTAAAACAACTATTCCCACTCAGATTCAAAAATGATCTATGAAATAATTAGTTAAACTAAAAAATTAAATAAATAACAATTATTGTAGACGGGGATCGAATACACAATAGTCGATGATGCTAAAATGCACTACTGTGCTACCCTGTAGCAGGGGAGATGTTCTTTAAATAGGTGAATAATATTATTATTGTAACACTGCAATAAAACTACCTATGTCTTTTTAGGATTAGACCCTATCATAGATTCAAAACGCCCATCACAAGCATGAGTGGGGTTCATATAAGTAAGTATAAGTTTCTTTGTCAGTGGAAAACTTTACAAATACTTATATACTATGTTATTACGTTTTTTAATGTTTTTTTTTGCCACGTAAATAAAGGTTCCAGTAATCTTAGAGTAGAGGAATATTAGAGGTTCCAGTAAGTGAAATCTTAGAAAAATTGGTTGGCACTTTAATTCAAGATGATACTTCACAGAGTCACTTTCACTTTTATAAAATTGGTTCAGTTAAATCTTGTACAAGAAAAATTAGGTCCCCAGAAATAGAACTTTGATACCGCCTAGAACATAAAACTTTGTCTAACAAGAACCGCCTAAAGATGGCAATAAAATGTACAGTTTTATTTTTATTGAGGGAGTTTATCACCCAAGAAAATTGTTTTAATTACATTATTTTACATTCATAGAAGACAAAATCCATTTATTCAGCAACAATGGAACTCGTCGTTATGTATTTTAAAGCAAAATACGCTTTTAGATACATCAAACTGTCTTGCTGAGAGGGCTAGTTTATTAGCTGTGGGAGAGTGGGAATCAGATTTATGGATTCAGGCATTTCCATTGCCCAACATAGGCACCTTGTTGGGCGATACTACCTTTCGCTTGGCCACTTGCCTCCGTTTAAGAGCGCCTTGTGTTTCTCCGCATTTTTGTCATTGTGGAGAAACTGTTGGCAGTCTCGGACATCGTGGCCTTTCTTGTAGCAGAAGCGCTGGCCGTATATCTCGACATGCCAATATTAATGACATTATACGTTGTGCTCTTGTTACCGCCAGCGTTCCGGCGTTCCAGCTGTACTGAACCAAATGGTCTGGTACGGGACGATGGCAAGAGACCAGATGGTATGTCGTTACTGCTATGGAAGAAGGGTAAGCCTTGGTGTAGGACGCAACTTGCGTCGACACCCTCGCGCCATCTCATCTTTCAAGTACAGCTGAGTATGCCGGCGCTGCTGCTGTTCCTGCGGAAAGCCTCAAACGGCGTAAGTACCAAAATATAATAGGTAATTAAATTTTTGAACCGTTTGGGGTCGAGACGCTAAGTTAATGGGGTCCAAGTGCTCGCGCTATGTTTAAACAACTAGCTAAGCAACTGATCGACGCTTCTCGTGACCAGAACGCCGGCCTTTTTCTAGCGCAGAGAATTAGCATTGTCATTCAACGTGGCAATGCTGCCAGTCTTTTGGGAACGCTTCCAGTAGGCGATGATGTCGAGGAGTTTTTTGACGCTTGTATGTAAAAATTGTTATTGTTTTTTTTTATTATTATTTCCTAGTATGTTAATCTACTTCTATAAGTAAATGATAGTATATGTTTATTTAATATGATAAAAAGTAACCTATACATATAATCATTTGTGCTTCAGGAGATGTATTAGTATAATATGGTCAGTATATTTTAATTAATGGTTATTTATAAGATATTTTCTATGCAATTAACGTTTTAAATCCTGACAGTAGTGGGTAAACTCATTTTGAAAATAAAAACAATAATAATCTAGTAACAATTGTCACGCAGTCACTTGCAAAACCTGACCCACATGTCTGAAAAAACCCCAAATAGTCAAAATAAACCTTAATCGGATTTCAGATGATTTTTAATCCAGTAGAAATTTCGTGTGAAACTGATTTGACTGATTTTATACAATAACCCTTTTTTAAGTAGTCTTTGCCTTCACTTGCTACCTACTGTCACGGGTGAATGTTGTACAAACTTTTACACAAAAAAGTGCAAAAAATTGAACAAGTGTGAGTTTAACTCGCACCTAGAATTTGGTCCAAATTCGTTTGAGGATAGTAAGTCCAATCACGGGAATGGATTACAACAAATTTAACTTTGCCATTGTAAAACGACTTTTTCTCATACCTACAATGCAGTTGAAAAATCGATTGCGGCTCAAATCGTCTCATTCCATTTTCAGCCATAAAATTAAAGTTTGTAATAAACACAATGTAAACAACAAAAAATAACGACTTTTTGATTTTTGCCTTGGTGCTTTGAGTTTTTGCTAACGAAATTAATTTTTTCTAAGTCAACTTGTATATTAACTAGATTTTGATTCTGTTATCAATCATAACTACTACTGTAGTAAAAATACATAAGTACCAACAATCCGATTAGTCTCTCTTTTAGAACGCTGCTTGCGAAGTTAGTCCAAACGACTAATCGATTGCTGCCATTGCTGGCATTTCCCTATTAAACATTCATGTGCTGGCCATTCAATGAATTTAAGTAGCAGCAGCGATAGTAGAGAATGGAACTTATTATTCTTTTGAATTCTGAAGCCCATAAAATTTTGTTTTGATGCGATACCAATCTTAAAGGTTATTTGCTGACTGTGATGCTAAAGTACTTATTTTGTCGGTCACAGAAATTTTAACATTTCGTCGGTTTATTCATAACGATATATGAAATAAAACAATTTACAATGTTCATTTAAAATTTAAAAAGGCACGTATGCGTAAATTTCACCCAGACCGAATAATGGCGGATGAGAACGTATGTGACGTAATTTATGTCTAAAATTTTCTCGTAAAAACTTCGCTCGTCGCCTGTTTTCCGTTACATCAAGTTTGTCGAGTAGCCCGCTCTCTCTCTGTTGTCGCGAGTATCATTAAGCTGCGATTTTAAAACGATCGCCCTTATTTTTTGTTTTGTTTACTAGTACACTCCATATATTGTTCCTTAAACACTCTCCTGGGAAATCCTTTGATAGTCTGAGAGCCTTAAGATACTTGAAAATCTTTGGGTTGTTTCGTTTGTGTGATGTGTAACAAAACTGAATATTTGACGACGAATTTTCAAGTTAGAGAGCTGAGGTGGATGCGAATTGGACGTTTCGAAAACAGCTCTTATGTTGATGAGACAAAGCAATTGTACGGCACAGTACCAAACAACGTATGCTGTTTTATTTATATTCAGGAATCTTTATTTCATAAGTGCAGCTCTTGTAATAATGTAACTCTCTAATTATGTGTGGCGATACTGGCGGTGGGTTACCTGATTCGTCGTTCGACTATTTTATCCACTATATTTAAAAGCAAAACCGAAATATATTTGTTTATAGAATTATCAAAAAATAAAACTTTTAACTATTTCAACAATAATTATTATTTGTTTGTCTATCAAAGTTATCTAACAGCGCGAATAGAGTCGTTTAAAATCAGCTATTTCTTTGTTTACTAATAGGTTAATAGCTTTAATTGATATTTTTCAATTAAATAAGAAAATAACAGAAGTAAAAAAACATATAATGTTTTCTTACCTAATAGATTATTCTAACTATTCAGAGGTCGTGCGGAAGACAGCCGAATCTCACGCGATCCTCTTGGCACGCGGCACGGCCGCAGCTTGAACACCACTTAGATTTACATGGCAAATGTTGTTACTTTGTAAACATCGTAGTCGCGGCAGCATGAAACACGCCAACAGAAGCATACCTACCCAATACAATCACTATTGGATTAAAATCGAGACAGTTTTGGAACGTTTGACTGAAGTAATTGCCAGTTTACTTGTAGCATACATAAACAGCTTAAAGGAAACCCTAATTATTACACAATCTTTAATACCACAAACTAAAGTACCTATTTTATATCGCAATTAGAACATCGTCTGAAACATTATTGACTAATTTATTACAGCTTATTTTACAATAAATGAGTAACTCTTCACTCCTGATAATGTAACTTCGTATATGAAATATGCTGTGGATTTTTATAACAATATTTTTAATGAATTTGGATAACGAGCAGACGTATCACCTGATGGTAAGCGATTTCCGCCGCCAAGCCGAAGCGTGGCTCTCCCACGATAATCATTTATCAAGACCTTTTTTTTTTTCAAAAAAGACAACTCCCGCATTAGGAATAAAGATGGTGTGATACATATACATGAATACATATACGTATACATGAAACGGACACAATTAACACCCAAACTCAGAACAACAATTTGTGGATCACACAAAGTGTAGTCCCCCTTTATAGGTACTGAATATTTCTTTAAGATGAATAACCACGCTGCTGATAAATAGAATAAATATTTTTTTTACAAAAAAATCAATAATCGTGTCGTACTGACACATTTAAATTTTAAAAGGCAGTAAAAAAGGAAAAACTACTGCCGAATAATCATATAATAACTACAAATAAGTCACAAACAATATAACAAATTGTTAAACCAAATTATCGCAGTGTAAAAGTAATTGTTCTCTCTTGTGGGTAGACCCTAATATCGACTCGTAAATATTTGGCACCGCTACTAGTCCTTCTGTGAACCGCAGCCATGCTTTAACAGCTTAATGAATACAACCTTTATATACACATGAAACTATGTACATATAACTCATATAAATTACACAAAAATCTAACCTACTATTATCGAGGTTGGCTACTAGCACTGACCTCTATTATACAAGTGAGCCGGACTAAATATTCTCTAAGAAATGACAGTGTTGTTTTTGTGCCGTTTTGAAGCAACCCTCACGAGGGTCTCACGTACTAAAATTGACATTTGTTGCAAATGACCGTTGTTAGTTTGGTGCATTTCTGTTTATTTATGACTATACTTGTTATGTTTGGTGTTTGCCAAGTGATGTTTAAAACATTTATATAATAAGAGTTTGTGTATTTGAACTTGCAGTGAACTACTAGTGAATAAGGGGGTTAAATTTTATTTGAAACTGAAAATGATTGTTAGCAAAGTTGATTTCTTATATTCTAACAAATTATTAATAACTGGGTGAAATTCCTTTTATGCCTTTACAAGGCATAAAATGAATTTCACCCAGTAGACATATAAAGGAGGAAATGACACTAAGTATTTATATCGATAAAGTGATGCAATACTTCAAGTTATGTCTCATCCCTAATATTAGTTCCACGGAACTTCACACTGTTATCAGCGCCAAAATGGCGAAAATCAAATGGCTTCATTTAGATTACGACGTATGCAATCCAGCGTACTTGTATAATAGAGGTCAGTGGCTACTAGTGACCAAGATTCATTTTTTATCCTCTTTCAACTGTTAGAACTGATAAGTTGCTGCGGGATGACACCTCTCTAGATAAAGCTGGAAGGTGAAACATATTACAAATGCAGAAGCTATCTCAATGGTTAGGATCTTTTCTGAGAGTTGTTTTTTATTTCTAAACCATTACAATTTACCGTTTACAATTTCGGGTAATTTTAATACAAATAGAATGATGTTCAAATGGTATTTCATCATAAAACGTCTATAAAATTAAGCTAGTAGGTAAGTGACAGTAGAAGAGTCTCGATTATTCAGGAGTTACGTTAAGGTATATTGTACTCCTGTAATTATCTTCTTATGAAAGAGATGCTACATCACTCTGTCTATGAGTTGCACTGCTCAAAGGTTTGACGTCATAAAATATTACATATTTATGGCGTTGTGTGTTAGATGTCGGAAATATTTATTATATTTATTATAATTGATTTACATCGAGTTTTTTTTTTGTATTTTTTTTTACACAACGCCATCTAGTCCCAAGCTAAGCAATGCTTGTGTTATGGGTACTAGACAACTGATATAAATACATTATACACTTTGTTTTTGTAAATACATGCATATTATACATAGAAAACACCCAAATTCCGAAATAAATATTTGCAGTTCATACAAACATTTGGTCCGACCGGGGAATCGAACCCGAGACCTCAAGCACAGCAGTCGCGTATACTACCACTACGAAATCGAGGCAGTCAATATTAGATGAGATTGACATATAATACTTAGTACATCTAAGTAAAGTTTTCAGTACGTTCGCACGATTTATTCGGAATTCTGGACTTCGAACAAAGTGGAAAAGACCTGTGTGTAAATCGTTTCTGGAAATTTGCCAGGACAGCTCTAAAAAGAAAAAGCACATTTTCTGATGCATCGTGATGCTTTACTAATGTCCCCATTATTTGTTCTGAAATGTACGTGGAATATACCAATATAAGCATTCATATTAATTCGTAATTGCTTAAAGTATATACAAACTATGTACGGTATGTATGTAATATGTAATCTCTATGTAAGACACAATAGATCTACTTATATATCTAGAAATGTTTATGTTGTCTTAACTTTTACGTATGAAACTTAATCATTTAAGACAGTCAATTACGTTCTCGAATACAGATAAACAAACTATTAAAATTAAATTGATATTCGCTGAACTATTAACAATAGGAATGACCTATGAAATTCTAGAATGTAATGAACTATGAATTCATTATATTTTTACGAATAGGAATATTTCTTATGGTACCGAGATTCGTGGAAATAAAATAAATTACAAATATTGAAATGGTAAAAATGGAAAACTCCCAGTTGTTACCGGGCTCTGAGTAATCCTGTTACAAATATTCTTTATTTTATTTAATCAAATCTTTATAGCAGTCAAATCAAGGTCCAAGGTCAATATTTTTTTTAGAAATCTTTTTAATTTTGTGTAAGCTTCTCATCGATTTTCATGAAATATTTTCTCCAAAGGTTTTAGAAGATTTTTTTATAAAGTCTTTTCTAAGATAGAAGAACAGGATATCATAACTCTTAAGTTATCAGTATTTTATAAACACAGAGTAGTACAACACACTGTAGAGTAGCTTATTTGGAATCAGGTACTAAGTTAAATAGTCTAATAAACTGACTCATGGAAATTAACGCGTCTAAATAGGTAATAAATAGGTATTTGATTTATTTTATCAAAATCTATGTAATACTTGAAATTGAAAATTATCTTGCTATGCTCGGCGTTTCTCTGAGGGATTGCATCAGGAATGAGGTAATCCGGCAGACAACCAAGGTCATCGACATAGCCCAAAGGATTAGCAAGCTGAAGTGGCAGTGGGCTGGCCATATTAGCCGCAGAACTGATTACCGTTGGGGTAAACGGGTTCTTGAGTGGAGACCGCGTCTCGGCAAACGTAGTGTAGGACGTCCACAGGCCAGGTGGAGTGATGATCTGCGCAAGAGGGCTGGCACGAGCTGGATGCGAGAAGCCGAGGATCGAACCAAGTGGCGCGCAATTGGAGAGGCCTATGTCCAGCAGTGGACTGCGATAGGCTGATGATGATGATGATGATGCAATACTTATTAAGCGCATTAGATTGATTTAAGTTAGTTACTGTATATAAAGTTTGTTAATCTACTACTCCTGGCTAATGTAAAAATGCAACCAAATAATCAGATTCATATGATCTCTTTATTTTAAGTAATGTAGTGAATCAGCAATAATGTAGTGATCTCTACGGAGCCTAGTCAACCGCTATTTAACTATTTCTGGTCTATATGTGTGACAAATGACGAAATATGTAGTACACAACCTCAGATCAAATAAAAAAGGTAGATAACGCACGGTCTTGTTCTTGTTGATGCATAAAAAACTCAGCTACTTCCAAGTAAAAACACTAACTACGACAACAGAACACAGAAACTACGCTCCTTTTCAGTCAGTATCGTACAACTTACGACAACTTGTACGATAGTGACGAAAAGTAGCGTAGTTTCATCGTAACTTGTACGATACTGACGAAAAGTAGCGTAGTTTCTTAGCATGTGTGTGTGTTAACCCGTGTGTTTACTTGGAAGTAGCGGAATTTTTTGCTTCAACAAGAACAGGGCCGTGCGTTACATACCTTTTTTATTTGATGTAAGTACACAACATGTTTTTAAATGAAACGATCCCCAAATAAAATATAAAAACATGTATTTCGTGAACGTATCTCAACGCATGAGATCCGATAAGTCCCGTTTTATGCGACACAGTAAAAAGTCGAGTAAAGTAAACGGTGTGTGCAAAGTAGTATAAGTTTGACACGGGTGGTTAAATCACGACAGCATGGCTAAGAGAATTTCTTCTTCCATTTTTAACTGTCCCCTAGGACTCATGAAAAACAATACAAAAAATTTTTTCAAAACATCAAGCGGTATCCAATGACTAATGTTGCCGTTGACTTCAAAAAGTGAAAGTATTTCTGTTCTATATAACGTAGCAGAAACCAAGAAAAATATAAAATGAAAAATAATGTAATTAGGAAGAATTTCGGTAATATTTTGACAGTTGCGTCATTTATCAAGTTTCGTAAGTAGGTAATGTGACAAATGTGATCTAAAATCACGGGCATATCCCTCTGGTATAGGAATTTCCAATAAAAAACCTTCCATTGTCCTGCCCTCCTTATGATTGATGCAATGCTTGCGTGTCGTTGACACGTCTCGCACCCGAACTCTCGGCACAGTTGTATGTATCTCTACATGAACGCACGACCACCCTTTTTCGCTAAAGCTTTACTAAATTATTTGTCAGGAGCATTACAGTTTTTTTTTTAAACAATCATTAAAGTACATAAGAGGTGTCTGGTGCAGAAGTCAAAACGGCCAAAGCTCCGATTCAATCATTATTTTTTTAATCTTTTGATGCCTAGCTAGCTATAAAGGTTAGGGTATAAAGGACGCAAATCCTCGGAATGATGTGGAGGACATATGAAACGTGTAAGATATTCAATAAGTATAGACGACGCTTGTCTACTATTTGCAAAAGTCTTTAGGATGGCCTACACTTGGCAAATAGACATCATATGGTTATAAAGGCCGCATTTCTTGTTAGATACGTCCTACTACGTTTGTCGTGTGTTAAGCGGAGTAGACTGGACTAGGTGGTTTGACCATTAAAACGTACTTCATAGATGAATTGACATAATACATTAGAATTTGTTGTGACATTAGCATAGTTTTAATTTTAAATAAGTGTTACTTCTAAAAAATATTCCAATATTTACGTCAAACGCATATTTATTTATTTTGGTTCGATTTCAGAAAATGCAAATAGGAATACAAATAGCACTTGTATATAGAATTTTATTGCAGACGTATATTCCAGGATTTGATGGTAATTTCCTTCAATTTGAATAAAGATGGTCGTAGCAATGATCCAAGCGAGGGTTGGTTACAGAACGTAAGCCGCTCACAACAATTGCTGCTTTTGAACTCATTAAGGGAGGATTAAAGTTGACTTTGACTGATCGTACCATTTCTAGAGAGGCGATGATCGGATAGAACAGGGTGCTAATCAATTCGTTTTCGTTCAGTCTTCTTTAACACCATATAATTAATAACAGTGACCAAGCAGTATAGTAATATAAATGATAGAAAATATATCGCAGCTCACTCCTCTAAGGAAAAAAACATCGTAATGTAAATGTCATTTTTTTCTACAAAACTTAGGAGTTAGATGCTGTAGTAATTAAAGACGTATTTTTATACTAAAAAGTAAGTTTAAGGACTTGGTTACATTATAGATCCATTTCCTTCCTAAGTTAAGTGAGAGACAAGACAATAAGTAAAAAGAACAGTTCATTAATAAGAAAAGTTTAAAACATTATAACCCGACTACATCAACACTTTTGATAAAATTATATAGCTTGTGTCACCCGAACCTCATTCATTAAAATTAGTTCAATAGTTTAGGCGCCATCGTAAAATATTCATAGACTGCCAAAAATGTTAGCTTTCCTTATGGTTTTGCCGTAATCGGGTAAAAAAACCAGGACCTGGGTAAGCTATTTTTGGAAAGTATTTGACCCAGAAACTGGTTTGAAAAAGTATTTAATTTATAATTTAATTTAATCAATCGTTCAAAACTTACTATTACAAGTTTTCATTTGAATAATTTTAGAGACGCTATCGTATTATTCAATAGCTATTTAATTTACTTTACATTCTAATTACTAGTTGTGATTGAGAACGCTTAGTGAAGCCTATAACCAACAGTAGAGACGTATTTTGTCTGAGGCTGATGACTAATTATTAAGTGATTTCACTAGTATAAGTATGAAATTAGATTTCTTCATTGAACGTTTCAATATATATTATGAAAAAATATACAAGAATAGCACGAACAGAAAGATATTAATGCAATCGCAAAATAAACAAATAGGGAGAGAAACTGTATACAAAGGGACGTCCCTCTATGCTTGCAACTTAAAAAGCGGCTACAAAGTCGTATCTTCGAAGTTAGATTCTATCTGAAGCACAGGGGAATAGGCTAGGTACGCGACTCGAGCCAGTGTCAATATTGAATCAGCACGGTTCGTGTTTGTGAGAGGAATAAATTGCGGCCAGCCGCCGGAAACTGTTCGCGTCAGACGAATAATTTCTTATCTATCTTTTCTATTTTACTTTTTCCAAATTTTTGAAAGAGATCATAGTGGTACGTTTTCTTTCATTTTTATTTTCTTGTGCAACGAACCAAGCTCATAATTTTTTATGATTTTGATATGATCATCATAGGGTGCCATCTTCAAGGGTGTATAAAATGATTGGCAGGTTAATATTCCAGTGATTTATTTTCATGTACTTTCTTTCTTACTTGAAGTAGATTCTGTAGAACATAACATCTCACAGAAAACCGGTGTAAAATAGTGCTTGCGCTGTGTTTCACCGAGTGAGTGAGGATACCGGATGCCCATACCCCAACCCCTTCCCCAATCTCCCCCATCCCCCGCCTCCATCCTCCTCCCCATCCCCCAAAGGCCGGCAACGCACTTGTGACGCCTCTGGTGTTGCAGGTGTCCATGGGCGGCGGTAATCGCTTACCATCAGGCGATACGTCTGCTCGTTTGCCCGCCTATTACATTAAAAAAAAGCAAAAAGTCTGCATATTGCCAATTCGAAAAGTGTTATTGCACGACCATATTATGGGGGCAGTATAAGAGGCACTTTGAATAGAAATTGAAGGCAATTCAACAATCTCGGGACACAGTGCTGATAATAATATACTTTACTGGTTTTTGAAGAGCCCTCATTCAGAATAGTGGCTATTCTTGTGGATGTAAAGTGATGTGACTCTTACTTGGAGGAAACGAGTCTTGTTCAATGTAGAAAGCGAAATTCATTCAAGCGCGAAATTGTATGTCTTGAATAATTTGAAATAAAATAAATATTCCTGCAAAACTTAAAACTAAAATTGTCATATTCAAACTGAAAGATTAGTTCAGGGTTAGGGAGGTAATTCGTTCTTTATTAAATATCTATACATTTAGGGACTGACAACCTTGGCTTTGTCAACATTCTAATGTGATCATATCCGATTACTATCTGATTCTATATTTAAAAAATGACATGACAGAACTAAGTATCTATATACATTTGTAGAATAGTGTAATAAAAGCTAAACGATCACTGGGTGTATCACTTCCAGGACATTTGATGCGCTATTGAGCTATAAATGGGGACGTTTGGGCCCTCCCGTCTCTTCGAACTGCCACTAACCGGCAGATAATATACTATAAACAATTTGTTATTGTACTCTCGCACATATATACATCGATAACATTATTCACGAATGAGAACTCTCTACAGGTTTCTCATTCAATATTCGCTAAATTTGTGACCTTTGCTGAAATGTTATTCTAGATTAGTGACCTTTTGTTGAAGTATTTGACTTAATTTTAGTAATAATAGCGGTTAATTAAAACTTGGAACTCTAAGGGCAGATACACCACTCGTTGATAAAGTCGCTGATTGACTATATTGAACTTATCTGACTAATAACAACAGATTTGGGCTTTACAAGTCTTGGATAGACATTATCGTCAATATTAATTTAGATCTAATAAATAATAATAATAAATAATTCGGACATCTAACACACAACGCCATCTAGTCCCAAGCTAAGCAGAGCTTGTGTTATGGGTACAAGGCAACTGATACAAATACATATACAGTTTTTTTTTTTTGTAAATACATACATATTATATATAGAAAACACCCAAACTCCGGAACAAATATTTGGTCATACAAACATTTGATCCGACCTGGGAATCGAACCCGAAACCTCATGATCAGCAGTCGCACACGTCAACCGCGAGACCAACGAGGCAGTCATATATATACATACTAACTGTAGCCCGCGGCTTTGCTCGCGTAGAAGTTGATTATAATTATGTATTTAATTAAAACTGTGTAAGTATCTATGAATAATTTATTCATGTTTTTAAACGTATTTATTTATTTATAATCAATAGTCCACTAAAGTCGACTTTCATACACACTTTCGCCCCTCTTTTAACCCCTTTAGGAATAGAATCCCCATATGTGCTGATATAAGTATTCATTTATTTGTAATCAAAAGCCTGAAGATAAAGTTTCAGGCTATTAAATTAAAAAATGACGGACTTCCAGTTTAACCTAGGGATAGAATATCCAGAAACGCTTAAATATGTATCTCATCATCATCATCGCAGTCCACTGCTGGACATAGGCATCTCGAATTGCACGCCACTTGGTTCGATCCTCAGCTTCTCTCATCCAGCTCCTGCCAGCCGTCTTGGGCAGATCATTATTCCACCTGGCCTGTGGACGTTCTACACTACGTTTGCCGAGACGCGGTCTCCACTCAAGAACCCGTTTACCCCAACGGTTATCAGTTCTACGGCTAATATGGCCAGCCGACTGTCACTTCAGCTTGCTTATCCTGTGGGCTATGTCAATGACCTTGGTTCTCTGCCGGATCACCTCATTCCTGATGCGATCCCTTAGATAAAGAAACGTTGAGCATAGCACTCTCCATAGCACGCTGAGCGACTTTAAACTTGTGAACCAGCCGTGTCGTAAGTGTCCACGTTTCGGCACCGTATGTCATGACAGGTAGGACGTACTGATTGAAGACTTTCGTATTTAGGCACTGTGGGACTGATGATGAAAAGACCCGACGAAGTTTCCCAAACCCAACCCGGCTGAATTCTCCTGTTCACCTCGTCCTCGAAGTAGTTTCTACTTAACTGCAAAGTCTGTCCGAGGTACCACATAATTTTTTGAACAACTTCGAGAACGGCACCATGTACCACAATCGGTTCCGGTAGAACATGTTCGTATATACGTATCTACTCATTTTAATCAGTAGCCTAAAAATAAAGTTACATGTTTCTAACTTTAAGAATGACGGACTTCCAGGCTAACCTATATACGAAATTTCAACCCCTATTACACCCCCTCAGGGGTGGAATATCCAGAAACGCTTAAATACGTATCTACTCATTTTTAATCAGCCAAAACAGAAATGTTCATGTTTCTCACTTAAAAGATGACGGATTTCCTTACAAACTTTCAACCTCTATATCACTCCTTGGGGGTAGAATATCCAGAAACGCTTAAATACGTATGTACTCATTTTTAATTAAATATTCATGTTTTATTCATAAAATATTCATGTTTCTCACCTTAAAAATGACGTACTTCCTTACAAACTTTCAACCCCTATTTCACCCCCTTATGGGTAGAATAACCAGTAACGCTTAAATACGTATCTTTTTTTTTTTATAAATAGCCCAAAAATAAAGTTTAATGACTCTAACTTTAAAAATGACGAACTTCCATACAAACTTTCAACCCCTATTTCACCCCCTTAGGGTAGAATATCCAGAAACTCCTAATTACGTATCTAATCATTTTTATTTAGTAGCCCAAAAATAAAGTTCGATATTTCTTATTTAAAAAATTATGGATTTACATACAAACTTTCAACCCCTATTTCACCCCCTTAGGGGTACAATATTCAGAAATGCTTAAATACATATCTACTATTTTTTTATCAGTAGCCTCAAAAGTAAAGTTTCATTTTTCTTACTTAAAAAATGACGAACTTTCATACAAACTTTCAACCCCTATTTCACCCCCTTAGGGGTATAATATTTAGAAACGCATAAATACGTGTTTACTCATTTTTAATCAGTAACTCAAAAATAAAGTTTTATGTTTCTAACTTAAAAAATTACGGACTTCCATACAAACTTTCAACCCCTATTTCACCCCCTTAGGGGTAGAATATCCAGAAACGCTTAAATAGAAATCTAATTTTCTTTTATCAATAGCCCAAAAATAAAGTTTTATGATTCTAACTTTAAAAATGACAAACTTCCATACAAACTTTCAACCCCTATTTCACCCCCTTAGGGGTAAAATATCCAGAAACTCCTAAATACGTATCTAATCATTTTTATTCAGTAGCCCAAAAATAAAGTTCCATATTTCTTATTTAAAAAATTGCGGACTTCCATACAAACTTTCAACCCCTATTTCACCCCCTTAGGGGTATAATATTCAGAAAAGCTTAAATACGTATCTATTCATATTTAATCAGTAGCCCAAAAATAAAGTTTAATATTTCTAACTTCAAAAATGTCGGACTTCCAGACTAACCTATGTACAACATCACAACCCCTATTTCACCGCTTAGGGGTAGAATATTTAGAAACGCTTAAATACGTGTTTACTCATTTTTAATCAGTAGCTCAAAAGTAAAGTTTTATGTTTCTAACTTAAAAAATGACGGACTTCCATACCAACTTTTAACCCCTATTTCACCCCCTTAAGGGTGGAATTTCAAAAAATCCTTTCTTAGTGCTCACTTACGTTATATAAAGAATCTATATGCAAAATTTCAGGATTCTAGCTTCAGCGGTTTGGGCTGTGCGTTGATCTCTGGGTATGTCAGTCAGTCTGTCAGTCAGTTAGTCACCTTACTCTTTTATATATATAGATTAGCAACTTCATATGTTAAATATTGTAAAAAAACTACCTGAAACTTTATCAGGAACAGTTGAAACTGGCCCCAAATGTTCATAGGTAAGGTTTCTGAGGTTGGATATTAATATTTTCAGTCCATACATTGAATCCCAACTTTAACCAATTACAAAGTAAACCATGTGATTTAAATGGTACAGATCTTAAAGATAACAGAACTAGCAATTATTTACTACAAAACTTCCGTTTTTCTTGAACTAGTTCCACGCAAAACATGCACCACAAAGTATAAAACACATCTAACTCACTCGACCAATACAAAGTTACATCCAATCCCTGTAACAACTTGTTAAATAGGACACTACAGAGACTCTCGTCTAAAAATAAGAGTTTTAGCGAATTTAAACTAGAACGGTGTAAAGAACAGAACAGTGTATTTTATAACTTGAAACACCTGCAAGCAAAAACTTTCAATTTATGACCTAACTTAACACAATTTTTATGAAAAGAGGAAAAGAGACTAGGCAAGTAACGAATAATCACAAATTTGAACAAAAAAAAAACGACTTCAATCTGGACCAAATGTATATGGCACCACAAGGGAAGCAGCAGCTTTTAAATAAAAAAAGAATCATCAAAATCGGTTCACCCAGTCGAAAGTTATGAGGTAACATACATAAAATAAAAAATACACTCGAATTGAGACTCGAATTGAGAACCTCCTCTTTTTTTTTAAGTCGGTTTAAAACACTCAGATATGTAATTACTTATGTAGTTAAATTAACAACTAGATGACAAGTGAATAGAGACTGCAAATAGCACCACTCAGCTTTTCATTTAGTCATGAAGGTGGAAAGAGTTACACCTTTTTTTTGTAAACTGAGCACCTTAGAAACCAACTTTAAAATTTTAATATCTAAGTGCAATATGTAATTTGCATATACCTCTTTCTAATTCATTTTAATTTCTACTCAAACGCGAGTCAAAATGTACAGAAAAGTAAGCAATTCCTAAAATCACACAACAAAAAAACCTATGTCAGCTTGACATTAACAACGTACTTACATATTTCTAAACAAAAGTTTATTCGAAGCATATATTTATATTGAAAATATACCGTCCCCGTATACCGTCTCCCGATAGCCTGGTGCTAACAACACAAATGCTTTCCGGAACACATCACTTTATGGTCACTATAGACGACTTAGCATAGCATTTAATGCTGTCTGCATGCCATAACGTTGGTATGTTGTAAAGATCTTGTATTGAAATGAATGAGTTTTGTACAGAGTGTTCTAGGTATTGGATAACATTACACAGTGCAACATCCTTTTGCCCTCCTTTGCAAATCGTTCTATTTTGTTACTGGCAAAATTTTACTTTTAAATTTTTTAATAACATTTACAATAATGTTCACCATTTGGCATGACAATGTAAGCATATCTACTTACAAAGAAACATAGACAAAAAATATTGTCAAGTTTTATCAACAAATACCTATCAATAAAATGTAAACTAATGAAATATATGCCAATGCATGGAATGTGTAGAAATTACTGAACGGAAAATAGGTAAACTTTTAATTGAAGTCTTGCAACACTGTCAAATAGCAACTTTCAAAATGTATCCTGAACGTTCGTAATTTGTTACAGGACGAAATACTTGAACATTTCATTTACAAAGAAACAAAACGCTGCAATAAGGTTTTCCATTCATCATCTGGTACAAAGCACGAGACGACGCGATTGGATCCCGACGGTACAACTTTTAATTAAATAGAAACGCTCTTGCTCGCACTTGGAAATTTGTTAAGTCTCAAGATAACATTGTCTAACTGTAGAATAGGAACGAATGAACTATTCTTTAGAAAAGTTTCAATGGCAACTGTTGCTCGAAATTTGTAACAATAAATTGATACATTACAGTTTTTAAATTAAAGACAGATAGATGGATTAAATTAATACTATTGATTACAAACTATAAACAGAGAACCTTCTGTAAAACACAAAAAAGAACGGTCGTGTAATAGATGGTCTTATCGCTGTATGCCATCTTGTACATGTAAACTACAGATGAACCATACCGTAAAATAACATGAAAAATAATGAAATGTACGCTTAAATATAGACAATATACTGTTCCATTATTGACTTCTAGTCTTTGCCGCACGAGTTCAAGAGCAGGGCCGACCTTGTCACATCGTGGTCCTGCAAGCCAGTTTTGAACCAGTAGAATATAAATTCCAAAATCTCAAAAAATGTAGCGTAAGTAGTGTAGTGATAAATGTTAGATATGGCAACACTGTGATTGTTTTTTTCCTTTTTGGTCGTGGCCTTAGCGACTTCGCTTAGCGAGTCCTCTGAATTTATAATTAACTAGCTGACCCACGCAACGTCGTTTTCGTCTCCTATTGCCCGTAGCGTAATAATTTTCCCCTGTTTTTGTAACATTCTTCATTGGTGCTCTGCTGCTATTGGTCTTAGCGTGATAATATATAGCCTTCTTCGATAATTGTACTATCCAACACTGAAAGAATGTTTCAAATCGGACCAGCGGTTCCTGAGATTAGCGCGTTCAAACAAACAAACTGTTCAGCTTTATAATATTAATAATATATATATATATAGTTTATAGTATAGATAAAGTCAAAATCTTTCATATAAAGTGCTTTTCAATACGATACAACCACCTATTAATAAGTAGTCTTTGTGTTAAACATTAATCTACATATGTATCATGAAGACGTCTGTGGTGATAGGTTAAGACACGAACTGTCACCACCGCCATTCTCTCGGCCTCTCACTCTCTCTCGGGAGTCGTAATAGCCAACTAAGGGAGTATACTTATAGTCCAAGAGTATTGAGGTTTCACCTCGGAATGGGAGATAGTCGGCTATAAGCTTGCAGCTTGCCCTCATTTGTCTAATATTCCTGGACTATAACAGCACTGCGAAGAAAAGGAAAGGTTGACTAAAAGCCACACCGGTCTGACCAGCGTGGTATAGTGGGTGAAAACCTACTTACCAAGAAGAGGCATTTGTTCAGCAGTGGACTGCTGGAGGTTGTTGATCTAGATTTTCTTTATTTAAATTATGAAATATTGTGAACTTTTCGTGATTAAAAGATGTGTATATTTAGATATGTGTTGGCTAAATTGACTATTAGCGCCTGTGTCAAATCATGTTTTAATATTTCATTCTCACTGTAAAAGACAAAAACTATATTTTTTCTCATTTATATTTGTAACAGAATATTGCTATAAAAGGATCGTTGAGATTTAATTTCCCTGAAGGTTTCTTATTTCTTCAATTCTTAACGTGTACACAACACAGTTATAACGTGCCCTGAGGCGTTTATTAGACAAGAATTTGAAAAGAAAATTCTTTATACAAAGGCAATATAATAAACAGTTAATTTTGTAGGATATCTCCATTTGTTTGTTTATTTCTTTCTTTGAAATCAAGAGTATTATTACAACACAATTTCTTTTTTATTTTCTGAAATATCATACTTGAAATTCACGTAAATTAATTACATGAAAATATGGCAAACCCTATATGAAACCCGATACACAATGAGAGAGATCTTATTGTTTTGTTCGTTCCTATCACAAAAACTCTTCGCGCTTGATGTATAATATTTTCTAGTATACATTATAATACCATTGCGGTATTTCATAACAAATGCGAAAAAATAAGTTACAATCTTAAGTTTTTTTTTTTTTTGGAACGAAATTTTTTTGCTGAGGGGTATCCTAGCTGGAAATAAACGTCCACAACGTAAGATTGACGCCTCGGAGTCAAAATGGTAGCGTATGAAAATGATGTGAGGTCTCGGGATCGAATCCCGTGTAGGATCATTTTTTTTTCTTTGATCTGCAAGTATTTATTTTTTGGGAGTTTGGGTGTTTTCTATGGATAATATGCATGTATTTACAAAAAAAAATGTCGGAAATATTTATTTATTTATTTCGTGAAGGAAAAATTTATATAATCTGTAAGTTGCATGTAACAAGTACGGAGTTACTCTTGACAGAACTTGTTTCAGTAGAGATTACTAGGTGGCAGCACAAGTTTAGTTATATTTTTTTTTTTTTTCGTTACAAACTCATAATAAATAATATATACCCGAATATTTATTTTCTTTGTACCTCGCATAGAACTTTTATATACTTTTATAAATCATTTTAAATAAAATAAAGGTGTTAAGACCATTTTTTTGTTCTGAAAAAGCCTGAACGAAAAACTTTGTATAGCGCCATCTGTAAGTTGCATGTATTATTATATTTTATATATTGTATTTGTTAATATACTCAGATGTTAAAACAATTATTAAACGGCTTTATTATTATAGTGTATGTTTATATAAATAGTAGAAACATTACAAAATATTGTATAAATTTAGTCATTGACATAAAGTATTTATATTTACGTTAATTTTTTATATAGCTGATCTTTACATTAAACAGTTTATGATGATGGTCTCAACTATGATAAATTTTCTATTATTTTTTTTTAAATATCAGTGAAACAATTAAAAATTATATCGTGTATTTAAAATTCTGTTATACAGTGCATTCAAAATTGTATTCTATCTTTCACTTCAATACTCTGCGGTGGTAATCGCCTCCTTTTTTATTTTTATCGATAAAAAAACATGCTAAATAAAAATACCCAAATAATTATTTTCTTAATACCTTGAATAGAACTTGAAATAAATATTTTAATGTTATGGAACTTCGTTCCTATCTGGTGTCCCATGACACCATACGACTTTTTTTTCTATACTATACGGTACTAATAAAATTTTATCAAAATAAAAACCGACATTTATTTATTATTATATATTTTTTTGAAGTCGGTTAAAAAGATAAGTGCGCGAAAGTCATTTTTAAAAACAAAATTTTCAAAAAATTTACGTAAATAAAATATTAACTTGTAAAAGTAGCTATTACTAAAAACAATGTATGACATAAAGTCTATTATATTTAAAGCACAAATTTCGCAGGACAACAGCACTGCGAAGAGAAGGAAAACTTGAACAAACCCTATACAAACCTCTCTAGTCAGCGTGGTATAGATAAGTACTATTAGTTATTCTGTGGTATAGAGGCCAATTAATGATGATGAAATATTAAAGATGCACACGTACAAAATGTAACAAAAGTTTTACCATATTCACGTAAAAATAAAGTTTTAAACTTGAAATATCACGAAACTCTAAATTGACATAGAACAGAGAATTTGATATAATTATAATAAAATACTCACAAATTTTAGCAAAAAAACCGACTTCAATCTGGACCAAATTAAATGGAACCACACGGGAAGCACCAGCTTTTAAATAAAAAAGAATTATCAAAATCGGTTCACCCAGTCGAAAGTTATGAGGTTAATTAAAAAAAAGAAAAATTACAGTCGAATTGAGAACCTCGTCCTTTTTGCAGTCGGTTAAAAATCAACTAAAGTGGGTAGTGGTTGAAACTGCACTGTAGAGAAATGGTACTAACCAATGAATACCTGAAGGAATTTAACTAATTTGACGGCACCTATAACGTTATGTAAACACTACCAACATGAAGGTAGAATGACGTAAAGATTAACCCTTAGAATCTCTTGTCAAGAATCAGTTCAGCATATGAGTATACATACACACAAAACACGTAATAATAACTTTTTTTATAATTTAAATAATAGTTTTTTATATAAGTTTTTAGTAGTAGGTATAAGTAAAGTTTTTTTTGTATAGTCCTACCAAAGTGACTCTATTCTGCCTGGTGGAAAGCATAAGCAGAATCCAAGAGTGGTTGTCACCATACTCATTGCGAATGCAGACAATGCAACAATACAGCATGGTGAACGACATGTCATGTCATGCCATGTCAGCCTAGTGATGCTTCTGCATTATTGTTTACAAAAAAAGTGTCACTGTGAAGTCTGCACCTTTGGCCCACTATTCTATCCTTATTATATATATATATACAGTTTTGAAACAGAAAAAAAATGTTTAGTGCTCCATCTTAGAAAAGTAACAAATTCTGAGCAATTTTTTTTTAAATCCATTACGTCGGAGAACCGAGCTAATAAATTGTTAAAATGTAAAGACAACAGGTAAACAATATAATTTATTTTCTGTTTTATGCAAACATAAAACTTATAACAACAAATAAATTGGTCATTTGCAACGTTTTCAATCCAGTTTCTCAGCGGGCCGAACCGGGCTCGAAGTTACCTTTAATAAAATTATAATAATTAATTCAATTTGTCACAAAGAGAAATTGAATTAAGTTTGATAACAAGTGGGACCCGTCCTGAGACCAATTTTCAAATAATATCCTCTTTAAATTTCCAATACGACGATGTCTTAACACTGCGGTTTAGAATTCAGAACCTCGATTGACGAGGTAAACTACAAGTAAGTCTTCTAACTGGCAAATTAACTTTGATAACTAACGCCCTATATGCGCTGTAAGTACGTTCATTAGCTCCACGGCAGCCGCCACTACGTTGACGGTTTATGTACCTGCTTCGCTGTATGTTGGGCGATTTATAATTGTAGCTTGGCAAGGGAACCGATGCGACCTCTTTGATAGTGTTTTGCTCTTCTTGAGGCTTGTTTTAGATTTTAATCGAAAGGTAAGTAGTCATGAAGTGACGTATGCTTAAACATATGTAAACGTAGGTCGTATGCCTAAACAGTGTATTCCACTGTTTCCTTAAGGTAATTGATTAGTGGTTACAAATTAATATATTAAATATTCTTAAATTTAAGATCCCTATTAAAATATTTAATTAACCTTCAAATGTTTGTTTGAAGATGAACTATCTTTAGGGATAAGACATTACATATGTTTTACAATGTAAAATTGAATCAAATTTACGAGAGGTCTAGTTAAAGTAGATGTAAGCAATATCAAACTTAACCACTCTGCAAACGTTCATCATAACTATGTCGTGAAAAGGTTTTAGTAAAAATCGTAAGAACAATGTTTATGAGGCACATTTGCCAATATGCATGACGGTCCATCACAGCGGGAAACAAATGTTTTCACTTAGAGGAACCCTTGAAATTGTGGTAAGTATAAATTTGTCGTGACTATGTTGTTAACATGGAATTTTTGGAATATTATAAAAATAGAAGGTATAGACAACGAAATCATCTTGCTAAGGCCTACTGTCGAAATGGCAAGAAATTATTTCATGTATTTACTAGCGACCCAGCCCTATTTCACATAATTCTTAAAAAAAAACAAATTTCCTCCACTACGATATGCACGTGTGACACATTTAACCTTCTTCTTGAATCATTCTATCTATTGCTGAAAGCTGCATTAAAATCGCTTGAGTAGTATAAGATTTAGCGAACAGACAGCGGAAGCGACTTCATTTTATATTGCAAAGATGTAAATGTGCCTTTACATTGCAGGAAGACAACTCCCGCACTTCCTAGTGCGGGAGATGTCTGTTAAAAAAAAAAAGTAAGGAGTTCACGTCATTTCGACCAGCTTTGTTTTTAATAACTTATCTTTTCTATCTAGAAGAAACACAATTATTTAAGAATACGTTATTATTTGATCTTACAGTTGTAAGATTTCGCACTCAATATCTCACTTTATTATAGAAACCATACATATTTCAAGCTATGGACACACACGGGAACAATCTATACAAAACTTGTAAACTAAAACATACTGTACTATCGCGGCAGATAATACCTTATGTGTTATTCTGATGTATAAGCTATATTACTGTAAAGTTTCATCCAAATCCGTTCAGTAGTTTTTGCGTAAAAGAGTAACAAACATCCATCCATCCATCCATACTTACAAACTTTCGCGTTTATAATATTAGTAGGATGAATATTGTTACACTATCTAAAGTAACAATGCCTTTTCACTCGACTATGGCGAAGCTAAAAGAAATGGTAATAGTTTTGACAGTTTGTATGTGCCACCGTAGCACCTAACCTACTAAATGGATTTTAATAAACAAGGTGTCATAATAATTCATAATAATGATCCGGGTGACATAGGCTATTTAAATTAAATCAAAAGTTTTTACATAGTTGGGTTGTAGTTTTTTAAACCTTTTCTTGTTACTACGTATACTGCATTAGCCACGCCATAAAGGTGGAAATTTTATTACCATTATTTAAAGCAGTTAGGCTGAACTTCATAGTCGTCTCGTGCACTTCAACGTTCAAACAATCGATTTAGCCCAGCCTGTTTATTATCCTTGCAAAGTTTACCCCAATGAGTTTATATAAAAGTCATATGCACAAATGCGTGAATATTGTCGTTTAATATCGTTCGTTCGTTTAATCCCTAATATGGGGTATTCCCCGAGGTGTAACTAAACGTATCTTTACTATCCCACACCCTTCCTCTATCAACAAACGTAAAGGTAAACTTACAAAAGGTAAAGGGGCGACTGTTGCTATTTTAGGGGTCCAAATCTAATATTTATTTTTCAACCCTGCACTAATGAAACGAACTACCACTCGCATCAATACGATTTCATCTTAGATCAAGAAATAAAAGCCTAACCTAAGAAAATCGGTTACGTTACAAACGTTTTTGTTAATAAAACCAAAAATGTCTTTATTAAAACTAGCTGACACGTGCAACTTTCTCTGCCTCTCTTTTTCCATATTTTTTCACCGTTAAGACTTTCCCTCGACTTTCACTAATATTTCAAGACTAAAATTAGCCAAACCAGTCATTCCATTCCTGAATTTGAGTAAAACTAAAGAACAGCAATGAATTTATGTATACGAGATAACTTATTATTTTTTTACGCGAGGAATGCTTTTCATACCATGCCCTCTGTGGGGGAGACAAAGGGCGAGTGTAGAATTTCCGGAGAACCGCTCCACCCACTAAACCCCGGGTCGGCCTATTTTAGCAGTCGAGAAGAGCTCCAGGAACGCATCAGCGGCTTCTAGAATCCTCCTTGCCATACCCCACGACTGAGATACACAATAAAAGGCGGAACACCAACCCGCCTTAGACTACACCCGTCAGCCGCACCGGAGTGTTATCTGTCTCCGGTAATTTACAACGGTCACATCTCCCTAAGATATGGCCGCAGCGACCCTTAGACGACGATTGGGGAGCTAGCGATCCCTACTGCGTCCCCTTGAGCACCTCCTTCGGCTTGGCCTTCGCCTTTGATCGGCCCTTTCCCGAACCCGCTCTGCGGACTTCTTCTGGAGCCATCCTCACAAAAGAAGACCGCGGTTTCCTATCCATCACCACAAACCAGCACTGACGCGAGCAATACTGGCGGTGACAGTTTTTTGCGATCTGTCCGATTAGGACTCGACGCTCGGACTTCCACATATGACAGTCCTCCAGCGTATGCTAGGCGGAGTCCTGTTCGGACCCACACTGATGGCATTATGCCGTAGCCTCCCATCCTCTGATCCCAGTATCTGAATCGAATGATTCAGATACTTGCCGAAGCAGCCGCGCCCGCTGAGTATCTAAGTCAATCGAAAGGTGACACATAGGTGACCACGCTTCGTAGATTAGCAAAATGGCCCGAAATTCAGGGCTGCTGCTGGCGTGCTGGCTAACGTGACAGAGAACTTGTATCTGTGCGTTCCGCCGTAGTATTTCGGGCTCATGATCCGGCGCTCTGTCTCTTTGCCATTTTGACCATGTATAATATATAGATCTGCTATTTACTTTTGCTAGTGGCTCTAGACATTCAGTGATTTAAGTCATTCGCCGTAATACAAATATTCATATCATAAGATGAATGCCTTATTAATTACGTTAAAAGCGCTTTATGTGAGTAATCAAAATATGTAAGTGTATCATATAAGTAACACATGAGTAACTAATTATATTGATCGTACTGAAACTAGTGGAACACAAACATAAGATAAATAATCATAAGGTCTTGTGACCCGTGAATTAATGTTATCCGTTTGAGAAATAACATGTTACGTGGATACAAATAACATTACTACATTATGTTATCAGAGCTAAACTAAATCTCTCTTCCTGGCAGTTATTGCCATTAATATATTTAGTATAGGCAGAGAATCTTTCATGATATAAAGATACGAGAAATAAGCAATCAAGACAATTTTACTATCAAGTAAAATATAGATTCACTATGTAATCTATCAAATTACTATTGAATAACTAAGGATTTTTAATAAAAATTTAATGAATATGTACCTTTTCGTATAGTTGTCCTCATAGTTGGATTAAATCACCAATACGTTAAAATTAGATTAAAATTGGCTCTCAAGATCAGAACTACAAACAAACAAAATTTACAAATAAATTGCTACGGAAGAGATTAAAGAAGTGGCATATTTAATGTAATGATATTTTCGAGCTTAAAATATAAGTACAATAAAATATAATTATTTCAGTTTATTTTGTAACTCATAAGACGATTTTTCATATTGTTGTGCTATATTAAATTTTATTTATAGTTGCCAATCCTATTACACGGATACGGATACTGATCAACCTGAATGAAATAGTAGTTGCTTGCTATATGAACCACAATATATGAATCAAACAAAGCGTTGTTCTATGTCGGTGTCGGTATGGAACCAACAACACTTGACGCTGCAGGAAGCGGAGAGGTAACACCTTAAACAAATAAACTATTCGTGCACTTCGTACGAAGATAACTATGTGTGTGAGTAGCACTAATGCGTTTATTACTACGTGAAGTTCGATAATCATACACTATTACTACATACACAGCTCCAAGAGAATACGAGCGGACCTTCCTGCCGTCAAACACAGAATAGATGGTGTAACACAAGCACGGTGACGAACCAAAGACTACCTTAAGTGCACATATCCATTCCGATACCGTTCGTAATGGAAGCTTTCATCGTTCTACCAGCACAGATAAATGTACCTTACTTGTGCTTTTGAAGTTTGCCTTGTGTGTGCGAACATGGTAATGCACTAAAGCACTCGCCTCGCCAATAATTTAACCATTTAAATTGAGTCTATCAATCGAGTACTAAAATATCCTGCGAGATGCACACTTTCAACGTGACTGCTTGTTACATATTCATACGTACATCTGTATGCAGCTGGAAACGAAGCTGCCACCATTTCCACACTATGTAAGGCTTCTAACTGATGAAGTACATCCAACTAAAACAAGTTAAGTAAGAAACTCAAAACAACTTGATAATACAAAGCGTGGAACAAGCTTTTCATTTATTCACAGGCTTTGTTTTGTACTTTTGATGTGAAACATCTATAGGCGAGGGGTAAACTTGATTTTTGGTGTGGCGAGAATTGGCGTGGCGACGCTCGCCGCTTCGCCTTACCGAAGTATAAAAAATACGAATAAATTAAAAAAAAATAAGTTTTTATATTTAATAAAAATGAATATAAATGTAATAAACAGTCATTTTAGTTTATGGAAAAAAAAAGTTAAAAAACGGCACTTTGTTTTTTTTATTATAAAACTTATACAAAACAATTTCGATGTTGTCACATCTGCCAGGCATCCCGTGACGGCACACTTTTTCTTAATCCTTTTTTCCCCGTTAGCGTAAGTTGCTATTGGAATGAATGAATGAATGTAAGAAATATTGGCTTAAAATTTTTACAATACAACCTGCACTCAGTGTTGCGTCAACATTTCTCACAGTGCAGCAACTGTTATAATATGCAGTAATTAAACTTTGAATAATCATTCTCGTAACTTGCGCTCACGAAATTCCAACCAAGAGTTACTAAGTTGTTTTACGAAAACTTTGTGAACACTTTAAATGTATTCAAAATCACTAAATGTGTCGCAAAACCAGCAAACTTTTCGATTTACGGCTGCACTTAGGTACAAGTAGTAAAACCGATTATTAGATACCATTTTATTTCACTCGGATTTCTAGTATAGGTGCAATTGCGTTTCAACTTCACTGCCGGTTCGGGAAATAAATTTCAAATCGTGTTAGTACGTCGTGTGACACGAACGGCGTTAGTTAAATGGAAAATATTTCTGTATCGCCCATGGGTGCAGGGGTGTGAAGCGACTCGGCTCATGTGATTTTCTCGCCGCTTTTCTCGTCGGCAGAGCCGTGCGTTGTGATTTTCAATTTTTATTTGATTCACTTAAGAGATTATTTTAAGAAAAAATAGATATGTCAGGTTTAGATAAATAATATTTTATATATTAAATATCTTTTCCTTGACCTAAATAAGCGGGAGGAAAAAATGTATGAAAATCCATTTCTAACGTGTTTTAGCGGGAGAGAAAGTTGAATGAATTTTCATTTCTCATGTGTTATCTTATCTAAGGCGCGCGCCTGCCCTATGAGTTTTCATATAATTTAAATATGGAATCTCCGTGCCACTGACATCCTTTTGTGAAGAATAAAAAAAAAAACAAAAGAAGTGCGAAATATCGGTCAAATTCTAAGCTAAATTGTGTCTTACATGGTGTCTTACGTTTTGATTTAAATACTTTCTACAATACAAGTCTTTAAATGTTCTTCACAGGTGTAGTATAAATCACTGTGTAGCACTTGGGTGAAAGTCCCATTCCTACCTCGGGAGTATTGTGGCCCTAGGCTGCGCCTTCGGGTCACAAACTGCTCCCTCGCTAGTAATCGGTCCCTTTCCTCCCTCGGTGAACAATGTACTATTGTTAAATATGGTTATCGGAAAATGTACATTTAAAAAGTAAAAAAAAATGTGATTACCTTAATGATGTTATATTTGAATGCGGACAGCACAGAGCCGGTTATGTTGGTAAACAGTGGGGAAGACCTGTGTCTGTATAAGGCTAAGTTGATGATGGTTATCTTCATACCTCAGTTTCAATAGTTTTTATAACAAAAGAAACATTATTTTTGAGAGTATTAATTAATAGCATTCATAAAATACGTATGAAGTCAATGACAAAACATTGATAAACTGCGAAGAAAAGAATGATGATATATTCTGCTAACGTGGCGATTATACACGTACTACTATTAATTTCTAGTACACATTTATATAACTGTCGTGTCACGTTGTTGGTGACGTAAAGACGACTCAAGAACAAGAAATCGTGTTTATTTTTTGAAACTGCAGCATGATAATTAAGTATTCAGAGCAATCCATGAAACTTCCCAAAAAGAACGAATACGTGTATTTTCGTTTAGCCAGGAGCGGATTGAGGGTAACCTACATGAAACATCAAATAAGTACTGTAGCTGTTAAATTGTATCTATAAGTACGTATATTCATAACTTCAACTGGCGCAAAACTCATAATATTTCCAATCTCTCTCCGTCAAAGTAGTCCTCAAAAACCATTGAAATCCCTCGAAATTTGTCTCAACTCTGTCATGCATTCGTGGGAAGGATTTCCTTAGTGTGATGTGCTTTGATTCAGGGCGACATACACAAAACAGTCGATAGTGTGCACAGTAGACTGTAATTTCCCTCAAGTGGGGCATTCGCAGACGTGAGCCCCAACGCGACACCAATCACAAGACAAGTGTGTGCAACATCCCTCCCCTAAGTCTGCCTCAAAAATAACATTAGAACCTTTAAACACTTCCGACATTCATGATACCGTCTACGTGGGGTTAAATTGGCGAGACGCGTCGGAGGACGGCTTATTTATTTTCAAAACAGCAATATTTCAGCGTAGTTTACCAGTAATTTATAAGGGTAATTTAAGACGAAACTGTTTTACAGAATACATTTTTTATAATATTCAAAGGTATTTATGAACGTGGTAATGGTATCATAGACATCGCTTGAGAAATACCTTAAAGAGCAATCAACTCCTTTTGCTCATCTGTCAACTATTTTAATGTGATTCTAATCGAGAATCGATTATTTCTGTCTAGACTTCCAATGTGATATTTGTATGTATAGTTATATTAACTGCTATAATCGGAATCTTGATTATTGCTATAATAAGTAGTACTTTTTTAAGATTCATTTATATATATATATATATATATATATATATATATATATATATATATATATATATATATATATATATATATATATATATATATATATATATAGATTATTAAAATTATGTTTTTAGTGGACGTAATGGACAGTTTTAATAAAATTTTGAATTCAATTTAACAGGGTTTCAAATACTGCTCTCTTGGTCTCTGAAAATTCCTTATTTAGCTTTATTTTACAACAAAATTACAACGTGCCTGAAATGTCTTGTATTTAGTTTGTTTTCTGCTGGATAAAGGTTATCCCAAATTCTTTTCTTTAATCCAGACAACGATGATTAAAATTGAGAATGCGATCCAATATGATTTTATTGAATCACAAAAAGATTACTTTTATAATTATAATAATATATTACTTATGACATAAAACTTTGATTTTCTATAGTTAACCGTAAATGGATTGTTTAGATAAAGTTAAATATACCTACTACTCAATTTATAAATAACAATTTTACTAATCTACATCTAATGCGATAAAGTCCCGAGCACTTAACAACATACATGAAAATATATATTTTGCCTCTCAGTTGTCTCCTAAACATAACCGCTCTTGTAACTGCCGTAATATCGCGCCTAACGAAGATAAATGAAAAAGAACAAATAATATCATTTAAACGCGAAACAGATCGTTTATTGAACCAAAACGAATGAAACACACATCAGATTCACGCTATTACCGCAAAAAATATAAATGAGAACGTTTCACCCCAAGAGCGGAACAATGGTGGCATAAAAAAAGGAATCAAAGAATCGAAAGGAGAAGAAAAAGTGGATTTTCTCGCAAAACAAGCTGAATCGCCGGAAGCGACAGGCACTACTGGTTCCGATTTAGAAAACAATATAAAGCTGACGATGGTTTTCCGTCCAATATTTTGCCGATAATGATGTTTATATGTATAAGTTTCTCGACGAGATGACTCAGTTAGTTCCCTGTTAGAGATCATACACACCTAACTTAGTTTATAGTTAACGAAGTTATATTTTTACTGTATTTTTTGTTTTAGTATAAATATCCACATGTTGGCCCTGATTTCACCGGCAAAATATAATTTTGACAATCTCCAAATGGAACTGGAATATCTGTTCTAGATGGAATATAACCTTTGTTTTTAGGGTTCCGTAGTTCACGTCTCGAAACTCTTATAGTTTCGTCATGTCAAAATCACATAAGAAATATTTCGGGGTATCTCTCCTTCGCGTAAAGTGGGGATGATTTTTCTCAGTGTCGAACGGGTTCTATCGCTCGTGGTCACAGGTAGATTGGTGTGAGCTGGTCGCTTTGAATGTTTGTAACGTCGGTGCTTTTACACACTACACTTACGACGCCACGTCTGCATACTTGCCTCATCCCTACGGTGGGCGTCCGTGTCCGCTGATGACATACAATCGAATATATTTATATTAATTGATCTCTTCTTACTTAAACCATTAGTTATTATCAACTATTGTATTTATGGTCTGTGTGGTGGATATGAATAAAGAATATGGAGTGTCACCACCCCTATTCTGCCCATGGGTATCGTAAGAAGTGACTAAGGGAATAACTTAGCAGAACAACGTCGCAGCAAAGAGATGGAAACCTTGAAACAAACCCTATACAAGGAGTTCTTGCCAGTGTGTCTTAGTAGGTCAGAACTACCTTTCTAAGCTTGACTATTAAAGGCTTTTGTAATGATGACGTGAACTGCTGTACAAAATTAATGGTGATTGATATAATGCACTATTATGAATTCAGTCAGCTCTCGCGTAAACACGAGATTTGTGTGACCTACGTATTGCAGTATACAGCCTGTAAACTAGGTGAATGAACTGAGATGTGCGGTATTTGTGTTAAATCCACTTTAATATCATCGTTACACAACAACTGTTGTCATAAATGTTATTCATTTCTATCATTTTCTTGGTATTACTAAGCGTTTATATTGGTATTTAAAGCATTGGCCCAAATAAGTATTTGGTAACATTTTCTGGCACGTACACAGCGAGGCATTAAAGCGAAGTGTCTAATTAAATTTGTTAGATGTCAACATAAAGTTTCGTTTCGTCTGGCGGCGTCTGTTGAGTTACATTTGAATCGCGGCGTTAGGAAGTCTGTGCACGTCGTACACTGAATCAATTTCGCGTCAGCCAGAGCTCCCTCCGACAGTATGTCGACTAGTTCACATAATGTTACCGTATTCGACGCTACAAAGAAATAAAGTAATGAAATAAATGGAATACAATTGTTTCAATTACGTGATCGAGTATGCTCTTGAAGATACTCGTATTTTCTCAATTTTGTACATACTTATCGAGATCAAATTTAATGTGTACTCACTACAAAAAATCAAAGAAAATCATAATATTCGATAGTTTATTGGCTTTCTTTTTCTTCACCATGTCATTATATTAGGTATGAGGGAGAGCTTTTTTCCATTTTCTTATAAATGTAATCTGTTTATCATACGTTGCTCCATTTTTTTTTTTTTTTTTATATAAATAAAAAAATACCGAAAATCAAAATGAATGTAGAAATTTAGCAACTTCTATTTACCCAACCTATTCAAAAGAGGTGTTATTAGAAAGGCCTTGATGAGGGCTATCTAAATCTGTAGCTATGTCAACTTTGAGGCGAAGCGTTATCGAATAATTCGACAAAAACCTCGAAAATTTGGTAATTTAGAAATTTAAAAATATTCTAAGTCCAGAAATTAAAATTTTTCTTTATTTTTCAGGTTTAAATCTTCCCACGGGACGCAGGAGTGTCTACAAATATGATATCAACAAATAACAACAATACTAGCAGCTGTTTTCTATTAAAAATTTCGCACTACATTGCTCCATTGGTGTAACGCAAATTTCCTTGGTGTTGCTCGTCTGAAAAAATAGAACCTTCCTACTAAATATTTTTTCAATAGGCAATAGGGCTAAATGGACCTTCAAATTGCCATCAAAGTAGTACCTAACTATGACAATTACTGCTAACATCAGGTAGGTACACTGTTACTGCTTGGAAATATACTCTTTGAACTGTCAGTAAACAATACTTTAAATTAATTAATCGGATCGTTACCGAGAGTACCGCGCTATAGGTATCCCGTAGCCGGAATGCACTCACCACTATAACGGGGCAATAAATTCTAAATAATGCTACTATCTCGGGTAATGTAAACGTTCTTTAGTTAATCGGAAAATATTTGGTAGCTACCTGTCATGAACTGCGAATAGCTTGCACTAGAACGAAATGTAGTTTTATTTTGTATAGAAGATGTATTTTGTGGTACTAAATTATCTAAATACAAATTTATGGTTAACAATCTAAAGCAGGAAAATTGTTGAGCTGAACAAAAATATTTATTAGTATCGAGTAGTAGTAGTATTTATTAGTGTAGAAAAGAAAATGTTTAGCATAAGGTTGAGTATTATTTATATGACATATTAAATTGACCTTATTTAAGGAATTTCAATAACAAAGAGATAAGACAATGCAATATAAGTATAAACTAACCGTAATACGAACGTCAGTGACAATGAAACAGTAAAATTAAACAACGCAGGTGTCACATTGTAGACTAAAACATTCTCCGGACTACTATTAAAATGCTAAGCTGCAAAGGTTCACTTTATAAAAATTCTTAATATTTGCACTTAATAATTCCTAATAGTTATGTAAATAGTTTAGTGACACAACGTCGCAAACTGACCTCTATTTTGGCGGAACGTGGATAAAGGACAGTGCGGAACGCCTGAGTGGCGCAAAGCCCGATCCAGTGCGCGCACCCCCTGTAAAAAATGTCGTGACGGCCGTGACGACCGTACCGACCCAGTGGGCGCGTAGCTTTACTGTAAAATTATTAAAAACCACGGTTTTCTTATTTAAAGGAAGTAAGTCTGTTTGATAAAATATAAGCCTTATCAGCATTAAGCAATGAGTCAAGTAGTCAAAAGAAAATTGGATTTTTCTTTATATCTCGTAAATTTTGCCGTCATCAAACAAGCTAGTACTTATTTGACGTATTCTGGGCTGGTAGTACAAAATACGTCGTCTTTCTTAGAAAGAAAGATTCACACTCAGCAGATATTCATTGCTTGAAGTATAGCAGTTAAGATGGCTTATTCATGATTCTGCACACCTTAGCTGCAATAATCTCTGCATTACGGGTATCCGGCGGTATCCCAAAGGGGCTGTGAACAGTCTCAAGCACTGTTTTAAGAGCTTTGTCTTTACAACTATTGCTAAGTCTCGACTTCTTTCGGAAGCAATAAAATCTCTATTAATACTAGATGTTGCAGTTTTACTTAAAACATTTTTCATAATATAGCAATGAGAAAGTTTTGAATCACTAGTTTTTTTAGATTATCTTTCTTTAAACCCTGTTGTGAAAGTTATCAGACATATTCTTAATTATCCTTTAGGATATTTACGTATTACATACATTAAGCTTTCCTTCTATTAAATATTGGCCTGTTCGAAGTATGATTGCTAATGAGCAGGTCTTTACTATCAGAAGTGCATTCATTATTTAACGTTTTAAGCCAAAATACATAACAAATTTTGAGTAAAGATAATGTTTGAATAAATAAACAAGTTGATTTTTCCACTATTTACCTACAAATTATTTGTGAAGATTGGGCAACGGCTACAATAACATATAATATAACTTACGGTAAAAATATATTTCTAACTAAATAATAGTTTAGTTTCTATTTTATTCCAACAATTCTATATGTTGAGAACAGACCCAAGCACTAATCTACGATAAAGTAATTGAGTTATAAACTTAGTTATAATTTAAAATCTATGTCCGACGCCTAAAATATTTATATATTTCGCAACACATACACGTAAATATAGGATTATATAACTAACTATACGTTCGTTTATAGGTAACAATTATATAACGATGTGCATTGTCTTCTTCTTAGTCGAACACTCTCAGCGGAGCATCGTGGCTCTTCATAGGCAGGATTGTTGCTAGTTGTTGCCGATCACTTTCAGCTGCACGTCTTGAGATGTCCCTCCATATATTTTCCGCATTGCGAGCACATTGTACTGCAGTCAATTCGATTGTAGTTTTAATTAGGTCGATTAATTGGGTTGGGGACGGACCCCTCGGTCTTGTGCGTTCTAAGTTTTTTTTTAATAATAGGTCTTTACTTATGAAATTGCCGTTTTGTATGCAATAAGTGAAAGTACTTATTTTTTCATACTTTTTTATTTCAGTTATTCGAAGTAATCACCCATGCAATCGACGCATCTTTGCCAACGCATTGGCAGTTTATTGATGCCCTTCTTGTAAAAATCAGCTGGACGGGAGGCAACAAACTCTTCAAAGGCATATTGTACTGCCTCTCGGGAATTGAATTTTTTACCCACTAAAAAGTCGTCTAAATTTTGGAAAAAGTAATAGTCGGTAGGCGCAAGGTCTGGTGAGTATGGCGGATGAGGGAGAGCTTCCAACCCCAGCTCTTGCACCTTGGAGACTGTCTGTTGCGCAGTATGGGGTCGCGGGTTGTCGTGAAGGAGCAGTGGGGACGACCGAATGACCAAAGCTGGTTGCAGATGTGCAAGCTTCTCCATCATTCTCTCCAGTTTCTCACAGTAAACATCTGCATTAATGCTCATGCCGTTTTGTAAAAAGCTGTGGTGAATCACACCCGCACTAGACCACCAAACAGTGACCATCACCTTTTTAGGGGTTATTATTGGTTTAGGGCATTGCTTTGGTGCTGAACCAGGGTCTAACCAACTTGCTGAGCGCTTTCGATTGTCGAACAGAATCCATTTTTCGTCGCACGTAACAATTCGTTTCAAAATTCCTTCATTTCATTGCCTGTTGAGCAGCGCAAGGCAGGTCTCGACGCGTACGTTGCGCTGGCGATCGTTAAGGTCGTGGGGCACCCATCTATCAAGCTTTTTTACCTTGCCAATTTGTCGCAAATGGATCAATATTGTTTCGTCAACTTCCACAATCGCCTTTAATTCATTATTGTTAACCAAAGTCTCCAGACGACCACGAGCTTCATTTTTCAAGTCAAAATTTCCAGAACGGAACCGGGAAAACCAATAACGGGTTGTGCGTTCGTTTGTAAAGTTCTCTCCGTAAACGTTTTTGATGTTACTTGCCGTTTGTGTCGCGTTGGTGCCACGACGGAACTTATATTCCATAATTACACGAATTTTTAAAGTATCCATTACGACGAAAAATGTTAAAATGTAATAAAAATACAACGCTAATCAAAAAACAAAAGACTGAGTTTGTAAATAGAATGCCATGGCTTCAAAACAAAATTAATTTGAATTTAGAATACAGAGCCATTACACACTTTTTTTTATTTGAAATGACCAGTACTGAAGAAAGGCAATTTCATAGGTAAAGACCTAATAAAATCAATTTACCCAGTGCATACAATCACTGGTTAGACGGCCATCTCCTAGATAGGTTTTGAAAAAAACCTATATTAAGGAGTAACAGTCCCAAACCCCATGCGGTGGTAAATATTAGAATACAAACGAACTTTAAATACTATACAAATTTTTACAGATTACATATTTTTAATAAAAAACAGAGTGTTTGTTTCATGTCTTATTAGACGAATGAAAGATATTATTCTGTTTCCTCGTAGGTTTTATCTTGTAGGAGTGCATTTAGCGCCTTTTTAGGGTTCCGTGCCAAAGGCAAAAAACGGAACCCTTATAGATTCGTCATGTCTGTCTGTCCGTCTGTCTGTCCGTCCGTATGTCTCAGCCACTTTTTTCCGAAACTATAAGACCTACAATGTTGAAACTTGGTAAGTAGATGTATTCTGTAAACCGCATTAAGATTTTCACACAAATATAGAAAAAAAACAATAAATTTATTTATTTATTTATTTATTTATACATCATGCACATTTGGTGCATTGGCGGATTTAATGCCTACGGCATTTTCTACCAGTCAACCATTGGGTGTTGCAGAGAAAACAGGAAGTAGGTGCGTTTTGGTTAAAAGTGTGGCGACCTCCACATACAGCGCAACAACAACATAACATACTACAGCGCCATCTACCGAAGATACATCGAACTACGGAGTAACGAAGGAAACTAAGAAACTACCAATTACCAATCCTGAATCGCGCAGTGAAAGTTCGCGCGCCAATTAAGATACATACAACATCCCAACATCAACCGTTGGGCAGTTGGCCCGCCAGGCATGATCACCTCGCCTGGTCGGAGGATCTTCCCTTTGTGTTGGAGGGACATATCACCCGTTCCTCCACAATGGTGACCCCGACGTGATTGAAAGCAGCCTTCGATGCAGCATCAGCACGCCACCATCATGTTCACTCCCACAGCAAGTCTCACAGCCAGCCAGCAACCTCGGCCTCAACAGGGATACACCACACGCAGGAAGCGACCGCTCCAGCCTGGTTACCCCTACGGCCTCATCAGCGTCTAGGCACAGCACACTGCAGCTACGGTCCATGTAAGCAGAGCATATCTCTCCCGTCTATGCAGCAGCCAGCCACTACGCAGCAACCGCCCCGACTCACTGGGGACCTCACCGCAGCACCGCGCACCGCCTGCCATCATCCCGACTCACTGGGATCAGCAGACTTCAGCCCCGACTCACTGGGACTAGCGGCATTCAGTTCCGACTCACTGGAACTTGCGGCACTCAGTTCCGACTCACTGGAACTACTCACTCCTGGCACTGGCAAGCTCCACAATAGGGCACAGACAGCTGACGCATCATATATCGACCTTCGGTCTTGGAGGGGAGTGATGTGGCGACCTCCACATACAGCGCAACAACAACATAACATACTACAGCGCCATCTACCGAAGATACATCGAACTACGGAGTAACGAAGGAAACTAAGAAACTACCAATTACCAATCCTGAATCGCGCAGTGAAAGTTCGCGCGCCAATTAAGATACATACAACATCCCAACATCAACCGTTGGGCAGTTGGCCCGCCAGGCATGATCACCTCGCCTGGTCGGAGGATCCTCCCTTTGTGTTGGTGGGACAAATTACACCTGTCCCCCACAAAAGTGTTTAAGAGCAAAAACTAAACAATATATTGAACAGATATATACATATACATATAGCGAGCTTAGTGAGGCGTAAGCGAGGAAAAGAAATAACTAGTCTGCGTTAGTGTTTTAACAAGCACTATATTGTTTATAAGGCCACAAATAGGTTTACACACAGGAAGACACAATATGAAGCAGAGTACATTAGTTAACAAAGGAAGAAAACAGCGATTTACATGAAAATACATAAAACACATAAAAGTTTGCACGGTACGTAAACAAAATTAGCAGCGGCGCGAGTCAAAGTGCGCGCGGCCTCCCGGCGTCGGTATGCGTTCTCGACTGGCGAGGCGGTGAAAACCGAGCGCGCACGAAGGAACGTTCGGACGTTCTCGGCACAGCGGCGCCGGCGGCGGTCGGCGCCATTCGTGAGACGATATATTACATTTTATGCTATCGCCACACCAGCCCCCCCGGAGACCGTAAAGGTCGAAAGAAGTTTGGAAAAGCGAACTAGACGTCCGCTTCGCGTTCGGTAAGGTTTTGGGTCAGGACATGCCGTCCCCACTGTTTCTTCTGGTACAGACTCGCTCAACTGGTATGCTGGCTTCAGTCGGTCTATGGAGACATTTGTCGGTTTGCCTCTAACGTCGATCTTATAAAACTTTTCTCCTCGTTCTATCACTTTGAATGGTCCAGTATACGGCGCTTGTAAGGGTTTTCGTAAGGCATCGTGACGGAGAAAAACTTGCGGTGAAGACGACAGGTCCTTGCTGACGAAAACTGGAGCAGACCCATGATGGCATACAGGCGTAGGCTTGAGTTTACGTATGTTAGCACGTAACCGAGACAAGAACTCGGTGTGGTCTACGACTTCTTTAGGAGTGTTTTGGAAGAATGATCCTGGTAAGCGTAATGTCTCTCCGTATACCAACTCAGCTGATGATGAGCCGATGTCTTCCTTCCATGCAGTGCGTATTCCTAGTAGAACAAGCGGTAGGACTTCGTACCAGTCATCATTGGCGTGGCAAGTTATAGCCGCCTTGAGTTGCCGATGAAATCTTTCTACCATTCCATTTGCAGCTGGGTGGTATGCTGTCGTCTGCAGGTGATTGATGCCCATAAGTCTCGATAGTTCTTTAAATAAATGTGCCTCGAACTGTTTACCTCGGTCCGTAGTTATTTTCTCGGGACATCCAAAGCGAGATATCCAACCGGTGATAAAGGCGTTAGCCACTGTGTCAGCTTTGATGTCATGTAGTGGCATCACTTCTGGCCAACGAGTGAATCTGTCCACTGCGGTAAGACAGTATTTGTAGTCGTGTGATACTGGCAAGGGACCTATGAGGTCTATGTGTACATGACTAAACCTGTTCGACGGAGGAACAAAGTCATGTACCGGCGATCGTGTGTGTCGAGAGACTTTCGAACGCTGGCATGAGAGACAGCTACGTGTCCAGCTGCTGCAGTCCTTCTTGATGTTGGGCCATACGTAATTTCGAGTCATCAGCTTTACCGTAGCCTTCGATCCAGGATGACTGAGTCCGTGAATGCTGTCAAAAGCTTGTCGACGGAACGGTGCTGTCAGGTAATGGCGTGGTGATGGGCCAGAAACGTCACAGTATAACGTCTCGCTGGAGCCAGAAACGGTTATTTTCTGTAGGTCCAGTGAAGATCGTTCGTTCTGCAGTAGTGTCTGGAGTTCCTCATCTTCTTCCTGCGAGCGAGCTAGGGCACAAAAATTTATCGCTGCCGAGATAGCTTCTACGCGAGAAAGAGCGTCGGCTACTACGTTGTCTTCTCCTGCGACGTGTCGTATGTCCGTGGTAAATTGTGACACGTAATCGAAATAACGGAACTGTCGTGGTGAACAATTCTCAGAGGCCTTTTTGAAAGCTGGTATGATCGGTTTATGGTCCGTAAATATGGTGAAAGTCTTACCTTCGACCATATATTTAAAATATTTTACAGCTTCGTAGATCGCTAGTAACTCTCTGTCAAATGGACTGTATTTTTTTTGAGAAATACTTAGCTTTTTCGAGTAAAATCCAAGCGGTTGCCATCCCGAGTTTACGTTCTGCTGAATTACGGCACCGATTGAGGTGTCCGAAGCGTCTGTGAAAATAGCTAATTCAGCTGCTGGATTTGGGTGAGCTAGCAGAGTGGCTTGGGCTAAATTTGCCTTGCACTTTGAGAATGCCTCCTCTACTTCTGGCGTCCAGGTTATAGGGTTGTTAGGTTTTACAGCTGGACCAGAAAGTAGCTTATTTAGGGGCGCCTGACTATTTGCAGCTCTTGGCATGAAACGTCTGTAGAAATTCAACATACCCAAGAATCTGCGGAGCTCCTTGATGGTTTTGGGCAGCGGGAAGTTCTGGATCGCCTCAACTTTCTGTGGTAGTGGCTTTGTACCTGCTGCAGACACGATGTATCCAAGGAATTCCACTTGAGACTTACCGAACACGCACTTTGAAGTGTTTATCACAACTCCGTGTTCCTCCAGGCGCTGGAATACTTGTTTTAGGTGTTCCAGGTGGCAGGATTCGTCCTGGGAAGCCACCAGAATATCATCAATATACGGATAACAGAAGTCCAGGTCTCTCAAGATCTCATCCATGAATCTCTGAAATGATTGAGCAGCGTTACGAAGGCCAAAACTCATGAATGGTAGCTCAAACAAGCCAAACGGGGTTGTTATGGCTGTCTTTGGGATATCGGGGGGATAAACGGGGATCTGATGATAAGCGCGGATCAAATCTAGCTTGCTGAAGACAGTACATCCGAAAAGGTTGTGTGAAAAATCCGCAATGTGGCGAACCGGGTATCGGTCAGGTATGGTGCGTGAATTTAATGCTCGATAGTCACCACACGGTCGCCACTCGTTGTTTTTCTTTGCTACCAGGTGTAGCGGCGATGACCATGGGCTGTCTGACCTCCTGGCAATACCTGCTCTTACCATATCTTCGAACTCCTTGGTTGCGATGCGGAGTCGATCCGGTGCCAATCTGCGTGGTCTGCTGAACACGGGCGGTCCTGGAGTAGTCCGGATGTAGTGCACCGTGTTGTGTTTAATAACACGCGTTGACAGGTCGCCAGCCGGACGGGTGATATCCGGAAACTGTGCGAGTAAGTTAGGGTAGCGAGTTGTACCTGTAACAGATTTTATTTGGCACAATGCGGGTGAGGCAGGTGCAGGTCTAGCGAAAGCAACTAGCGAAGTCACATTATCGATTAAGCGATGGTGTCTAGCATCCACTAACAGGTTGAAGTGTGATAAAAAGTCTATGCCTATTATTGGTTTTGTAACGTCAGCTATGATGAAACGCCACACAAACGCACGTCTGAGACCAAAGTCTAACGATAATGTTAACCAGCCGAAGGTATTAATCATTGAACCGTTAGCCGCGAAAAGTTCATAGTCAGTTTTCACACATTGTCTATCTCGAACATATTTATAGGGGTATACGCATAAGTCTGAACCCGTGTCCACTAAGTATTGCACTTTACTCTTACGGTCTATAACGAAAACACGGCCACCAGATACACTATTGCAGTCACGCACGGCCGTTTTCACTGACTGCTGCGTCCGTTTCCCTCACGAAATGTACACGGTTCCCTACACTTTGTTGACTTGGTTCCGAACCGTCGATGGTACCAGCAATGCCCCGAGCCAGCACTTGAGCGGCTCCGGGACCGACGACGCCAATGCGGAGAGTACGCTCGCGACCTGGAGCGCGAGCGCGAGCTGGATGTCAGCGCTGCAACCTGCTGTGTGAGGTCATCGATGCGCTGCGTCAAGATGTCGAGAGCAGCTGTCGAGTTCTGGTTCGTCGCTGTCAATGTGGGCGCTGACGTAGATGCTGCGGCTACCTGAGGTTGAAGCGCGATCTCGTGGATCTTATCCACTATCTGAGCTACGGTGTCAAGGGGTAGTTCTGCTTGAGCCGCTATGATAGCCTGTACGTGACTTGGTAACCGACTCGTCCACAGCGATCGGATGAAGTCGTCAGGCACTTCAGAGCCCGCCAAGTCCCGCAGGTGCCGCAGGAACTGTGACGGCTTACGGTCACCCAGTTCTTCGTGCGTCAACAGCTGTCGCACCCGCTGTTCTTGAGAAGCCGACAGACGAGAAATTAATTCGGTCTTAATTTTTACATATTTATTGTCCGGCGGTGGTTTAGAAATAATGTCTTTCACTTCACACACATATTTAAAGTCTAAGTTCGCAAGGACGTAGTTATATTTGGTGATGTCGGTTGTTATATTCGCTAATGCGAACTGCGATTCTAACTGTGCAAACCACAAACTCGGTTCATTTGGCCAAAATGACGGCATTTTAACACCGACACGACACAACTCCTCCGACCCGTCCGAAGGTTGCTTATTCGGCATATCGCTTTTCTATAGACACGCTCACTATAATATAATACGCACTGATATTAAGTGTTCACGGGGTCACCACTATAGCGAGCTTAGTGAGGCGTAAGCGAGGAAAAGAAATAACTAGTCTGCGTTAATGTTTTAACAAGCACTATATTGTTTATAAGGCCACAAATAGGTTTACACACAGGAAGACACAATATGAAGCAGAGTACATTAGTTAACAAAGGAAGAAAACAGCGATTTACATGAAAATACATAAAACACATAAAAGTTTGCACGGTACGTAAACAAAATTAGCAGCGGCGCGAGTCAAAGTGCGCGCGGCCTCCCGGCGTCGGTATGCGTTCTCGACTGGCGAGGCGGTGAAAACCGAGCGCGCACGAAGGAACGTTCGGACGTTCTCGGCACAGCGGCGCCGGCGGCGGTCGGCGCCATTCGTGAGACGATATATTACATTTTATGCTATCGCCACATACATATCACATACATAAACCTACTCATATTATATACATAACCAAATAAATATACTTACTTATATAAATACATACATACGCATATAGGTACCGATAATAACAGTAGAAGATAGTCATGAGGGAGCTGATTCTGCCAATTGTTTTATAAGGTATTGCTTTACTTTCGCCTTGAAAGTAAAGGTGTTTGGGGCCATCCTGATTTCGAGAGGGAGCTCATTCCATAGAAGAATGGACTGTACTACAAAGGAGGAGCCAAGAAACTCAGACGTATGAGATGGACAGCGAAGAAGAAGGTTCTTAGATGACCGTAGGTTTCTGTTGTGATTGCTACACAAGAGTTGGAAGTAGGAGTTTAAATATGTTGGCGAAGATGGGTTATTCAAAATAGAGTATAAGACAGTGAGAGCACGTAGTTTACGACGTAGACGAATTGGTAGCCAGGTAAGCTGCGAGCGGAAAGAAGACACGTGGTCATATTTGCGAAGGTTATAAACGAATCGAATGCAGTTATTAAGAAGACGGTCTAACTTATCGAGAAGATCTGCATTCAGGTCATAACAGCACACATCACCATAGTCGATTACAGGAAAGACAAGGGTTTGCACAAGCATAGTCTTGGTCTTTGGCGGTAGAAAATTTTTCAGGCGATATAGTACCCGAAGAGTACCAGTAACCTTCTGGCACTGATTTGCAACTTGTTTACGCCAGTTTAACGTGCAATCGAGGTGTAAGCCGAGATCCTTTACGGATTGACAAATAGGTATGGGAATCCCATTAAAAGTTATGGCTGGAAGAGTTCCGGTGTCCACTCTGCTCATTAATCGGTGACTTCCAACTATAATAGCTTGGCATTTTGTCGGGTTTACTGATAAGCCAAACCTATTAGACCACTCGTTGATTATTTCTAGATCTCTATTGATCATGTCTACTGCTAGCGGAATATCTTCGATCTTACTTTGGAAATAGAGCTGTAGGTCAACGGCATACAGATGATACGCACACTGAAGTTCCAGGGTTAGAAGATTAATATATACAGAGAATAATAAAGGAGAAAGAATACCGCCTTGAGGCACACCAGAGTCAAGATCACACCAGTCCGAAGAAGACTCGTCGACCCGAACAGACTGTTGGCGCCCCTGAAGATAGGACGAGAACCATTCCAGTGCTTCGGGTGAGACCATCTGATGGGAAAGGATAGATAAGAGGATATCAACTGCAACCCTAGCCTCTTAATCCAGTCACGAATTATTTTCAACAGTAGATTTTGCAACTGAATGTAAGTGGATGTGCACCTTGTTTCTATTTTGTTCTATGTTTAATAGACTCAAACCTTCAACGTTATCACTGAGTGTTTTTTTTTGTTTGCGCGTTAGATTTTGGAGCTTTTTGATAAAAGGAATTTCAGGTGGCAACAGCTTGCATACTGTTTACCTTAAATGTAATACTAACACTATTGTACCTGAAAATCAGATTTTGAAAAAGAGTAGCCATGAGTTTCTTTGCCAGTATTCTTCTCATGAGCTCTACGCATTTTGGAAACTGGAAGTTATGGATCGACACAGGCAGGCAGTAGATTTTGGTGTTTTCGCCTAACTTACCTCGACAATACAGCACATGCTGTGGCCTCTGTTTGTGTCGATCTATGATTTTTAACTATAGCTTCAATTTGACGTTCATAAATGTCACTTGGTGTCTTAGATGAATAAATGATTTTGATTTGATTTGATTTGATATCGTGACTGACGTTATTGAAGGCATTGGAGAAGTCGATCAGTGCCAAAACGGTGACCTTTGTGTCCTCCATTCCCGCCCTAATGTCGCCAGTCACCTTGAGAAGAGCGGAGGTAGTGCTATGGCCAGGCCTGAATCCAGATTGTAACGGGCTCAACAGATTGTTTTTAAAGATGAATTCAGAAAACTGTTTAAGCACACAGGATTCTACGACCTTGGAGAGAAAAGGGAGAATAGATATTGGTCTGAAATGGTTGGGAAGTGTGGGATTTACAATTTTGGGTAAAGGAATGACATGAGCCTTATGCCAAAGTGACGGGAAAGTTCCGGAATATAAGGAGAAGTTGATTATGTGGGAGATTATAGGTAGAATTTGGTCAAGGATTGTTGTTATCATACGCCGGCTGATGTTATCACAACCAACAGCGTTAGATTTGAGAGCGAGGACTTTTTGATCTCACTCGACGCAACCGGAGAAAATTTGAAAGGAAATATGTTGGGAACAATAAGACTCGCCAGGCGGTCAACAGTGCGGTTTCTGGTTTGGTGATCCAGGTGAACAGAGGAGGTGAAATGACGATTTATGTCATCCAAACCAACCGCCCCCTGCATACCACCCGACTGCTTCCTGCCAATACCCAGCGTTTAGAGAAATTTCCAAATATTGCCTGGGGTTAAACGGGTGATGTTATCGAGAATGTGTCGGCGTTTCGCGTTGCGTATCATCTGATTGCACCGATTCCTCGCTGTTTTGTAAGAAGCGTGATTCTCCTTATTCCGATCCCTCTTAAACCTACGAAAGGCCCCATCCCTTCGCCGCATAGCCTGAAGTACTTCTTTCGTCATCCAAGGGGCGGGTTGTCTCTTCAGTTTAATTTTTTTGATAGGTGCATGGACATCGTAAAGAGCAAGTATTAAATAATTGAAGTGTTTAACTTTCTCGTCCACACTTGTAGCCAAAGTTACTGCATCCCAATTCAGGTTAGAGGCATCCCTATGTAGCTTTTCAACTTCCATACGAGCAAAACCGCGCATGTGCAAAATTCTAGGTTGGAGTTTGGGAGGTTTAAGGATGTAGGAAAGGAAGATAAGGTCGAGATTGGAGAATGCCGGTGCTTTAAGTTGGCCGTGATTACGGACCAATGTTGGAGCTGATGTTAATATTAAATCCAACCAAGTGTCTACCCTTGAGCTGTTATGATGTGTTGGTTGTAAGGATAAGATCTGCATTCCGGCAGACTCAACAATCTGGAGGAGTTTACAGGAACGTGAGGTGCGGTGAGTTAAGTCTGTGTTAAAATCTCCCATGATGACGTGGTGAGCGTATGTAGACCCTAAAGATTCCAGTACTGATTCCAGACTGGAGAAGTAATCTATCGAAGGAGGACAATAAACAACACCCAGCACCATCTTGACTCCTTTCACAGAGACTTCAAGAAACAAGAATTCTGCGGCGGAGCAAGGGGGGGAAGAAGCCAAGATTTTAAAAGGTAGAGAACAGTGTATATAAATGGCAACTCCACCACCCCTCCTGTCGACTCGATCATTTCGAACAATAATGTAATCTGTGAGAGGATAGTAAGTGGAAAGAAGATTAGGCTTAAGCCAAGTCTCCGAAATCAGGATGGCGTGTACGTTGGTGTTGCTAAAAGCTTCCGCAAAATCACCAAAGTGGCTAGGCAAACTCTGTGCATTTAGGTGACATACATTAAGCAAGTGCTTCGATTGGCTGCTGAATGTGGTCTGTAAGCGTTCACCTAATGTATCAGTTAGGGAGGCGTAACTGTCATCGTCAGAGGATAATGCAGACTCGTAGGCAGTATTATCAGAATCCGAATCAGAATGGTATGTTATCATATGTTTAAAAAATAAATAGTTCGATAGAATAAGATATATGTAAAAAAAATATATATAAATGAAAATACAAAATATATATATAATATTTTAAGTTAAGCAAACACTCACTTTATGGGCATGTCCTCCTGCACCACCCACCAGCCAACACCACACGTAGTCAAAACAAACATACAATGCTAAAAAAAAACAAAATAACAAAACGTGTAGACAAAAATGAAATAATAGAAATAGCTGACACTAATAAAGTTTTGTGAGCGCAGTTTTCACAAAAAGTGGATCATGGACGCTTATGTTTACGTGTTTCCGAACGCAACTCGGTGTACCGAACGTCACTTTGAAAAATGTCAAATGTCAAAATCATAATGTTGATGAGTTGATCAATAAGTAAACAAAGTTAATAAAATTAATGTGGGTAATGTTTATAAATGGGAACCTATAAATAATAACAAGCCAGAAAGAAATTAAAATATTGTTAACCTGAATCATTGATCGAGTTGCGCGCGGAAACACTCACAAGTTAAACATCCCATCCTCGATTGAACCAGTTCGATGCCTGTAGTTATGTCTTGATCGAGGCATTATTGTGCGGCCCAGGTGAGATATTCTTCCTGGTCGCACTACCGCCCTGCAACACTGTCCCATGGAGCACTTTTGGGTTCTTTGACATTAGGTCCGATAGACCTTCGGCAGTAGTGACTTTGACCCGCCTCCCTTCCGATACCTTAATTATAATCGTGCCATCCTGTGTCCAGCATGCACGGGTACCAAAATGAACCCGGGCTTTGGCGAGTACCGTTTGCCGTGCTTTAGTGAGAAATTCACGTAATGAGAGTGTCGAGCCCTTAAGAGCAGTCTTAGACCTCCAGACGGATGACCTGAGGTCGGTGCTGTGGAACCTCACCAGGATGGGCCGGTGATGATCTGCATTGGATGTCCCAAGCCTGTGGCAGACGGTGAAAGACTCCTGAGTGCAAGTAGGCAGGCATAATTTGTCTCTAACAATACCCAGTATTGTTTTACTACAGTCTTCACCTTCAGACTCCACAACCCCCATGAATAACAGTGCCTTGCGACGATGCCTTGTTTCTATGGTATCAATGGCTAGAGAACATTCATTTAACTGCTTCCGAAGCAGTCCCAGCATACTAAACATGAGTTCCCTAAAGGTTCTGAATTCTTCTGCAACCTTAGCCACCGTATCCTTTGCGGGGCCCGCGCAGTGCAGTTGTGACTCCAGTTGTGCCATCCTCCTGGTGAAACAATCCTCCAGTGACTTTTGGGCAGTTACAATGTTCTCCAATTGTGGCATTTTAGTGTAGTGTACAGCTGGCAGGTGGTGACTTTAAAAAGCTAAGATCCGCACATACACTTTCACCAACACTAGTAGTGTAATTTCAACGTATGAACAGTAGAACTGTAATGTTTTTTTAACTGAAATATAGTTAGTTTAAATTAAATTAATTTTAGGTTTTCTGTTCTAAGTGTATACTTTTTGGCACCTACCCACGACGTACGTTAATATATACCCATACTTAGAACTGAAACTCAAAAATTTGTTTTTCATCAAACCCATACGTGATCTATGGATAGGTCTTCGAAAATGATATTGTATGTCCCCCCCCCTGTAACTTCTAAAATAACATGATAAATCTAAAAAATATATACGATATACATTACCATGCAAACTTCCATCGAAAATTGGTTTGAACGAAATCTAGTAAGTAGTTTTTTTTAATACGTCATAAATCGTAAACTGCAATTTACCTTTCATTCAATCAACACAAATATAAAAAAAAAATATTGTGTTACTTGCTGCTGCGGAAGCCTTCATGGGCGATTCCGACTCGCACTTGGCCGCTTTTTGTAATTGTGATTATTGTTAATAATATATTGTTAATTAAACATTTTCGACTAGTTTTCTTATAAAGTGTTGGACCCAAAAAATTAAAGAATCTTTTAGTAAAAAGCCTTGTACAAACAGGTCTCTCCCTCAAGTCCTATTTTCTAGAGAAAGTGCCCGAAGAACTTCAGTATTCGTTATTAAAACTTTTCAAAAAACATCCAACGAAAACTCTCTGCCAAAAAAACACTTAAAAGCGTAAAATAAACTGGTTCTTCATAAATTTCCTATACCTAATTCTTTATTCATTTAAATAGTAGTATTATAATGTGTGCTAGGTACCTAGAATCTGTTTGAAGTCTGTTGAATCTGTTTTTTGGAAGTCGGTTTTTTTTTTATAAAAAGTTTTTATTTTTCAGTTTTTAGTGCAAACAATCGTAGGTAAGTAGTAAGTTGAACTATTTCATCAAACTTCATCATCAAGAATACAAATTAAGATCTATACGTACATGTAATATTAAAATCATCCTCTAATCCCTAACTGTTGAAGAGTTTAACCTTTTATCATCAGCTCACCTAAATAACTTGAAAGTATACGACTGAAGGTCTTTAGATACGTATGAAATTGAAAGAATTATCCTATAACTCCTAACCGTCGAGGAGTTGTACCTTCCACCTTCCATCGATAGAATACGACTAAAGGTAACATATATACATATGATATTGAAAGATTTATCCTCTAACTCCTAACCGTTAAGGAGTTGTTCCTTACATCATTAGCTCATCATCATAAAATGATGATTACCATACGCAAATACCGGTGTAACTTCAGTAAATATACGAAAAACACAGTATGTGCCTATAAAGAATGAGGGTTTCCCTCGATTTCCCTGGGATCCCATCATCAGATCCTGATATGCTGGCAATGGGACCACCTCGGAAGCATACCCTTTCGAACACAAAAAAAAATTTCAGAATCGGTCCACAACTGACGGAGTAATCGGTGAACATACATACAAAAAAAAATACATACAGTGGAACATAGAACCTCCTCCTTTTTGGAAGTCGGTTAAAAATAGAAATCTACGGGATTGCTACCATGTACCTTTTTGTTAGTGAGTATCCGATATTTCGACGCAGTTGCAAGCGCCATGATCACGGAGTAACTTACTCACTAACAAAATGGTACATGGTAGCAATCCCGTAGATTTCTATTTTAATGTTACTAACCATGAAAGTTTAAAACAATATTTTCAGTATTCGTATCTTTACCATCGACGATAACCTATTTCGTGTGTGAAGCTCTTTGAGAATGGAGTTATTAGTGCGAAATACTGTGCAGGGTATCATTAAAATAGTTTCTAGCTCCACATCTCTTAAACATCATTTTTTTCAAATGACCAAATTTCATTTCTGTAAAGAAAAACTGAAGACACGGGGCACATCATATAGGGATACATGTACAGATTTGTCATAAAACAATTAATTAATTAAAATAATAATAATAAAGGTTACGTGTGCTACCTTTCATTATTATTTTTTTCTTATATAAATGACATCCCTACCTTTCTGGTCCAAAGTTTTTAACCATAACCCTTCATGGTAATATATGTATATACCTATAGTTATGACGATATTAAAACTATATAGTTAAGTTGTTATCGTAGTGCGTACAATAAAACTTCCCCTAGGAAATTCATAATTATTGCGCACGCGAACAAAGAGTACATGCGTGCTTACATCTAAACAATGCACGTCATCGGTACCAGCTCAAGTGTTAACGCCGATAATATGCTGCTGATTAACGATCTTCTTACGTCACATACAGACTAGTTACATCTATTTATCTATCTATATATATATAAAAAAGAGGAAGGTGACTGACTGACTGACATACCCAGAGATCAACGCACAGCCCAAACCGCTGAAGCTAGAATCCTGAAATTTTGCATGTAGGTTCTTTATATAACGTAAGTGAGCACTAAGAAAGGAATTTTTGAAATTCCACTCCTAAGGGGATAAATCGTGGGATGAAAATCAGCGTGAGCGAAGCCACGTGTAAAAGGTAGTCTTATATAAACTGCCTCGGTGGCGTAGTGGTCCCGTATGCGACTGCTGTGCTTGAAGTCTCGGGTTCGAATCCCGGGTCGGACCAAATATTTGTATGATCTACAAATATTTGTTTCTGAGTTTGGGTGTTTTCTATGTATAATGTGTATGTATTTACTCAAATATACATTTATATCAGTTGTCTAGTACCCATAACATAAGCTCTGCTTAGCTTGGGACTAGACGGCGCGATGTTTTGTGTAGATGTCCGAAATATTTATTATTTCTCCATAAGAGTTTTGACTGTATGGATAGTGGTTTAAACGGCCACTTCATCGCTTCCTATTGTGCTGTGTTGTGGGTTCGACAATACTCTGTGGTATATACAAATTGTAGTTTTTAATGTGGGAGTTCTTTGTATCCGTCACGTATAGTAAGTAGCAATGATTTTTCTTATTCGATTCCCTCTTTTATTCATCAGTTCTCTGCTAACTTCCTTTCTAACCATATTCTATTTTACATAGTTCATCGACCTTTGCTTTTGGGTTCCTATAATGTTTTAACTTATTTTTCTATCACATTATTTTTATCACTAATATTATAAATTGAAAAGTAACTTTATCTGTTACACTAGCACGGTTCAACCCTAGAACCGATTTGGATGAAATTTGCAATGGAGATGCTTTGAATATTGAGAAAGAAAAAGATTTACCGCGATAACCCAAAAAGCAAAAGCTAGTACTGTTTAAAAACTTAATTAAGTGTAATGTATGCATGTGTATAACCTAATCAAAATTAACGTTTAACGGAATCAATCATTTCATATTATCAATTAAATAAACAGAGACAAATTCTGAAAGTATCATAAATTTCCATATAATTTTTACGTACTGAGTGAAAAGTTTGATTAATTACTTAACGCACCATTTTAGCGTCATACCGAGTCAAACATAGGCCACGTTACAGGGGCGGCCCCTGTAGCGGTGCGGCGCTCAGAGAGTAGCCCACTTAAGCAAAATTAGCTTCTTCTGTACGGCAAAGAACACTATCGGATGTTTTGTGCCTGCACTGATACGCCCCCCGTTTGACAGCGTATAAAAGAGAGGGTGCACAAGAGTTTGTGTCCCAATACACATCGTTAATGTTCTCCTACCAGCGCGGTCTCGCTGTTATGGATGTATTTCAGGTTTACATAGTATTAATATATATGGATCCATGTGTTCAGAATTTTGAAACTTTTGGAGTGTTAAGCGTTTTTGAAGTTTGATTTACAAGGGTGTGCTTTAAACCCAATAGTCACGGATCTCCGAAAGACATTTTTCAAGCTAATTTTTCGTGAGTGGCTTCACTTTGATGTGGGGCCCACAAAACACCTTACAAAAATTTTCGATTGTGGTAGCTAACAGGGCTAGCAGGAAAAAAACTTTTGAGCTTTGGACCGGGATAACGTACCACGCAATTTGTAGGACAATGTGTCTGTTAAATTATATCAATATTAACTATCTATGTATAATATGTAAATACATACATATTATGCATAGAAAACACCCAAACTCCGAAACAACTATTTGTAGATTATACAAACATTTGATCCAACCTAGAATTTGAACCCAAGACCTCAAGCACAACAACCACTACACTACCACAGCGCCACCTTGGCAGCAGAATCTTCATGTAGGTACAATGTTAATGCTTTGTTAAATACCGCTTGTTTTTGTAACACAAACATTTTTGTCGTTATTATTAGGATAAAGGCTGTTGATTATAAAAATGACATGTAACTGCTACACAAACTAAGGACCAACTAATGAAATTAAATTAACCAACCACGAGTACTACACGTGGTTCGTTCGCGTTGTAAAGATTAACGTTTCTGAATGATATTACCAAACTCTCTGAAACATAAATAAAATAAATAAATATTTTGGACATCTAACACACAACGCCATCTAGTCGCAAGCTTGCTTAGCTTTTGTTAAGGGTACTAGACAGCTGATATAAATACATATATACTTTTTTTAACATGCTTTTATTAGCTTGACCTGTATGTATGTATGTAACAAAATCTTTTAACTTCATTTTCACCTACTTCTAGGAGTCTGATTAACTTGATTTTTTTTGTAAATAAATATTCCCAAACTCCGAAACAAATATTTGCAGATCATACAACATTAACTGTCAATACCTCTCACACTCGCGATTTGCAGACGATATTGTGATCTTGGCAGAGTCTTTGCAAGATGTCGAGAAAATGCTGAACGGTTTGGACGATTTTTCGAGACGAGTGGGACTCAGGATAAACATTGACAAGACCAAAATCATGCATAATATGCATGTACCTCCGAGTCCCGTGGCCGTTAATGGCATTATTATCGAGGTTGTGCAAGAATACGTCTTTCTGGGCCAAACTATTCAACTCGGTCGGCACAACTTCGATCGGGAGGCCGATAGAAGAATTCGTCTAGGCTGGGCAGCGTATGGGAAGCTTCGTCATATCTTCGAGTCATCGATCCCGCAATCACTGAAAGCCAAGGCTTTTAATCAGTGCGTCCTGCCCGTAATGACATATGGAGTCGAGACGTGGACCCTCACCGTTGGACTGGTCCATAAGTTCAAGGTCGCTCAGCGTGCAATGGAACGTGCGATGCTGGGTGTCTCTCTACTAGATAGAATTCGTAACGAGACTATCCGAAGGAGAACTGGTTTAACCGATTTCGCACGCAGGATAAGCACGCTGAAGTGGAATTGGGCCGGTCATGTCTCCAGGCGGACTGATGGTCGCTGGAGCCAACAAGTGTTAGAGTGGAGACCACGATTAGGCAAACGCAGTGTAGGGCGCCCTGCGGCACGATGGACCGACGACTTGAAGAAAATGGCTGGCAACGGGTGGATGCACGTTTGGCCTAGTGGTTTAACGGTCACCACGCAGTTTCCTACTTCGCCAAGTGTCGTGGGTTCAAATCCCACGTAGAACAACACTTTGTGTGATCCACAAATTGTTGTTCTAAGTCTGGGTGTTCTTTGTGTCTGTTTCATGTATGTTTGTAAAGTCCCCCGCGAAACACGATTTATTCCTAGTGCGGGAGTTGTTTTATTAAAAGAAAAGAAAAGAAAGAAGAAAGATGCGGACTGCCCAGGGTTGGCAGCCTGGATGGTTGGCGCTCTTTGGGGGAGGCCTTCGTTCAGCAGAAGACGGCAATAGGCTGAGAGAAACATACAAACATTTGGCCCAAACCAGGAATCGAACCCGAGACCTCAAGCACAGCATATCGGACCAAATATTGTTTCCAATAAGTGGATAATATGCAAGTAACTTTTGTTTTATTTAGTGTTCTTTAAAATATCACTAGTATCCAACATCTTGGCTTAGGTCTGGCTCCAACATTTACGAACGTTTTATTTGACATAGATCACTCAAATTAGCACTAATCATAGCAAATTTCCATTGCTTAGTATGGCTAAGTGTACCCAACTAATATAATTTACAGGTGGACGTCAGACTGCTAAATGTTACTTTCTGAGAGCTTTTGTGCAAAGTTTACCTTAAAATGCAAGCTTAAATAGAGACTCATTACCATTTAGTAAACTGGGTAAAGCATTTAGAAGTTTTTAGAAATGCACTGGATATTAAGTCAGGATGGTCCGTAGTTTGTGTTAGGTAATTTGCCTTTTGCGGATAGCAGCAAAACTCGGATAGCAGCTTTGTTTAATAATGGTCAAAGTAGATCCTCTCGGGAAGGTCCGAGATTGTATCGAAAGTATTGAAGAAGATTATAATAAAAAGTGTTAAGCTATTCTTTCGTTATTTTTAGAGGTCTCCTTATAAGGAGATCCACCTTAAAATTTATAAGCTAAATTTGTATTGGCTTACTTGTATATGTGAACGAATTCACCGCAAAAGTAGGTTAGGTACTTAAAGAATACATAAATATATAAATATTGAGCAATGTTTGTTCAACCCATGCTGCTTTTTTAAACTGCTAATTGGTAAAATAATCAAAAATTTGTTATAGGCTAGGTGCACAATACTAGGCTTAAGATATCAGTAAAAAATATAATTATAGCTGATACTGAGCCACCCTCAGTAAATAGAATGCGAGAAATAAGTGTTTACACTTATTTCTCCTTTCCTTAAGGATGAGGAAACTCGTATATTACAAGCTTTTTATTAAATTGCAATGTATACGCATGCTTGTATGTTCGGGTGGAATCTTGCAACTCAATTTTGAAGCAGATATCTTCAACTGATTTTGCTAAAATTTTGCAGGCATATGTATACAGCGTGATAAAACAATATTATAATGACAAGGAGCTGATCTGATGCTGGAGCTGGAAGGTGGCCATAGGAACTCTGTAAAGAAACATCACAACATCATCGAGTTTGGACTCGTTTGATTCGTCTTGAGGCATTCCAGTAAAAGCTTGTTTTTAAACTGTTTTTTAATTTATTAGAACCAATTTTTATACCCATTTTCAATAGAAACCTGTTAGAACAAAGCTTTGATTTTATTTCAATTTCTCAAGCGATTTTCTAGCAGTCAATAAACGCGACTTACATTTGTGTCTTAAATAGCAGCCACACAAAAATCGTTAAAAAATATGAACATAATGTTTCCAACCACACGTTGACAATATAACGAATAAAATTCATTAATCACTAATCACTTATTTTATTCTTATACTTTAAAAAATGCTTGATTTTAATATTTTTTATTAAATTACTTGAATGTTTTTCACAAAAACAGTATTAATTGGAGGAATCAACACTGGAGATTAATCTTCCTATGAACTTAGCATTATTCAGGGCACATTTGTTATTTTGTATTCTTTTCTCTCTGCAAAACAATCTCTTGACTTCGACAGATGATTAAAGCCATTTAACGATTCTTTTTTTTTTCATTTCTGATGATGTTTAACCTGTGCTTTTTCTCAAATGTTGTTGTACACACCAATCTATAAGTTTTCTATGTCTCAATATTTTTTTTGCAAAATTTATAAAAAAAGATTATGTTAGATAACTATGTACCTACTCGTAGTCTTAAGAGTAAGTGCAGGCACTTACTTAAATAATAAATAAATAAATGTTTCTGACATCTAACAAACACACAACACCATCTCGTCCCAAGCTAAGCAGAGCTTGTGTTATGGGTACTAGACAACTGATATAAATATATATATACTTTTTTGTAAACATGTATGTACATACAAATTACAAAAATGTAACATACAACATGTATGTTACATTTTTGTAAATATGTATGTACATAGAAAACACCCAAACTCCGAAACAAATATTTGTAGATCATACAAACATTTAATTCGACACGGGAACCGAACCCGAGACCTCAAGCACAGCAGTCGCATACGCTACCACTGCGCCACCGAGGCAGTAAAAAAATAATGCTTTTCAATTAATTTATAATAAATCTCGTTCAGTTGGAAACTAAAAAGCCCCGTGAACCACGGGCGTAGCCAGGTTTAAGTTTCGGGGGGGGGGGGGGGGGGTTCAAGATAATAAAAATCCGGCCAAGTGCGGGTCGTACTCGCGGAACTAAGGTCCTTAGACCTTGATTCTTGGTCAACAGGAGTCGTAGTATTCTTTGATTTTCTTGAGAGTGTCAAATTACGCTGCAAAACGGAACATAAAAGGCCCTTTTGATCCCGTCGACTTAGAAGTTGGATTGTTTTGATTTTGACTAAATGCCTAGGTATTTGATATTAATTTTAACTTGATATTTAAATGCGTTTCTCAGAAAAAACTCTTGACAGACGGACAGACAGACGGGCAACGAAGGTGAAGTGATCCTATAAGGGTTTCAGTTTTGGTTTGGAAGTCCAAAAACTAGAAGAAGTTCTATGGATAGTCATACACGACAACACTGGACCCTAATACTGACGACTTGACTTGATACTATGACTTGCCGACACTAACAAATTGAAGAGGTTAATCGTCGAGTCCAACTCGACTGAATAGCGTTCGGAAAACTGCGCTACATCTTCTCCGAAACACTGCAGAGACTCAAAACGAAAGTTTTTGAATGTTTTTGTGTGTGTTGTCAGTAATGATGACGGTAGAGAGCTGTCACAATAGAGCGAGAATACAAAATACATATAGGTCTAATATTACTTATTTTACTCGCCTCTCAATGTTTAATATTATTAATTTCAATAGTGTACAAACATTTCGGGGGTTTGAACCCCAAAAACCACCCCCTGGCTACGCCCGTGCCGTGAACTACTTTTATATTGTTAAAGTATTTGAGACTAGAAGGAAATGCTTACCTTACAATAAATTCCATGTAGATTCCACAGAAAACTAGAAGAAAAATGTTCAGTTTGTTTTTGAACTTTGTAAACCGGGCTTGGGATTGTTTGTTGGTGTTAGAACTCCGGCAAATCCACATTTATAGCAAGCGCCTGCGATTCAATTACTAGCAAAGTGTGGCAGCGGTGCGTATTGCATCGTAAACTGTCGGCAATAAGGCGTTATGACGCCGAAAGAAATAAAATCTAGCTGCGATGCTAGAAGTACCTGTGACCGGAATAATCCTCATATAAGTTTAGATGTTGTTAGCACGAAAATATTATAAAGTTAATTTACCAGGTACCATCATTTTATTATACTATAGACTTTAGTAGTACTTACTATAGGTACCAACTTTATCGTAGGAGAGCTGGTACCATTTTTTGGGTAGGTATTTAAGGCAAGCTGAAAACTTGTCACACACCTCTCCTAATATACCCCGACACAAAACTGCAGACCTGGCTGGTGAGTAGCGGGAGAAATTTTTGACAACTAGCGGTAGTGATGATGACGTAGGCTTGTGTCTCCCACGTGAGCAGAGTGCTATAACTGGCGAAGTATATCGTTATACCATGGCTATTGTAAGTCACGTGACCTCGCCAGAGGGAGGGAGGGTTGATTTAGCCCCGCTACTCACCAGCCAGGTCTGCAGTTCCGTGTTGGGGTGTAATAGGTCTACTCAAAAAATGGTACCAGCTCTCGGACCATTACCTTACGTACCTACTAAACTTAAGTAATCTTTCAAGTTTCAATCTTAAACAAAGATTTATTAAATTTATTCTTCAAAAAAACGCTCGTGAGGGTGTTTGGTCCCAGAGATTTCTAAAGTACTTAATCCTTTAAATCCAAAAAACCTTACCTAGATATTACCTTTGTTTACCAAATGCAGCAGACAAGATAAAACATCAAGAACATATTATTAAACCTTGACGTACTTTGCAAAAGACCACTGAACATACTGAAAGCAGTAAAGTTACAGACCTTACTAAACAGAAAATAATGTAGGTACCTATAAAAAAGTGCATTTGCAATCTTTTTTGCTATATAATTTAAAATGTTGCAAGTTACAAGATTGTGGCCGAGGCATAGCGTGTTACTCGCCTTAAACGTTAGTTTTTGCTTTATGGGCGACACTTTTATACTTTACAACGGTTTTTATAGTATTTTCTACTGTTTATTGTGTTTGCACATGAATATGATGTTTTTTCTAAAAAAGTAATATCACGCTTTTATGGCTAACACCATAAAAGTGAGGATATCTATTATATATATAATTCTCTTATCACGTTGATGCTCACGATGAACTACGAAAGTATCTGACCAATGGTCACGTTTCATTGAAATGATTTTCATGCAGGCGTGCCCAAGATATAATACTTAACATCACGCTTAAACCAATAGAAGTCGAGCATGATTGAGAAGAGACGCAGATGAAGTTGCGTGGGACAGCTAGTAACTATAAAAAACACATTTTCAAAATATTATTTCCAAAATTTATTCATGGTGTCTTTGACTGAATGCTTGAAGAAAGTAAATAGCAATTCTAAAAGATTTTTTATAAAAAGGAAAAAAATAATTGTAAACAAAAGTACCAGATATATATTCAGATATTATCATATTAAACCTTTGAAAAAAAGTTCCTCCTCGTTCCCTGAATAAAAGATCGTGTTATTAAGAAACCGATTTTCTAAACATTTTAACATAAGAAGTTTTAAGGGGAAATAGCATAACACAAATATTTATCCTTGATCAGAAGGCACCTAAGTAAATGGCCAACAGAATTACAAGAGTAATACCGGAATAAATGAGCGGTACAAGCGAAAAGTCACGTTCTACGCCCATCCGTGCCTCATTTCCCAGCTACCAAATGACCTTAACATTGTTTTCCATATCGCCTTAGCGAAAGGGCGGCTACGCAATAAATTATCAATAATCGTTTAGATTTTGTTAAACTTTCAGGATTTGGGAAAGTAAAGTGAAATCCCGTTTATATTTTGATCGGTGCACAGTTCCGACGGAACCGTAGTCATAGACTTACTTCCATTGTAATTTTGTTTCATAACAAAGTTGCCGCCTTTAGGTCGACTCGAAAGGAAAGTTAGAACATTTACTAGACTACCAACAATTCACATAAATTCGTAAACCTCAAAATGAAATTTAATTGTTAATGTTATACCGTTAGCTCGTTATAATTTGAATGGCTTGGAACACTAGCAAAAACCTTTGTTTATGTAAGGCCATACTAAACGGTAGAAATTAATAATGAAGAATACAATTTCTTACAAGTTGTTGTATCAGTCTTTATAGCAACTACTTTAAAACAAATGTTACATACATTTTGTTTTGAAGTGCAAATCCACTAACTACAACACTAAAATATTATTAGGCATTCAAAATAATAATGCAGAATTTGACATTTTTTAAGATAATATACTGTAAGATTTTAGAAGAGCTTGATATCCTGGGTATTGATATTTGTCGGTATTTCAATCCGTGGGAGTAAATTGAGAGTGTTACTAAGGCGGCCTTGCGGAAGCTAGGTGTACTGAATAAGGTGGACGGTTCTTCTCGTTCGAGCATCTGTGACTTTTTTATAAGACCCAGGTTCGCTCTTGCGTGGAGTACTGTTCTCATCTTTGCGATGGATCCGCGCAGTATTAACTTGACGCCCTCGATCGGTTACAGCGGAGAGCAGTACGTATTATCGACAGTCCCGGAGCCAACGAATTGAACCTCTGTAGTTACGAAGAAATATCGCCGCTATGGTAGGCTCTATCGCCTTTACCTCCGAGAGTGTTCTAAAGTTCTAAGGCTTTCAAAAAAATAAAACAAGTTAGTCATTATGAGATTAGATTATGGCATGTCGTTACTTAGAAACACTATTTTGTTTGGATCTTTCCCTTGATAGACATTGTATAAAGAACAATTGCGTACTCCCGAAACAAAATTTTGTTAGCATATTTTTTAGCGTTCAGTGGTAAAACACGAGTATAAATGTAAAAAAACATTGAATCCCTTAATAATTTTGTCTTAGACATCATTCTTAATAGAAGCTCTGAATTCAAGATATTCCATTTTGAAGAAGTTATGTGTAAATGAAAAAAAAAAGCGGCCAAGTGCGAGTCGGACTCGCCCATGAAGGGTTCCGCAGCAGCAAGTAACATAATATAAATTTTATTTTATATTTTTACATTTATGTTGATTGAATGAAAGGTAAATTGCAGTTTACGATTTATGCCGTATTAAAAAAAACTACTTACTAGATTTCGTTCAAACCAATTTTCGGTGGAAGCTTACATGGTAATGTACATCATATATATTTTTTAGTTTTATCATTCTCATTTTAGAAGTTACAGGGGACACACATTATACCACTTTAGAAGTGTCTCTCGCGCAAACTATTCAGTTTAGAAAAAAATGATATTAGAAACCTCAATATCATTTCTGAACACCTATCCATAAATACCCCACACATATGGGTTAGATGAAAAATAATTTTTTGAGTTTCAGTTCTATGTATGGGGAAATTTATTGTTTTTTTTTTCAATTTTTGTGTAAAAATCTTAATGCGGTTCACAGAATACATCTACTTAACAAGTTTCAACATTATAGTTCTTATAGTTTCTGAAAAAAGTGGCTGTGACATACTGACGGACAGACAGACAGACATGACGAATCTATAAGGGTTCCGTTTTTTGCCTTTGGCACGGAACCCTAACAATGAGTTATAAATATAAATAAACCAATTTTTGTCATAAAATAAAGTATTTCTGCCTATAAAGTATATAGTAAATAGTAATATAAATAGTAATAGTATAGAAAATAGTAAAATAAAAAAGTAAAGTATTTAAATATATTTCTGCCTTAGTAATAACTATCATTAAAATTGTAAAAATAGCTGTAAATGACCCAAACATAAAGAAAATATTCTTAGATGTAATTTTTGTTGGGGAGGATTAGGATTATTATCAGTGGTAACTTGGAAATACAGAATATATTAATAAAATAATACCTATATAAAAACACAAACACTTCAAGCAGACATAGGAATATAAGTGACATATTCTATAATATATTCAAACTGAAAAGATGTTCTTACTTCATAAGACCATGAAGGTGATATATCTTCAACACACCTCCTTCAACTACATGGGCTTATTAATAATACTACCTAAATTACCGCACACACAAACCTAAATTACAAATCATAGATTCGTGCCTAAAACGGGACAAAGGCTTGGTGAGTATATCAGCCAACATCTTATCAGTCGATAAGTGTTCCAAACTTATAGCTTTATTTTCACGCAGCACATCTCTAATAAAGAAATGACGTATATCAATGTGCTTACTCTTCGCGTGATAAACACCGTTATCCTCGGTTAAGCAAATGGCACTCAAGTTATCAGCATGCATTCTTACCTTAGACAAATTATGTAGACCTAGTTCGTTCAAAAAGCTATTTAAGTACACAGCCTCTTTCATAGCCTCCGCCAAACTCACAAACTCAGCCTCACAGGTTGACGTTGCTACAATGCGTTGCTTATGTGAAGCCCATGAGATACCTGCACCTCCTAAAATGAAAACGTATTCACTGAATGAACGTCTATCATATGTACAATTACCCCAATCAGCATCCGCATACCCATACATGCTCAAACCAGTCGGTTTATATACCAAACTGTAATTTATCGTACCTTTCAAGTAACGAAGAATCCTTTTCGCTGCTTTCCAGTGATATTCTTGCGGATTCTCCACGAACTGCGCCAACTTCGCTGTTGCGTTTGCTATATCCGGCCTCGTAGCAACACTCAGATACATGTGCGAACCTATCAGCTCTCTATAGGGAAATGAGTTCCCGTCCTCATTTTTGTTCGTGCTCAACACTGGCTTCCCAATCTCCATAGGAGTCTTCACAGGATTGCAGTTCTACATCTTAAATTTCTTCAATATATCATTGATATATTTCTCTTGTGACAAATAGTATTTGTCCCCATTTTTCTTTAAATCTATCCCCAAACAAAAACTTGCTTGACCAAAATCTTTCAGTTCGAACCTTTTGGTTAATTCATGCTTGAAGCTATCAATAACTGACCTTTTCTGACTCGATATAAGTATATCATCAACATAAACTACTACGAAGAGATCTGAACCATCTTTGTTACGCTTGTGGTACAAGCATGGCTCATTTATAGTCGGCTTTAAGCCCATTTCTCTTAACTTCGTGTCAAGTTTTATGTTCCATTGACGCCCGGCTTGCTTGAGTCCATACAAAGCCTTCTTTAGTTTACATGTATTTCCACCTTCCTTCATATCTTCAAGCATCTTCATTGCTCTCTTACCTAAGATGCTAGTAACACCATCACATTTCACAAGTTTTTCCAAACTTTCTTTCAGCAATTCTGGAATTTTCATATAAATATCTTCATTCAAATCTCCGTTTAAATATGCCATATTAATATCTATTTGATCAATGTCCATGTTCATCTCGACAGCTAATGCGATCAACAAACGTACGGTTGAAATCCTCGCAACCGGTGCGTATGTCCTGTGATAATCAAGATCTGCCTGTTGACTATATCCCTTCGCGACAAGTCTCGCCTTCTTTTTCTCAGTTTTGTCGATATTAAGCTTCATCGTTAAAACATATCGACATCCTACGACATTACGATCAATTGGTTTCCTTACGATTTTCCATGTGTCGTTTTTCACTAGGCTCCGAATTTCTGATAAAATCGCTTCTTCCCATTAACTCTTTTCGTCACTAGACAAAGCATACTTCAATGAAGTTTCAATAGCTCCTGCAAAATCATCAGCGTCCACGAAGTCATCTTCGTCCATCGTCGATGATTCATTTTCTCTATTTTCTTGAACTTCGACCATGTTGTAAATTTTACGAGGTCGACCTATGTGCCCTCTTTCAATTCTCGGTCTACCAGGCCCTCTCTTCAGAGTATTACATTCTCCTCATTCTCAGCACTTTTCGTACTTACTGTACTTGGTACCTCATGCGATGGTCCTGATAAGTTCTTCGTTGAAATCTCTCATTGTATACGGTTCCTTGTTTGTACAAGGCGTACTCGACGTACTCGGTACTTGACTTGCTGACTTGACTTCGTTCACTCTGACGAGTCGGTACATTTGATGGACTTTCCAATGGAATTTCTACCTCGATACTCTTCCTCACAACATTCTCCTCACAATGTGAATCAAGAAGTGATTGATCCGAGACTTTACTTTAAGATTCAAAATACTTGCCTTCCTGAAATCTTACATCCCTGGACACGATGAACTTTCTCTACTCCGGTATCCATAGCTTGTAACCAACAACTTCTTCTGGATAACCTACAAAATAGCCAATAATAGAGCGTAACGCAAATTTATCTTTACCTGGCTCCTTATCTAAGACATGAACTTTTGTACCAAAAATTCTTAGGTAACTTACGTTCACAGGCTTATTGAACCATTTTTCACACGGAGTTTTCCCCTTCAGACTTTTTGTTGGACATCTGTTACGAATGTAACATGCAGTTGCAATTGCTTCTGCCCAAAAACTCGAAGGCAGTCCCGCAGATATCAACATACAACGCGCCGTTTCCAGGAGCGTTCTGTTTTTACGTTCTGCAACTCCATTACTCTGCGGCGTGTAGGGTGTAGTAAAACGTCTCTTTATTCCATTTTGTTGTAAAAATTCATCAAAATCTTTATTTTTAAATTCCGTACCATTGTCACTTTGAAATGTTTTGATTTTACTGCCCGTCAGATTTTCAACCTGACATTTAAACATTTTAAATTTTGACAATATGTCATTTTTATTTTTAATCATAAATACTTCACACCAACGAGGATGGTCGTCGATAAAAGTTACGAAGTATTTATTACCTCCGTTCGATTGAACTCTCATAGGGCCTACCACATCAGAATAGATGATCCCCAATTTCTCACTACAGGGCTCCCTGGACTTCTCAAAAGGCAACGACACCATCTTACCCTTAGCGCACACGTCACAATCCTGCAAGTTACTATCAACCTTGGATAGGTTAATTCCAGATTTCTTCAGTACATTTATAAGATCTCTAGCATTTAAATGTCCCATACGCTCATGCCATTCATACGAATCCACATCATTCCCTGATACTACCGATGCCGAGGCATCTAGCTCCCTCAAGTAATACAAATCCCATCGCCTACCAGCAGTTAGCTTAACCTCACCATTTTTCACAGCGTAGGCTATATTGCGCTTAAAAATAACCTCGCAGCCTCGTTCAGTGAGTTTGGCGATCGAAATGAGACTATTACGTAAATCAGGAACTAACAACGTATCTTGGAATTCAATTTTACGCGTACCATCATTGTTACATGCTAATATCTTAACAGTACCTTTACCTTGCACGGACGACAAAGATTCAGTGGCTAATTTTAAAACTTGACGCGATGGCAGCACTTCATCAAACCTTGTCCCGTCATTGCACATATAAGAAGTGTAGCCGCTGTGAAACAGCCATTCGTCTAGGTGTTTGATATCAACAGCACGGCACTCATCTGAAACTGTAACAGAGGTTAAAGCTTCAACACTCTTTTCACTAGCACATGACTAGTTAGACAGACTAGAGTAGACAATCTAGTTTCCGAAGTACTCTCCTTCTTCTTGCATTCCGAAGCCTTATGTCCAAATTTATGGCATTTAAAGCTTTTAAACTTAAATTTGTCCTTTTGTCCAGTCTTTTGTACCTTCTTGGGTTCTACGTATTTGTTTACATACATAGCACCTTCCATACTTTCGACTTTTGAGTTATTTCCTCTCGAATTATATTCTTCGACGATTTTCACTCTCAGTTGTTCCAGTGTTGGAAGCTCGTTCCTCGATTCGATTGCACATCTGAAGTTTTCGTAACTTGCTGGCAAACTATATAATAGCATTATAGCTAATAAATCGTCATGAATTTTGATATTCATTTCATCGAGTTTATCGACGGCCTCAAAAAATGAGTCAAGATGTTCGCTTACTTTTTCATTTTCGCTCATCTTCTTTAACATAAGCCTTTTCATCAAGGTCGCCTTTTTCGCGGGACCTCTTGACGCGAACAATCTTTCCAACTTACGCCACAGCTCACTTGCAGTAGTCACCCTTCTAACATGACGTACCACAATCGAATCCAATGCCAGTACGAGTTTAGACTTGGCTTTTCTATCCGCAGTCTCCCATATCAACACACTGGCCTCATCCGTTGGCTTTGGCTTCTCACCGGTCACATATTCCCAGTAGTCGTTTTTTATCAACAACGCCTCTACTTGAATCTTCCGACTATCGTAGTTGTCGCCTACTAGTACTACTACATTTTGTTGTTTTTATATTTTCGTAATATTTTACTTTATTTCTGTTTTCCATTCATCCTGGGTTCTGGGGCCATAACCCTTGTTGGGGAGGATTATTAGCAGAGAATTGTACACAGTGGTAACTTGGAAATACAGAATATATTAATAAAATAATACCTATATAAAAACACAAACACTTCAAGCAGACATAGGAATATAAGTGACATATTCTAAAATATATTCAAACTGAAAAGATGTTCTTAATTCATAAGACCATGAAGGTGATATATCTTCAACAATTTTATCTGTGGCATAAAGACAAGCTGACATGTGATTAAAAATTGTCATCATGTGACTTCCGTTGTCATTATCGCCAGACTTAATTTAAGTCTAGCTCAGAGACTACTATTATGATTTCATTTTATTATTACCAGTCATATACTTATCCGTCTAAGTCCGATATCAGTCTAATCCAAAAATATATATTTTATTTTATTTTATGATTTCAGTTTATAAACTGTGCTTTCAGTTCCGAAATACGTGGTAACACTATTTGCATTGAAAGTAGTGAGTACAATATCAAATAATCAAATACACTTTTTTTAAATTGTTTTTTTGTGACTTATCTAGGTAATATAATATAAATGAAATAAAATACGAAATTATTTTGTAATCATTCAATACTTCTGAATGCTCTAATTCTATATACCATGATTCGACATTGTTCTTCCTGCACTATGTTCTTTTACTGTGCTTGTATATAATTGAATTTATCCTTGTTTCTTAAACCAAATGTTAAAAACAATAAATCTCCAGCAACCATATCAAATTATATACGAGTACGTGTGTCAGATTGATCTTGGACTATTCGTGAGAGTCATGATCCAAACTTAGGGAGATCCATTTAATCCATACAAATGCCCGCCTCTGGTCGGCGGTGAAGTTTTAAATCGATTGAATAGTGGTATCTGTGTGTGAAGTGGTAGCAATTCGTCAACGTCCTAATATAATCCCCCCTCAATGAGTTCTAAGCCGGGCTAGAGGGATGTCGCGTCATCCATCACGTAGAGTAGTTGCTGCCCGCTAAACCCACAACGATTCGCCAAGTCATAGCATAGAAACTATTAAGTTGTTCTAAAAAACTTCAAGTGTAATAAATAGGGGCTCAGGTTACTTCGGTAATTTTTTAACCAACATTGATATGAGAGTGTCTTATTTACAGTATATCTTACGAAATAATAAGTGTGGTTCAATGTACCGATATGTGTAAAGATGCCCCAGCCTATGTTCGTTAATCGTCTTATAGGTATTCCAAATGAGATGACATGAAAATCTTTAAACCTTTTCATGTCATCAATGTGACCTGATAAAATAAAGATCGCAAGGCCAGTTCCTCATCATTATCATTGTTCTGAATAAAAATAATTATAATAATATATCTTCTTAAAATCTCTCAGTATTAAACAGGCCTTGGCAGTCGCCTTGTCATTCTATTTCGTCACGTCTCTTTTTTACGCGTACAAGATAGAGCTTAGAAATAATAATGTCAAAAACGAGGGTGTGTGGTCGTGTACAGGCGGTGTGCACATCTGGTACCAAATCAATTTATCGCAGATACGTGATGTTAGCTCGCCGAGCGGGAATCCGTGTCAATGAAATACTCCTACATTACTTATTACGATCTTCTCAATATCAACAGTTTTATTTATTGAATACGCTCATCGTCTATCACCTCATATTGGATGTCTACTTGTGTAAATTTATCAGTTTTATTACGCGAGTTGGGAAATGTTCTGAGTTACGATATTGCAGTGTTGACCGTTGTGTCGCGACCGTTGATCTCCTTCCAAAGTTTGTCGTGAATGTGAGATTTTTGTTACTTCATAAAGCTTTAGATTTGTTACTTATGAGAAGGAAGTTGTGCACTTATATAGTGCTATAAAAAACTCTATCGTGAAGAAGAAATCGTCGAGTAAAGACATTTTTCTTAGTCACTAAGAACTCTAAACAAAGTTGATTTATATTACCCTACGTGAACAGTGCTGTTTATAAATGTCATAGGAGTCCATTGATTTTCTTATATGAATAAAAGGACGAAACAGGCAAATACGGCGACGGGTCCTTTGATACGCCACCTCATTAATGCAACTTAATTGAGAATCCAGCCAATATCTAATAGTCACAGAAAGCAATATTTAACGATGGACGATACTTTCAAACGAACCCCCAATTTTAGTCTTGACATGCTTATGTTAAACCATGAGCCATGAAAAATTATTCGAATTAATTTCCTTGGAGTATTTGAATAAAATGATAAAAGTTTGATTACTCGGAGATTGGAGTAGCCGTTTCAAACTTGCCTTTCTGAGTTCATTAGGATGGATAACTGAAAACAAAAATATGACATGATTAGCTAGATGTCTAGCTAACCGCTTGTAATGAAGTTAATCAATTAATCTGCAAAATTATCGTTTCAAAATGCAACAATATTATCATTACGATTTATCTTATTTTTATCTTTGGATTTTCTAGTAGCTACTGTAATGAGAAGTTTTACTTTTTTACCGTTTTATTTAATATTATTACTAAAGGGATCGTTTCTGCAATCATAGTAATAATTGGAATACAAAAAGTCCATCGCAAATGGTTCTTTAAAAAGCTTAGCCATGAAACGACATTTTTATTACTAAGTTTCCTGTACTAAGTGCTTTCAAAGTCTAGTCATACCTTTTCCTGACCTTAACTCCGTCAGAATCTATAATATCCACGGCAATATTAGTTCAAAATTTATATGCAAGATAAACAAACGTGATCAGAAAGGCAAATAAACACATGAAGTTTACGTCAGAGATAAGACAGTAACAAACAAGCTGACGTGCTCGCACCGGATGCTCGACGCTCTGTCAGTTTCCGGATCCAGCAAGTGCGGAAATACACCGCTAGCATTAATGTCGTAAACACAAGAGAACTAAAGAAATAGCGTCACGCACGATGTGTATAACCTCCACTTAAATATTTCGGAGAGTTTTATCGGAGGCGGCGCGGCGCTTATATTATAATCAACTAGCTTTGTCCGCGACTCCACCCGCGTATAAAGCGGCCTGTGTCATACCTTAAGAATACCACACCAAATGTCATTGAAATTGGTGCAGCGGTTTAACCATGAAAGCGTTATAGACAGACAGAGTTACTCTCGAATTTATAGTATTGGTATGGATTTAAAATAAAAACGTCCACCATAGACAGGCATTAGAAAAAACTAAACATAATTGCATTCTAGAATTAAACTCACTTGTATTTATTCCACTATTTTAATTGGCTTCAATCCTGACCGGTTTTGTTCTATAGCAAAGGATACTGGTTATATTTAATAATGTGGTAATAAATAGTGGAATAAGTACAAGTGAGTTTAATTCTAAAATGTATTATAATAAGTTCCATCAAGTGCCGACAATCGAGAATATTAATTATATAAATACAATTTTGCTCGGGCGTTACTTTTTTAAGCGACTGTCTCTCTTTTTATTTATAAGGCTTTTCATTTACGTCATTATAGACCTTGAGGCTTCTATTCAATTTTTCTTTCCTAAGCTTTTCGAAATAGTCGTTCTATTGTCTGAATTTTCAAATCAATATTAAATTATCACATTTTCATTCACAAACATACGAATATTGCTGGAATATATATTTAAATTTTATATAAAAGTAAATGTGAACAGATATAATTAAATACTTATTACATGCTATGCTTGTATAGGTTCAGTTAGTAGAACCACGCTGATTTCAGCACGAATGGGCCGGTTCGACCGGGGCGGTACTAGGTACTCTTGCACAGAAAATCAACTTAAAAGTGCGAAGTGAGTGCGAGACCGGAGGCTCAATGATGCAGAAGCATCACTAGGCCGCCATAGTGTTGTTCACCTACCATGCTGCATTGTATGCATTCGCAATGAGTATGGAGACCACAACTCTTGAATTCTGCTTATGCTTTCCATCAGACAGAGTAGATTCATTTTGGAAGGGCCAGAAATAAAACAAAGAAAAGGTTACCCTAGTGTTCACTCTTCTCACCAATGGGGCGATCACTTTGTGATACTTGTAATACCTATAGGACCCATGAGTATAAGCATTAAATCGCTACTGGTCCATTGGCAAGAAGGATGAGCTTTACGGCGATACACCGTGTTCTTAATCTAAACTAAAATCATCAAGCACTTACTGGAGTTGTGTGGCGTCCTGTTCTCGACGTCCCAAGAGATCTCTTGGGTAGGTGGGTAGGTTCTTCTCTGCGTCGTCACACAATCATAAACTCCTAAAGTGCTGTACAACTTTCAAGGTATTCGAATTACAACAAACTCGTATCAGCTATCACGGATATTCGAATTACAACTCACTCGCTTCAGCTATCGCGGAACGCGCCTACAAAACTCGCGAGTCCACGACTTGGACAATACAATTAGCTTACTATCAATTAATTTTAACAATAACAATAAATCGTTGGCCGTTTTCAACACGCGTCATTCAAGTACTTTTTTTTCTTCAAACGTCAAAAAAGAAAAAACTGACAATCAAAATGTTGCCATTATAATGACGTTCGAAATCCAACACCTAGTGTTAGAGAGGTGCTAGGAGGGACCCGGTTTCTTAATAAAAGTTGTTCCCGGATCCCTTCTATTTTGGGGTCGATGTGGTACACCGTGTGGTTTTAGTGATTTTAATTTTGTCATACCAGCCCACCATCCAGTAGGTGGGATTACGACCCAAGAGGGTTTGCACACTCACAAAATAAGTTGAAATCCTTTTATTTAGAAATAAAAGAAGCCTCCCACGATCAGTCTAGACTAAGATTAACTCAAAGTCGTCTTCATCTCAAACTAATTAAATAATTTCAATAGATATTCAGATATTTAGAGCAACAATTTATTATAACAAGTAAAAGGGATAAAGGTATGTCACCTTATGTAGGTAATATAAATTTCATTTTAAATATCCAGAAACATGAGCAACATGAGTTTTAGGACATTGCCTATGTAGAAAATAACTGTGAATAGATTAGATTTAATTTGTTTTCATATTACTTAAACAGTAGACATTGAATTACTTGCACCTCGTTCCTTATTTATATTATTAGATCCTTGTCTGCCTCGTTGGTCTAGCGGTTAGCGTATACGACTGCCGATTAAATGGTCTCAGGTTCGAATTCCGGGTGAGGCCAAAAGTGTTATTGAGTTTTTCTTGCTAGAAATGTTTAACGCCATAGCCTCGAGGAGCAAGTTATGAAAAACAACGAAACTTCCGTCAAAATCGTTTCAATCATTGAAGGGATAAGCCGGAACAAACATACAGACAGACATTTTTTTTAAATGCGTTTTTTTGTGTAAGTACTGTGTTTCACTGTTTACAGCATTCAGTGTTTCAATAAATGCATACAGCATTCTACTCTATTTGATTATAGTCGGGATTCTACTCTAATTGATATATAATTATAAGTTAAAATCTAATAATTGTATCACCGATTACAGCCAGCGGTAATCGGGATATCTCCGGATAACCGGATAACTCGGTATCAAGCAGCGTCTGTTCTCAACTGTACAATCTCGCATCCTTACATTCTTCGGACATGTTTCTCGGCGTGGCGATCAATCCATAGAGCGTCTTGTCGTTCAAGGAAGAGTGGAAGGCACTAGACCCCGCGCAAGGTCACCTACGCGTTGGACTGACCAAATCAAGTCTGCCGTGGGAAGTTCGGTGAACCAGTGTAGCAGGATGACCTCGAACAGGCAGCAGTGGCGAGGTGTCGTGAAACGCATCACATCTCCTAAAACTACTACTGAATAACGATCACGACCGCTCTGTCAAGAGCGTACCGGAAAACCCAAATAATCGATTTTAAAGTCAAATCCAACTATACATCTATAAAATAAATAAAATTGAAGTGCCTGTTTGTTAATACAAATTAACAGCTTTTCACTAAATGCAGATGAAAGGATATAAGGTACTTACATAAAAAATGGCAGTCTTAAGGACTGCCGATAGAAGTGAAAACTTAAAACTTTTAGTATTAAAATTTGAAATGTTTGAATTAAAATTATCAACATCGATTGATGTGCAAAAGATGTGAAAACCAGATTTCGTTTCACATAATTTTGACACTCCGAGCAACAATTATATGCATGTTTATATGGTTTTTATTATTCAAATATGTACAAGTCATGACAAAATATATATACAATTCAATTGAAATAACAATGAATATACAATCATATTATTTATGGATGGTATTTGTACTTACTTAAATTTCAATGTTCTTAATTTCTAATATTATTTTAATTGTACTTTCAATTATTTCATTTTGCTCTAAAAAAGATACAATCATCGATCGTCGTTTTATATTTTGTAGTACTGAGTTTTCGATCATTGGACATAATATTTAAATTAAGTGTTTCATTTAGAAATTCAACTAGTGCTACATTTTTATCATCTGCAAAGTTAATCCCACCAAAATAATTTTCATGTAAAATGTTGCCAAGACGACTGCATATGGCTTACCCTGTGAAAAAGATATTAGATCTCATGTAGAGCCAAGCTTCTGAATCTACACGCCCTAACTCTACCAACCCTAACTTCACAAACTCTACATCTCAGTAAAAATCTTTAGTGTTTTAATTATGAGAATAAGAACTGAGGTTAGGCCACCTCCAATTTGTTTCTTTCATTTAATTCTCACTTCTAGTTTATAACGTATATTGATGTGATATGCTGCTGAAGCTGTAATATATATAAATTTATTTAAGGTTATACAGAAAGTGCGTACACATATTTTTTTCTATGATAGCTTTTTCATAGAGCAGAAAATCCCGCAGCAATAAGTCTGGATTATACACTACTTATGGTAGAAAAGTTACAAAGGGGATTAGGAATTTTATCTCTTACGGCAGTATTTCCTCGGCTGTTAATGTAAAAAATAGTTTTATGGACACTTCCGTGTAGTACGTAATGGGTGATTGCTATCACGATAGACATATACGTTATAGAGTAGGAAAATGTAATCTACAGAGATTTGGATGACAGTAAAAATAATATATGATGATTTAGTACACTAATTGGGGGTTATTGGTAGGCACATTACAAACTATGTCATCTCAGAAATAAGTTACGTAAAGTTATAATACCGCATTAATTCAGATATTAAATTTATGCATATTTATTGTGTACGTATTATTTATGTACACTTAACATCTTTATCTATAAAATATACCTAAATTATTTTTTGGACCTACCACATAATATTTCTACATCACCTAAAGGATGACTGGTAGAGAATGCCCCATGGCGTTAAGTCCGCCATAGCACAATATGTACATTAAGTTTAAATTGATATTAAGTTTACAATGACTGCCTCGTTGGCGAAGTAATAGCGCACGTGAGTACTTGACAGCTGTGCATGAGGTCTCGGGTTAGACTCCAAATTAGAACCAAATGTTTGTATGATCTGCAAATATTTGTTTCGGAGTTTGGGTATTTTCTATTTATAATATTTATGTATTTACAAAAAAGTAAGTATATTATATATATTTATATCAGTTGTTTAGTATTCATAATACAAGTTCTGCTTAGTTTGGGACTAGATGGCGTTGTGAGTTAAATGTCCGAAAATATTTATTAAATCTATATCCATACCAATATTATAAACGCGAAAGTTTGTAAGTATGGATGGATGGATGGATGTTTGTTACACTTTCACGCAAAAACTACTGAACGGATTTAGATGAAACTTTACAGTAATATAGCTTATACATCAGAATAACACATAGGCTACTATTTGCCGCGATAACCGACATATACGCGGGCGGAGCCGCGGGCAACCACTAGTAGATAAATATGTTTACTTCATCCATCAGCTCTATCAATAATATTAAAACAATACGAGTATTTCTATTCTACTTGAGGGATATCTACGTCTATCAAACAAAGTAGAAAAGTAGTAAGCACTAGTAGGTGCAATAACATTGTTGTTTCAACGACAAAGCAGGGATACCGCAAATCGTTTAATGTCTTTTTATGGGCTATTGAAAACCTCGGTTCAGTTTTATGTGTCTCTTGTCAGTTTGTTTTTAGTACTTTTCGACTAATCAGTTGTCAAACTCATTGCTCATACCATTAACTTATCATCTCTTTGATAATAAATCTACATAATCCAAATTGGCGGTGACAACAGATAAACAAGGTGTTGGTATGGAAGGGATTTTTGATTAATGGGTGACTCACACTAAATAATAATGGTTTTAAGCTTACTGTTGACAAAACTAAACGATCTTCTAAAGAATATAAATATGTTTTTTTTTTTACGTATGAATATTAGTTTGTAGTAAATTTCAGACATTTGAAAATTTTGAATATCTAACATACAACCCGACTTGTTTGTGACTCGATGTCACAAACTAAGCAGAACTTGTATTATGGGTAACTGATATAAATCCATATTTATTATACATAGAAAATACCCAAACTCCGAAACAAATATTTGCAGATCATACAAACATTTGGTCTGACTAGGGAATCGAACCCAAAACAGTCATTAGACAAACAAATCTCGATTTTTTTAAACCGTTTAGCGGTTATGCATATATTCATATTATTCATAGACGGTGACCAAACGAATTATCGAAGCCGAAGTCGTCAGAAAATATTGGCAGCCAGAAATTTTGTTTCCGTCAAATATGTGGTTAGTAACACAATTTGTGATTGATTTCCGACGTCGCGTGCGTTCTCTCCGCAGTCAGGTGTTAAGGAAATATGTTACACATTTACAAAATAAATGTTTCTTTTATCAAATGGCGAAAATTTGCAAGCTATTTGACTAATACTTTTTCTGGGATAAAGAAGACTAACTATTGCCCGTGGCTCTGTCTGTGAATCAATTTTCGGATTAATTTATAGCCTGATAACTTCGTCGTTTATGAACCGATTTTGATGATTATTTTTTTAATGGAAAGGAGATATCCCAACGGTGGTACCATAATCACGACATTAAGATCTGATAATGGCATCCAAGAGAAATCGAGTCGAACCTTGAAGTCGGTTTTGTTTAAAATTTTATTAATGAAAAAAAGTTCAGAATTAATTTAATAGATCTAGAGTTTACCCTCTACAACCTCACAAACTTTGCCTATTTTTAACCCACGACGCAAAAAGAGGGGTGTTATAAGTTTGACGTCTATGTCTGTCTGTCTGTGTCTGTCTGTCTGTCTGTGTGTGTCTGTCTGTGACTTCGTAGCTCTTGGAATGGATGGACCGATTTTTTGCGGTGGTTCTTAGCTATGTTTGGTTATATGTATATCGGTCTAGCAGTGTAAGAGTATCATCTCTTTTCTATAATGATGTAAGGCATTTTTGGCTTATGATTACTCGATTAAGTGCCTCATGCGAGCCAGTATAATGATTAAATGACATTTAATTGATAACTTCGAACTGATGCTGCGTAGGGGGTTTTTTATTTTTTTTATTTATGATTATTAATACAAAGCTTTTCTTGTACAGAATTTGTCTTTAGTGTTTTATATAATTAAGGACTATAAAAAATTGTACCCAGCAATAAATAATAATAACTATTTTTATAGATAGATAGATACTAGCTGACCCGGCGAACTTCGTACCGTCATATTTATATATCTGTCTCAGCTTTCCACAGGCAGTGTACAGTTGCGGACAAAAAGAAAATGACTTTTCCCGTTATCTTTAATTTTTTTTTATACACAAACCTTGTCCAAACAATAACGAACACATAAAAAAAAGAATTATTTAATTTGGTGTAGCCGATCGGAAGTTATGCGCGTACATAAATTATGGCGATTAATTTTATTTATATAGAATGCTAACAACCCAATGTTAGAATGGGAAATTTGGCACGTAATATGTTATATATTTCAACATCGTGCGTTTGAAAGCGATAACGTGATGTGAAAACTAGCAGGAAAGGCTGTGAAAAATTACATTTCAGTTGCTAAGCGATGATATTGTTGCTTGGTTTTCGATACTGTTACTACCAGTTACTACACGTAAAGTAATAACTTTATACCTCTGTCTGCATTTTGTACAACGGTTTTTGGTAGATATTACATTAAAATAACAGGTATAAATATTCTAAACCTTGATGGTAATACCTGTAACAGCAGTTAGCAACTTAATTCTAAATATTAATATATTAATGAAAATAAACAAGAAAAAGTTTAAAAATCTATAATTCGATAAAACTACGCTAAAAACTTTTAGTAAAATGTTTATGAACATTATTGCGAAGCTATTGACATCTATCACACTAATATATAAAGGTGAAAGTTTGTGTGTATGTTTGTTACTTCTTCACGCAAAAACTACTGAACGGATTTGGATGAAACTTTACAGTAATATAACTTATACATCAGAATAACACATATACACGGGCGCAGCCGCGGGCAGCAGCTAGTTATACATATAAATCAGTTCAGTAGTTTGGACGCTAAGGGAGAACATACATATACTATCAAAGCTATTTCTTCCTTCCTTTTGGCTAAAATATAGTCAGATAAAAAGGACACAATTTATAATAACTAAGTAATTAAACCATAAAAATTATATAACCAAAAAAATCAGTAAATATAGACAAAGTGACATGAATGAATCAAGCGCATTGATCGTACAAACATTTGCTCCGACCGTGGTTTAACGGAATAAACTTTACTATCAGATGCTTAGACACGATTCTTCCATGGAGAGACATATACATTCACCCAAATTTACTAATACATAGAAATGTATAATATGCCTAATGAATTCATTTTATTAATAAAATATAATAATAATAATAAATAATAATAAATATTTCGGACTGGTAGTAACAGTATCGAAAACCAACCAACAATATCATCGCTTAGCAACTGAAATGTAATCTTCTATATATAAAAGAGTAAAGTGACTGACTGACTGACTGACAGACTGACTGACTGACATACCCAGAGATCAACACACAGCCCAAACCGCCGAATCCTGAAATTTTGCATGTAGGTTCTTTACATAACGGAAGTGAGCACTAAGAAAGGATTTTTTGAAATTCCACCCCTAAGGGGGTAAATCAGGGATGAAAGTCTGCGTGAGCGAAGCCGCGTGTAAAAGCTAGTTTCTTATGTAATCAACGAACAGAACAGCAAATAAGTTTTATTTTTATGTGTATTAACCTATTAACCTTTTATCTATATTAATATTGTAGAGAGGTAGTTTGTGAGCTTGTGAGGTTGTAACGGGTAGTCTCTGGATCTACTGAACCGATTTTGAAAATTCTTTTACCAATAGAAAGCCACATTATTTATAGGTATGAGCTCACTGACTAATAAACTGTTAACCTTTATATTATGAGATTTGACAAAAAGATGACATTGAATAATATTAAGAGGACGAGCAATATTTGTTCATAAAAGCATTCAAATATACTTACACCACATGTGTAATACTTGCCACACCGCATCTTAAAACAAAATAATAATTTAGCTATGACGCATTCTAAACTAAGTTTAATGAAATACTTTATAATAAATTTTAGTAATAATAGTTTTTGCTTACCACAGCTTACAAATACTAAATTAAATTAAAAAGCTTTTTAAAAACAAGCTTTTACTGGAATGCCTCGAGACGAATCAAACGAGTCCAAACACGATGATGTTGCGAAGTTTCTTTACAGAGTTCCTATGGCCACCTTCCAGCTCCCGCATCAGATTAGCTCCATGTATTGTCACCCTGTATACATATGCTTGCAAAATTTCAGCAAAATCGGCTGAAGATATCTGCTTCAAAATTGAGTTGCAAGATTCCACCCGAACATAAAAAAACCATACATACATAGCAAGTTATTAAAAAGCTTCTAAAAAGAAAATATTTACCATAAGCTTTTCTCTTTTATGACCAGCCTGACACAGTAACTATCTTTTGTTTTTTAGGGTGAAGGGAAATTGGAGCAAGAGAAAAGAATAGCACAAATTAAGTGAAAAGATATATTGCTGACACAATATCAGTATCATGAGGTCAATACAGCATCAGATCAGGTAAGGTATTTAGTACTAAGAAATAATAAAAATTTGTTTCAAGAACCTTTGTAAGTTTAATTTACCGAACAAAATAATAATGTTAATTTGCAAAAGATAATATATTTCTTAATAAGCAAAGTCTTAATCGTTTGATTGATCAACCTTGAAAACCTATTCCTAATCCAGTTAAATATTTCACGCTCAACATTATACGAAGGAGTTATCAGTAATGCTTCATAAAATCCACTATCATAACTTGTTAATTAAAACGTGTTATTGCAAACGTCTCAAACACGTTCATCCCTCAGTCGAACAATGAGGCAAAGTGGATTGGTCGGTTTAAAATTAATGAGAATCATTTTGAGGGCGAAATTTTCATCAAGCAAAGTGGTTACCTGCTTAATGTAGTGTAAGGAAATGTTACTTGGGAACATCTACGGAGTTAAGTGAGATAGAGATTTCTGATAGACTGCGGTATGCAATCATCATTGTACGTTGAATGCTTTCTGTAATAGGTGCTTTGATATTAATTTTGTTCATAAATGCCTTATAAACTACACTCTATGAAGTACACAGTAATATCTAGTATCTAATCATGAAAGGAGTGTGCATAATTAAATCATATTAAAAATACAAAAGTTACCACAATCATTATGATTAGACAACTGTAGATACCTAATATCTTAATCAATAACTTGCAAAAATTTATATGTTTACTTTACGTATTACATGTATTTTTGGAACGAAGTTCCTTATGGGGCGTTGCGGAGGCGTACTCTAGCCAGCAAAAAGCGTCCGTAACGTAAGATTGATGCCACGGTGTCACATTGGTAGCGTATGCGAAAGCTGTGCTTGAGGTCTCGGGTTCGAATCCCGGGTCGGATCAAATATTTTTTTATGATCTGCAAATATTTGTTTTTTCGGAGTTTGGATGTTTTCTATGTATATTATGTATATAAAAAGATGTCCGAAATATTTATTTATTTCGTGAACGAAAAATTTAGTATAGCGTAGTAATCTGTAAGTTTTATGTAACAAGTATGGAGTAGCTCTAGACAGAACTTGTTTCAGTAGAGATTACTAGGTGGCAGCACAAGTGACCAATTTAGTTTTATTTTTATCGATAAAAATGTATGAATAGTTATTTTCTTTATACCTCGCATAGAACTTTTATATATTTTTATAAATCATTTTAAATAAAATAAAGGCGTTATGACAATTTTGTGGTTTTTAAAGAGCGTGAACGAACAATTTAGTATATCTGTATTTTTGATAAGGAACTTCGTTCCTATCTGGTGTCCTACGACACCACACGACTTTTTTATATAATATCGAAACGATAACTGAAAAAAATGCTTGAATTAATAGAAAAAAAGTTTAATATTTACTTGTATGTAACTGTTAACCTGCGAATGAAACCATTTCTTTCGAATCCCGGTAGAACTACTGTTAATTAAGTTGAGCGCTCTCACCGGGAGCTTCGAAACACTTTTAAGTGATTTCGTGATAAACTTCGCAACAGACTGAAACAATACTTAGCCACTTACAATGGAAATAATATTCTTGTTACTTTACATTTTATTAAAAACTTATATCTGATAACAATAGTTCGCAAACTGCAAAACTTTATGCAAAGTCAGTTTTTTTACTCCCTAAAGATTTTCTGAATAGTATTTCTTGGAAATTCTGAACCGAATGAGATAATATACTTGTTTATTATCATTGAAAGTTCGTTGCTTTAGACCGATATTATGCTTACTAAAATAGCAGTGAGTAAGGTCCCAGACAGTTGTTTAATAACTAACCGTAGTACGTTTAAAGCATTCTTTACCCGGGTAATGAGATACTAACTGAGAAGTGGTAATACTAGTAGTAATAGAATCCTTAATCATGTCGTAAAGTACAGCTTTATATTTTTATTTTGCCTTGAATGTTAGAGTTAGTAATAAAAAAGAAAAAGTAAAATCATAATGTGGCCTTTCATGGTTTGGAGTATAGTAGAATTGACCATAGACATTCTGTGCAGATATAGATTTGTAACTACTTTAGTACTGAACTTCTTTTGTTTGAGATATCTTCCACTGTTTGGATAGGCTGACATTTCAATTGCAAAACATATAGAAATAAAGTAAAAAATATATTTATAGGTACCTACTGATATGTAAGTACTTTCAGTTCTGCGAAATATTTTTTTATACAAGTGGTACTGCATCAATAATAGCATATTTGCTTGACGAATACTATAAACTATACCAATGGAATAATTTTTGCCATATTGATATTGACTTTAACTGAAAATATAATACTCTAGTAGCTACTGTAATAACCAAGTTACTACTGTATCTAGACACGCGGCAGCGTGTCAAGCCAAGTTCAAGCAAAGGAACTGGCTAGCCAGCGCCGAGTGTAATATTACACTAACCACTTGGTGCCACTTTTGACCCTTCTATCTCTTTTACGTAAACACATAAAACTACGTGTGTTTAATTATATCCATAAGGACATCTAGAAGCCCAAATTTCATGAAGCTAGCTCAAACGGTTATAAAGATATGAAGGTCAAAAAGTAAATTCAAATCTAACCTTCTTTAAGATGTCACATTTTTAAATAACAGCAATTGTTATAGGCATCCAATAAAGCAAAGAAACAGAGATTAATACTTGTTCATAATGTTATTTTGTTCCTATAAATACATATTTGGATTTTGCATAGAACTTGGCACTCATTTAGATCTCCATTCTTTTTGCGGCAAAGCCCACAGCCAAGCATAATTTATTATTGTAATGAACTTGGCTCTCCTTTTTTACATTTGTGTTTTTGGTGGGATAAGGTTGTTTACATAATCGTTTAATTTCTGCGATATCGAATACTAATAGTAAACGAAGTGGTCATATAAAAGATTAACAGCACTTATTAACAAAATATTTATTTTTACTTATCTACCTTATAAAATTACCTAATCGTATCATACAATATTATGTAAAGCTTAAAAGTATTAAATAACAATAGTTATAAACTGCACACGCACGGTAACGTTATCTATACAAATATATAAAATTGGAGTGTCTGTTTGTAATATTAAAATAGCCGCTTTTTAGGGTTCCGTGCCAAAGGCAAAAAACAGAACCCTTATAGATTCATCATGTCTGTCTGTCTGTCTGTCTGTCTGTCCGTCAGAATGTCACAGCCACTTTTTTCCGAAACTATAAGTACTATACTGTTGAAACTTATTAAGTAGATGTATTCTGTGAACTGCATTAGGATTTTCACACAAAAATAGGAAAAAACAATTAATTTTGGGGGTCGCCATACTTAGAACTGAAATACCAAAAAAATTTTTTTCATCAAACCCATACGTGTGGGGTATCTATGGATAGGTCTTTAAAAATGATATTGAAGTTTTTAATTTCATTTTTTTCTAAACTGAATAGTTAGCGCGAGAGACACTTCCAAAGACTTCTGGCTTCTTCTTCTTCTGACTGCCTCGTTGGTCTCGCGGTTAGCGTATGCGACTGCTGATCATGAGGTCTCGGGTTCGATTCCCGGGTCGGACCAAATGTTTGTATGATCTGCAAATATTTGTTTCGGAGTTTGGGTGTTTTCTATGTATAATATGTATGTATTTACAAAAAAAAAAGTATATATGTATTGATTTCAGTTGTCTAGTACCCATAACACAAGCTCTGCTTAGCTTGGGACTAGATGGCGTTGTGTGTTAGATGTCCGAAATATTTATTTATATTTATAAAGAGGTAAAATGTGTGTTCTCCCTCCCTGCAACTTCTAAAATAAGAGAATGATAATACAAAAAAAAATGATGTACATTACGTTTGAACGAAATCTTATGTAGTTTTTTTTAATACGTCATAAATCGTAAACTGCAATTTACCTTTCATTCAATCAACACAAATATAAAATAAAATAAAAATTATATTATGTTACTTGCTGCTGCGGAACCCTTCATGGGCGAGTCCGACTCGCACTTGGCCGCTTTTTTAATAAATGCATATGTATGTATACACGGTACATATACCAAAATAGGTGTAACGGACAGCCCTCTGTGCAGAACATGCATGGAGGAAGATGAAACAGCCGCCCATGTCATCTTGGCATGTCCGGGGTGGCAGCATACCGGGCGAAACACCTCGGATCGCCGAGGTCACTTCAGGAAGTCATCGACAACGCCAGGGATCTGCTAGGCTTCCTGGAGGAACTGGGCTGGCACCACTAGTGCCGACCCACTACGCAAAATAGGCGCATCAAAGTCGTCGAGTTGCAGAAACCCAGCCCGCGAGTTCAAGTTCAAGTAAAGTACTCGATAAAACGAATCAAACGAGTACAAACTCGATGGGTTACGTCGTTTCATTACAGAGTTTCCATGACCACCTTCCAGCTCCATCATCAGACCCCGGGTAGTATCAAAACATAAAGTACTCGTCAAGACGTCAAGACGAATCAAACGATTCCTCACTCAATGGGTTTCGTCGTTTTATTACAGAGTTCCTGTAACCACCTTCCGGCTCCATCATCAGACCTCGGGTAGTATCAAAACATAAAATACTCGCCAAGACGCATAACGCGTCGTTTCATTTTTTTTTTTAAAAGACAACTCCCGCATAGGAATAAACTTTGTCGCGGGGGACTTTATAGACATGCATGAAACGGACACTATTAACACCTAAACTCAGAATAAAAATTTATGAATCACACAAAGCGTTGTCCCGTGTAGGATTTGAACCCACAACACTTGGCGAATTGGCAAGCGGCGTGGCGACCGCCTAAACCACTAGGCCAACCGTTTCATTACAGAGTTTCCATGACCACCTTCCGGCTCCATCAGCAGACCCTGGATACTATTAAAACATAAGGTATTCGTCAAGACGAATCAAACGATTCCAAGCTCGATGGTGTTGCGTCGTTCCATTATAGAGTTTCCATGGCCCCCTTCCGGCTCTATCATCAGACTCTGGATTCTATCAAAACAAGAAATACTCGTTGTCAAAACGAATCAAACGATTCCACACTCAATGGATTTCGTCGTTTCATTACAGAGTTCCAATGACTACCTTCCGGCTCCATCATTAGACTCTGGATTCTATCAAAACATAAAGTACTCGTCAAAACGAATCAAACGAGTACAAACTCGATGGGTTACGTCGTTTCATTACAGAGTTTCCATGACCACCTTCCGGCTCCATCATCAGACCTTGGATACTATCACAACGTAAAATATTCGTCAAGACGAATCAAACGATTCCACACTCAATGGGTTTCGTAGTTTCATTACAAAGTTCCTATGGCCACCTTCAAGCTCCAGCATCAGATCAGCTCGATGTCACCATAATATTGCATTGTCACGCTGTTTACTTAGGTCTGCAAAATTTCAGCTCAATCGGTTGAAGATACCTGCTTCAAATTCAACTTGCAAGATTTGAGAACAGACAAACATCGGGACAGGTGAAGCTAAATAAAAGCTTGTAATAAAAAGCGATAATTTTAATATTACAAACAGACACTCTAATTTTATTTATCTGTATAGATGTATAGAAGATAAACATTAAACTACACACATCAAAAGTGTCTAGGGATCAACATATGTGTCTAGGGATCAACATATATTTTTGCAATAACTTTTCTCCTGATTGATATTAATTAAAATTTTCTTTAAGGATTCATCAAATAAAGTGTTTTCGTTTGTCACAGTAACGATAAACCAAGTCACCTTTGCATTAATAAAGAAATTTGCCATTTTCCTAATAAAGGGATTTTTGACATTTGAACCACTAACATTAAAGTTCGAAAAAAAGACTGAAATAACAGTTTTCTTTAAAATTTTATTAGGTAACTTAAACAATTAATAATCCGTGTTTCTACCGCGAACACTAACAACACAAGAACATCGGTTTGGCATACTCAAAATGAGTTCATCCAAATCACGCTGTGGAATGGCCGCCCATGTTCGTTGCAACAACAAAAAAAGGTCTTCTTGCGACTGGATACCCTCCATATTCGGCAGAGCTCTTCTCTGTAGCATATCCCATGCATGCTCAATCGGGTTCAAGTCTGGCGACTGAGCAGGCCAGGGCCAAAGCCACATCTCAATCTCAAGAAATCCGCATAAAAATGCTCGATTCCTAGACACTTTTGATGTGTGTATAAGTAAAGAACTTTTAGTTTATGTTGACGTCAATAAAAGATTATATAGTTTGTCATTTTATTGATAGCACTTTACAACTAACGCTTAAAATTATCATTTTTAGACTATATTATAAAATTCGACTTCATCATCATTATTCTTAAATAGTGACTTCTGGAATCTAAATCTCATTTAAAACTAACACAATACAAGAGATGATACAACCAAAACCTACATAAGAAACTTAGAAGATATTTTTAGAGTTAATTTAGTAAAGTATTCTATTTCATCAACCGGGCCTCCTCTTCCACCGGCATTCAACGAAATACCAAACATATACATACTATAAATACTTCGATACATCAATTAATAGCCAACATTATAATTTTCATCATAATCTATTGAAAGACCTTGTTGCATTTCATACTCCTCTGCTGTACATAAGCTCTCCTTGGAAAGGAGAATTTCGCTTACTATACTACGTTAGCCAGACGGATTGTTTTAGTCCATTGAAAATCTACATTTGTTGAGTCAGCCTGTGACCACTGCCAGTGCAATCTGGTCGAAACGTCAGGCAAAACAGAGGTATGTAATACCTTGAAATAAGTGATCGCGTTAATTGCCATAAAAATAATAATTATTACAAGCTACATTTGGGTTGCATTTCTCAGAGGACGCAATTTTATTTTTTAGATATGAAGAAGGTGTTAGTGTAAAGTTAAATTCAAGTTTGTGGGGTTGCAACCCTTGTCCCCAGGCCGCCATCTTAGAAAAAGGGGTGCAAATTATTTTTATGGTTTACCTGCAAAACTATAGGTCTAAAGCCGAGTCTACCAAACAAAAGTTGCCAACTTTTGTGTTGTCAACACGTGTTAGTGACAAAAGTTTCTTTAATTTCCTTGTGTTGACAACAAAAATTATCAACAAATGTTGGGACCCGTGTTTCTGTTTCTGGCGGTAAACATCAAAAGAATACCCTTGTTGCAAATATTTATTGGCTCTGTGGAAACGCTGGAATGTTTTTCAAGTTAATAATAATAAATAAATAAATATTTTGGACATCTAACACACAACGCCATCTAGTCCCAAGCTAAGCAGAGCTTGTGTTATGGGTACTAGACAACTGATACAAATACATATATACTTTTTTTTGTAAATACATACATATTATACATAGAAAACACCCAAACTCCGAATCAAATATTTGCAATTCATACAAACACTTGGTTCGACCCGGGAATCGAACCCGTGACCTCAAGCACAGCAGTCACACACGCTACCACTACGCCACCGAGGCAGTACGAAGTACGAGGCAGTTGTTGGCAATTCGGTGTAGACACAATGGAAACAAAAGTTGGCGATTTTCTGAAGAGTTGCAAACAGTTGGAAACACGGAAATTGCCAACAATTTCGGTGGATACGCGCCTTAACAAAAAAAAATTGTTGCAAAGGTTCCAACCCCACAAACTTAAATTTAATTTTAAATGTAACATTTCAATTGGCTGTAGGGTTTGTTTTACCTTTCTTGCTTCCTTAGTGGGCTCTTACAATACCCTTGGAATAAATAGGTTTAGTGATACTTAGAATCTAAATCATCAAAACTTTAGATGACATCACACGGACTTCTATTACTATAAACGTGAATGCAAGTTTGTTTGTTACGCTTTCACGTGAAAACTACTTAACCGATCATCATGAAACTTTGTACACATATTCTTGGAAGCATCAAAAGTATCATAGGATACTTTTTATTAAATGCGAGCTAAGCCGCGAGCGAAAGCTAGTTATTAAATAAAACAAAGTCTGTACAAGAGCTTCTGCATAAAATAATCTCCTATTTAGTGACCGATATTTCGAGCAAGTATTCGTGAAGTTCGGTTACTGAAATCGGGTTAATGTTTAGATTTAGTGCTAATAGAGTGGTTATAAATTTGCTACAATGTTCTGGCGCTATCAGTTGGCACATTTGGCAAGTGCATCTAGCCTCGGGCGCGCGGCGCTTGCCAGCCTCATATTTGTTCCACATGCTATCGTTCGTATCCTGTGGTTTAACAATTGTTTTTATATCCCAATTCTTTGTTATCCTCTGCAGTCTGAATTGTAAAACAACGAAAGTATAATCGGTTATAACGCAACCGTTGTGACATTTATAATCTGTAGTTCTGATTCTTGAATTCTGATTGACTCCAGATTACAATTCTTAAAAATATATGTACGAAAGGAATGTAATGACTTAATATACTAGAAATGTTTTTTTAAATTTGTTCATTTGAGTTAACAATAGTTTTATTTAGGTAAGGACAAAGAAAGAAAGGAAATGTAAGTTTGAAGCACATGAACGTATACGAAATGAAAACATGAACTAGGTATGTCGAATCAAACACATGTTTTTTATTAGCGCTCCATTTTGTACAACTAATGCTTATTTATAATTTAGTACTACCAGGGATAAAAACGTTACATATTTAACGAATTGTCCTACCACGACATAAAATTTTGGTCAGTTTCAATTGTTAAGAGACGTCATTTTCTAGTTGCATAATTAAGCCATATAATGAAGATATACAATTAACTACATTGACGATTTCCTGAGCGCTTTTAATGTATCCGATATACCATCAGCAAGTATGTCTGCTATTTCGATGGTAGCGTTCATGCCCATTGTTCCAATCCGTAATATCTTTCCCGCAGTCGGTCCGACTCCGCCGTATATTAAGATGTTGTGTCTGTAAATATGCAAAACATGTAAATGAAGGGTTATATGACTTCTTTTAAAGAGTTTACTTCTCTATGCAATACTAGTGTTATTTACTTTCCTCCTTTGAGGGTACTCACTCGTAAGATAAAAGTTTATTAAGAATCTATGATAACCATATCAGATCATATTATCAACAGTCCACTGCTGAACATATGCCTCTGCTTAGAAATGAGGTTTATAGGATCTTCTTAGCGTTTCTTATAGGATGATAACAATTTTAATCTCTATCCTCCTCGCTAAAGAATCAGTTTAGAATGATTGAAAATCCCTTGCGAGATTCTTTTTGTATCATTATTTCATATCTTTTTTATGTAATATGTAGTAAGGTGTTATCTCTAAAATATATAAACATCGGTATATTTTATAAGCTTTTTATTAACTTGCAGTGTATGTATGTTGCTTGTATGTTCGGGTGGAATCTTGCAACTCAATTTTGAAGCAGATATCTTCAACCAATTTTGTTGAAATTTTGCAAGCATATCAATACAGCGTGACAATACAATTTTATAATGACATGGAGCTGATCTGATGCTGGAGCTGGAATGCGGCCATAGAAAGAATACATAAGAAACGTCGAAACATCATCGAGCTTGGACTCGTATGATTTGTCTCGAGGCATTCCAGTAAAAGCTTGTTTTAAAAAGCTTTTTAATTTAATTGATTTATTATCAAGTAACTATGAATGTTACTAAAACAAGGTCGTTAAATTGTAAGAAACAAATCGATTGACAATCTACTGTTTTATTATAATACTAGCTGACCCGGCGAACTTCGTACCGACACATTTACATATCTGTCTAAGCTTCCCACAGGCAGTGTACAGTTGCGGACAAAAAAAATGACTTTTCCCGTTATCTTTAATTTTTTTTCTCTCTTGCAAAAAAATCATGAATGAAATCGGACCATGTGTTATTGAATTACAACTATGTACATATTTTGACTTTCATCCCCTCCCCCCAGGAAACCGTGCTGAATATCGGGATAAAAAGTATCCTATGTCCTACCTCGTAGTATGAACTCAAATCATGCCAAGTTTCATTTGAATCCATTCAGTAGTTTCGGCGTGATGCGCGGCCAAGATACAGACAGACAGATAGACGGACAGACAGACAAAAATGAAAAAAATTACAGTTTTGGCTTCAGTGTCGATTATAGAGAGCCCTCCAAAAAAAAATTTCAAAATATGTTTATTGTACAGAATTGGACCTGTTACATTTTTATTATAAGTATAGATAGATAGATAGACTAGCTGACCCGGCAAACTTCGTACCGCCATATCTGTCTCCACGACTTTGACAATATACCGGCGACATATATAATAATATATGTATAGATTTGACACGTCAATTAAATACATACTTAGCTCTCATGTAGTCCACAAACTCTGTGTAATCATATCCCTTTGGCAGTAAAAGAGTTGTGACAGTGGGTAGACGATCCTCAGGTATCGGGACGAAGAAAGTAACAGGCAGTTCTTGGAGCCTTTTGTGTAAGTGTGCTTGAGCAGCGGCATGACGAGCCCAAGACTTTTCCATAGTTTGCGACACCAACTCCTTTAGACAAGCCCTTAGTGCATGCAATAAGGGAGGAGACATTGTATGATGATACCTGGTTGAAATTATAATGAGTTAAGTTATTAGTAGTGGCTAACATGAGTAGATGAAAAACGTAGAGATGTTTTCTTAAAACATATTTAAATTTCATTTTGTTTTATATGGGTCTGAAATCTAAATAGTATGTTTCTAATCATATAATTAAAAAATATTTATTTAGTATACATATTTTGATCTTAAAATGTTTACATTTATCATGTTCTCATCAATACCAGTATGTTATTGAAATATTTTTAGAAAAAACTTTTTTAATTAAAGGAATTCACTTAGTAATGAGAAATATCACACTTAATTTAATCCTATTATTTTTACATAATGTCAAGTATGACATGTAGTAAGAATTTTTTCAAATTAGGAACTAACATTCCAAATTATAACAAATAGTTGTAAATCTATGGAAGTACGTAATTAATACTTACAGTCTTGTGTTTCCATAGCAATTCCATTGCTTGGCTAACATTTTAATGTCGAAATAAAATGGTGGTTCATGCTTCCTGTTATTTATTTTTTCTCTGAAACAATGAAGTGTTTTGGTACTTCGGTTTTGCATAGTTTCCCCTTAATTTCATGAATACTGATTTGATACTCTTGAGGGATTATTAAGTTTATAAACTTAATAATCCCCAATGAGATTTATGTTGTGCTGACAAAATTTTCATACGTTAATTAATTTAAAATCGAGAATTTTTCATTTCTTAGGCTGACAACCGCTAGACCAACGAGGCAGTCAGATACATTACTTACGTAATAAACTATATCAATACTTTTATAGATAGATTATCGTATCGTAATTGAAACACAATTATTAAATTTTTCCTTTGTTAATGATGCTTACTCAGCTCGTGCAGAAAATGCTACAGGGGAAATACCAGCTGGCCCACTTAACGCTTTTTGTGTTGAGGCGAAAGCTGCATCAATTCCCCATTCGTCGGTTAAGAAGGGTACTCCTCCCAATGATACAACGACATCAACAAGCAGTAGTGTTCCATATCTGAAAAAATGTTTTTATTAGAGGAAACTTCCATGACTTACGAGAACTAAAACTGAGCACAAAAGCCCTCTATTAATTAAATACTTTTTGAACAATATTAAATGAGAAACTGGCAAAATAAAATTAATTATAATTGTATAAGTTGATAAAAAATGCTATGCAATAGCTTTACCGCGGCAGTACCCGAGTGCCACAAGTATTTTTTATTTCATTAATTATTTAAGTAGATGTAAAGTATCTCTCCTTGTTAGTGTACCTCGTAGTTGCGAAACAGTTTTAACAGATGGAGCTGACCGGTTTTTATTTATGCAGTATTTTTTTCTCTTTGAACATGTATACTTACGGGGCGCATATGCGGTGAGTGTGGCATTATAAGGATATGATATATACCTTTACACCTATATACTTTCTCAAACCCAGACTGTTTTGTCTGTCTGTCTCTGTCACGCACTTTCATTTCGGAGCAGCACGTCAACGAATCTGTCTGTCTCTCTCTGTCTCAGAGACTGTCTCGTTGATTCGTCGTTGGGAGCAGCTCGTCTCGATCCGTGCGAGCTTCGGGTGTTAGGCGTTTTCGTTACGTTACGGAATTTCCGCACAAAGACCCCAAAGCCCGCGATGAAAGCTATGCAATAGCTTAAAAGAGGACAATATTTTATGGCATAGTGAAGGACACAAATAAGTGTGGTAATAGATTCAGAATACAGTGTCACCACCGTTTTCATGGGTGTGCCTTACGACACCCATGGGATTTCGTTAGTCCGACTTTCTTAGTCGGGTAAGGGAGTCAAATAAACAAGACAATAGCACTGCAAAGAGAAAAAAACTTGAAACAAACCCTTTAAAAATCTGTATGGCCAGAGTGGTAGCTATATCACCTAAGGCCAAAACCCCCTTTCTAAGGAGAGCCCAATATCTAGCAGGCGACTATTAAAGGCTATTGTTGATGATGATGTTGAAACGATACAAGTATTGATAATAACTCACTTGTGACAAATATCACCTAAACCAGGCATATTTTGTACATTGCCTGTAGAAGAATCACCGTGTGTGATGCATAATGCAGTGGGACGCAATCTCTTCAGTTCATTCTCTAAATGTTCATGCGAGAACGTTGTGTGGACTGGTACACGGGTCACTTCTACATTGATACCTACACACAAAAAGCAATGTTATTTTATATCCAGGTATACGACGGATCATTCATTTTTTCCAAACTATTAATGGAAGAGACTGATGCCTTATGCGTGATCTATCTTCAAACTTAGCGAATGCGTCACTGAAAGCTTAACCAGAATTATAAGTTTGGATTGCACTTATTCGATGGGTTTTAGATAAAGGTGTAATAATATTAGAGGAACCTCGTAAGCTATTTACTTTTAAAGACGGTTGTCATTTCTACCTTCATATTTTACTTCTTATTACAATCTCTTCGTAACGTCGTGCTGACCTAAGTTCCATAACCTTTAGTGATTTGTTTTTAAAAAAAGAGTGATTGCATGAGAGATCAAATCGCACTTCTTTCACTCACACATTTCACCTCGATACACTCTCAATTTTTTTACAATTATACTGCAATCTGTTACTATGTTTCCTCAACGCCGTGAAATAAAATAATTCTACATTTCTACATATATTACAATAAAATTAAACATTACAACCCATGCATATAATATATTACATACTATTATATAAGGAGACATATAAGTGTCTATAGTAACCGAAAATTGAAATGTTTAGTTTGTTTTCGAAATATAAGTTTGATCTTACCGAATCTCTTTGCAATTTCGATAGCACGTTCATCCCACATGCCTCTACAAGCAACGAGCAACGTTTCACCCGGGGCTACCAAGTTAGTGATCACAGCCTCCATAGCCGCATGGCCAGCGCCGCTGATAGCTAGTACTAACTTACTTTTAGTTTGGAATACGTATTGTAGTCCATTACGAATATCGTCTAAAACCTGAAACATGGATATGAAATGTGATAAATCATTACTTTTTTTACAACTGTTGTATTAGTACTATAATCCCATGATTCAGAGTTTTAGGTAATATTTTTTATCTTTAACTATTTAATACTATAGTAATATTATATAAAAAGATAGTGTTGGTTTTATTATGTGTTCAGAAATTTCATACTAGTAGATATATACTTGTATGTAGTATTAAGTAATGTAAATATATAATTTAAAAGTAGAATGCAACATAACTAAAATAAAGGTTTTGTAAGTTTTTTTATTTCAGTAATATATACATCAGGGTCTTTATACAGGAGTGGGCCATCTACGAACCCTAGATGGCCGAGGTACGTCGGGATTCCAGGGATTTCTTTTCTAGAGTTGACCTGTTTCCCTGGCTACTAGTACCCGAGATGGCGCCCGGTTTTGATCGGTGCGAGCCCGACAAACATAACCACCAACGGGTGGATTCCGCTGGGATTTCCACACAGAAAAAAAGCTAAATAAATTTATCTTTCGATTCATTGCCCCGAAAGTGAATAGCGTAACAGCAAGAGTTAAGATAAACCAGTGTCAACTTACGTCAAAATGCTCCTCACACATAGGCGTGGTGACCTTCCTGGCGTAGGCCTCATAGACGGAAGGCCAGATATCAGCAGGCCCTGATCCACAAAGATGTGGCTTTACATATTCCCTGTCTACAATTTCTGGTGGTGGCACCACGAAATTCAGAGCCATCTTGGATGCTAGAAAGTAAGGAATAGTAACAGTAGTAATTGCTGCAGACACCCCACACACGTCAGTATGATTCCAGACTACGCAGAGCCCGCCTCTATGGTAATCAGCCTACTATATTTTTCTAAATAAATGCATATTATACGAGACCGCGAGACCAACGAGGCATTAATAGCGCTATTTTAAATCATTGGAAGAAAGTTCTAGTACGCATTACCGATAGTAATCATACGCCAATGATATTTTTACAGACATTCTGTTATTCTTCCCCACTTTCACCCCCATAATTTTTAAATGATTCAACTGGTTTTCATGAAACATATCTAAGAACACTCGCACGTAACTCACCTTTCATAAAAAAAAAACTAAATTGAAATCGCTTCATCCGTTCGCGAGCTACGATGCCACAGACAGACAGACACGTCAAACTTATAACACCCCTCTTTTTGCGTCGGGGGTTAAAAATACGACAAAATGCTCAAAAAATGAGTCAATAAATTTAAAAAGAGAACTAATAATTTATAATAGTTCGGGATCCCCGGAACAAATTTTAAAAGTTATTACTATCAAGCTAATTTTTCGTGAGTGGCTATATTTTGATGAGGGGCCCACCTTTCACCTTACAATTTTTTTCTATTTTGGTAGCTTTTGTGAGTGATTACTAGCGCTCCAATGCCTTGGTGATAATACGCAGTTCAATTTAATTTCTCAATATTAAATAAAAAACCTGTTCAATGGTTTACGACGTAAATTCTGCAGCCAGCGTCATGAATGAATGTGTGCTTAATAGAATATTTATATTGTGTAATGCAATTATTCATTTAATTCTTTCAGTATTTTTATTATGGACAATGCGTCTACAACCGCATTCTTCTTTCCTTTCATTTACTCGATTAAGTAATCATGTTCTTTCAAAATATCTCTAAATTCAAACAGTCTGCTAGAGGCCTTTTTTTGAATTTAAATAAGTATATAAGGGTATATGTTTAAGTAAAGTCTATAGTATTTTACAGCCTAAGCCACCGGTAGGATTTTTTTTTCTGCAGTGGGATCATTCATTTTCGCTATATTGAGATTCCTACTGCATATGCTACAAACCATCCATCTGAATTACATAAAATAGTTTGATGGCATAAAGATGCATCAGTTTGAACAATAAATTGATTCAGTTTCGAAAAATTTGCAAAATTGGTGGTGACATAATACTTTTTTATCCTATAAAAATGTGTATTTTTTTCTATATAAACAATTTAAATAGTGTTTTTTTCACCGGAATTGCTATGAACTTCCCATAGGAGTTCGCGAAGGCAACAGAATATTTAACATCATCTATCCTTTTGGGCATTAAATATTTTTTTATTACTTTAATTTTAACTCGGTCGGTTAATTTTAACCCGTAACCATTCTGATAATCAAGATACTGATATATTTCTAAATACGTGCATTTAGTCGTAAGTCATACAGACAAAGTCTAAGAATTAAATTAATATTGTGAACAGACTGTTATTTGTACTGATTACTAACAACGCTTTTTGCTAATAAATGAAACTTGGGAAAGCTTAGATTGTTTTTTAGTTTAGTTAAGGTGGTTAGCACTGTTTTAGAAGTAAAGCTGATTAAAAGATTTCTAAAGTCTGTGCGATATCCTTGCCACAGAACATTGTAGAAGTATGTGCTTTTATTTCCTTATTTTTAACAAAATCATATAACTCGTAAATAATAATATATTTTGTAAGTCATCGCGAAAATAAAAATAATGGTCGTGTTATTAAGTATTAATAAATCGCATTTATCTAATCTCAAATGCTTTATCTATTGTCGTTATAAATGTATAATGTGAATTACAACACAGATAAATAATCCGTTCATAATAATATAATAACTGAAGAGCAAGGTCTTCGGTTCACAAGAAGATAATTTTTTTTCATCCCCCCGTCTCGGAAAGAGTATTTTTGCCTTTCGATATCTGAGTGCAAAAGCCGTTTTTATCCTCAGAGAATAAAGTAAATTGAATTTAGAACATCGGGTGCACTAAGTTTGTGAATTCAAAACATCATTAAACCTATTTACTTCTACCTCCATGGTGCCGAATTAATCATACATCATCTTCTTTAATTTTTAAAAACAGACTCGGTACCTTCTTGGTGTAGTTTTTTTTTTTATTTGTCCTGTCCGCGCCATTTTCTTCTTAAGTAACTATAGCAACGTTACTTTCAATTTTCCTTAATTTATCTATAGGTACATCCATTCAAATAAATAAAACTCAAATGTCTGTTTATAATATTAAAATAACCGCTTTTTACTAAATGAATATGTATGTACACGGTACATATACAATTTTACGATTACAGTTTTATTGGTGTCAGTATCGTAAATACGTGGGCTGTTTCAAAAATAGTTACTGAAATGAAAAATAGTTAAGTAGTATATAAAAAAAAGTTTAAATACAGCTTTTCAAAATATCCCCCTCCAATCCCAAAGCATTCGGGTGAACCAGCTTTGAAATCATTTAAAAAACGTGTCTTACGGGAGGTCGAAAAATAACCGCCGAAATTCTTTGACGACCTCGCTGCAGTGCTAAATTTTCACCCACGAAGCATTTTTTAACGAGGGAATTTAAAAAAATCGCATGTAGCTAAATTAATAGCATTGTTGCATTGTCTGCGTTCGCAATGAGTATGGTGACCACCACTCTTGGATTTTGCTTATGCTTTCCATCAGGCAGAGTAGAGTCATTTTGGCGGGCCATACTTACATTAAAAAAAAAACTGGGCTCTACGGAGGATGGGGTAACATTTGTACCCCTGAAGTTGTCAAATAGTCCATAGTTCTAGCAGCTGTGTGAGCGGGCGCGTCATTTTGATGAAAAAGAATACCACGGACGCCGCTCCATGGGCGCTCGCTATCCAACTCACCGAAAGCTTGAGGCAGATAAACTTCGCTATACCACTCACTAGTAACTGTTCTCTTCTAGCGGAATTATTGCTACTGGTCCACTGCGTCGAAAAAAAACCACTATCGTTTTTAGGGTTCCGTGCCGAAGGCAAAAATCGTCTGTACGTCCGTATGTCACAGCCACTTTTTTCCGAAACTATATGAACTATAATGTTGAAACTTGGTAAGTAGATGTATTCTGTGAACCGCATGAAGATTTTCACACAAAAAAAAACAATACATTTTGGGGGTACGATACATAGAACTGAAACTCTAATTTTTTTTTCATCAATCCGATACATGGGGAGTATCTATGGATAGGTCTTTAAAAATGCTATTGAGGTTTCTAATATTTTTTTTTCTAAACTGAATAGTTGGCGCGAGAGACACTTCCAAAGTGGTAAAATGTGTGCCCCCCTCCCTGTAACTTCTAAAATAAGGGAATGATAAATCTAAAAAAAATATATGATGTACATTACCATGTAAACTTCCACCGAAAATTGGTTTGAACGAAATCTAGTAAGTAGTTTTTTTTAATACGTCATAAATCGTAAACTGCAATTTACCTTTCATTCAATCAACACAAATATAAAAATATATAAAACAATTATATTATGTTACTTGCTGCTGCGGAACCCTTCATAGGCGAGTCCGACTCGCACTTGGCCACTTTTTTTATTAACACAACCACTGCGAATAACTTTTGTGGGCCAATCGTCGTCTTCAAACACCCATTGCGTGGATTGCTGCTTCGTAAGAGGATCGTAGCCATGATTCGTCAGTTGTAAGAATGTAGGATACCTTTTGCGAATTTCCGCCTTCGAACTTTTATAACACAAATTTGCACCAATCAACACTATGGTATTTTTGCTTATCAGTGAGAGAATGAGGTATCCATCGCGGAGCAAGCTTCTTAACTTTAAGGTGTTCATGCAGGATGGTAAAAACTGCCTGTGGTCCAATGTTAAGTGCAGCCTGTATCTTTCGATGTGTAATATGTCTAATCTCTCTCTATAGCTACTCTACCCTCATAACGTTTTCATGAGTTTCTGCAGGATCACGAGCGTAGCGAGTGATTCAAAAATTAGAATCCTGAGCGTCAGCGAGGGAATCAAAAGAACACGAGGTGAAAAATCTTTGCACTCGAGTGCAACACGTAACTTTTCATTCCACTTCAACGAGGAAACAACTAAATGCAAAAAAGGCATTAACAATCACAAGATACTTTTATTTCAGTTTAGGTATTAATATTTATTAGGTACTACATTATGATAGGTAAGTATTACAGATTTATTTTTTAAATTATTTCAAAAATACTTAGGTACTCGCTCAACCCCGCGGTGTTAGCCGCGATTTTTGTCGTACCGCGAGTTACACCGCGGGATAAAGCTAGTCTAAGAAAAGTAGCCTCAGTTACTCCTTAGATTATCAGCTACCTGCCAGTGAAAGTCCCGTCAAAATCAGTCCAGCCGTTCCAGAGATTACCCGGAACAAACAGACTGACAGACAGACAATGTAACAGAAATTGTAAAAAAATGATATTTTAGTATATATACCGTGTATACATACATATGCATTTCGTAAAAAGCGATTATTTTAATATTACAAACAGACATTTCAATTTTATTTATTTGTATGGATGTATAGATAAATTAAGAAAAAATAAAGTTACGTTGCTATAGTTACATAAGAAGAATATGGTGCGGCCACAGCAAATAAAAAAGACAACACCAAGAAGGTTCCGAGTCTAAGTTTTTAACAAATTAAAAATATTGTATGATTAATTCGGCACCATGAAGGTGAAGTAAATAGGTTTAATGATCTTTTGAATTCACAAACTTAGTGCACCCAAGCAATGATCTAAATTCAATTTACTTTATTCTCTAGAGGATAAAAACGGCTTTTACACTCAGATATCGAACGGCAAAAATACTCTTTACGAGCTGGTGGGATGAAAAAATTATAGTATGATTAATTCGGCACCATGGAGGTAGAAGTAAATTGTTTACCCACTAAAAAGTTGTCTAAATTTTGGAAAAAGTAATAGTCGGTAGGTGCAAAGTCTGGTGGGTAGTAGCAGTAGTAGCAGCTTGGAGACTGTCTGTTGCGCAGTATGGGGTCGCGCGTTATCGTGAAGCAGCTGCAAGAGCTGGGGTTGGAAGCTCTCCCTCATCCGCCATACTCACCAGACCTTGCACCTATCGACTATTACTTTTCCAAAATTAAGACAACTTTTTAGTGGGTAAACAATTCAATTCCCGAGAGGCAGTACAAAATGCCTTTGAAGAGTTTCTTGCCTCCCGTCAGGCTGATTTTTACAAGAAAGGCATCAACAAACTGCCAATGCGTTGGCAAAGATGCGTCGATTGCATGGGTGATTACTTCGAATAACAGAAATAAAAAAGTTTGAAAAAATAAATACTTTCACTTATTGCATACAAAACGGCAATTTCATAGGTAAAGACCTATTATAAACTTCGTTCAATCCGGGTGTCCCTTGACACCTCTCAAGTGTTTTTAGTGTTTTAGGTTTTACGGCACTATTTTATATTCATCACATAAATAATGAAACTTACCTACACAGTATTATAATTATATGATGTTACAATTCACGTGGTAGAATACCACTTGCTACTGAAGAGTGTCGCTCACAATGATACAACGCTAACTGACAATTTGTATTCTTTCGTTTGTTTTTATTACATACGTTAATTGAGTGCCAATGACAGGGGAAGATAATGTAATATTGATACTCGTTGATAGATATTTATATTACTTTACGATAATCAGGCAATAATTTCAGAAGTGCTATTACTACGATCGCGAAATCACACGTCACGTTGGTCGATAGTTTTAGTTTTTTATTTTATTTTTTATTTTCTTTATTTGGAACAAAAAACAGTTACATGCTAAAATCTTAACTAAATACAATTAAATATTCGAGGTAATAAACATGTAACCCACACTATTGTTCACAGATTAACAATAATAAAATTAAGACGAAACAGGTCATTTTGTTACAGTGATACACAAATATAAAAGCATGCAAGTAAATGATACAAAATTATAAAGAATAACGAATAACTTATTCTGTTGGCAAAGCGGATAATAATTTAATGACATAACTCTTGTAGAGGCTATTAGATAAAGCAAATATGTCAACATCACTGAAATATTTGTTATATGTATCCACAAGGCGTCGTAGAGGTATGCGGACACCAGCATTAGTCCTACAAGATGGTGTGTGAAAAAGTTGGTATTGATGTGCCTTTCGCCGATAGACTGTTCTTGGTACAATATAACAAATTTCATTTGTGATAACAGAGCAATCAAATCTATTATTGCATAGACCGTGCAACATCATGGCATCGAGAAGTAGACGTCTAGACGCCAAGCTTAAAAGATTAAAATAATTTAACAACTCAGAATAAGGTAGTCCAGATCCCGTACCTTTGTAATAAGCCGAGCGTAAGAATTTTTTTTGCACTAATTCTAGTCTGCAAGAATATTTCGTGTAGATAGGGTTCCAAACAGGTATGGCAAATTCCAGTTGAGAACGTATGAGTGTTTTATACAACAACAATTGTGTGGAGGGTCGCACAAAGTCAGCGGAGGATCGTACGACAAAGCCATACATACGATAAGCTTTGTTTATTATATTATCAATGTGCTTGTCAAAGTGCAGACAGGGATCCAATAAGACCCCCAGATCGCGAACCAAATCCACCTTGTTTAATGGGGTATTATTAATTGAATATAAGAAGTCAAGTTTATGTTTTTTTTTGGTAAATGAAATAGTGTGGCATTTAGGGAGACTAAGAAATAGCTTATTCCGGATACAGTAATTATGTAATCTACACAGGTCTTGCTGAAGAAGCTGACAATCTTGTATATCTTTGCATGACTTGTAAATTTTAATATCGTCAGCGTACATCAAAAAATTAGAGTGCTCAAAACATACTTTTATGTCATTGACAAAAATTATAAAAAGCAATGGGCCCAAAATCGACCCCTGGGGAACCCCAGAACTGGCCACAATGGAGTCCGAATAGTGTCCATTAATAACAACTCTTTGTGTTCGGTTAAAAATATATGACATAAACCAGCGAAGCAAATTCCCACGTATGCCATTGAAAGCAATTTTTTCTAATAACAGTGAATGATCCACTTTATCAAATGCCTTCTTAAAATCCGTGTAAACGGCGTCAACTTGTACTTGCTTGTCCATGTTTGAAAATATATATCCAACAAAGGTCATAAGGTTGGTACAAGCAGAGCGCCGCTTGACAAAACCATGTTGCTCAGGTAAAATTAGTTGATGGATATGAGGATAAACTGCATCGTGAATGAGTCTCTCAAAGACCTTTGACAGTATAGATAAAATTGAGATCGGTCGATAATTCTCCACGTTATTCTTATCCCCGTTCTTGTAAATTGGTGTTATAAATGCTTGTTTCCACACGGATGGAAATACAGACTCAAGTAGGCATTTATTGAATATAATTTCCAAGGCTTGAGAAATAGTGTTTACCGTTCTTAAAAAGAAGTATGGTGGTATCCCATCAGGACCGGCACCTTTGGAGGAGTCTAACGATTTGAGAGCTTTCTGAATAGAGGTCTCTGACAGATATACATCGGATAAACACGAGGAAAGCTCAGTACATTGATCAGAAGGTTGCCAACTTAGTGGGTCGAGAGTAGAATGCTCATAGACAGAACAAAAGAAAGAAGAAAACAGGTTGCAAATATCTGTAGGATTGTCTGATGAAACATTATTATAATACATTGTATTAGGAAAGTTAGCTTTATTATTTTTATTCGAAATGTAAGACCAAAAATATTTTATATTACTAGGTATGCTCTCTTCTACTGATTTTATATATGCACGAAAACAATTGACCATTTCTCTATGAAATAGCTTGCGGTAGTTGGAAAAGTGTTCATAGTCAAAAGTATTTCTGTATATTTTCCATTTATTCCACGCGCGATCTTTTTTTTTAAATATTCGAATTAGATTGGGAGAGAACCAAATAGGAAAACGTGAACTCTTTGACTGAGTCAAAGGAACATGCATTCTAATCACACTATACAGGATTTCATAAAATGTATCAACGGCTTGTTCAGCAGCAAGATGTGATAGTGTTGCTTTCCAGTCCATTTTAGCAAGTGCCTCATTAATGTGGTCGTAATTAGCTTTGAAATATTTATGAGTGAACAATATCTGACGTTTCATGGCTACAAACTCAGCATTCAAACTAGTATAGATAGAAAAAGGTGGATGATGAGGGACAGTGTTCAGAATGGCACTACAAGTTACGGCCTCACAATCGATATTCGAGATATACAGATCAAGTATTCGGTCTAAATTGTTTTTAAATGTGTTGTACTGGGTACCATTTATCATTGACAAAAAATTAATTAATGTTTGTCTAGGTGAGCTAAATGTCGACGAAACTAAATTGGGAAAAACATGATTATCTTGAAATTGCCAGTCAATGTCGGGGCGATTAAAGTCTCCAGTAATAAAATAAGATTCCACAGATGGGTCATTGACAACATTTTGTAACATATTTAAATATTCAATGTACACTGCGTCGCTAGACCGTGGTGGAATGTATACAGCACTAATAATGTGGCGAGTATTTGGTTGAGATGCTGGAAGCTCTAAAATAATCTGCTCAATAGCTGAACTATCGAACTGTGTAATTAATTTATTTGGACGTAGTTCACGTCGAACTGCCACCAGGACTCCACCACCCTCGGCTTTACAGGTGGCAGACCTGTCGCGATCACATCGGAAAACTATGTAGCGATTATCAATAAACTGATTATTTAGAATATCCGGTGTGAGCCAAGTTTCAGTTAGAATCACTACATCATATGAATTTGCCATTATGTTCATGTATAAAGTTTGTAACTTTGTGCGAATGCCTCCACAGTTCTGATAATACATAACGATACTATTAGAAGACATTAAAAGTGAGTGAACTATAAATACATAATATCATGGAACAGCTTAAAATTATTATAAATGATACAGAATGGAACCCTATCGAGATGGCACATCCCGGTACTAGTGTCATGGAACATTGGACCATCGTACTAACATATTTAAACTTCGAGTGATGGAAAGCGATATAATTTGTTGCTAAATGCCTCATAGATTTGAATAATAAACAATATTTATGGTTATATAAAATAGTTCTTACTATCACCAAATGTTGACTGGATGAGTTTACAATAAGCTTAAGAATATAGTATTTATGTATAATGAAAGTATTAAGGTTGAAAAAATAAAATGCACAGTAAATATTAGAACACAATAAAGAAGACTGAGTCGTGACAATCCGCAGAACGAGTAGATGTCCGCCATCACTTGCAAAAGCTCGAAGATCCGGCCCCATGCTTCCCAGGAAACCTGTTAAGGTCGTCCTCACAGCGAACAGCATGCACCGGGGCTCCATCTCGCTCACGGACCAGTATAGTCCCGTTTTTGATCCACACGTATTTGTATCCAGTATTGCGAGCAACTTCCCTGCTCTTCCGAAATAAAATCTTGTTCCTCAGAGTAAGATGTTCGTTTAGATAGACTTGTACCGCTGTGCCAGGAATTCCCAATTGATCTGACTTAACATTCCCCTTCCTTCGGTAAGCGCTAATCAATTGGTCACGTGAAATCTTTGACTTCAGTTTTAAAATGACATTTTTCGGCCTACTATCATGTTGCTGAGCATGAGGAACCCTATGAACAGACAGGATGTCGTTTGATGAAACGGTAAAATTCACCGCTTTGCCAATAGAGTCAACTAGTGTAAGCAGGTTTTCATTCCTCTTTTCAGGCAAGTTGCATATTTCTACGTTGCACTGACGTGACCGCTGCTCCATAGAATCGATTTTAGCCTCGAGCTCCGCCACCTTGATACCGCTGCTGCTCTGACTGCTTTGATGACTTTCTAAGGCCTCTATTCGGCTCTTCATGTCCTCGTAACCCCTATTTATGAATGATATAGACTTTTCAATGTCTAAGTTAGTTTTCTGAATAGAGATGTTTTGTAATTTTAATTCAGCAATTTCGGAGACTAATTTATTAAGCGTGATGTCTTGCTCAGTTTTCCAGGACAAAAGCATGTTTTTAAGCTCATCAAATTTATCCTGATGTAGTTGCTGTTCTACTGGTGAAACATTATCAAGTCTGGAACGTTTACCGGGTCTTGTGGTTACATTAACTGTGTCGCAGGGGCTGCGATCAGAAATCGAAGCAGTACCAGCCATTGAGATATCCGGCTCTGATTGTGTCCCCTGAAGAGGGCCGGTGGGGGACGAGTGCAAGATTCGCGGCATAATGGTTTGTTTATGTGGAGTCGATAGTAGGCAGCTAATTAGAGCCAATGTATAACAGACGCCGTGGCACTGCGTACAATGCACCGGTCCCGAGACACTGCGTCGACGGATCGAATCCCCGCCCTCACTATCAGTTCTTTTTGTGATTTCAATAATTTATTTAAATTCAAATTATTATCTATAGGGACTGTAAATATCACAATAAATGAAGAGGTAGTAGCTCACTGATATCCGCTATCCCGCTCTGACTCCTCCCAGTGGGCGTGCACCACCGGCTCAAATACCACAGGAGAAACAAGGAATCGAAAAATCGAACAAACAGCCAATAACAAACAGTTTATATCACAGATTCAACATTATCACTGCACAATAAGTAACACGACCGACCGCTTCCGAATGTACGAGCTGACTGTTATGATTACTGTATAGCTGTAGTTTTTTAATAACTTGATCATTGTATTTATATTTTTTAGTATAGAAATGAGTATATAGATTTCAGATTTTGCAATATATAACTATTGTGATATTGTGAAAATAATTTTTCCGAATAAGGAATTCGCCAGGAATTTCATCTAAACCATTTAGTTTTAAAGTTTACATAAAGTCAATAGTGGTCCTACTCTTGACTCTTGACAGTTAAATAGTTTATTCATTGGTTTCTACTCATAGATAAATTATTTAAGTTAAGCCAAACCCAAGCGCTAAATCCAAAAGCATATAAATAAGTTACAAACAGTATTACAGGTAATTATTATTTCCAAGTTTAAAAGTAATGTCGATGAAAAGTAAACTGCATTTTTTTTCTTTTTTTTTGAGACAAAGACAACTCCCTCATTAGGAATATACATCCTGTGTCGCGGGGGACTTTACAAACATACATGTAACGGACACAAAGAAAACCCAGATTCAGAACAACAATTTGTGGATCACACAAGTGCTGTCCCATGTGGGATTGAACCCACGACACTTGGCGCAGTAGGAAGCGGTCAACCATGCAGTCAAACATTTTAAACAACTGCTACATAAGGGACTCATCATTACATGTCATTCCTGTTGTGTTTGCAGCATACTCGACTATTTCCAGTTAGTGACACCTACTCATTCAAAAATATAATCTAAGAAATTAAGAACAGATATATTCGATCTATAACACAGGAAGCGTAAACTTAACACTAAGTCTATATAAAAAGGAATGGACCAAAAACATTAAGATCGTATAAAAGACCGGGGAAAGAAGGTGAAATAAATAAAAGCAATTCAAGAAGAGGCGAACTACAGAGTCACTAGCATTATTCTTCTAAGCAATTGCTTGCATCGACAGACAGATCCTTCAACAAATAAAGTTTATCATATATATTATCAAAACACTTAGTTTTAGGTAGAAGGGTAGGTTTAGAGAGTAACAGGCAATTCTTGGAGACTTTCGTGAAAGTGTGCTTGAGCAGCGGTATGACGAGCCCAAGACTTTTTCCATAGTTTGTAATACTAATTAATTGTAATAAGCTCTTAGTGCATGTTATAAGGGAGGAGTAAATAAAATAATATAAATAAATAAATATTTTGGACATCTAACACACAACGCTATCTAGTCCCAAGCTAAGCAGAGCTTGCTTTATGGGTACTAGACAACTGGTATAAATACATTTTTTTTTTGTTAATACATACATATTATACATAGAAAACACCAAAACTCCGAAACAAATATTTGTTGGTCATACAAACATTTGATCCGACCAGGGAATCGAACCCAAGACCTCAAGCACAGCAATCGCATACGCTACCACTGCGCCACCGAGGCAGTCTAATGACCTGTATCAGTTATTGTATGATGACCTGGGTATAGAAAATAATAAGTCAAGTTATTAATAGTGGCTAACATGAGTAAATGAAAACACATTTAAAGACATTTTCTCAAAAAATATTGGAATTTAATTTTGTTTCTAGGTAATATATGAATTAAATTTACTGAGAAGCATGAATCTAATTATCATCAGCCTGTTGCAGTACACTGCTGTACATAGTCCGAAACATAAAAAAAAACTTATTTTATTTTTCAGCATTTATCGTGTTCCCAACAGTGTCATATAAATTTTAATTGTTTTTCTATAATAATAATAAATCTTTAATTTTTATCTCTCACACAGAATATTTACAATTATAAATATCATACACACTTCCACGTTTTTTGTTCATTGGGATTCAATTATCACATCTAACACACTAAATCAATCTAATACTTCTTAACCGACTTCAAAAAAGGAAGAGGTTTCTCAATTAGACCGTATATATCTATATATTTTTGTATGTTCGCGGATAACTTCGTCGTTTATGAACCGATTTTGATGATTTTTTTTAATGGAAAGAAGATATCATGAAAAGGACACTACGATCTGATGATGGGATCGCAAAGAAATCGAGTCGAACCTTGAAGTCGGTTTTTATTTTGTTAAAATTTTATATAGAATGTACTTAGATAGATGAATATCTAAAAAGTTTGTTATCTTTGGTATTAAGACATTAATATATATAAGTTTAAAAATAATATAGTATAAGTGATAGTAAATAGTAGATAATCAATGGAAATACGTAAATAAAACTTACAATCTTTTATTTCCATAGCAATTCCGTTTCCATAGCAGTTTCCCCTTAATGTCATGAAAACTGCTTTGATTGCAAATAAAAAATTGAGAAAACGGTTAAAGCTTAATGAAAATTATCAGCCTTCAGTTACCACTTTCTCTACATGTTTATTTCATTGGGATACTCTCCATCTTTTCTTCAATAATTATTATTTTTTTCTTTAATAAAGACATTATTACATATTATTTACATTTTTAAATATACATTTAAAACTATAAAACAGTAGACCACCGACTTCGGGTACAAGGACCAAGAAACCGGTGGTTAGGGTTCCAAAGACAGGAACCTCCTCACTCTACGTCCCGTGCCAAGAAGTGCTGCCTTCTGTATTAGACCCTTAATCCAGCCTTCTAGCTGTGAGCTTCTTAAGGTGTTGGTCGAGGGGCTATTAATCCGTGAACAGATACAACTATCGGAACAATGGCGACTGCCTCGTTGGTCTCGCGGTTGGCGTGTGCGACTGCTGATCATGAGGTCTCGGGTTCGATTCCCGGGTCGGACCAAATGTTTGTATGATCTACAAATATTTGTTTCGGAGTTTGGGTGTTTTCTATGTATAATATGTATGTATTTACAAAAAAAAAAGTATATATGTATTTGTATCAGTTGTCTAATACCCATAACACAAGCTCTGCTTAGCTTGGGACTAGATGGCGTTGTATGTTAGATGTCCGAAAATATAAAAAAAAAAAAAAAAAATGATCACCGAATCTATATTCGACATGTCCATAATCTCGTGAGATAAATCCAAATACTTAATTTGTTTTTCTTTTATCAACTTTCACGAGATTCTCGTCATGAGGAACGGCAATATCAACAATCATTGCGCGGCGCTCTAATCGGTCTATCAACACAATATCAGGCTTATTGACAACAATTGTCTTTATTATTTTGTTTCACATTCTATTTATAAGTATGCTGTAAGTGGACCGAACAAATGTGTATATACATAATACAATTCTATATTATTCACTAGTTTGAATTTTAAAACAGGAAGGTTTTAGAGCCAAAGAAAAAGGTGTCGCAAGTGAAATTATGTTTTGACATAAAATGAGCGTTGGCTGACGTGATATATCATTTCTGTCCTTCATCAGGGGTGATATAAGATTATAATTGATTCGATTCCCATCCCAACTATACCTATTTCTGGGGGCACAGTGGGCCAAATGTCACATATTGTACTGAGTAAAAAATCGAAAAATTGGAAAAATATTTGTTTTTGTCCTTCAAACTTACATTTCAAGTAATATTAGATTATAATTTTAAGTTATACATGTTTTCTAATATGTTGAATACTTTAGTTTTAAAAATGTTTGATATTTTTATAGGGTAAACTACATATTTGGTAAAGGCTTAGGACTTCGCTACTATATCTCTTAGATTTCATAAACAGTTGTAGTCAAAGACATATAAAAAAGCGGCCAAGTGCAAGTCGGACTCGCCCATGAAGGGTTCCGAAGCAGCAAGTAACATAATATAAAAGTTCTTGTTGTTCGTTGTAACTTTGATCGATGTTTTAATAATAGTGTTATTTTCTTGCTGTTTACCATTTATTAAAAAAAAATACTTACTAGATCTCGTTCAAACAAATTTTCGGTGGAAGTTTGCATGGTAATGTACATCATACATAAGGCAATACGGCAATAAGGCCGCCACTTGTACCACATACCTAGTTTTAAGTCCATTTTATAATCTATCTGGTGTACAATAAAGATATTATTATTATTATTATTTAGATTTTTAATTTTTCTCCCTTTTTAGAGGGGTAATTTACGTGTCATGCGGGCCAAAACCAAGCATGATACGTTAAATTGAGTAGGTAGATGATATAGATGAAGATGTTAGAAATTTACGGGTAATGCGGCAGGTATTGAGTATGGTGGCTTTTTGAAGCAGATAAATAGAGTGTGAAGGCATGTGAAGTAATTCAAGATTTTGAGTGAGAGTTTTGGGTACTATGCCTGTTGATGATAAAACTATTGGAACTATGTGAACTGTGTTAACTTTCCATTGGGTTTTGAGTTCTATTGCCAGGTCTTGGTATTTTGAAAGTTTTTCTGAAATAGTGGTCTGAAGATTATGGCTGTTCGGGATTGCTATGTCTATGATGTAAATAACTTTAGTGACTTTGTCGTGAACTGTTATATCTGGACGGTTGTAATGAATAGTTTTGTCTGTTATGATTGTTCTGTCCCAATAAATTTTACAAGCTCTGTTTTCAAGTATTGTGTCAGGTTTATACTTATAGTATGGAATCTTGTGAGTGATGAAGTTATAATTATGTGCTAAATGTTGGTGAATTATTGTTGCTACTTGGTCATGTCGGTGTTTGTAGTCTGTTTGTGCTAGGGCTTTACAGGCACCGGTTATATGTTGTATGGTCTCTGGAGCGGAATTGCAATGTCTGCATAAGTCTATTGTCTGAGTTGGATCTTTAATGATAAATTTCTTATAATTCCTAGTTACTATTACCTGATCTTGAATTGCAAACATAAATCCTTCCGTTTCCGGGAACAGTTCCCCTTTCTTAAGCCATTCGTTTGACTTTTCTTTGTCGACGTAATCTTGGCTAAGGTCGGTTCGGTGTCTTCCATGGAGGGATTTACCAGCCCACTTTGTTATTTTCTGTTCTACTGTGGTAAGAGTTTCATTAAGTTGAGTATGCCGGTCGTGTAAGTTTAAAGGTGTGAGTTTGTTATCAATGTCTGTGATTTGTTTATGGAGAGGAGATGTTAGTGATTTGGTATGAAAGTAGTTTCTGAGTATTGTAATTTGTTTATTATGTAAATTTTGAATGTCTATTAAACCTCTTCCTCCTTCATTGCGTGGTAGTGTAAGTCTTTCTATTGACGATTTTGGGTGATGTTTCCGGTCTTTAGTCATATGTGTGTTAATTGTTCGTTGCAAGTTCTTAAGATCTGTTTGTGTCCAGTTAATAATACCAAATGAGTATGTCAATATAGGAATAGCAAACGTGTTAATGGCCTTGATTATGTTTTTTGAGTTTAGGTGAGTTTTTAAAATGAGCTTTAGTCTGTATTTGAATTTATTTACTAGATCTTCTTTGGTCTCTTTTTGAAGTATTCTTCTAGACTGCTTAAAACCTAAATATTTGTAAAAGCTGTAGCTATCCATTGGTTGAATATCTTCACCAGATTCTAAAATATACCTATTACTTTCAATTTTACCTTTATTAATCGATAAAATTTTGCACTTATCGACTCCAAATTCCATACATATATCTTTGGAAAATTGTTGAGTGATATCAGCTAGGAGAAAAATGTCGGATTTGTTGGTGGCAAAGAGTTTTATATCATCCATGTAGAACAGATGAGTTAGCAAAACCCTGGTGTCGGTAGTTACTAAATCGTATCCAGCATTGCTAATATTAAGCAGACTAGAGAGAGGATTAAGTGCAAGGCAGAACCAAAGTGGGCTGAGTGCGTCACCTTGATATATACCTCGCATAATACGTATGGGTTCGGTAGTTATATTAGTGGACTCATTTTTTAGTTTGAGTACTGTTTGCCATCTCTGCATAGAAGATTGTAAGAATGTTATAATAATCGGGTTAATTTTATATAATCGGAGTATATATAGAAGCCAACTGTGAGGGACAGAGTCAAAAGCCTTGCGATAATCTATGAACATAGTGTGTATATTTAGTTTCTTACGGTATGCTTCATTAATCGTTATTGCGTCTATTGTGAGTTGCTCCTTACATCCTTGGCTATTTTTCCTACAGCCTTTTTGTTGTTCGGCAAGAATATCATTCTCAGCCAAATGTGCGTAGATTGTTTGAGTGATGCAAGCAGTTAGAATTTTATAAACAGTTTGTAAGCAAGTTATAGGGCGAAACTTTGATGGGTCTTCTGTATTAGGTTCCTTTGGTAACATGTAAGTTACTCCGTGTGTTATATAGTCGGGCATTAAATGTGGTGATTGAATGAACATGTTAAGATGGTAGTGTAAATATGGGTGGCTGCAAGTGAACTTTTTGTACCAGTAGTTATGTAGGTTGTCGCTGCCTGGTGACTTCCAGTTGTGAGAGTGTTTGATGACGCGTGCAAAAGTGTCTATTGTAATTTGTTCGAATTCCATAACTGGAACGTGACTAGATATTTCATTAATAGTGTGTATCCAATTAGCGTTATCATTATGTTGAGTTGTATTTTCCCAGATGTTTGACCAAAATCGATGCAAACTTTCAGATGTTGGTGAACTTAGTTCTTGTGTATTTGTGTTTTGAGAGTTAGATGTAAGAGTTCGGTAAAATATTTTTTCTGTTTGTGAGAATTGATTATTCTGTTTTTTCCTAGCTGTACATGTAAGATACCTCTTAAGCCTACTAGCTGCTGCATTTAATTTTTGTTTAAGGGTATCTAAAAAGTGTTCTAATTCTGTGTTGATGTTTTCGTGTTGAGCGTGTATTCGATATTTATTTTTTATTATTTCTACAGCGTTTATGATCCTGTTACTTCTATTTCCATGTATGTATTGTGTTAGTCGGGCTATTTCAGATCGAAACTTCTCTATTTTGGTTTCTAATCTTCTCCGCCAAGCTGGTTTAAACTCTTTTGAGCTGGTTTTATTAGTGTTTACTTTTATTCCGTTGCATACTGTTGCTGTATATGCCGCTGAGTACAAAATAGTTTGGAAAGTTGCAAAATCTTGTTCTCCACCAAAAAAATAGGGTAAAATATTGTTGTTAAGATATTCTACTATTAGAGCTAATCTTTTTGATGGTTTCTGTCGGGGTAGATATGGTCTAGAGGTAGGGTCAGTATTTTTGAATGTATCGAGTGCTGTATGAAACTGTTGATTAATATTGTCTTGATCTATTATGTGAGAGTTAGTAGAGACATGTAATGGATCTTCTGCATTTATGTGTATAGTTGCCTGAGAGAGAGATAAATCTGCTTCCTCGATTGTATTTCTTTGCGTTGAATACGGCACATGTTGTGATAAGTCAGTTTGTGAATAGGTTGTGTTTAATTGATCAGTGGTGTGTGATGATTGTATTTGTGCTTTTATATCGTTTTTAATTTCCCTAATTCTATTTTCAGATACCATTCCATTGTTAACTATGGCTCTTCTTTGATCTGATAAACGTTGTTCTGAAATGTGTGATAAATGTGGATAAGTTTGAATGAATTTATCACGCAGCTTCTTTCGATGCGCTGTCATGTTGGTTTCAAGTTCTGTTATTTCATAATAAATGCGCAGTATTGTTTCATTAATATCGCTAGACCATCTCATTCTAGCTGATGTCTGTGTAAGTGTTGGTATTGGTTCTGTATTTTGTGTAAGATAGCTGTTCACCTCTAATCTAATTGCGTCAAGTGTGTTGATGGGAAGTAATTTGTTATTGATTATGGCCCTACGCTGGTCTCCTACACTCTGTTTGGATGCATTCATTGTCGGGTATTTCTCTGTGAAAGCCTTATGCAATGGGTCAAGGTATCCTCGAGTCTGTGTTTCTAATCGGCTGGTGATGAGATAGGTGCGCCATATGAACATATTCATTTCAGTTGTCCATTTTCTTCTTGCGCGTGATTTGGCAGTAGTGGGTCCAGTAACATCGGCATTTGCCTCCTGGACAACATCTACTGTCAATGGTGATGTTGTTGATGATGTACGGCTAGAATTTACATTAGTTTCGAATGAGAGCGGGGATGAAGCGGGTGATGGAAAAAGGCTACTTGTGGGTGATGAATGTGTTGATGATGATGTAATGTGATGAGAGATGACATCGGCTGTAGTATGTTTTTCGGTGGGAGCCCGCCTGTTCAACTCCGCACCGCCGATGGTTCGCATGCTGGAGCATCCAGCATCGGCTCCAGATGCGCCCCGGCGACCCCCGGGCAGCGACCTCAAATTATATACTCTATTATTCATATCTCCATTTAAAAGGGTTACCCTTGCCTTGTTAGCTACATAAGTTTCAATAGTATGCATGTCCGCCCCCACGTGGCTAGATGTTCAGCACGGACGTAAGGTGGGATTTTAGGGGGCTTATTATTATTATTATTATTATTATCATATATTTTTTTTTGTTTTATCATTCTCTTATTTTAGAAGTCACAGGGGGGGACACACATTGCACCACTTTGGAAGTGTCTCTCGCGCAAACTATTCAGTTTAGAAAAAAATGATATTAGAAACCTCAATATAATTTTAGAAGACCTATCCATAGATACTCCCCATGTATGGGTTTGATGAAAAAAATTTTTTGAGTTTCATTTCTAAGTATAGGGACCCCCAAAATTTATTGTTCTTTTTGTTAGCGGTAATTCTAAATACAGTTGTGATTGTGCAGTTGACTTCCGGAACATCTCATAGTTAGATGCAATGGAGTATTGAATACATATTATTGAACTTGTGAGAATGAGGGTATCCGAATAATAAGGGTGTGGTTCCGTGAGTCGGGCGAGGTAGTATATAAAGCGGCGCAATCGGAAACAGGACAGTCTCTCTTCAGATCTCGGGACGACCACATCTCTTGATTGTGACATGAGTCACTCCTGAGTCGTAGTAGTTTTCTATTATTTGATTTGTGGTTTATTGTATATCTGTGTTTTGTGTCGTGTGTACGAGGCGATATTTACCTGTGGGGGAATTACAAGTCTGGTGACGAATTCCACAGGGCACCGCGGAGGAGTGAGCGTTGCCCCAACCCCCTCGTGGGGGGTACCGATGGTATGTAGGTTGCTTCGTATCCGTTTAGTGGTGATTGGTGTTTGGCTATGGTCCAGATTGGCTGCCAGGGAAGCAGGTAGTCTTGGTCGAGGAGTGAAACAGTAAATAAGTGTTTTATAACAAGAATATTATGTGTTTTTATTTTGTTAAAACCTAAGAAGGTTTTAGTTCAGAAGTGGGATATAAAATAAAATAAATCTAAATCTACCTTCAAGATGAATAACTACCGGCAGACTCGGCTTGCAAAGAGGGGCCGGATGGAACGTTCTTGTCAAATAACATGACGCCGATTGATTTATTTTAGTGTGCGTGACAGTCCGTGCGACACTGTAGGAACACGTACATCTTTGTGTAGGTAATGATACCATACGCAGTAAAAAACTTCCCTATTTTTTTGATTTAATATTGTCGTTTTGCGTGTAAACTTCGTGTAAAAATTATAAAAAGCTAAAATCAATTACTTTACCGTAAGTACCTGGGAATCAAGTTTTGTACTATCGATTATTCTCAATCTTTCAATTATGATGTGAAGCACAAAAAAAATTGTAGACATATCCACAAATTGTTTGTATGTAATAATTATTACAAATTATTGTGTGTATCACCAAAGAATACTTTCAGATGAGGTTGGGAACCAAGTTCCTAAATATAGAAATGAGGTTCACTAATGTCTGGACTAACAAGTAATCTCCCTAATTGGGAAAAAAAAAAAATAGACAAAGACTGGTATCACAATCGAGCTACGGTTGAGGTTTTGTGTTCCGACACAACAATATAATTATCGGGTAAATAAATAATTATAGCAACTAAATAATCTGTATTTACCTGTGAAAAGATATTTCATCTTCTTTTTTTTTTGTTTTTGGGAACTACCCTTACAGTGTTTAATGATGCAAGACGGCATTTTGAAAAAAAAAAAAAAAAAATCACTATGGCGGTTTGTCAAACACTGCCGCGAGAATGTATTCGCTTTCTAAGTCATATTTACTTTGTAGATTCATTTTCGTGTTCTTTACGGTCTATCTGGCTTTCTTTGGTGGTCTGAGCCGGTAGATATTTTAATAGGTCTGACCTTGAAATGGAGAATGATAAAACGAACTTATTTTGTAATGAAAATACCCATGACGATAGTAGATTATCAGATGCAAGTAATAACAATGAATGATATTTCACGAGGGAAATTAATTCACTGGTTTCCTACTTATCTAGTACTTACCTAGTGTATTTATGATTTAGTATATATTAGCGAGTTGTAATTAGCTCGATAAAATTATAGTGTGAAATTACACTAAAAGTAATTAGCCCTAAGTATGTATTTATTGTAATTAATAATTATTATGGGTTGAAATTATCTGTCTTGAAATTAGGTCGGTCTGAGTTGAAATTAACTCAAATTAAGTGTGAAATTACACGTAAAATTATGATCAAATATTTTGCTGAAATTAGCTACAATACGAGTTGTAATTAACTGAACTTCGGTGTGAAATTACACCTACGAATGAATAGAAGGGTTGAAATTAACCCGATAAAATATAAATATTAGAATTGTTATAGTCTGACTTGAAATTAACTCAAATGAAGTGTGAAATTACACGTAAAATTATAATCAAATATTTGGCTGAAATTAGCTACAATACGAGTTGTAATTAACTCAACTTCGGTGTGAAATTACACCTATATATGAATAGAAGGGTTGAAATTAACCCGATAAAAATATAAATCTTAAAATTGTTATAGTCTGAGTTGAAATTAACTCAAATTAAGTGTGAAATTACACGTAAAATTATAATCAAATATTTGGCTGAAATTAGCTACAATACGAGTTGTAATTAACTCAACTTCGGTGTGAAATTACACCTACAAATGAATAGAAAGGTTGAAATTAACCCGATAAAAATATAAATATTAAAATTGTTATAGTCTGAGTTGAAATTAACTCAAATTAAGTGTGAAATTACACGTAAAATTATAATCAAATATTTGGCTGAAATTAACTACAATACGAGTTGTAATTAACTCAACTTCGGTGTGAAATTACACCTACGAATGAATAGAAGGGTTGAAATTAACCCGATAAAATATAAATATTAGAATTGTTATAGTCTGACTTGAAATGAACTCAAATGAAGTGTGAAATTACACGTAAAATTATAATCAAATATTTGGCTGAAATTAGCTACAATACGAGTTGTAATTAACTCAACTTCGGTGTGAAATTACACCTATATATGAATAGAAGGGTTGAAATTAACCCGATAAAAATATAAATCTTAAAATTGTTATAGTCTGAGTTGAAATTAACTCAAATTAAGTGTGAAATTACACGTAAAATTATAATCAAATATTTGGCTGAAATTAGCTACAATACGAGTTGTAATTAACTCAACTTCGGTGTGAAATTACACCTACAAATGAATAGAAAGGTTGAAATTAACCCGATAAAAATATAAATATTAAAATTGTTATAGTCTGAGTTGAAATTAACTCAAATTAAGTGTGAAATTACACGTAAAATTATAATCAAATATTTGGCTGAAATTAACTACAATACGAGTTGTAATTAACTCAACTTCGGTGTGAAATTACACCTACGAATGAATAGAAAGGTTGAAATTAACCCGATAAAATATAAACATTAAAATTGTTATAGTCTGGGTTGAAATTAACTCAAATTAAGTGTGAAATTACACGTAAAATTATAATCAAATATTTGGCTGAAATTTACTACAATACGAGTTGTAATTAACTCAACTTCGGTGTGAAATTACACCTACGAATGAATAGAAAGGTTGAAATTAACCCGATAAAATATAAATATTAAAATTGTTATAGTCTGACTGGAAATTAACTCAAATAAAGTGTGAAATTACACGTAAAATTATAATTAAATGTGGCTGAAATTAGCTACAACACGAGTTGTAATTAACTCAACTTCGGTGTGAAATAACACCTACAAATGAATAACAGGGTTGAAATTAGCCCGAATAGAGTTGAAATTAACTCAAATTAAGTGTGAAATTACACGTAAAATTATAATCAAATATGTGGCTGAAATTAGCTACAATAAAATTTGTAATTAACTCAACTTCGGTGTGAAATTACACCTACAAATGAATAAAAAGGTTGAAATTAGCCTGATAAAACTTATTAAAATTATTAGTCTGAATTGAAGTTAGCTCAAAATTGGTATGAAATTACACCTACAAATGAGTAAAAAGGGTTGAAATTCACCCAATATAACATATTAAAATGATAGTCAGAGTTGAAATTAACTATGTCTTATTTACAATCTGGGTTGAGAAATTAGCCCTATACAATGTGTAGTACTCAAAGTTATAATTAACTCAACTTCGGTGTGAACTTACACCTACAAATGAATAAAAGGGTTGAAAATAGCCTGATATAACTTATTAAAATTATTAGTCTGAATTGAAGGTAGCTCAAAATCGGTATGAAATTACACCTACAAATGAGTAAAAAGGGTTGAAATTCACCCAATATAACATATTAAAATGATAGTCAGAGTTGTAATTAACTGTCTTTTATTTACAATCTGGGTTGAGAAATTAGCCCTATACAATGTGTAGTACTTAAAGTTATAATTAACTCAACTTCGGTGTGAACTTACACCTACAAATGAATAAAAGGGTTGAAAATAGCCTGATATAACTTATTAAAATTATTAGTCTGAATTGAAGGTAGCTCAAAATCGGTATGAAATTACACCTACAAATGAGTAAAAAGGGTTGAAATTCACCCAATATAACACATTAAAATGATAGTCAGAGTTGAAATTAACTGTCTTTTATTTACAATCTGGGTTGAGAAATTAGCCCTATACAATGTGTAGTACTCAAAGTTATAATTAACTCAACTTCGGTGTGAACTTACACCTACAAATGAATAAAAGGGTTGAAAATAGCCTGATATAACTTATTAAAATTATTAGTCTGAATTGAAGGTAGCTCAAAATCGGTATGAAATTACACCTACAAATGAGTAAAAAGGGTTGAAATTCACCCAATATAACATATTAAAATGATAGTCAGAGTTGAAATTAACTGTCTTTTATTTACAATCTGGGTTGAGAAATTAGCCCTATACAATGTGTAGTACTCAAAGTTATAATTAACTCAACTTCGGTGTGAACTTACACCTACAAATGAATAAAAGGGTTGAAAATAGCCTGATATAACTTATTAAAATTATTAGTCTGAATTGAAGTTAGCTCAAAATCGGTATGAAATTACACCTACAAATGAGTAAAAAGGGTTGAAATTCACCCAATATAACATTAAAATGATAGTCCGATTTGAAATTAACTATGTCTTTTATTTACAATCTGGGTTGAGAAATTAGCCCTATACAATGTGTAGTACTCAAAGTTATAATTAACTCAAAATAATGTGAAATTACACCAAAAATAATCAATGTTTAGAATTGTTATAAGCCTAATAAATATTTCAATTTTTTGATATTATTTCAATGTAACTTGTAACTATGTAAAATTTATAATAAATTATAAGTGTACTTTAGTTAGAAATGAGATAGGTTGCATAATACAATTGTGATTTCATGTATAATTATTTAATTGATGCAAAATTGTTTTAAATATATATATTATAATACATTATATCTCGGAAAATACATAATTGCAACCACGTGGACGTGTTGATAGCAGGATAGCCGAATCTGTTAGCGGTAATTCTAAATACAGTTGTGATTGTGCAGTTGACTTCCGGAACATCTCATAGTTAGATGCAATGGAGTATTGAATACATATTATTGAACTTGTGAGAATGAGGGTATCCGAATAATAAGGGTGTGGTTCCGTGAGTCGGGCGAGGTAGTATATAAAGCGGCGCGATCGGAAACAGGACAGTCTCTCTTCAGATCTCGGGACGACCACATCTCTTGATTGTGACATGAGTCACTCCTGAGTCGTAGTAGTTTTCTATTATTTGATTTGTGGTTTATTGTATATCTGTGTTTTGTGTCGTGTGTACGAGGCGATATTTACCTGTGGGGGAATTACAAGTCTGGTGACGAATTCCACAGGGCACCGCGGAGGAGTGAGCGTTGCCCCAACCCCCTCGTGGGGGTTGCTGATGGTATGTAGGTTGCTTCGTATCCGTTTAGTGGTGATTGGTGTTTGGCTATGGTCCAGATTGGCTGCCAGGGAAGCAGGTAGTCTTGGTCGAGGAGTGAAACAGTAAATAAGTGTTTTATAACAAGAATGTTATGTGTTTTTATTTTGTTAAAACCTAAGGTTTTATTTTTTTATTTTTGTGTGAAAATCCTAATGCGGTTCACAGAATACATCTACTTACCAAGTTTCAACAGTATAGTTCTTATAGTTTCGGAATAGTGGCTGTGACATACGGACGGACAGACAGACAGACGGACGGACATACAGACACAGACAGAGGGTTCCGTTTTTTGCCTTTGGCACGGAACCCTAAAAAAAACGTATATTTAACGGCTGCTTTTTTCATTGAATTGATGGATGGATAGATGGATGTTTGTTACTCTTTCACGCAAAAACTACTGAACGGATTTGGATGAAACTTTACAGTAATATAGCTTATACATCGGAATAACACATAGGCTACTATTTGCAGCGATAACCAACATACACGCGGGCGGAGCCGCGGGCAACAACTTGTATAAACATATACGCACTCGTTAGAAATTTTAACTGTCTTCGTATTGAATAATTTTCAGTGTGATGGGACTAATTCGATGGGCTACCTGTTAATGAACTACGGTGTTAGTATATCAACAGCAACAGCCTTCAACAGTCGACTTCTGGACATCGATCTTTTCTTAACAAGGAGGCTTTGACCTACTATACCCGCTGGTCATACGGGTTTTATAGATTTTATTTCGAGTTTTCCTTTTCTTTGCAGTGATGTACTTCTGCGTGGTTTACTCCCTAAGTCGCTTTTAACGACATGGGATGAAAGCTGTGGTCACACTCCGTATTCTTGATCCATCACCACACGGACGGTGTTTACTAAGTTGAGTAGGTACATAAGTTTAGTACATAATCACTCTTTACTTCGAAATCCATTTTTTATAGTCCTACGGCATATGATTGATTTAATAATTTCATTAATGTGCGGGATTCTTTTTTTTCTTTTCTTGACAAATAAAACTTGTCAAAGAAAAAAAATACAAATACTCTCCTTAGGCATATTCAGACATGTAAGGTATATTACTGTAAGGTATATTATGCCGTTAAAATCAAAAGACTTCTTCAACACTATTTTACTTTAATCGTAAACACTAACGGAAATTACAATTAAATTTTATTTTTGTAGTTATATAGCTATTCTTTAAAAATCTACTTTAAAGCTACTACCTATTTTGATACCTAAACTACCAATTTTCTGATGCTTCGCGGAATTTTAAAGTAGTACATATAAATGCCCAGAGTATTCCAGCTCATTTCCCTGATATGCTGGCTACCTTTAACTGTAAAAACATACACCCCATTTTAGTCTCAGAGACATGGCTAAAACCGTGCTTACCTTCCACATCTTATACTCTTCCAGGTTTTAATCTTGTAAGGAATGATCGTGCAATTGGTGGTGGGGGTGGTGTTGCTGTATATCTGCGACAACACATTCCGTTCACAATTGTAAGTATGTCCTCACAACCCCCACCACCAGATGCAGGTGAACATCTGTTCTTAGAACTAGACAAAAGTTTTACTGGGTGTCTACTATTCGCCCTCATTACGTTCTAACTATTTTGCTTCTTTTGTAAATTTACTAGAAAACATATCTCCCTCTTATAGCCATACATTAATAATGGGCGATTTCAATACCTGTTTGATTAAAAATGACCATCGCTCTTCTTCGTTACGCAGAGTGGTGGACTGTAATAACTTATCACTTTTAACACTTGATGCTACTCATCACTTTCCTAACTGCACTCCTTCTCTTCTTGACCTCATTCTTGTCTCTTCTACAGATCATGTCATCAGCCATGGCCAATATCCGGCTGATGCTTTCTCTTATCATGACTTGATATTTCTTTCTTATGCTATCCGTCCACCCAAGGCAAAGCCGAGAATCCTCGTGCAACGCAATTTTAGCGAAATAAATCTTACTAAACTTAAAGAGGACGCCCGTAACATCAACTAGTCTGTTTTACTAAATTCGCAGTGTGTAAACGAAAAAGTTCAAATATTCACCGAAAACTTAATACAATTGTATAACGTACACGCACCCTTGCGATCGATCAAACTCAAACATTTACCGGCTCCGTGGCTTACTGAAGAGGTACGACCGATTATGTCCAAAAAGTGCTTGGCGAAAAGTAAATACAAGCGTCGACCAACGAATACTAATCTAGAAAAATATGTGTACCTGAGAAATCTCTGCAATAAGATATGTCGAAACGCACAACGCCAACATATCCACCCTTCCGTAGAAAACGGTGATCCAGCAAAAGTCTGGAAATTTCTTAGAACATTGGGAGTTGGGAAGTCTCATCAAGAGTCTATTCCTAAAAATTTCAACATTGACTTACTCAATAAACATTTCTCTACCTCGTCTGATATTGATGACAATACAAAAGCTAATACTCTTAGATATATCTCTTCTACCCCAACTCCCAACTATTCACCTTTCGTCTTTGTTCAATTGTTCGCTTGTGATGTTAAGAAGACCATTCTGGCGATTTCATCCAGTGCAGTAGGAAATAATTGCATAAGCCGAAATATGATTTTTCCTATCCTTGACGAAATCCTTCTCATGTTATTTATTTATACAAACTTCCTGCAAACATATTGCACAAGGCGGACTTAATGCCACAGGCATTTTCTTCCAGTCAAACCTTTGGGTGTTGCAAAACTGTGTGTGGCAGGCGTATTTTAAAAAGAAGTATTACGATAGGTTAAATTAAAATATATTACAAAACTAACGATTCTACAGATATATACCTACACATATAAAATTTACATACACATACATTATACATAGATATATTAACATACACATATACGAGCATAATAACACTTTCAAAGTGTCTTTTGGATGTGTATATCCAAAAGACACTTTGAAAGTGTTATTCTGATGACTCCGTCAACAAATCTCTATAGAACTTCCGTACTCTAAACTTAAAAGTGGATCGGCTAGTGGGCATCCTGGTTTCTAGTGGGAGTGTGTTCCAAAGAGTGACAGCTTGAACTAGGAAGGAGGAATGGACCATACTGGAAGTATGGGAAGGACAACGAAGGAGAAGATTGTTAGACGAGCGAAGATTTCTGTTATGGTTAGCGCAGATATATTCTAGTTGGGATTTTAAGTAGGTAGGTGAGTTTGGTGAGTAGAGAAGGGAGTACAACAAAGTAAGAGCCCTCGAACTGCGGCGCTGTCTTATAGGTAACCAGGACAGTTGTGTACGATAAGCGGATATATGATCATACTTTCGAAGGTTGAATATGAATCGAATGCAATTGTTGAGAAGTCGGTCTAATTTATTGAGCAGATCTGCAATCAGGTCGAGATAACACACATCACCATAGTCGATAAGTGGAAAAATTAAAGTCTGCACGAGCATCTTTTTTGTTTTTACGGGGAGGAAATTTTTCAGACGATAGAATATACAAAAAACATTTGTAACCTTCTGACAGACGCTAGTAACTTGTGTTTGCCAGTTCAGAGTAATATCGAGGTGCAAACCGAGATCCTTGACCGATGTACTATCTATCTTATCTCGTATCTTATGCAATATCCTTAATCACTCCTTGACAAGCGGTGTTTTTCCGTCTACATGGAAAGATGCCCAACTAATCCCTCTTCCTAAAAAACCTAAACCCTCCTCATTATCTGACTATCGGCCCATATCCATCTTACCTTTCCTATCTAAAGTGCTCGAACGCCTCATCCACTCTCAACTAAGTTATTTCCTTTCCAAAAATTCATTACTGAACCCCTTCCAATCCGGTTTTCGTCCTGGTCACAGCACTACTTCTGCGCTGGTACACATTACAGATAGCATCAGACTGGGCATGGAAGGTGGAATGATTACAGTACTCACCTTACTTGATTTTAGTAATGCTTTTAACACTATAGATTTTCAAATTTTGCTTGGTATACTACGGTCTCTTAACATATCTCCAACGACAATTGATTGGTTTCAAAGTTACCTGTCTGGTCGCCGGCAACGTATTTGCATTGAAGACTCGGTGTCTTCTTGGTGCAATATTTCTGCTGGTGTACCGCAGGGTGGCGTTCTATCTCCCTTACTCTTCGCTGTTTTCATAAACTCAATCTCTAATCAATTAAATTCCTTCTACTATCTTTATGCAGATGATTTACAAATATATACACAAGCTACGATTGCCTCGTTACCAGAGGCGTTCAACACCATTATTGCTGACCTGCGTCACATTGCTGAATGGAGTCACAATTATGGACTCAGGATTAATCCTGTTAAGACGCAGGTATGTGTTATTGGCAGTCCCAGGATGGTTTCAAGAATTAACTGGACACAACTGCCCCAAATACTATTTGGTGGCACCACCCTTGAGATCAGCACTAGTGTCAAAAATTTAGGGATCTACATAGACAATAATTTATCCTAGGGTACACAGATACAAGAGGTCAGTCGAAAGATATTTGCTTCTGCCGGGTCTCAGGGATGATTTCAGCACGAACGGGCCGGCTCGACCGGGGCGGTACTACCCTCGCACAGAAAATCAACGTAAAATGACAGCGTTTGTGCTGTCGTGTTTCGTTGGTGAGTGCGAGACCGGAGGCCCAATTAGTCTAGTCAACAAGTTCCATACTTGTTGACTAGACTAAAAGATGCACAACCATCACTAGGCCGCCATAGTGTGGGTCGCCATACTGCATTGTTGTATTCGCAATGAGTATGGTGGCCATCACTCGTGGATTCTGCTTATGCTTTCCATCAGGCAGAGTAGAGTCATTTTGGCGGGCCAAACATAACAAAAAAAAAAAAAAAAAAAAACTTGCACAAGCACTTCTACTTCCAATTCTCGACTATGCCGATGTCAGCTATCTGAATATCACCGAAGCACAACTTGATAAGCTTGAGCGACTACAAAATCTCTGTATACGATTCGTATTTGGCCTACGAAAATATGATCACGTCTCTGAATTGCGTCAAATGCTCAAGTGTCTTCCAATTCGCTCTCGCTGTAGTACTCATATCCTTATTTTTCTCTACAATATTTTATTCAATCAATGAAATAATTGTTCAATCGAATCCAATCGAGCCCCCTTCTACCTCAAAGAACGATTCAAGTTCCTTAATGACACACATGAAAAATGTCAAAGGTCATCCGAAAATTTGAGACTGGAAATGCCTCTGCATTCCACAAAATTTTACGGTCAGTCTTTCACTGTTGAAGCTGTACGCTTGTGGAATGCACTGCCGGTAAACATCAGACAAGCGCAAACAATAAATGCATTCAAGAAAATGGTTACCGAACATTATGCATCTTAATTAAGACAGTCACGAATTAGGGTATGCCGTTTTTTATTTTTTTATTTTATATACATTATCTAGTTAGGTATATATGTATGTGCATATATTATTATATGTATGTTGTTCATCACATTCATTAGCAAATAATATAATTAATTAAAAACTCATTGCACCGACAACTACCACTGTCTCTCCTATACATTTTGATCCATCCTAAGGTTTCCTGGAAGAGATTGCTTTAGGGCATTTTAGGCAATAAGGCCGCCCTTTGTACACTCCGTCTCACATTTTATGTACTCTCTTCTAACTCTGTAATATTATGGTGTGCAAATAAAGAGTTTTTCTATCTATCTATCTAAAGTGCAAATTGCAGGTAATATAATAGTAAAGAGGATTACGGGTACGTTGCGCGTAGACTGTCAAAAGTTTGTTGATAAATTAGCCTCTGTTAGCGGCTTTCAGGTCCGAGTTAGGATTAAAAGTTTTTCAAATTTCGATGGCTGTATATTATGCTAGAAAAATTAAGTAAAGTTTTGAGAATTTCTGATTTGTATTAAAAACCAATGGAATAGATATATACCAGATAAACCAGATATGTTACCTGCAAAGAAGTTTAATATTTTTAACTATATTAGTAAAATAAACCCTACATTAGACGTAACATCTTATGTAAACTCTTGTGTAACTATGCAATCATTCAAGTATATCATATTGGGTCAATCCGAATTGACACACAATATTCTATAAAATACCACAAAAATCCGAGCTGAGAAATTGCAAAAAATGATTTATAACTTTTACATTAGGCGTCTATGATTAACACTTTATCCAGACAAATAACTTTTGAGAAAGAATTCCTATAAATTATTTTAACTTGTGCGCCCTTTCATTTTAAACCCTTTTAAGCAAGAAATATTTTAAACAACCATCACTGAAAACATTTTGCGTCGAGCCCCGGAAAGTACAGCACTTATTCATCTTCCGCAAACAAATATAAGCCACCAAACAAATTTTAAATTTAATCCCTTTCTCTCGACGAGTTAATGTCCCGCGAGACTTTTCTACAGTTTTAATTTCCGGAGTCTTTTCACCGAGGAAATAGTTTGTTGGGCCCGTACTGGCCATCAACAACGTAAAGGTATGACAAAAACCAGAGATATACGGCACGTACACCGTACACTCAACTACTCACAAAAAGAGACTAAAAAAAAACTAGTGACATAATACAATATAGGAATGAAGTAAAAAGTTCAGTTCTGAATATTGGCCTTTTTAATAGATTGACTTAATGATTTAAATAAAATAAAAAAGTAAAATGATAAATAGATTTTATTTTTGTAAGTCTTTACAGCTAGAATGAACCGGCATTTCGTAAGAGTCATTTAAGGAGAATAAGAAGAAACATCCAGACAAACCACAAAAGTGTATATTTTTTTAAAATCCGTTTTTTGCTTTCTTAGTGAATAAATATTGTTAATACAGGCAAACATTTTATTTTTTCTCTTACGAGGTGTTTTGAAATATACATGCACAAAAAACACAAGTATATATTAATGTTTACCTGTAGTCAAGTAAATGAGCCACTTCGACAACAACCCTAATTATACGGATTGTGTTTGTCGTTTGCTCGGTCGTGTAAGTGTGACTTGTGACTTTCTGTTTGTTCCTTACTTAAGAGTATAAAACTTGCCAAATGACTTGCCGAAATCTAGATACTTAGAAGATAGATATAGACAATAGTCCCTATTGCAGGGGAAACATAAATTACTATATGCCTACGTTAATCGAATCGGGAAACTCGTAGGTTTGAATTTAACTCCTTTATTTTTTGTTCATTAGTAGTTGTTGGACCAGTTGTACTGCACCATATGTATCAACTGTATGTAATTTTCTCTTTATATAAGGTAATCATAAAAATGTTGGTTTCATTGATTACATTATGATCGAACTATGACGAGTAGGTGATCGCTAACTCTACTCTGCCTCATGGCCTCTCCAGGTATGGTTACTTTACGGCGACAGTACTTTAAATAGGATTGAAATCAGCAACATCTCAATGCTTATTTTTACATCTATCTATCTCTGACATGTATAGTATGTTTATGTTTGTTTGACCTAAAAAGCAACTGACACACAGAACGTTGCAATGAAATGTTCAATGTTTTCTTCACATACAGTATTTTAAGAGTACATTGGATACATTCACTGCCATTCATCGTTAAAAATAAAGCGCAAACAATTGGTATCGAATAAAAGATAGAGGTTATTGTGCGCTACTTAGAGGGAACTTATTTCCAACGCTGCTGGCAGAACATCGATCGTGGCTAGAACTCAAGAACACTTCATCACATTTCTTGGGTTGTTTGACTTTAGAAGGCTTTCTTTAAGAAGCTTGTTAAGTATCTACTACAGATCGTAATTAAATAAGAATTTCGGATCTAAGAGAGTTGAATTATTAATTGAAAGTTTGAACCTAAATAAATATTATATTGTAAAACTTAGGAGAACACTAACTTAAGGACTCAGAAAGGTCACCCCCTGAGATCGTCGATAACGTATAGGTATTAGTTACTACAGTAGTTCAGAGAGATGGAGTTGTTCAATTTTAAGATGCTAATTTTCTTACATCAATACGAAATACGCGCTTTAAAATGTAGTGCTACTAATTCAACAGCGACTAGCTGAAGCACCTTCATGAATCTTTCTGTTTTAAGGACCACAGCCTCACGCTACTTACGCACGTCCCGTAACTCATAAGGAGTTGTACGTCTGGTGTTAACTCACTAACGCAAACGATAAGCAATATTTAACATAAAATTTAATGAATAATATTATTCAACAATAAATGTAATACCTAAAGTGTTTTAACCTGTGTTTACGTAGACCGTGTTTCCATTTCCTTTAAATGTAAACATTTAGTTAAGTTATTTATTCTCCATAACGGACCGAGATATGGACATTAAAGAAAGCTGATTGCGACCACATCGATGCTTCAGATCCCATGGAATGAATGGAAGAATGGAAGAATGCGTCCATTTTGCACGAACTAAATCTAAAGACCTGAATCTCTTCTATCTACCTGTGAAGAGTGTTAGATTTTGTTGGTCACAGCGCCAGAAAAGAGTGGAACAACCTCGAGCAAATCATCAACTTAATACTGACTCAATCTTTGATAAAATTGTTGTGAATGCCTCAAATGTAAGAACCGTATCGATCACCTCTTTCTTTAATAAATTCTTAACACTTTTAACAGCTGCCTCATGAAGTCCTCCCACATGAGGTGCAGCTGGTGGATTGAACTCCCACCTGATATTCTGCCTACTGAACTCCTGCCTTAAAATAATCTCATTATCCAAGAGAAACTGATGGACCTCCTTGAGATAATTATTACTACCTATGAAATTAGTACCCCTACCCGATCTGATGAGTGAAGGTAATCCTCTCCTACTGACAAATCTAGTGAATGCAGCAATAAATGATTCTATTGACAATGATGATACCGCTTCTGGGGCTTCTGGAGATTGAGCTGATGCATTGAACCTGACACAAACTAAACATTTCCTTAAAACCTTTGAAACTTGACGCTTGATTGAAGTTATCCAATATTCTCGCCTGAGAATAGCAATGAGTGCGTTACATGCTGCATGACAATATGGTTTATGATAATATTCTATGAGAAGTTTACCAAACTTATGATCCTTTGGTAACAGGTTTGGATGCCTACTTCTATACGGTAACCTTGATCCTGATCCTGATCCATGAAAATACTTTATTTCTGAAATGATTGACTGACCGGTTTTCCTTTATCTAATAATCCAATTTCCTCACTGAATGAACTACATTGAACTTTCATGATCTACAATTTATTAGCCTCTCGTGTCTCTTCCAGTGACAAGTAATTCCGTAAATTTCGCAAGAGCTTTTGAATCACCTAACTGAAGGCTTTCTTACAATAATGGTAATCTGACCATATATTTACCATCCGGGGTCCTGACCGTAGTGGACTGATACAACTTCTCTGCTTGAATATAGTCAGGGTGAATGACTGGTTCTGATAGCCTTGCCAAGATGCTCCTCGAACGTAGTTCTGAATTTAGTAGGTAGTTTCGGCAGTTCCGTTGCAATGACCGACGACTTTTCGATATGAATTTGATTGACTGACTCACCACGCCAATCTTGAATTTCATTGAATCTTCTAACCTCAAAACTGATACTGATGACACTTCACCCATGAAATGATCTGATGCTGATTCCAAATGATGATGATGATATCCGTCCAACCACCTTCGGTCACCAATTGTACCAATACTGACTACAATCCACTGTCTTCCTCCTGAAATATGACTCACTGAGTCATCGTGCTGATTCTTTAATCCAATCCAACCGTAGACACCCGATGTCTTGATGAAATATGATGATTCTTCCCCTCATGGGCCACCTTGTGCGTTTCCTTCGCAGCTGAATTTCTGAATCAGAAGTTTGAAGCGATCACGTCGCGCTCGCGGGTTCAATGCACGCGCTAGCGTAATCTCGTTTTAATAAAATCAACCCTTTCACTGAACCAATAGTTGTATTTTGATATCTGAAATACACATAATACTGATTACATGAGTTCTAAAAATTATACCTCTGCGTGGTGAAAATATGCGACCGCTCGCTCTGACAAAAGGTTATTGAGACCATTTTACTATAAATAATTTAACACAATATCATTGGTAAAAATAGTACTGATAACTACCAATAGATGGCGTTAGTTGTCCCAAATTTGACCATAGCCACAAACTGAATACAAAATAAATTGAAATTTAAAAACATTTAAATTTTATATTAACAGAAGGTTTCATGTAGGGATGGAAAATAGACGAATACTTTCTATGAAAACGGAACAGGGTTTGCGAAATGTGTTTGGACAGCTGAAGCAGGAAAGTCTATAATATATACATTGTACTCTGTGCAGGAAAGTGACGAAACAAGACACACATAATATGTAATTTAAAAAAATTAGAAAAAGACGTGTGGAAGGCTGTAAATGAAGGGATGCACAAGTAGATGATTTAAGTTGCAATAGTTTTCTGAAATTGATTTGTTTTATTGATTGATGCAAAAATGTTCTTCCGGGAACCTGAGTTTACATTTTTGATTTTTTGTCCATTGTAATGCTCATATCCCTCTAACACAAAGACAGTATCCTCTGACCAGGCAAGGTGATCATGCCTGGCGGACCACAGGCCGACAGTTAATGTTGGGAAAATATATATATACTAATCGGCGCGAGAACTCATATAGTGATTCAAGATTGGTAGCTTCTTCGAATAGTACATTATTTCATAATTCGCTGCATATCTGATAGATGGCACTGTAGTGTGTTTTATTTAATTTAATTTTAAAAAAATAAGGAAGGGATGTAGTGTATGTATCTATTGAATCACATCACTCAGTCATTCATTCACTTACCTGTGAATGAATGAGAAGAAAGCATTAGGTCATCTCTAGTGCATGAGCGGTCGTGACACAGTTCATGACTGAACTGTAAGCGACAAGAGTGTGGAGGCGCGTGCGACTAAGAGCCGGCGATATGGATCGATATACCACAATACTAACCAGATATTAACACGTCTGGCTAGCGTGGTATAGTAGGCCTTCTTGCTAAAGAAGAGGACTAAATCCAGCAGTGGAATATTAAAGGCATGGATGATCATGTTGCTGATGATGATGATAAACGAAGTCAGATACACAAATAGAAGTCACAAAATGTAAATGCCTTTCATATATTTCGTAGTAAGTAGGTATATCGTATATTTTAATACATGACTTTCATTATAACTGTATTAACATGTACCTATATTATAGTATAATTGGTCTTGCTCCTAAATAATCAACCGTATTTTTGGTTTCCGTACAACGGGCACTTTGAGAAATAAAGATGGGTAAATTGGAGCTTAATTACAAAGGATAGGTATGAAGAAAGGTAGTTATTAAAGAAAAGTAATTTCTTGAACAGGACAATAGTCACACAATAGTAGCCGAATTGACTGATCCCGAGTTTTCCAAGTCGACAAATACACTCTCCCTATTCTTCAATCTATCGGAACTTTTATACGGTACCTCTTAGATTATAATATATGGACTATACATATTGAAACTGCAAGAAGTGGATGCGAAAAACTTAGAAACGCAAAAGTTGTTTTTATTTTTCTATAAAAACACTTTTCAACATTATCTTCTCTGACTGTCTTTCTCTGTGAACCTTACAGGGTGATTAAGTAGCTTAATCAGATCTAGTAAGTTAGGCGTCACTCGAAAAACTATTTTTTCACAAAACAAGACATTACAGTACAGATGTCTATGTATGTATGTAAAACTTCTTTATAAATACTAGATGCTTACTTAAACTAAGAAAAAAACATTTTTTATGCTTCCTATTTAATAAACGATCTATTCATCTTTAAAACGTTGTAAGTTACATTTCACTTATTTTCTTTTGTTTTACTTTAAAATACAGGTCGTGGGAAGCGATATCGTTTAGTATTATGTTGCTCAATTGATTACCATAGTACTAGGTAAGTGGTAGACACAGTGACGTCACCTGATATTGTAATGGCGGCACGTGGACAGAGTCGTATTGGAAAGTTGGGGATTGAAACGGCACATTATCGTTTGTAACGCCGACCCGGTCACTAGTCCAAAACGAAACTGTCGGTTTACCTTTTTAACTTTAACAATAGTGTTTACATAGAATAAAGTGAGATTATACAAAGTATACATACATTATTATTCTTCGCCGTTTAAAACTGAACCCTACCACCACCTACTCAGGACAGAGACAATAATATCGCTCATTCCTCGCTTCCGCCGTTAAATGAATAAATTCACCGACTTTCTAATCCCAAATATGTCAGCGACGGTATTGTTGTAACCAAATCGCTGATTAAGATGGTTCTTATATTACAACCTACTAAATTAGCATGGTTACTTATGAAACATTAAATTATTTGTTTTTGGCAGGATATACCTTACTCTGACTTTAGAACTACAAGTATTCGTATATTATGGCGACTATGGACCACAGGATTTATAATTATTGTGTTAGGACATGCACAATTATCGTAGCTATACGTCACTCTACGTAATGCTCTGACACGCATTCACTGGATTAAACTCTGTATATTCCAGAGCTGTTTCTCCGCAAACCTCACTCTGATTACATATTCAAGTGATGCAATAAACTGCTGTGCTAGCACCGAACACTTGCACTTACACTATATATGTATGTATTAAACGTAATGTTAATTTCATACGCATAAATAGATCCTTATATATACCTTACGTTATTATTAATACTGCACGATCAGATAGTTACTTTCCTTATTTTTATAAAAAAGTAATTTAAAGCTTAACGGTGTCCAAGAACTCAAGAGGCACCAAGTATTAAAAAAGTGCACTTAGAAGATTATTGCGCAACTTGAATACTCGTTTGCTTTTTGCTGCAGTATAACTATAAACTCCGCTTTCTATTATGTTGAGGGTTATGAGTTTATTCCCCACATTGTACAACAGTTTGTGTGATTCATAAATAGTTGTTCCGAGTCTGTTCTTTGTGTCCATTTCATGTAAGTCTACGCTACAGACATACAACCCAACTTAACATAGCATCCCAATATCTATTGCGTGGAAGTCTTTTTTTAAATTTATTTTTTATAAGCTTGTGAATATTCTTGAGTATTAAACCTTGCACTTCACGGCCCTTCTATACCGAAGTAAACAATCACCTGCGCATTCATATTCTACGATTTAAATTTCCATAACATTTGGGTGTAAGTTCTATCGATGGGGAAAATAATCTTTTCTACAACGTGTGATCAAATTTTCATAATATGAAATTAAATAGTTCAGTTTAAAGCATATTAAGCAATGTATATTCCTATCGAGGGAGGTATATAATGTATATTCCTAAAAAAAAAATTACCCTAAGCTTAGTGTTCCATAAGAGTTTCTCCTTCCTATATAAAGCACTTTACCCCATAAGATTTAACCATGCAGTAAAACTGAAACGTAAACGAGCAAAGCCACATGAATCTTTACGCACTGAGTAAAAGCAGTCGTAATTTTACTAATATAGAGATTGATAAAGTGAAGCTTAAAAAACCTACAGATATTTTATTCTCAACAAAACATCCACATCATTATAAAGCAACCTACAGCCCATTTGAGCTCGCTAGGACAACATATTATAAGGGATCCTGGCTGTTATTTTTATGGCAAGAACCCCAAGTGGACTACAAATCAAGATAACAAGCAAAGATAGCAGCCGGACGGAAATATTTACACATTGTCCTCCATTGCTATTTTATTCACTACAGCTAAATAATTAGTGTTTGTTTGAATTTATGACAAATCGGTGCTGGTTATAAAACGAAATATTAAGTTATTGATAAAATTAAATGTCACTGTTTTTAGATATGACTATCTATAATATGTATACTAACTATAATTGTAGATATGAACAGTATCTACCTGATTTTGAAAATATATAAACAAGTATCAATTTCAAATTTTAATGTCATATTTAGAAAACAACTAATGCAATTTGCTTGTTCATGGACTGTGACTTAACAATGTATCTGAAAAGTTACAGTAATTCAATCAATTACTGAACTACTACGACGGTTTATCCATATTCTAAAGCCGACTCACTCTACTTAATTTGACTGCACGTATGGCCTAGTGGTTTAATCGGTCGCCATGCCGCTCCCTACTTCGCAGTGTTGTGGGTTCAAATCCTACATAGGACAACACTTTGTGTGTTCTACAAATTATTGTTCTGATTCTCGGTGTTATTTGTGGCCGTTGTGTGTATGTTTGTAAAGTCCCCCGAGACACAGAATTTATTCCTAAGACTTTGCTTTTTTATGTAATTCATTTGTTCACAAAACAAAATCTTCGCCAAAATAGCAGCAAAAAATGTAGCAGAATATTTTCAGTTCAGTTATCAATATTTGGCATTTTAACTGGATGAACTAACAAGAGAATCAACAATAGCAGCACACATAGTGTATTTATCTGACTTCGATATTGAAATACGTTACAATTTCGGTGCATTCAGTATATTCAATCCAAACGACCTAAAATTAACTAATTTATAAGTAAACCTATATCCCTATCCAGACCTACACCCAGATACCGAAGATATTTATTTATAACATACAATTGAATTAAATAGCGGGTTTGATAAGTACAAGTACCTCCTTTTCACAAAACAGTCATACCGAGTAGTAAACCACTTAATACATATGCGTTCCCAAAACAAAGAACTTAAAAAAACATTAAATAACTCAACTATGTAATACCTGTATCAAATTTACTTTAAAAAAGTCGTACTGAAATTCTAAATCGTGAACTTTATCGAAACTGAGTTATATACATAGGGACTCACAGAACTAGCTTTTCTACGGTTAAATAAACTTTGAGACAAGATGGGCCATTTAAACATCAATATTTACTTTGACTGACTGGTTTCGTGAAGAAGTATATTGAGAGGGTCCTTGAACTGGGTTCTGTTAATAGGTAAACGTGTGAATTGTTTATCTAATTTGTTTACTATTCAGTAACAAAAATACAAGAAAGGTTTCATAAAATCTCAACTAAAAACCATTTTGCAGATTTTTTTCTTATTTCGGACATTTAACACAACGCCATCTGGTCCCAAGAGAGCAGAGCTTGTATTATGGGTACTAGACAACAGATATAAATATATAAATATACTTTTTTTTTAAATACATACATATTAAACATAGAAAACATCCAAACTCCGAAAGAAATATTTGCAGATCATACAAATATTTAGTCTGACCCGGGAATCAAACCCGAGACCTCATGCACAGCAGTCGCGTACGCTACGTCTTTTTTGGAGACTAAATGTATTGTGTTGTGTTAGCCAAGTGTGTGTTTTAAGTTAGAGATATGAAGAAATTATACTCAGTCCATTCGTTTATTTTCTTTTTGACAGTTCAAGAAATTTCGAAATTAGTGACGCCCTCACACATTATCGATTCGATAAGCGATTTTATTTATGAAGAACTTTCAATCGATTTAATTAAATATTTTTAGTTTAAATATTAATTATTCCTTTATTAGTTTTTTTATCTTATGTAAGAAATAAACAAAAATGTACCTGAATAATAAATCAGTAAATTAGATGAATGAACAGAGTTATTGTTCTTCACTCTTGGTTTGATTCTAAATACCAAGATTTCGACTGAATTCCTTGCAAATAATCAATCTTGGAGTCATAGATACCATCTGTATTTCCTTTTTTTATTAAATTTACAGAAAAAATACTTACATGAAGTCAAATTATCTTTATCATATGAACGATTTATCGTATTTCAAGTACTGTTTTATAGTCTGTGGTTCTTTGTTATACACAGGCCACTTCACTAAAGTACCGTCACCGTTAATAAAGTACGACATTACTGTAGTACATTATTACGAAAAAAATACGGTAATTTATAGGCGTGAGTTGTCAAAAAGAAAATAAACGAATGGACAAAGTATAAATGAAATTAATTTTTAGTTATATCAATTTAGAATTTATTATCTATACTATACTTATATATAAAGTTGAAGAGTTTGTTTGCTTGAAGCACGATTACTGGTCCGATTCGAAAAATTCCTCTCAGTGTTAGATAGTCCATTTATCGAGGAAGGCTATAGGCTATATTATATATCATGGAGCGGAGCACAAATGAAGAATGTTTAAAAAATGGGGGCAACTTATCATGCTTCGAGCAACAGGAGACGCAAACGAGGTTGCGTGGGTCAGCTAGTCTTTTAATATTAATGACTAGGTATACGAAAAAAATATAAAATGACTTGATTATGCAACTGTATCTAGAATCAATAATATCATCAAATCCTCGCCAGTTTATAGCCGAAATGGTCTGTTTAAACTTAATGAAATGGCATGAGTCATTGAAACAGCAAAAAAAGTCCTTTATTTTATTTTAACAAGATTGACACTTTTGAGTTTTACGGACTTGGCGCGAACGAGTAACTGGCATATCTGTATAATTTCAGACGCATTATTGTAGCTGCTGCAAATACCCTTTTTTGTGCGGAAATCCCCCCCGGATACCACCGACTGGTGGCATATCGGACTCGAATCAACTAAAACCGCACGCTGCCTCGGGTACCTGTAGCCGAGGAACCAGGTGCACCCTCGAAAGGAAATCCTTGGAACCCCGACGTACCACGGGCCACCTACGGTTTGTAGAATGCCCCCTCCTGTGCAGGAACCCCGATGTCGCTAAAAGAAAACCTCCACCCCTACCTGCTTCGGCTAGAGTGACAGATCGTTGTGAGACCTCCAGCGCCTGAGTCGTCTGCGGTAACGAGCCCGTTTCCGGGCCTGGCGGACCGGGAGAGGTTTAGAGCTCTCCTGTTCCGTTGTCTCCTTCTTAAGCAAAACTTGCTCGCAGAAAGAGACGGTGGAGCTGCTGCAAATACCCTGAATAGCTCACCACACCAATGCATCTATTCTCAAGAAACTAAATATTCGAGATATATGATATATTTTAGTTATATGATGCCTCTGGTGTTGCGGGTGTCCATGGGCGGTGGTAATAGCTTACCATCAGGCGATATGTCTGCTCGTTTGCCCCCTATATCAAAAAAAATTGTATGAACGTTGGATGTTAAATTTGCCTTAACAAATCCAGCCGGTTTCCGTGTCTGAAGACGTAGGTACTGTATATTTATATATACATATTTATCTGTAATAGACGGTTAATAATTAAAGGTCAGAATCCAAAACAGTTTTTGGGCGAGCAAATGAAAGGTCATTCAATTTACGAGGGAATATTTTCATACGTACTAGGATTGTGGGCGCGTATGAAAACGTGGTCTGTTTTTGTTATTTGAATTTTATTATTCTGAAAAGACGGAGGAGGTTCTTAAATAAAAAAGCATACATAATTCATTTATTTTTGACTTTGATCTTGTTATTTTTTGTGTCGGGTTTACTAAAGAAAATTATAATATAATAAAGGGTCGCCATACTGCATTGTCTGCATTCGCAGTGAGTATGGTGACCGCCACTCTAAGATTCTACTTATGCTTTCCATCAGGCAGAGTAGTCATTTTGGCGGGCCATACATAAAAAAAAAAAAAAAAAAAAACATCATCAAAAATCAAAGTACACCAATCAAAATCACCTTATGAACGCAGGTGTGATTATGAATGCATCAAACCAGCCCATTAAATGTCGAATTTCTCACTGATATGGTTTTATTTTATTACTTGTCTTTTTCATTTATTTATGAGCCTGCCAAAGTGATTCTACTCTGCCTGATGGAAAGCATAAGTAAATTCCAAGAGTTGTGGTCACCATACTTATTGTGAATACAGACAATGTAGGTAACATTGTGATGTGACCCGTAATATGGCGGCGTATTAAAATGCTACTGCAGCATTAGGCCTCCGGCCTCGCACTCGCTCAAAAATACTAATGGTCTAAGATCCGACCCTAGATCGACCTTCACCGAGCTGATAATAGAAAAAACTAATAAGTATTAATAATAAAATTAATAATAAAAATAAGGTTTCATTATAAACTATATATAATTTTAATTTTTAACTAAAGACATTATGTCTCGGATTTTTTTAGACAACCCATTTTTTATATATTTTCTAATATACGAAATTTATTATAAAATAAGTTTTATTCTATTATCAGCTCGGTGAAGGTCGATCTAGGGTCGGATTTTCTACTATAAGCTTATATTTATGTATGAAAAATAACCTACCATTCTAAATAGTTTCTTTAAAGCACAACAGGTCGTAGGGCTGTCGGGACCAGGGTTGCGGATTGGGCTACAAAATTATTTTACTTAGTATAAAATTATACACTGCCATGTAGAATTCTTTTAGCTGAGTTTATATCTAGAACAGTATTATTGGATCAAAATATTGATATCTCAAACAACGTTAATTGCGCCATGGAAAAAATAGGAGTGGAAACGGAATGCTTCACCGGATAATATACTTTGTTATATGTTCGTGAGATCTTCAATTTTCTTCGATAAAACAACAGTATCTGGAGGACTTTGAAACTAGTATATATTTATGTATATACTAGTATAGTTATAGTCTAAACATTGTATTATATACTTTGACTACTTTGATAGGAAAAGGATTACTCACATTTTACTGATGTTCAATAAGGAAAACTATATCAAAATGGAACGTTAAAAAAATAGCCTTATTTCAGAAGGAAAATAAGCAATGTATGTTTTACATATATAGATACAGCTACAGCAAACATTAATATGAGAAAATAATAACAGAATAATAATAGAATATTTTTCTACGATAAAACTGACAGATCTTCGAGTTATGTTGTTTGTAGAAACAGTCGGGAGAATGTTTGCTTACCAAACATAACTGTATGAAATTCCCTTTTATTTATCATAGTAGTAAGTGAAATAAGTATATTCATCAAGATAAAACGCCTACCTAGTATTTATAAGGCTCAGGAGGAGTTTGAATCATGTTATTATTAGCTAACTGAAGACGCGCCTACGTTTTGATAAATTTATTTTTTAAACAGAGTAGGTAGTTACTCTGTAGTCAAAAATTGGAATAGGTTATTTCATTATTAGTGTTTAAAAATAATCGATTCCAAACCGATTCTGGGAACGATAACTTAGGTTCGACTCTACCTTTTCTTTTTTTTACACGTGCAAACCCCCACGGGCCGTCACTCCACCGGGGTTTGCGGCGAAGTCGTGTATCGGAATTGGAACCGACTAAAACCACACGGTGAGTCACTCTGCACCTGAGATAAGAGGGATCCAGGAACTGCTGTAATTATGACCGTCCGGATCCCTCTCAGCGCCTGCCTGCACTGACGCGGGCACAGTCTACTGCTAAATTATCTATTTAGGCGACAAGCACGGCACACGCAGACGTCACCTCCTCGCGTTTGACCACTAAAGCGGATTGAGGGGAAAACCCGTCCCGTCCATCTGAGTCCGCCGATAAACTTCGGCGAAGCTCAACTCTACCTGTGTTATATTCACTGATATCTTTAGGTAGACTTATAGAATAACTAAAACAAGAAACATCTCCTAATAAACATATTGTTGACATTTTTCAAACGATTCTTTTTACGCTTATTCTAGTACCCTAACTAGTAAAATCGAACAATCCCTTAATTTCATTTACTTTGGCGTTACAACTCACAAATAACAACTAATACACGAGTGTGTTTCATTAGTATTCCAGAAAGTATACATTTCTACGCTTGAAATGCAAATTATAAAACGCTTAGGTACTTTATGAAACCATTCCACGATGCAAGTCAATAGAATTCAAATTAGAGAAATATTATTACCATATACAAACAACACTTACAGTTCTCTTACTTGATATTAGATAAATCAATATTGTTTTTAAACTGATACCATTTGTGTACAGTTACATGGTACATGTAATTTATCTGGATAACAATTTCACGTAGGCAATAATAATGTGAAAATACTAGGCAACTTTGCCGTTTCTCAGGCCAGCCGCGTCGTCTCATGCCTGCTTGCCTAACTCACTTCGCCTCGCACTTTCGTGATTAACTTCGAAATAAGGCAATTCATCGAAAGAACAAGTTTATTACTTTGAAGTTTCCCGTTCAATACGAGAAGGTCGTTGAAATTCACTCGCACAATGGGCCCAATTACAGAAATCGTTAAGATTTGGGAAATTTCACCAGTTTTCATCGTTTTTCGACAGTTAATTCAATTCTAACGAATTCAAAATATTAGTTAAGTTACGAATGCTAGAAACATTATAAGTTCGAGTAATTTATGAGAGAATGGCATCACTACTTGGAAGAACAAAAAACACTTTGAAAATTTCCATGACTGTTACATAAAGTATAACTTGTCATGACATCACATCACATCTACCCTCGGGTCTTCATTGGAAGCAAACGTGTTATTGTTTAATCCGTAAAATATATTTCAAAGAAGTATTAATAAAAGTATTTTTCAACATAAAAGTTATACCAGTTTGTGGAAAACTATAATAGAAACAGAATAGTGTTTGGCTTGTGAGTGTGAAGAATCTAATTACAAAGTTAACATCAAAAAACTGTTTTAAAAATCCGTTTTGCCGGTTTTTATACTGGTCAGTGTCATTGAAGAACAATAGTCAAGGTTAACGGTCTTAGAGGAATTTATATGCCTAACACTGAACGCTATAAGCAGTTGGTTAATTAACACGGAACTCCCAGATCGCAGTGGCGGTACGTGTACAGCGTTGCATTGGAAAACATTAGCACCCGAGTTCGCATCTTGCTTGTATAAATTACTTTTTGTGTATATTTTTTAAATTGTAAAACAATATTTTTTCATCATGATGAAGTGCAACGGATGCTTAAAAAAAAGCAAGGATACAAATAACTTAACTTGTTCTGCTGTTACATGTGGAAAGACTTTTTGTACCTTGTGCATTAACCCGTCGACATTGACAGCGGAAAAGAAAAAAACATGGAAATGTCCCGACTGTTGTGCTCTTCTCAAAAAAGGAGGCGATAATAGCTCAACTCCCTTACGCCCTAGTGACGACAACGTCACTACTAGAAAGAGAACCGATACAAATGTTGATGCAAACACAAATTCGGAAGTCAAAGAGTTGACACACGAAGTCCGCCTTCTCACGCAAGAAATACACTCGCTTAAAAGGCAACTTGAAAACGCCACAACATCTCTGACGCATTGCCAGAGTAAACTGGAAGAGTTAGGGTCAACTATAACCGTTCATGGTAATCGAATAAAAAATCTAGAAGACAAGGATAAAGAAACACAGCTTTACCAGTCAAGGGTGACGGAGCTGCAAATGGAACTTAACGTGCAAGCCCAGTATCACCTACGCAATGAGTTAGAACTTGTAGGCATTCCCGAACATCAAAACGAGAATCTCCACCATATTGCTATGTTGGCAGCGCAAAAGGCGGGTGTCGGGTTGACCGAGGGCGATATTGACTGGGTGACTAGAGCGGGTCCCCGGATTATATCCGCACTATCAGCGGAAAAAGTGTCGAAGTTCTCTAGACCGGTCGTCATTCGCTTGTTGCGTCGCAGCAAGAGAGACGAGGTTATCAGGTCGTCTAAATCGCGAAGAAATATAACGAGTACCGATCTCGATGTCCCCGGCCCGTCACAGAAAATATATTACAACGAAAGGTTAACCAAAGAGAACAGACTGCTTTTTCGCGCGGCACGAATGGTGGCAAGGGAACATGGGTATTCCTTCTGCTGGTGTACGAACGGCAGTATTTTTGTTAAACAACGGGAAGGAAAACCAGGTATACCAATACGCACGCAAGAAGAACTTTCCCGCATCTTCAAACCTACGAATACAAACTGAGAACACAGCCAGAGGACCATCGCCACTCTCACGCTGCAATAATAATATTCTGCGTAAAGAGTTAAACCCCATCATTAAATATCCTTTTTGTGATCCGTTACATATTTTTCTATTATTTTATTTACTAATAATGTATTTTTATTTTGTTCTTTTCCGTCGGGGGATGTACATGTTATTTGCATTAATGACTGACCACATCTTCAAGTTTGTGCATGCAATTGATGTTTGCTTAAAAACAATACAACTTATGAGCGGGGCTACATGCGTCAAGCAGTACGCGTCGTTGTGTTGTTATGCAATATTTGGTATGGTGTCAGGAGCTGATCGTTGCTTGAATGCGTGGACCATAAATGGGCATTGTAAAATTTTCATCGTAAAGATGGCACTGCCAGGCTGTGAGTTTTATTTTTGTGGGGCGAGACTAATTTCTAGGCTCCCAGGTGTGCTTGTTACGATTCACGCGGCTGAAAACTGTTTTTCATCTCATATTGACACACTTGGGCGATGCGGCGGTCTTTCTAATCAAATAGTCTATAAATGTTTTGTGCAGATAATTTCTTCACCTACCAATGATTGATAGTAAGATAGTTGACGAACTGGATTCGGTAGCTATCGACTGCCGTGTCGTACAAGTGCCTGAAGAGGTTCCCATAGCAGTGACACAAATTTACAACTTTAGGCTGTTGACATTCAATATACGAAGTATATCTAAGAACTTCGATTATTTAATGTTAGCTATAGACAGAATTGCAGCTGCGTTTGACGTGATAGTATTAACTGAGTGCTGGCTTAATGATTTAACTATAATACCCCAGATAAAATCGTACACGAGCTATCATACAACAAAAAATATTAACCAAAATAGTGGAGTAGTTTTCTATGTCAAAGATAACCTGTGTGTACATGTCACCGAACCAAACATTATTGATGCAAACTGCCTTCAAATTGACCTTTCCAACGAAATTACAATTCTAGGTTTATATCGGCCACCATCATTCAAAAATTTAAATAACTTTTTATGTTCACTTGACGGTGTGTTGAATGCGTTATCAACTAAATCTAAGACATTTATCTTGACGGGAGACATAAACATTAATTTGCTGGGATGCAGTAGTGGCTCGGATATGGAATACTTGTGTCTCCTTTCAGAGCACGGCCTTTTCCCTGCAATCACTAAACCTACACGAGATGTCGCATGTCTGGATCACGTTTTCATAAACACAGTAAAAAATGCTATAGGAGTGGTTTGTCATTCGGATATAACAGATCATGAACTTGTCATACTCGGTTTAGCTACTAACCAGAAAGTGAAGAATAGCCCAGATCGAACCTCTGTTAGACGGAACGTAGACGCTATACGGGACGAACTAGTGAAAGAAAACTGGTCACGAGTACTTGACAATTCTGATATCAATGCAATGGTTCAAGGATTTGAAGAGCGACTGGGTGAGATTATTGGTAGGCACACGCAACAAGTCCGAGTGAGTCACTCCAAGTACAATATTAAGCCCTGGATAACTCCGGGACTCGTACGTTGCATGCAACACAGAGACCGACTACATACGAGGACACGGAGGTTCCCAAATGACTACCTCTTGCGAACTACTTATACTCGCTACAGAAACTTCTGCAATGCCTTACTCAGAAGGTTGAAAATTGAACATGAGAGTAAGGAGCTTTCCAACAACATAAAAGACCCAAAAAAATTATGGAAAACGATTAAGACAGTGTGCCATCTGTCCGAATCCAAGAGGGAGTCTACAGAACTTTTGATGATTCCTGGGAGTACATCTTCGGAAGATTCACTTGATAAGTGCAACACGTATTTTTCAACAGTTGGTCAAGTGTTGGCAAATGATGCGCTAAGAGACCTACAGCAGACGCAAGAGACATTGGCAGACAACGTCTCTAATAACTTGCTAACACATTCTTTCTTTATGCAGCCCACCAACGAGAGTGAAGTAGAATCACTTATACTGTCACTACAAAATGATAAAGCCTCTGGTGTTGATGGCCTAACCAACGTTCTTCTGAAAAAAATTAAGGATGGTATTATACCCCCTCTGACACATATATTCAATCTAAGCATTGAATCGGGTATATTTCCAGAAGCATGGAAAACCGGTTGTATCATTCCAGTTTATAAAAGTGGTGCAAAAGACGCTGCAGATAGCTACCGACCAATTACGCTACTTACAGCATTCTCAAAACTACTAGAGAAAATAGTTAACAATAGGCTTGTTAAATATATTGAATGCAATAACCTTATTTCCACTAGACAGTTCGGGTTTAGGAGAGGGAAATCGACAGAGGAAGCTGTGGCACTACTGACCTCCACAATATCAGCGCAACTTGATAGAAACAGGTGCAGCATTGGTATTTTCCTCGACTTGGCGAAAGCCTTTGATACTGTCTCGTTTCCTATAATGCTGCGTAAGCTAGAACTACATTTTGGCATAAGAGGCAAAGTTCTCGAATGGTTCACAAGCTATCTGACTGACAGAAAACAGTGTGTGAGAGTTGGTGGGTATAAAAGTGGACTTAAAGCCGTCAACTTTGGTATCCCACAGGGCAGTATCCTTGGGCCGACATTATTTATCATGTACATGAATGATATACATGCATCAGTTCACGCGGACATCATATGTTACGCAGATGACACAGCCATAATCTATGAAGGCTCTACTTGGGCAGAGACCTTGGCACAAGCCGAGTTGGGAATGAGTAGAGTGTCTGCGTGGCTGCGGCATAACTTATTAACATTGAATGCCAAAAAAACTAAATATGTAGGCTTCTTTAAAACATCAGCATCGGCTCCGGACTCATTTTTGGGTATTAAGATCCACAGTTGTAGGGACCCATCACATTGTCACTGCGAAACAATTAACAATGCCAATTTAATAAAGTACCTCGGGGTAATAATTGATCAAAATATGAACTTTAAGGCACATATCGCTGCATTATCAAATAGAGTGCGAAAAACGGCAAACATCCTAAGGTTACTTCGCTCCTCAGCACCACCAAACATCTTGAGGACAGTATACATTGCACTGAGCCAGTCTTTGACTGCGTATTGTATAAGCTGCTGGGGAAGTGCCGCCAAAACATATTTAATAGAGGTTGAACGAGCACAGCGTTCGGTGCTTAAAACAATGCTTAAAAAGCCCTTTAGGTACCCGACCATAGACCTCTACAAGGACTCGAAAGTACTTAATGTGCGTCAGCTTTTTATTCTCAAATCCTTTTTAAAGACACACCGGCGAATAATAAACAGCGAAGAATACTCACAACTCCTGAAACGTCGAGTTTATAGATTACCGGTACCCAAAGTTAAAACGTCCTTTGCTAGACGCTTCAGTCCATTTGTAGATATTTTTATATACAATAGGGTAGCTAATTCATGCGACGCCGACGTTAAGAAGTGTTCCGTACATGCGGCAAAGATGAAGGTCACAGATTGGCTCCTTACACTATCGTATGACATGACGGAAAATCTCATGGTGCACGTAACATGATGATTCCTGGTTGATTCGGAATGACGATACCCTGATTGCGATAGTGATAGAACATTTCAAAACAACAAATTGTAAAATCAACCCCCAAGCTAGTTAAGAAACCTTTTTCTTTTGTTATTATTTTTATCTTAATGTTATTTATTTATATATTTTAATCAGAAGTTTTTTGATGTCGACCGAGCATTTATGTAACCATAATGGTAATCGTTACAGGCACCCACAGGACAGGCTTGCCTAGTGTGGGGCCACTGGGTACAACATTTACTGTATGTCTAATTTGGCAATAAATTATTTTTATTTTATTTTTATTATTATGATCTCCATAACTACAGATAATATTCTTTAAAATTTGGTTACGAATGTATAAATAGGTATACGTTTATGTAAAATAATTAGGTATACAATGTCATATTTCAGTAACCACTATTTCATAAGTTGTCACTTATATAAAAATCAAGATTCATATAGCTAGTATTTTAGGCACAAAATAATCTAGAATAAATTTTTAACTAAACTAAAACCGGCTTCAAGGTTCGACTCGATTTCTCTTGGATGCCATCATCAGATCTTAGTGTCCTTATCATGGTACCACCGTTGGGATATCTCCTTTCCATTAAAAAATAATACCTAATTAAAATCGGTTCATAAACGACGAAGTTATACGCGAACATACATAAAATAAAAACATATATACGGTCGAATGAACATGCTCCTTTTTGAAGCCGGTTAATAAAGAAAGGTCTGATAATGGTTTTTATTTTTACTGTAAAAGAGGGAGGGTTATATTATTATTCAAGTGTATGTATGTACATAATATATGTATATTTCTTTGTCAGGCCCTAGAGCCTAAACGGCTTATCTTATTTTTATGTGAGTGGTGTCAATAGATTCTTTTTAGCCGTGAGAGTGACACTGTGTACAACAAAATAAAAAAAGATGAAAAGAAAAACTGAATTTAATAAAGATGGCAATATTGACGCAATCGTGTTTTTTTAATAATTTTACTTGTTATAACTGCCAATTACTGTATTTGTATTACAATCTAAAAACCAGCATAAAATTTCTTTAAAAGAAAATCCTTTATATATTATACTAGCTTTTACACGCGGCTTCGCTCACGCAGACTTTCATCCCCTTATTTACCCCTTATGGGTGGAATTTCAAAAATTCCTTTCCTACTGCTCACTTACGTTATATAAAGAACCTACACGCAAAATTTCAGGATTCTAGGTTCAGCGGTTTGGGCTGTGCGTTGATCTCTGGGTATGTCAATCAGTCACTTCCCTGTTTTATATATATAGATTATATATATAGATTAATCTTCTTTTTAAATGTACTGTAACTATTTGCAATTTGGTAAGCTGAAAGGCAATTTCTGAAGCGTAGCACTGATTACAGGCGAGTGAAACCACAGGTTAACAAAATCGCTCGTTTTCAGGACGTTAACACTTAGGTGTAGTTTAAATGTAAATATTTATGTCACAACTTGGCAGAGCAAAACTGTGTATATTGTTATTGACAGTAAATGACCACTGCCGCCCACGGATGCCTGCAATAAAACAAGTAAAATTATTTAAGAAAAAAACTCGATTGCATCAATATCTGTCTATAAAATTCAGTTTTTAAATAAAACATATAAATTATATATATTTATTCGTAATCATCGTTTAAATTCTTTATTTTGATACCACACTCAATGTATTTTAAAAACTTTCTTTTTTGAGAATACTTTTTGGAGCCTAAATCTTTAAATTTGTATTTTTTTTATATAGGGCATTATAATATTTATATATTATAAATTTTTATATATTTATATAGGGCGTGCCAAAGAAATATACATACATTCACTCGAAAAACATAACCCTCCTTCTTTCGCAGTCGGGTAAAAAGTATGAAATGTTATTACTTACTATCTTCTCTGGAGCTCTATAGTAGAGGCCGAGGCTACAGCAGTATACGGAGATAGGCGCCTTTCTTGGCATCGCATAGGGCAATTGCTTGTTTTCATTTATCGTACGTCTGTTAAACCCATGTACTGTCCTGTGTATGTCAGAATAAATAATT